>CM057828.1:81247380-81847380 GCA_030068075.1 Paguma larvata | reverse complement strand
TTCCCCATACCAACACTTCCCTCTTGCCGCCTCAAACTCATTTCACCGTTAAGTGTGCTCCTAATACCTACTTAACATCATTTACGCCTGTTGCTTAGAATGCATATACCCACTTATATATATATATATGATATATATTATATTTTTATATTATATATTTTAATATATATCATATATATATATTTTATATATATATAATTTTTTTTCTTTTTGAGAAAAAGAGCGAGCAGAGGAGGGGCAGTGGGAGAGGAAGAGGGAGAAAGAGCTATCTCACAACTATGGGATCATGACCTGAGCCAAAATCAAGAGTCAGACACTTAACTGACTGAGCCACCCAGGAGCCCCTACACCTACTTTATAAAACTAGCAATTATTAATTGTTCTAGAAGGAAGTTTTAATGCTCATCTCAGCTTATAGCACAAAAAAATATATATGGAAGCAAGGGATTAACACTCTGGATCTAAAGTGTCATGTGAACTAAGTGCCAAGCTAATGACTTGTGTAGCCTCCTAGTGGTCCAGACTGTCTTCTCACTCAAAGTCTTTGTCTTCCTCCTCTCCCTATGATAAATCTGCATGTATCACTTCTCTTCGAGTTTTTCTCTTGATAATTTATCCCCTCTACCTTACAATCTTTCAGTCAAGGTCATGGCAATATAAAGAAAGAGAAGTAAGGTAAACGAGCTTGCTCCTTGGCTCTTTACTTCCTTCTGGTCCCAACTCATACCCTTTTCTGTTTGAACTCAACATAGTCCTTTAGGGAAAGACAAAATGAGGACACAGAAGAAATTTATATATATACATATTACATATTATATATTATTAGCATGGTATATGATTAATCCACAATATTAGTGTATTATATATGATTTATAATCATATATGATTGATAGATGATAAATATAATAAATAAAACATGTATCTATTTGTAGAACTGAACTAGGGTATCATAACATTCAGTCAAGGTCTTTAATCTGCTTTCAGCTTCACATCTGGTAGATTTTGTCTTATTCAATCCTAAGGACCATATAGGCACATAGCAAAGACTTAATAGAACATTCCTGTCAAAGATTAAGCTTCTCTGGTTGAGTCACAGCTAAGAAGTTGGAGAGGATGCTCGAGAGGACAAATCTGAGGCAGAAATAGGCAGTGGAGAAAGGGCAATATTTGATGGGAACAGGGGAAGCAACACTTGCAACCAGGGAGCCAGGTGTAAGTTGTATAAACAGTTAACTTGGGGATTTTTGGCAAAAAGGTTTTACTACTACTTTATAATTTTGGAGCTTCTAAGAATTTAGGCACTTGAGAATACATTGTCATATATATCAGAGATGGAAATCACGTGAAACACAAATGATGCCTTAAAAATCTCATTTATATTTCCTATCTTTCCACTGTATGCTCTCATTGCTATTTGGCCAGCTTGTGATTTGGTATTTGGAACAAACTAGAACAATGTGAAGAGCAGCTCTGCCAGCACCAAGGACTACTGTTCCCTCTGAACAGTGCCACACCAAGTTTCCAAACCAGAGAGGACTACGGATGACCACTGTATCACACCGTTTCACTTGACAACACAAAGCCAGAGAGACCAGCCTCTGTGATCTCACGAGTCTTGACCTTTTTCAAACATTCAAATGACTGTACAGTTCTCATCAGTTAGAGAATGCTTCTGTGCTTCTCATTCTAAGTGGAATTCACCAACTGAAAGGGATGTGCTTGGGTGGTCTTTTTTTAGTGCACACCAATGTGCTCTGAATAACTGAAAAATATTTTTGACAAAGGTCAAAAAGGCTTCAGGCGGAAACACAAAACAAAGGCTTGTACTCTAAAAGCAAAACTTAGAGGATGTTGATTTTGCACCCAATCATAAAGCGTATTATTGAAAATGAACTCTTATCAGCAAATGAAACCATCTGGGCCCCAGTTCTACTTATAAAGAGGAAACCTGGGTTGCTTATAAAGCCCACCAAAATCATACAAAAGAATGTGTACACATACCATATGGTATGAGTCTTTTAATGATTAAAAAAAAAAAAAACTTATTTACTCAGCCTGATTACATGCTAATGGCCAAGAAAACAGGCTCGTCCATGCAAACACATTGTGATCCCATACAGCCGTATTTCTTGAACTGGTGTGTCAGCCAGACTTCTGGGGCTATGTAGTGGAGTAAGGGAATGTCATGGGTGAGACAAGGCAGAACTTCCTGGTATATCGGACTTGTAAAAGGAAATCAAATAATTTGACTGTAATTCAAACATTATTTTATTTTAGCATAAAGACAACTATATTGTAGGGCAGAAGGCAAAATTCACACGGAATTTTATCATAAATACTAAAAGTTGATAGGACTTTCACTTTACAAGATTTCAGGTGACCAGATCTTCAGGGCCTACCTCTGACTACACAAACTCCAAGGTTCAGTTCATGTCCTAAGTCCCTGAACCCTCTCACCAGGGGCTCCAGACCCCCCAGCCCTTTTTCTCAGCTGGTTTTCCACTGCATAGCCATTCAAAAAGTGCTTTTTTGCTCAATTATTTCATGTTTCACTTGGATCTTCCAAACTATTTAAAAATCTCATTCAGAATAGGATCAAGGTCTTCTCATACCTTTACTTGTTAATGAGTATATGAGGCATTACCAAAAGTCGTTCTAATAATAAAACTATGAATATTGATACTCCAAATGAAAAATTTAAAAATTAACACGGATAATTCTAAAAGAATGTCAATGTTATTGCACTTAATCATTTAGTCTTAGAATCTAAAATTACCTTAAATGATTAAATATTTTCAGCTCCATTATTTCTTTTGAAATACTTAAATTCTTTTTTATAAGTTTATTTATTTATTTTGAGAGAGAGAGAGAGAGAGAGAGAGAGAGAGAGAGAGAGCACAGGGGAGGAGCAGAGAGAGAGGGAGAATCCCATGCAGACTCCATGGGGTCAGTGCAGAGCCTAATGCAAGGCTCGAACTCACGAAACTGTGAGATCAGGACCTGAGTAGAAATCAAGGGCTGGACACTTAACTGATTGAGCCACTCAGGTGCCCCTGAGTTAAATTCTTAAACTATGAAGTTTATCCCCACTTCGCTGAAGGCATTAATTGATTTGTCATGAAGGAGAACATAGCACTCTCGGGTACCACCAACTTAATTTGGAGATTGTTCATACTAGCTGCACACTTTTTCTGTTGCTCCTTAAATACACCTATTCCTTGTCTTCTGCTATTGCACACTTAGTGCAAACTGGGCAGCCCAAGAAGGTGTCCTTCTCATTTCATTCCATAAATCACTCTTACTGCCCTGTCTCAGTGTTTGATTGTCTAATCCAAATACACTTACACTTCATCAGCTTTAGGTTTCCACTGACATGTCATCCTATTATGACTCTGTTTCTGCTTTTCCTCAAAGTCTAACTTCCAATCTTCCAGATTCAGATTCCTCTACAGAAATGCAGGGGAATGAACATCACTGATGCATTTAGGGAAATTTCCTCAGAATTCTTCTACACTACTGATAATCTGAGACAAATGTCAGGTGAGAAGTGGGTAAGAAAGGTCAGATGACAACTTTCAGAACGCCATGATGTTTTGAATCTTGAAAAGTACAGAATAATATTCCAAAGTAGGATAAAATTTCCAGACATATTTAAAACAGAAAAAAATATATATGTAGACTATAGCATAAATGTATTATTTTATTGAGGTGGATATACATCTTTTCAGAGCTATTAATACTTTAAATACTTTTTTTTCCCCATCAAAGAAAATCAATGTGTAAGGGGTATTTGACAACAAGACATGTTTGAATTATAGTAACTTTAGCTTTTATTTAAGAAAATATATGATGACAGCTATCGTTCTGGTAAAGTTTAAAATTCCATATGATAACAACTCTAAGATGAGACCACAATTTTAAACTATTTGTCATGAAATGACACCGCTAAGTTCTAGACAGTTTTCAGCAAAGTTCCCAATACTAATTGCTTAAGCTAGGGCTTCCAGAGTCTCTGAAACCACCGTAGTAAGGATTAATGAACTGACCTGGTCCCAGAAAACTTCTAGAGATGCTTTGAAGTACTTTCAAGTACAAGATGAATGCGATGTTTTAAGTAGTGGTTCTCTGGTATTTTACCAAGGTAGACAGATACAAAAGCAAATTCTTTCAGGTTGCAGTCACTTCAATAATAAGATAGTTCATAAATAAAAATGAAACCTCACCAAGTTAACATACCACTTCTAAATATTTTTTAATTATGCAATAACAGACATATGAACCATAACATTAATCAGTGAGCCAATTACTATTTTTGAAACAAAATGGATAACGTGTGTGATCTCCTAAGACACAAAGAGCCCTAAGAAGGAAAGCTAAAATGTAGTGGAAGATAACGCAGTCCGAAATCCTTCCATGTCTGATGGTCCTTCCATGATCAAACTCTTCTACTTCCCTCGAAGAATATCATCTGCTACCATGGGATTTTCTTTTCATTCAGACATACCTAGCTCTTTCTCAGTCCAGGGATTTATATTTATAGATCGCTGTGCCTGGAAAGCTGGCTTTGGCTCTGGATAGAGTGGGCTCCATGGCGGTGTGCATATCTTGTACACGTCTTTTCTGAACAACTTACCTAATAAGGTGCCCCCTTTTCCCGAGGTCCTCTCTGTCATATAGCCTTCCATATTTCCTTTTATAAAATGTTTAATGTGGTTAAGTACATATACAATTTAGTATCTTAACCATTACAGTGCACACTTCAGTAGTGTTAAATACATTCATGTTATCGTGCATGCTATCTCCAGAACTTTTATTATCTTGCAAAACGGAAACTCTATACCTGTTAAAAAACAAATTCTCTTTCCCACCTTGTCCCAGAACTTGGCATCTATATTCCACTTTCTATGATTTTAACTAGTCTAGGCACCTCATATAAGTGGAATCCAATTGTACTTTGTCTTTCGTAGCTGGCTAATCCCATAGCCCAATGGCCTCCACGTTCATCCATGTCGTAGTATGTGACAAAATTTCCTTCCTTTTTTAAGGCTGAAAAATCCGTTGTAGGTGTATACCACATTTTGTTTATCTGTTCATCCATCGATGGGCATTTGGGCTGCTTCCACCTTTTGGCTATTGTGTTTAATGCCATCATGAACATGGGTATACAAATATCTCTTTGAAACCCTGCTTTTGGGGCGCCTCGGTGGCTCTGATGGCTAAGTGTCTGACTTCTGCTCAGGTCATGATCTCATGGGTCGTGAGTTTGAGCCCCATGCCTGAGCTGTCATCACAGAGCCTGGAGCCTGTTTCAGACTCTGTGTCTCCCTCTCTCTCTGCCCCCACCCCCAAAATAAATAAACATTAACAAAATTTAAAAAAAAAAAAGAAATCCTGCTTTCAATTCTTTTCGATATATACACAGAAGTGGAATTGCTGGATCGTATGGTAAATCACATGGTTAATTTTTTGAGTCATCTCTATACTGTGTTCCATAGCACCTATACACTGTATATTTCTACCAATAGTGCACAACTGTTCCAGTTTCTCCATATCCTGATGAATGCTCGTTTTCTATTTTGGAGGGTTTTTTGTAGTAATCATCCCAATGGGTGTGAGGTGGTTCTATATTCCTTTATAGCATGTATCTACCTTTGTTCACTTCCTGATTTTTAAAAATTTCTTACTGAAGCAGTTTTTGAGATACACTTGCCAAAGGAGATTGAGAAACCAAGCAAAGAGATGAGACAGATTCTTTCTGAAATGGTTTTGGTATAGTCTGGAATTAGAATATAATCAATTAAAAGTAAGTATCTTATTCGGTGTGTACTGGTTATAAGCCCCAGAGCTAAAAAGGCTCTTAATTATACCTTCTGTAGAAAGCTTAGAACTGAGTGAGCCCAGCCTCAACCGGGATCTGCTCTCTCTCACTAACTTGCTCAGATGACTTTTGGTCAATTATTTAACCCTCACTTCCTCATGCGAAAAATGGGGATAAAAGAATTCACTTATAAGAGTGGAGTGTATGCTTGTGTAAGAATTAAATGACCATATCCGGGACATAAAAAAGGAGTCAATAAATAGTAGATATTATTTTTCGTTATACACCATTGCCTGCATTGTTATATTACAAGATTCCTGCACACAGTCACAAAATTTAAATACTACCAATTTACTGTCTCTTACGGTCTGTGGATCGAACGAAAATTTAAAACTATAATAAACTTACTCATTAGTCATGATTTCCTGCTTTATCATCTGCACCTCTATTCTTATCTTATTCACCATCATATCCCCAAGTCCTAGCAAAATATTCGACCCTTGGTAAACATATTTAATAGCCATGGCAGTGATTATTAATACATCCCTAGTTAGGATTCTACAACTTGCTTGTCACTTTTGTGCAGGGTTCTGTGGGAATATTCCAGGAATTCCCAGAAAAAGAGTTAAGAAATGGAGCAGAATTTTGATGCTTTTCTGTCTGAGAAGCAGTCCCCAGATCATTAGCAGTTTGTGGAGAGCCATCGAATTAGAGTGGCCTTTACATAACTAGGTTGAAAGAACTGCTTAAATTCCTTTCCACTATACTTAAAGTATCATTTTTATTGTTATTAAAAATTGCTAATGTCAACTGAATGAACATGTTACCCAGCTCACGGCAGCCTAAACTGCTGAGGTAAGAAATTATAATGAATAGTTATTAGAGTGCAAACCATTACATGAATGCAATGGGGAGTCACAGAGCAACAACTAGATAATTTCTGTCTAACTATTGGGTAATTAATGCAGTAAGAAAATAACATGTACATATTGGAAATGAAGAATTATAGATTATTTGCACTTATTTTCTTTCCGTGGCAATTAAATTAACTATCTTTGATTTCTCACCTGTTACCATGGTTATTTTCGGTGATCCAGGTCATTAATGTCTTGAATATAATAGTTACATTAAAATCACAGCTCTTTCAACTTTGCAAAAAAGATTCTAAAGGTACTATGAAAGAGAAAGCTGTTGGCTTAAGGGAAAAGTGCCGCCTGTTGAATGAAATTGTTTAATCATCTTAAAGCTAAGCAGTCCCACACTTTGTTCCTTCCTGATTTCCTCCAGTAGTATCACTGAGATTTTGTTCACATAGGACAGCAATGAATGGACAGGTGTTTTTTGACAGTAAATGTTACCTATGCTATTAACTACCCATTTATGTTGTTAATTCTTCCTCTCTATAATGAAAATAACAAGTTCTCTCTACCACACTACAGAAAATTGGGGGCAGGGGGTGAGGGGGAGAAAAGGGCACCTGGATAGCTCAACTAGTTAAGCATCTGACTCTTGATTTTGGCTCAGGTCTTCATCTCACAGTTGTGAGATCAAGCCCCATGTTGGGTTCCATGCTGGTTATGAAGCCTGCTTAAGATTCTCTCTCTCCCTCTCCCCTTGCCCCTCCCCTGCTCAGGCACACACGTTTGCTCTCTCTCTCTCTCTCCCTCTCTCAAAAAAAAGAAAATTTGGGAAAAATAATATATATTATATGATGAGAAACAAATCTTGAAACAAAATCAACTCTCACTTCACTAAAAGAAAATTGTGAATAACAAACTGAGCTCCATTGGGGCCATGACAGCAGGGTCCAATAGCTTCATGCCATAAGTCACTGCCATGAGCCTTCTCTCTAGAATATATGTCCCACTAATCATGGTTGACGCTGACTAGATGTGAGAGTCCCACTGTAAAAATCAAGGCTATAGTTTCCTAATTCTTTACTTTTTTAGTTGACTTATGTCTTGCACCCATCTACTCTCCAGCATCCCCCTAATATTTGTGGGCCCAGGATAAGCAGATAAATGAAGGCATCCCTTCTCTGTGGCCAACCCCTCTCCAACAGCTCTCCCCTGGCCATCCTTGGACCTAATGTTACATACTCCAGAAGCAAAGCATGACCTCTGAAGGACAGACCATGAAAAGCGCTTGGACAGGCCTCATCGATAGGTGTGAAGTCTCTGGACAGAGAATTACAAGGTGTAAATTTCCTGGAGCATGTCTAAGATAGGGTCTAGTGGATTTCTCATCTACCCAGGAGTGAAGGGAACAGCTGAGAAGGGTGAGGCAGAAGGTCCCCTAATGCACAAGGTATGTGACAGGGCTTCCAAAATCCTAGACCATATTTTACAAAGAATATGATATACCTGAAAAGCAGACAACGATAAATACACTGCCTTAACTAAATTCCAGAGCTCATATCTTCTGTCTCCAAAAGCTGTCGTTCTTGCCAATAACCTGTATCAATGTGTTATGTCAAGACAGGAATATGACATGTTGATTCATCAGTTCAGATACAAGATTCATATATCCTCAATGGAACAACCTCTTTATGTGAACAAAGGAGGAAGACCAGAAAATGAAATCTTCATTTTCCGTAAATAAATTTTTGAGGAGCCTCTTCTCTAGTCATATGTCTTGCATTGAGTTTGCAAAATTAAAAACATTTTTTTCCAACATTTATTTATTTGTTTTGAGAGAGAATGAGAGAGAGAGCAAGGGAGAGGCAGAGAGGGAAGGAGACAGAATCCCAAGTAGGCTCTGCATCATCGGCACAGAGCCTGATGCAGGACTCAAACTCACAAACTGTGAGATCGTGACCTGAGTTGAAATCAAGAGTCAGACACTTAACCAATTAAGCACCCAGGTGCCTCGTGTTATGTACGATTTTAGACTTCATCTCAAGAGTGCAGCAACAAGCCTAAAGCACTACTTTTACATTCCTCTTTAACCTCAGAAGAACAGAGAAGAGTTCTGAGGCCAGGCATTCAGATGTTTCTGGAAAAGAGAATGAGAAATGGTGGCAGACTGACAGATTACCAATTCCAGATTACTAGAAAGAATATATGTGGCAATGGGGGAGGCGCCCCTGCATAAATGAGTACTTTTCTTCTGTTGATTCATTTTTTCTTTTACTTAACAAATATTTCTTAAGAACCTACTATATGCTACCCACTGTTTGATGAATTACGGAATCAGTGATGAATAAAATTGCCAAAGTCCCTATTCTTGCCAAGGTTATAATCTAACTGATTAGATTAAAATTGGCCAAAACCAATGGATTAATATAAAATTACAAACTGTGAAAAATGCTCTTGAGGAAAATGCAAGGTATTCTAGCCTAGTATATAACGAGTGGACTCAGGGGATGCCTGGGTGGCTCAGTCAGTTGGGCATGCAACTTTGGCTCAGGTCATGATCTCACAATTTGTGGGTTTGAGCCCAGTATCGGGCTCTGTACTGACAGCTCAGAGCCTGGAGTCTGCTTCAGATTCTCTGTCTCCCTCTCTTTCTGCCCCTACCCTGTTCTCTCTCTCTCTCTCTTTCTCTCTCAAAACTAAATAAAAATTAAGAAAAGAAATTAAATAACAGATGGACTCAAATCATATCTGGGGCATCAGTAAAGGTTCTCCTGAGAAAATGTCATTCAGCTGAACTGAAATGAGTAAGTTGGACATGAATAGCTTACTAGCCAGAAAGAAATGAAAACTCAATGACCTTAAGATGGAAAGGAAATACACCAAGTGTGAGAAACTGAAGAATGGCCGCTTGCATAGAGAGCAGAAAGCAAGTTCTAGAAGAGTAGCATAAAGCATAGAAGAGTAGCAGGGTGTTGCAGGCCATGGACACATTCTGGTCTTTATCCCAAGCACAGTGGGATAGAGAAGAGGGAAGGCCTATGACCAGATCTGCATCTTTAGTCTCTTTGCAGTACTGAGCATCAGCTAGGGCACAGGGTGACGAGATATAGACAAGACTCTCAATAGGGAGGTTATCGCAGAATCCTGGAAATATGGAACCTTGGCCCAGGATAGATGGTGGTGAAGTTAAAAAGAAGTTGACAGATGAACAATAGTTTAGGGGGTAAAATCAACCTAGGATATCAAAGATAAATGAGAGGAAGGGTGATGCTTGGATTTTAGCTAACACAAGATGCATACGGATGTCATTTGTTAAGACATGCAGCCTGAAGAAGAATCAAGTTTGGGTGGGTGGAGAGGAGTTCCATTTTGCATCTGAAGGCCTAAAATGCAGAGTGGTAAATCCTCATTTTCATGATAAAATGTTCATGATTGATATCATAAAAAGAGAGGTCCAATCAAGAACTCTTATACTGAGAATGAGAGTTATTTTTACTTTTTATTGTTTGCTTACTTCTATCAACTTAGTCTAAGAATTAAAAACTAGTAAGAAACTGTGTGTGTGCCTGTGTTTTTTAACTGTCAGTTTTTAAAACTTTTTTTAAACCTCATTAATATAATGAAGTTACACGAGTTTAAAGCTGAAAAGATCACATGAAGTGTATAGAGTTGAAAAACGTGCTTCCCCAAAGCTTGTGATTTGCCCAGAGTTGCTCAGTGAGTGAATGATACTGTCAGAAACCAACCCAAATTCTACTGACAACCAGAGCAGTGCTCTTTCCGTGACAGGGACAGTGCGTTTCCTAGCCTGGTTGACAGCCTGCATCACCTGGGGGCGAGCTGGGCCCTCATCCCTTAGGTTCTCTTCCCGGCAATCTGGAGTGGAGTCCAAGGGTCTGTACTTCTAAATGTCTTCCAGGTGTCGATGACTGGCCTGATTCAGGAGCCAGTATATTCACTACCTCATACTCCCTCTCCTTTGACCTTTATATAAGGCTTGAAAAGAGATATTTAAAAAAACAATTTTTTTCTAATTAAATACCTCCAGTTTACAAGGCAACTGAAAGTGTTCATTTCAGTGGAGTGAAATCAAAGACTGAAAATTCAGTTTCACATAGATGTAAAATATGAGGATTTTTACCATTTCTATCTAAATATAACATATGTCCAGTACAAAAGCAATCCATTATATATACCTCCTTTTTATGAAACAAAAATCGCTTGGTTGTGCTATTTTTTTTTTTGAAATTAAAATTACCTTTGTACTCATTAAGAGTAAATGTCATTTCACTTTATGCTGTGTTTTTTCCTTTAAGAAAGATACGACAGGTCAAAATCCAGTCAAACTTATTCTCGTGTGCTCTAAAAACTCAAAATGACAAAAAGAAACATGGGGTGGGGAGTGATGCTTTATGTGTAAGAGTGAACATTTTTGTCTAAACGGCATTAATACCAGATTTTATAAACAATGTAAACAAGAGAGTAAATGTGGGAAACCGAGGAAAACTGGATACTACCAATAAAGCACAGAATAATCCTTTAAGTATTGATAATCGATCTAGACCTGAGGGAAAGGAGTCACAGGGATCAAAGTGAAATGAGGCAGTTATGAATGACATAAACGAAGGCACGAAAGGGGGCAGGGGTTGTAGGTAGGGAACTAGCACATCTGGCTTAGTAGAGAATTGAATATGGTGAGTTATTTTTGTCTGACTGACCATTATGCCACAGAAACATGCAAATGCTTTCCTGGTTTCTTTCTTTTCAGATTCCATAGCACCTTTGTTTCTCTCTGTTTCTCTCTCTCTCTCTCTCTCTCTTTCTCGGTGGCCATTAACTATACTGACAGTTTGACAGGCTGAAATAAGGAAATAAAACACTTAAACATTGTTTCCTGATGTATGCATTCATCTCTGCTGCCAAACACAGATATTGAAGAGATACTTCACTCCTCCTGTCAGCTCACTAAATTACACCCCAGCTCGCAGGCAACACCGAGCTCAGGTCTCTCCCTCCCAGCGAGGCTCAGTCCCTTCCAGAAGGATATGCAAAGACTTCCTTCCTTCTTGTTGCCGAACTACTTCCTTCATCATTTTGAATACTGAATTTTCTTAAGCTATGGATTGGATGTCTAAGAGCTGATTGTTTTCCTACGTTTTAAAAGCTGTCAGAATTCAATTTTATTTTTTTAAAGTGCGATGCTAGGAACAATGGTAAATGAATACTACACCTTTGGTTAAAGGTCTACCCTTTTTACAACCAATGTAGAGTTCTGACCTTTCAAAACTAGATACTAACTAACCTAACACCGATTCTCTGGATAGGTCCAGTGATAGGCAGAAGAAAAGTTGATCAGGACATCCCAGAATGTACCAGATCACAAATAACAGATGCTTCCTCCATTGCTATTTGCATGGGGCAACTAAAGTCAGATACCTGTACGGCAAACTTGGAAAGTCTTTCAAATAAAAATTTATTTCAGGGGAGACTGGTGTGGATTAAATTTTGAGAGAATAATAGATGAGAGGGAAGAAAGGAGGGATGGTGACTTTCAATTCATTATTTACCTGTTTCTCACCACAATGAATATGAAGAAGGAGAAATTTCAAAGCAAAATATTTAAGAATTGAAAACAGAAAGGATAACAGAAGTAAATCGCTACCACTTCTACTTTGCTTCATTCTCTCAACATCACTATGTTGAGTAGTTGCTAAACTACTGCACAGACTGCACAAGTGGCTGTCCTCTGACCGATGCTAAGGGCTCTCCCACATGCATCCTGCCTGGCTCCTAAGGAATGTCCAGTCATAGAAGATATGCCATAGTCATAAGGAACTAAGAGCAGAGTGGAAGAAGGTGGAAGGTATTTCCAAATGGAGGTACAGATTAAACGCTATGGAAATCCAAAGGAGGAAGGAATGCCCCTACCCCCCACTATCTACAATTAGGAATTCACAACTCAGTTAGCTAAGAGATCAAAAAACTCCCCTCTTTTGAGACTTACACATTTCATTGTAATTACTAGTTTTATGTTATGTGCCTTCTCTGTCAGGTTGCAAAATCTATGAGTCCCCATGCCTTATCTACTCTGTTCATGACTGTATTTTCAAAACTGACACAGTCGGCGGCACATAATACACTCCCAATAAATATTTGTTGAATGGATGAGTGAATTATCTTGTGCTCATAAGCACTGACTGAATCTGAATCTCCTGAGAATGGTTTTCTGAGTTTCTGATTCGTGTAATTGCCTAACTTCTAGAAGATCACCAGGAAAACAGACGAGGGACTCACATAAAGCTGCTGGACACCCCAATGATCATAGAATACTACATTTAATTAGCACAATTGCCAAAACATAGCCACAACCAAATGACCAGGTTTGTAGAGTGAGGGCTTCCTTTTACGCACAAGGAGTCTCTTTTACAATCGGATAATCATTATTGATTACAGGATTAATCTCGAAGGTGATACACGAGAAAACTTCCTGCAGTGTTTCTTTTTCCTCTTTTGCTTCATATTTTCCCAATAAAAAATACTTTTGAAAAATGTCCTTGCACTATCATTCAAGAATGGCAATCCAGCTATCGCTAATATAAATTATCAATACAAGTGAAAAGTTACTACAGTAAAGATTAGAACACAGTAATGAAAGCATAGGTCATTAAACAAATCCATTGGAAGAACAGTTCAACCAGAGAATATTAAATTCTTTTACAATAAACTATCATTTTGCTTAATCAAATGTTATCTGAAATAATATTAGCTACCATTTACTAAGCATTTATTTATAGGCCCTAGGCATGGTGTTACATGACTTTAATCTTCACTAAAGTTTCAAGATTACCTTATGAAAGGGGAATTTTTATCCCCACATCACGGATAAAAAAAACTGAGGCATGGAAAAACTATCCTGGAAGTTGAGGAATCCAAGTCCACCACGGTCTGAAACTCCAAACCATGTATTTCCATTCCAACTATTCCACTCTCAGCCATCATTATATAATGCAGCGATTATGTTTACTTTGGCTTCAAATTCTCAGATATTTCACAAGGAAATTCTTCTTAGTGATCATAACTATAAACTGAGTTCTTTCAAGTTACTATAACATGCAAAATATAAACATAGTTACCTGACTTGAAAAAAATATCAATTATAACATAACGTTTGTTATCTCATGGAAAAAGTCTGAAACAAGCTCTCTGATTCAAAATACCATTTTGATTACAGAATAAGGGATGATGCATGAGGCTAGGGCTGAGCACAACCCTGAGAGCTGGCTCTTGCTAGGATCTGAGGGTAAGTCAGGACATAAACAGCAGGACACTTTTGACTAATTTCCCCTATGTCTCTTGCTTTTGCTTTGTCCCACTGTTTTCTGAAATGTCTTGACAAGCTATTACCTTTTAGAACATTGAAAGGGACACTTTTGGAAAAAAGAACTATTCTTCTTGTTCCCCCTTAGCCCTACATTTGGGTGAGGTATGAATAATTCTGACCACAAAAACTGCATTCTATTGGAATGTATCACCTTCTAATGGTTTCTTCTGGATTTAAGGGGTCAAAGGAAAACCTTGCTTTTGCCACGCCCCCAGACCCTTCTCTAAATTTAATTAACATATATTTTATTAAGGGATAAGAAGAAGGCTAATATTTTTGTCCTCAGCTGCTGAGACACCAAAATGATTTTAGGCATATCTCGCCTTTAACCAAAGACTGACTATCTCTTATCACCACACTTATATCTCTCTCCAATTCTATTTACTTTTTATTTATTCATACTTTAGAGAGAGAGAGAGAGCACAAGCAGGGGAGAGGAACGGGGCAGGGGAGAGAGAGGGAGAGAGAGGGAGAGAGGGAGAGAGGGAGAGGGGGAGAGGGAGAGGGAGAGAGAGGGAGAGAGGGAGAGGGAGAGGGAGAGGGAGGGAGAGGGAGAGAGGGAGAGAGAGGGAGAGAGGGAGAGAGGAGAGGGGAGAGGAGAGGGAGAGAGAGGGAGAGAGAGGGAGAGAGGGAGAGAGAGGGAGAGAGAGGGAGAGAGAGGGAGAGAAGGAGAGAGGGAGAGAGGAGAGAGCGAGAGAGCGAGAGAGCGAGAGAGCGACTCTTAAGCAGGCTCCACATTCAGCACTCAGCCTAACATTGGCCTTGATCCCACGACCCTGGGATCATGTCTGGAGCCAAAATCAAGAGTCAAACACTCAACTGACTGAGTCACCCAGGTGCCCCTCTCCTCAATTCTATTCTAAAAATAGAATATTTACTCCTAGTAAGACTATATATTTAGCTCATATATGGAAATATAGGTAGTAGAGAGAAAATAGAAATGACAATGGAACTATATAGAGACAAGGAAAAGAAGGAAGGAAAAAAAGATGGAAGAGAGGGAAACAGAATCTTTCTATTAAGTACACACCCTCTGGTAAAGCTAGAGGTTTGCTTTAAGATAAAATTGCCTCTTTCAGTACTCAATGATATTTTATTCTATGTAACTTCCTTCTCAAATAGGTTAATTACAGAGGCAATTAGTCTAGTTACACACAGGATGTCACTATTCCCTTATATAAATAGAACTATCACACATGTTTCGGGCAGGGAAAAATATCTATAAAGACCAATTTCAAAATGTAATAGAATTCTGTGCTGTGAGATGCCATTCTGCCTAGTTTGCATTAAATTTCATTGTTTTCATCATCCTTGTTTATTGAACAGCCCTTATGTCTTATTATTGTAGAAATTCTCTACGTGAACTGGGAATGTCTGCTCAAATCAGAATAAAAAATCCAAAAAGGAGAGGTATCATGGCACAAGGTAACAGAACAGGAATAAGTTGAGGTCTTATTAGCAAGGCAAATGGATAGGAAAAAGGGAGCTGGAACTGAAAAAGCTAATTCTATATTAGTTTAAACAAATGTTCTGACCTATACAGCTCCTAGGTTTTTTGTGCAAGTGCTGTATTTTACATATTCAGAGTTTGGAAATTAGTGACTATTGCAATTCTGAGAACAAAGGGTTCCTAGCACGAGAAGCACTTGAAATGAGCTTTTCTAAAAACTGAATATATGTAGCTCTGGGTAGCATGGTCCAGTCTTGGTGACACACATGGAATTCACAGGAAGAGTTGTTAAGTCACTAATAATGGCATCCATTTTAGCCTGAAACTACTAACTACTGATTATTGCTTATATATTTATCAAAACCAGAACGATAAAGTGTGTTCAAAAGCATAAATTGCTGTATCTAGTACTAAATACATATTCATAGAGGGCACTGTCCTTCTTGATGGTAGCTACCCAGGAAGACAGAACTGCAAGACACTAATGACACACTAACATCTGTGGTTCATTAGCTCGCTTGTTTACTGTGGCAATAGTGAAAGCAAGGTCCTAAGGTCAGATCCTCACATTAACCAGCGCATTCCTTTCTCTTCTTTGGCCAGAGATTATTTTACTCACTTCTGACCGGCTGTCTCAAATGAGACTTGCCAATGGTCACAACAGGGCCTGAGAGCGAGATACGGTGACCATTAGTACAAGAAAAAGAACTCAAATTCTACTTCCTACTAAACGATGGCTCCCCTGCCTTCTTTTCATGCACAAAGCGCTACATACTGCTGACAAGTCAACCTGGCAGTGTGTGCATCGGCCCCGGGATCCCTCTGCCTGGGTTTGAATCCTGGCTCCACCTCTTACTAGCTGTTGAGTCATGGCAAGTTACTCAATTTCTCTCTCAATTCCCTAAGCTGAAAAATGGGTATAATAATAGTATTTGGTACACAGGGGACTTAGGAGGCTTAAATTAGATGCTACATGCAAAGACAAAGAGCAATAACTGGCAAAAAGAAAGTCCTCAAAGATAGTAACTATAAGTATTCTGTACTGAACACAAAGTGATGGGCTTTTTCTCATTTTACGTGTGTGTGTGTGTGTATTTAAATCTGGAGGTCTTGCATTTAAATTTAACCTCCTTTCAGAAAAAGCAGAATTTTACATGGTGGTTCAGATTCTACAGGTGAACCAATGTTTGTAAACCCCTCTATCAGCACCAGAATCTTCCCACAATCTAGACTAGTTCAGGGGTCTCTCTGGGATTTCAACCCAGCTTACCTGAGTGTAAAGCAGCAGCAATGTGGAAACGGGCTCTCTTCCTCTAACATGAATCCAAAGCTACTGCTGCTGACACAGGGACGAGTTGGAAGGCAGTGATCTCCCCTCTAGAAGATGAGCAGTGCCACTCAGAAGTTCTTAAGTAACTTTTGTGTAAAATATCATTGGCTTTATTGCTTCTACTTGACCTTTTTGCCCTATTTCCTCTAGGGAGTTTGTGAGTGGGTGAGTAAGCCAGCTCCGCAGCTAGGCAAATAAGTTGTTTTGACTATAGTGCCTACAAATACAGAGATATCTGCATATGCATATTCTTTCCAATGCATGCACCAGGATAGCTCCAGAAAGTACAATACAATATTTAACGACATATTGCAGAAGTTATAAAGGAGCAAATTAGGAGCTTTTCTTCAATGTAATAGCCAAATAAATAATGTTTGTTATTACAAGTCACACACACGTGGTTTCAGTCTCATAATCTTTTCACGTGGGATTGCCTGATGAGATTTAGTCCTTTTGCGGAGGATACGAACCTCAGGTTTTAAAATTATTGATCTTGTATTTCCAGCCACCGTAACAGCTGATTTGAACTGGCTTCGTGGGCAACCAGATCAATTGTGTAGATGGTAATACTTAGGAGGGCATGGGGGAAGGGAATCAACTGAAGCAGCCTATGAAATGGGCTATAAAATCACTATCAGAATAGACACTATAAACACAATAGAATTCTTCACAGCCCAGTTCTTCTTTACACAAATTAGGGCATAGAACAATTCAAATCAGTCCCAACACCAGGACCGTGTGATCAAGTAGGCAGTCAATACCAGGAGTCAGCATAAAATCTCTATGAATCCAATAGTTACATGGGTGTTATTCATTCCTCTGTAACTGGACATTTTAGATGAGCTTGGTATTTAACAAGTGACCAACTAGTCAGAGTTTTTGTTGTTTGTTTGTTTGTTCTTTGTTCTTTCATATCCCTGAATGGAAATCGCAATGAGTTTTCATGGTAAAAAATGAGAGCCATTAGTGTAACAGAATTACACACATAATAAAATGGTCTCATCTACCAGTAGAATTAAGTGGTTTGTAAAATTCCATCCCTCACTTTATGCACAGAAATGCAAAAAAAATATTATTTCCATACATACTGTACTTACTGATAAAAAGTATACAATTTCATAGCTGTTAACCTATTATTACCTATATCCTTATTTAATGCTATTTAAGTGATGAAAGTTTACCTGTAAAGTGGCACCTAACTAAATTTTGCTGAATTGATTTTACTGGTACTTTTCTCCTGTTTGCTCTGCTTTTTTCCCCCTTTTCTCTCCTACCTGGCTCTTGACTTTGCTGGGCAAAAAAATAACAACTTAGATTCATATTTTTTTTTTTGCTACATACAGTTTCAGTTTCCCCTCTCATTCTTTCTTCTTTCTGCCATTACCCCTGGAAGACAGCCAGAAGCCACACTGGACAGGTGCCAGGATATCCTGTCCTTGTGCAGTCTGAGTGCCTCTGTGTAGATATCTACTAGGCTTACCTAAGTCACCACTTACAATATGGAGTAGAAAGAGCAGGTTGGATTGGTCGGCATTTATAAGTCAACGGGTTACATGATACAAAAATATATAGCCAACTTCAGAATTTATAGCAATAACATTTATGTATCGTGTTACTCCTAGAACAATCCAATTTATAAAGTGCCTATCGTGTATACATAAGGAATAATCATAAATCATTTACATTAAACAGTGTCAAGTAGCAAAACACAACTTTCCCCCTAAATTCTGCACACTAAGATTAATGAGGTTTTTGAAAGGAAGCACGCTTAAAAAAAATCAACTCTTATTCATCCTAGGCAGATAACATACCCATATAAAGGAGCAGGTGTCTGTAGTATGATTTAGAACACCTATGGAACAACTCTGGAAAATATTAACTTTCTCTGAAGTAGAGAGCCGTCCACAAAGTAAGCTGGGAATGTGGCAAGAACCCAAGTCTGTCACCAACCTCAAGCTTTTCTTTATTTCCTTCTCAGTAAAGAATGGATTTAAAACAAATAAACAGAAAACTTTAGGCCCTATTTGACCAGTTGTCTGACATGTTTTCATCTACAGGCACTTTTAGAAAATGTGGGAAAGATTGGGTAGACTACCTGCTTTGTCTCTTTGACTCCTAGTTGGAGAAAAATTCCAATCAGTGACCAAAGCTATCCAAAGTTCTAAAGTGAAACTCAAACATGCATGTGGATTTTCTCCTGTTTGTTCCTTAGCTCATTCCCTATTCAGACAAGCAGCTGTCTTTGGAAATGTATGATTTGGGGTCTCGGATTAAATTCATTCCTTCTCCTTAAAAAGCCCTTAAAATAAATAATAAGGAATGTTTTGACCGTTCACGTCTGTAAAAGCACTTAATCTTATCTGAAACTCACACCTACACAGCTGAATTGGACATCATGTAAGAACAATATAGTTTGAGTTGCGCTTACATTATTTTGGTCCTCTATCTTTTGCCTTTAGCTAAAGGATTACAGGAGTGACACATTCTTCCTGCTTTAATTTACAACCTCCAAAATATCTATGGATTGGTTTTAGCTAACATGGAAGAATAACAACATTTTAAATTATATATTTTAAAAAGTTTGTTCTTTAAAAACCTCCTTTCTCCAAACTCCACTGATGACTAATATTACCGCGCAGAGAAGCAACTCCCTATCTTGGTTAAATCTAAAACTGAATCCAAAAAACAGGCAGATGTATAGCAAAAAATCTGCAAACCAGTTTTCAGTGAATGAACTACCTGCTGTTTCCTATTCACAGATAATTGACACCGTGTCAAGATCTGCTATAATCTAGAAAGCAAAACAAAACAAAAACCATACACACACAGAACAATAACAGATCCACGAACTTTTCAGGTAAGGTAAGAACTGGTGGCAAACTGAGGTTTTCGGGAGGGGTTTTTAAAATATTCTCTTAATCTGGAAGGCCAGGTACATTATGGCCTTTGCAGAAATATTTTGAAAAGTGCACACCTTCCACAATAGCTCATAGCATTTCAGTAGCGTTAATCAATAGGGAAAAATATAATGTCCTTTTTCACAACTGAGAATACTGAAGTGAATACCAAGCAGTGACAATTCACTTTAGTCCTAAGTCATCAGTCACTTATGTCATAAGATTTAGTCACTTTAGTCATAAGATTTTGGTTAAAAAGCTTATCCATTCAGGAGGAAGAGTATTAAAACCTCAGAAGGTTTTTGCTGGTTTGAAGAGACAAAAGGTGGCACAGAAAACCCATCTTCAATGACCACACTTATTCTCTAAAACTATCTGGCATTCGGGGCACCTGGGTGGCTCAGTAGGTTAAGCATCCAACTCTTAATTTCAGCTCACGTCATGATCTCAGTGTCATGGGACTGAGTCCCACGTGGGGCTCCGCACTTAGCATGGAGCCTGCCTAAGATTCTCTCTTCCTCTGCCCCTCTCCCCTGCTCGCGCTCTCTATCTTCTCTCTCTCTAAAATTAAAAAAAAAATTTTTTTAAATCTGGTAATCATGGAATTCTTTTCTATTTGAGTCATATTTTGATTCACTTAAGAAGAAAAACTCTTTTTGTGCTCAGTGATGCAACTTAATATCCCAACCCAACTCCTGCTTGTCAATAAACTGAGAATATATGTAAAAGAAAAGCAGAATGATGACTGTTATCTTGACAGTTGCTATGTTAGTGCCCACATTATCAAAAGATTGTTTTGTAACCAATATTAATGAGAAGTACACAATCACTATGTCGGTACTTGTAAAGTATCCATATTTTCTGATGATTGACCTATATTTTCTACCAATTCTTCTAAGATTTCTCAATTAAAAATAATTGTAAGGAAATAACTGATTTCACCAACATGTTCCAAAATAAAATAGAGCTAAAAATAAACAAAAAAAGCAAATCAACAGGTAATTTGGGCCAATTATCAAATAATTACAAATTATTTTCATAGACTGGATTCATATTTTTCTAAGTAATAATAGTTAAGCTTTTTTTTTAATTTATGTATAGTTGATGCACAATGTTACATTAGTTTCAGGTGTACAGTTGGGTGATTGGACAATTAATACATTATGCTGTGTTTACCACAAGGGTAGCTGACATCTATCCCGTTACATCACTGTTACAGAATTACTGACTGTATTCCTTATGCTGTGCCTTTTATTCCTTGATTAATACTTCTTTTAATAAAGTGACCAAATCGAATGGATTTAGGATGCACAAAAATACAGGCTTCAAGAGCAAAAAAAGTTATCAAAACAATATTGGAAAACTTTTTTTTTCTAACAGAAGTCTCCCAATGTTGCCTGTTTAAAGTTCTTACCTTGAATTAAAGATTTTGCCTCAGATCTCACGGTTGTGAGATCGAGCCCCATTGTCAGGTTACATGTTGAGCATGGAGCCTGCTTGGGATTTTCTCCTTCCCTCCCTCTCTCTTTTACTCTCCCCTCCTCCCCCCTAGCTCACGTTCTCGCTCTCAAAAAAAAAAAAAAAAAAAAAGATTTTTGCTTCTTTTTCTTATACACAACAATAGCTGCAGAAACACCTTTGGGGTGAACCACTCATTTCTACTTTAGCTAACAAGAAAATATAACTTAACATCTTAATTTGATATTATCATTCAAACAAGTAGTTATAGATTATACTTATTTTGTGTGTTTATTCAGGAACAACCTAAGTCAAAGCTTATTTTCCTAGATAGATACGGATATGAAAACTGCTTTTTGTTTGTTCCAGAAGGCATAGATTCAAGTATGACTTTTGGAGATTCTTTACCTAGAATCCATGGATCGCTGGAAATCTATGTGTTTCTGGAGTTATATGTAAAGTTTCATGTGTATAACTCCATTGTGATTTTTTTTCTGTAAGTAATTTATTTATTTATTTATTTTTGCTACCTAGCACCCGTATCCCCTCTTTCTGTTAAAAGTGCTCCATTTCCCTCTGGGTGGCAATCCTAGTGCCTAGTCCAATGAAATTGATAAAGCTGACTCTATCTCTTGCTCCAAGAGAGGTGTGCAGCGTTAGTCTGTGATCTGATCAAAGCCAATTAGCACAAAGAGACTTTTGATAGGGCATCTGGGAAAGAGACTCTCTTTCCCCAGTTTGATCTGAAGGAAGCCTGAGAGGATGCTAATGATGCAGCAGTTATTGCCACCATCTTGCTCCCAAATGAAGCCAAGACTGATGCTATATTAGTGGAAGGGAAGAAACGGAGAGCAGCTGAGTCCTGCTTACATTATTTTAATACAGAGGCTAGTTCTATGCCTAGACTACCCATATTTTAATAAATAACACACGAACATGCATGCACATTCATGCCATCTTTCTCCTCAACATATGCACAACTGACTCCTTCCTTCTTCAACTTAACTGCTACTGGCTTTCTCTGACCTTTGTTAACTAATAAAAATTCCCCTCTCTGTATCTTTACATCTGTCCATCCTATCTGTCTCCTTACATGTGGTCAAAATCGTATGCTGTATGCTGTATCTTAATGAGATGCACAGGAATTTGCTCAGTTTTCCAGCCCTTTTCTGTCAAAGTATACAAAATATAAGATTATCTTCCAATTTGGGGGAAGGGGGCAGGAGGGAGAAAAACAGACTCTAAAAACGGAAGATTCAAACAGAGCACCATGTTGTAAATTTCACCAATGATGGAACAAATTGAAATTTTTATTAGACATATACGAGAAAATATATTTCAGTTAAGCAAATATCTTTAGCATAGATTAGGAGCAAAGGATTTTTATGCATTTTAATCTCCATTCCAACCAGACTTAACTGACATAATTATGGGGCCCCTAAAAGTAACAGTTGTGGTTTAGAAGCACTTGCCACTTCCTTTGAACTGGCTCTATAAATGCCAAGAGTGAGTATTTCAGATTAAATGAATAGATTAATAAACACCTTTGGACTATCCATCATTAAAGTTGATTTATGTTCTATTGCCAGCCGTAATTCAAGGAAATGCCATGCTATTCAAAAAATATTTCACACCGTTCTCGCCATTTTGCCAATGATATGACACCATGTAAGTATGACAGTATCTATATTCTTTCGTTGTACTAACTGTACTCAAAAGCCGATAGAAATTAAACCACTTTAAGTTTACATGGGCATCAGCATAAGAACCACTCATATTTATAACTCTGATGAATGGCCTTTCATTTATAAATTTATAGTGTAGTCATAATTTCTTTAGGGAACCAAAATGCTCATTCAAAAAACTGCCACAACATTTATCTATGCAAAGATGATGGATATGGTTTATAAAATTAAATGCTTTTAAAAATTAAAATCATATTGCAAAAAAAAGGACAGGTTTTCTTTTCCCTTGGGTTGCTCACATTTTAAAATGATCACAACTGCACTCTCAGCACTTACAATGCTTAGTCTAGATAGCATATTAATATATGTATTAAACATTCCATATAGATTGTTGTTAGTGGTGTGCAGCATCAGTGTGAACTAGTGGACATCAAGTACACATAAATTTGTTATTTTATTTTCTAATTCTATCCCTCTACATTAAGCTATAAAATACATAAAGTATAATTAGAGTGTAGTATTTCTTATGTATATTACTGCATGTTCTATATTTATTTCCTTAGGACCACTCCGAGCATACTGCATGGTGCACTGTAAGCGTGGACCATTACAAAAACTTAAATAAATACATATTGGCAAAAACCAACATTAACAAGGAATCCTATTTTTTATACTTTTTAAAGTTTCTATTTATTTATTTTTGAGAAAGACATAGAAAACAAGCAGGGGAGGGGCAGAGACAGAGGGAGACAGAATCCCAAGCAGTCTCCACGCTGTCAGCAAAGAGCCCTATGCGGGACTCGAACTCACAACCTGAGAGATCATGACCTGAGTCGAAACTCAAGTCGAATGCTTAACCGACTGAGCCACCCAGGCACCCCAACAGGGTATCCTGTTTTATCCCAGTATAGACATTGCTCAGGCGGAGAAATCAGTGAAGTAGGAGAAAATGAAAGGTAAAAATTATCACTGAAGTAACCAGTAAAAAGTGGAGTATCAACATGACAATTGTGAAGAAGAAACACACGCTGCTATGTATGATGTTTTCTGGTAGTGTTCCTATTCTCCCTTAATTTCTCACGTACTATTATAAGTAGGAAATACACACAAATCTCAGTGCTGTGCTGTCAGTTTTATTTCAGAGGTAGTTTTACTTTTAAAGATCTATCCTATTATTAAAAAATATACAAAACAGTTGAACCTGAGTTTAATTATTTGATAGTTATATGCACATCTCCAAATCAGTAACTTTATCCTTAGCTCACCCAGGCAAAATATGTGTTCCAAATGCCTGCAAAATTTGTATGCAAATATTTCTTACATCTTGCACCCTGTTTTGCTTAAAAATAACATAATGTTAAAAAAATAATAAAAGAAACAGTTTACATACCCCAGTGGATTGCTAGCTCCTTGTGGACAGGAACGTATTTATCATCATCTTTGGGTCACCAGAGGCCGGCACAGCACCTGAGATATAATGCAAACCCCATAAATGTGTTTGAATTAACTAAATGATAAAGCACTGACTGGAATCCATTCGGAAGGTATGAATCCAATGACATAACCATTCTATATATTAATCCCCTTCTCTGTATCCTACATTATTAAAATAGCAGTGTACATTCTTATACATTTGAATGACAACTTTATTCTGAAAACCATTCTCAAGAAAAAGTGCTTTTAAATTCTTATTATATATTCATATTGTCCTTTGGTTTTGGTGAAGGTAAAAGAGTAAAGTGTTTGAGAACATGTACTTTTGAGTTAGGCTTACATAGGTTTAAATCCTGGTGCCACTTTTGTCTTATTTACATGGTCTTCGATAAGTCTCTTAATCTGTAAATCTCAGCTTGTCTTCAAATAAAAATAATTATAGCGTCTCTCCAATGCTGTTCAAAGAACTAAAGGAAGCAATGCTTAGCATACTGCCTGACACATAGGATGCCCTCAATAAATGACAACTACTCTTTGCATTCATTACTCTTTCCCTCAGCCTTTTCCTGTGCGGTAAAGAATTAACCTTATCCAAGGAAAGATCTGGCTTTGTCTTTGGCTACAGAGAGGTGATCTTTAGGGCCTCCACATGTCATATCTGGCAGGAGTGTCTTTGCTTGCCTGAGGGCTATGGCCACAGAACAGTCAAACAGTGTGATTCTGGCTGGGGTTGGGGCCATGTAGTATCAGTTTTGCCTCTAGAAGGAACTGAAGACTAAAAGTATCAACTCAACAGTGACATCTAGGAAGTGCTGGAGACTTAATGTCAACAACTCGTACAGTATGTAATCACATCGCATTAAAGACTCTGGACTCCAAAGTCTCAAGTGAGCTTGCCTAGATGACAATGCATGCTGCCACATTGATGTTAGGAAAGTAATGCCTCCTGACTCTATCAGGAGAGGTCAATGAAAGCTCAGTGGTTGGTTCTTCAGGCCTCAAACTCAGACTCAGCCTTAGCCTATACTTACCAGCTTGAGACTCGGCCTTATATACATTTTCCCCTGGCTGATTGTAATTTGTAGCCTTCCCCTGTAATAAACTACAACCTTGAGTATCATCTGTTTTAGTGAATACTTCTAGCAAATTGTCAAACCTGAAGGTGGTTTTAGAAACGCCTCAAACTGGGAGTTGGTGTCAGAAGTGAGGAGTAGGTGGAGAAATGTGTTTGTAGTTGACCGAGTTCGTAGTTGACTAATCTTACGGTTGGTTAAACTCTTGTACCTTCCTTATTTAAATCTAGAAATTCCCCAAACTTTGAAAGATAGTTCACTTTACCACTCAAATTACCTTAACAGAACTTTCACTATTAAAAATCACTTTGAAGTGATAGTGTTTATGTATAGATTATATGGCATTGTTTTATTTTTTCCTTGTACAAACAAATAAAAACCGCCCCCATGCTCCCAGTAATAAATACAGAAGCATGTTTTTTGGTTTGGTTTTGTTTTGTTTTGGTAATGTGAATGGAGTAATATTCAAAAGTGAATGAGTCACAAACAAGTAAAATTGCTAAAGATTGGTAGTAGTTTATCTGTCAAGGTCAGAGGTTAGAAAACTAACTTCATTAAAAGATGTGCTAGTTTTCAAACAATATATTAATTAAATCACACTTTTATTTGTGCTTTTACTAAGTACTTAGATCCCACTCTGTAAGAGGTTGTTAACAATCTTGTGTTGGTAGTTTTGTTGTTATTGTCGTTTTTGTTTTATGTTATAAATGGTAGGCAGAATTTAAGATGCCCCTCCCAAATCTTCCCAATTGGTTAACATGTTCTGCATAGTCCCTAGATATGTGAATATGATGGATTTTGCTCTCATGAATAGGTTATATTATATAACACAGTAGACTTTAAAACAGGGAGGTTACCTGGATGGACCTAACCTTTTAAATCTTGATCTAAAGGACAAAGACAGAGGAAGAAGATGGAGATGTGAATCGTAAGGAGGCTCTGACACACTATCACTTCAGGATGGAGGGGGGGGGGACACCTACAGAGCCTGTAGGGAGCTATGGACCACCCCTGATAGCCAGCGAGGAAATAGGGACCACAGTCCAACAACCACAAAGAGCTGATTTCTACCAATAAGAATGAGTTTGGAAGCAAATTTCTTTTTCCCCAAGAATGTGCAGATAATGAGAACTCAGCCAGAGTAACCTTGATTTCAGCCTGTGGTTCTCTGAGCAGAGAGAGTCATGCCATGCTAGAGTCCTGACCTGTAGAACTCTGAGCTAGAAAGCAGTCAATGTTTTAAGCCACTAAGTTTTTGATAATTTGACACACACCACTAGAAAACTAATATACATAAGAACAAAACCGTGTATGTTTGACTGACCTCTGTTCAGAATTTCACTCTGAAAACAGGGATCGCTTATGTGCTAGGATTCATTCATCGTGTAGGCCCTAGGTTACCATAGCCAATACTGAAAATTCACAGACCCACTCTGAACAAGAAATACAGACAAGATACTATTCCATAAGCTATAGACTGAATATATGTGTCCTCCCAAATTCCTATGTTAAAACCTAATGCCCAATATCATGGAATTAGGAGGTGGAGCCTTCAGAAAGTATAGTTCATGAGGGTGGAACCGTTATGAATGGGATTCCTGCTCTTATCAAAGAGACACCACAGAGCTTCCTACTTTCTACCATGTGAGGTTACTGCAAAGAGATGGCCATCTAGAACACGGGCTCTCTCCAGACACAACGTGCTGGTGCCTTGATTATGGGTTTCCCAGTCGCCATAACTGTGAGAAATAAACTTCAGTTGTTTATAAGCCACTCAATTTATGGTGTTTTATCATATGCTAAGATGAAGTATGGACTAAGAATGTTTTTATTGCCTGTAAGACAGATCATTTGGCAACCTCAACTCTCTGTCTCCTATATGGAAGGTGTTGAGAAAGTAACCTAAATATGCTATGAATTATCTCTTGATTTTCTTGAGCCTTCTTAAGGGATGGGAACAGGCAGTGCTCATGTCTTCTTGAGGCGTACATGGGAAACAATCATATGTTCAATGCAGAATAACAAACTCTCTATGTCTCCAGAAAGAGGTTAGAGGTCACTTAAAAGGAGTCTCCTAAGAGTCTTCATAGAACATCCTGCAACAGCTGCTCTGTCTCATTCTCTTTTCATTCATTACTACAATGCTGCTATATTATTTTTAATAAAATATATATCTTATCACGTGGTACCCCTACTCAAAATAACCAATTTTGATGGCTCTCGAGATAAAGTCATTCATCCACTTATACACTAAATATTTAAGTGTGTACAATATGCCAAGTTTTCTGCTAGGTGATAGGGAGGGACACAATGGTAAGTATGACAGACAGGGTCCTGCTTTTCACTGAGCTTCGCTCTTTCAAACATATACTTTCCATCTTATTCATAAAATACTATATTTTAATGTTTGTTTATTTTCAAGAAAGAGAGAGGCGGAGTGTGAGCGGGGTCAAAGCAGAGAAAGAGGGAGACACGGAATCTGAAGCAGGCTCTTGTCAGTACAGAGCCCAACGCAGGGCTCAAACTCATGAACTGTGAGATCATGACCTGGGCTGAAGTCAGATGCTTAAGCAACTGAGCTACCCATCCCCCTAATTTTTAAACTTTTTAAATTTTTTTTTGAGAGAGAGAGACTGCGTGTGCATGTGCAAGTGGGGAAGGAGCAGAGAAGGGGGCACAGAGGATCCAAAACAGCCTCTGTGCTGACAGCAGAGAGCCTATGCAGGGCTTGAATGCATGAACCGTGAGATCATGACCTGAGTCAAAGTTGGACACTTAACCAACTCAGTCACCCAGGCGCCTGAATATAATTAATCTTTAATCCTTAACGTGGCTTCACTCCCCTGGGAAGCCCTCCAACAATTTTAGGCAAAATTATGCATTCCTTCTTTGTGTTCCCATAAAATGCTGTTCCTAATCATACAATAACATGACCAAATTATAATAAAATTGCATGAGATTACATGTCTGGATCCTCCATAAGCAGAATATAGGGAGAAAATTCAAGAAGTGTATACATCCCAAATTCCTAGAGTCAATAAGAGATTATGAATGAGTGGTTCCTCTGGAGAGGAGCTAACCCTGGATCTACTCCCGTCTGTAGGGTAGGACACACAGTATATATACATAATGGAGAGAGAGTATCCTAACTTGAGAGTAGTAACTAGTCTGGGAGGTAAAGAATGAGAGCCTGTACTGGCCTACACATCTTAGGTATGCTATGCTGTGATGGTATTTCCTCCTGACCCTCATATACTCTCTGTCTCAATTACGAGCTCCTGGAGATCTGGCCCTTTGCAGACTCTGGTACGCAAGCTGGGAGGTCAGCTACTATCTAGAAGAAAAAGGCTATTAATCAGCTTACCTAGTGAGACAACAATCTTGAATGACAGAATGTGAGAGTGAGGAGTTGTTTAAAGTTTTCCAAAACATTTCCTTTGAGAAAACAGGGATTCTATCAGAGCCAATATAGGAACTCTAACGTACTTAGGGAGGAAGAAGAAAAGAAGTCTAGCACAAGGAGAGATGCAGAGCTCAGAGACAGGGGCCAGGCTTTCTGCATATCTTGTTATTTAACCAATAAGGAGGTTGGGAGGAGAATGTCAGCTGGATAAAAGGAATCCAAGGGCCTATGGGCTGGCTGTTCTCTTTCATGGACATCACTTGTTGGGGAGAGGATGGAGGAGGTCACAGGCCTCTCACAGAACCCCTATTGTAAGCCTTGTACCCATACAACCTGGCAAAGGAAAAATAAAACACTAGGGAAGGAAGGTTCCCAGGCAGACTGAGTTAAAATTGGCTATTCTTCATAGGTTATGTGCACGTACAAAGGACCTGACAATTTCTGTGTTCTGTTCCATCTTCTCCATTCTGACCATGCGTGTACGTGTGCACACACACATACACACACACTGAAGCGTGACACAGAGGAAGACTGAGAAAGCTCTGGAGGGGGGAGAAAAGGAAGACTTCGAGTTCAAGGTAATGGTAGGTCAGTAGCAGCTGCTCCAGCTCAAAATCCAGGTGGGGCCAATGACACCATCAAGAACAGAGGCCTCTACTGATAGAGACAACATCAGAGGGCAGATGCCGGGAAGTATCGATACAGAGGACAACCCCAGGGCCAACAGCCTTACATATGGTGATCCACACTCCTTGCCAGCCACAATGATACATAAACCCCTCGAATGGTTTTGTTAGTGTAGACAGGGGAAGGGCAACAGGAAAGTGAAGTATATGAGGCAACTGAGAGGGCACAAAACATAAGGAGCCATCTCCCTCCGGGTCACGTAAGTGCAACGTTGCCACCAGAGAGGGAAGCCTCCTGACATTTTACACCCAAGGTGCCTCTCTCACCCCAGCCTAGTCCTGGGCCTGGACAGGGAAACAGAGAAACAAACAGCAAGAGATGATTTGATAGCGAAGACACCGAGTTATTTTATGCTATGTTGCATTTATTTTTAGTGCCTTTCAATCCGCCCAGTAGGGTAGGGACTCCAGAACAAGAACACATTACAGAAACAGCTCCATTTTCTTTGCATATTAGAGTATAAGTGGATAAACTGTGAATCAATTAGATGCGTCTCAAAAATTATTGTAATGTTTTATCAGATTATTTCTCTATGTAAATTACCCAAATCACTATAAAAATCTTTTTTTTTTCTTTACATTCTCTAAGCATATCTGGTCCATTTCCTATACTACTGAAAATCATGCTACCTCACTCAACATTGAAAAAAATCAGGACCATCAATTTCTTAAGAGTCAATAAGAAAGATGATCACTTGTACTCCCCTGACAGCCTACAGCGTATTTCCTAGGGTCTTCTTGCGATGTCTGCCAAAAAGACACATGATCTAAAATTTAAAATGCTATAAATCTGAGAAACTATGGCAATTTGCCTAATTTAAGACATTAAGACATGTGTTGTTGTTCCTTCCACAAATTTCAAGAATATTCACATGTTCTATTTAATAATTCCATAGGTAGCAGTATTATGCAGGAAACCGCTGTTAGGACCTGTAGGTTTTACCTTCGTTCTCTACCAAGTAACTGAGTGTTCTTGGGTAAGTCACTTTTTCTTTCAGGGTATTATATTCACCACATTAAAGGGCTAACCTAAACAATTTTCAAAGGTCCACCTGCTCTACAATTTCTACTTCAAGTAGTCTTCTAACAGTACCACAACCTTTCTAACACATGAATGCAGGCACAAAAAAGTTAACTGGCCAATCACAATAAAAGAACTGGTAGTATGAGGAGTGAGAGACAGAGACGTCCAATGAGACGGTGCAGAGGGGGGCGGTGATCCATACTAATCATAATCAAATACTGATATTTTATTATAGTGACTATGAACAGGCACCATGCTAAGTGCTTTCCATGTAATATCTAGTTTAATTCTCAAAACAACTCTCTGGTTATAGACTTTTATTACACCCATTTTACAGACAAGAAAACTGTCACCAGAGATTAAGAAATATGCTCAAGATCACACAGCTAGAAAGTCTTCAGCTAACTACAATACTCCTATTATTTGTAGCCAAAAGAATTCAACTAAAACACAGTGAAAAGTATAGGACAAAAGAAATTCTAGGGGCGCCTGACTGGTTCAGTTGGTAGGACACACAACTCTTGATCTCGGGGTCATGAGTTTAAGCTCCACATTGGGCATGAAGCCTATTTCAGAAAATTCTTAAAAGGTTAGGGGTGACTAGGTGGTTCAGTAGGTTGAGCATCTCCCTCAATTGTGGCGTCATGATCTCATGGTCTGTGGGATCGAGTCCCATATAAGGCTCTGCTGACAGCATGGAGCCTGCTTGGGATTCTCTCCCCCTCTCTCTGTGCTCATGCTCACACTCTTGCTCACACTCTCTCAAAATAAAATTGAAATAATATTTTAAAAAAAGAAAACAAATTCTAGAATCACTGCATATTAGAAATGTTCACCATAGCCATTTTTGGAATGAAAGTTAAATAAGACTGCGGAAAAAAGTTATTCCTCAAAAAATGTGTTTTCATGAGGCAATAGTACAGAAATGCACATGAAATGAAACTGTAAAGAACATGATCATTTCCTCACTGCATTCTATAGGTGAGGAGAATTCATTTGCTAGAATATTGAGAAAACGGTGCCTGGGCCCTAGGGCTGCCCTTTGTCAGCTTTGGTGCTCTTCCTGGTGGTTCCTAATCCTTTTGGAAAGGCCACTGTGGCCTAGGGTGCCGGCTCTGAACCCAGACTGCTCAGTTTAAATTCCTGTTCTCACTTGTTAGCTGTGTGATCCTCGCCTATTTCCATGTCTACAAGACGTGAGGAATAATACGTACTGCAAAGGGTTGTTGTGAGGGGTAAAATAATGAATACAAAGCAAATGCATAGGACTCTTCCTGGCACCCAATACTTAGAAAATGTTGGTGTTTATTTCTGCGATGGCACATGTGGACAATAAGGAGACCAAAACATTCTGTATGTTCAGCAACACACAGAAGAGAGCCTAAAAGTCTTGTTAATAAATACCATTGGAGATTTACCCATCTAAAAAGTCCATTCCCTACTCTCCTAAGCACACCATATAGATAGCACAGTGAATTTTTGTCAGAACTAGAGACAAAAGAAATGTGAAGTCATTTACTAGCAGAGTTTTAGGGAGGAACCCTAGCTTCCCGCCTTAGCTTTATCACTAGTAACTGGATTTTGGAAGGCTAGACCATGTCTCCAAGTCTTAGTTTCCTTCTTGGAACTTTTCCTGTGCAGGGATACTTCTGGAGGTTTCTCAAATGTCATTCATAACCAGGGACAAAAACCAGGGTCAAACAGGAGAGATTTCATATATTAATTTTAATAATTCTAATTAAGTGAACAATATATAATCTCTAATTACCAAATCTTTTGTTTCCTTGTTTCGCATCAGATTTCCTGCCATTATTAATTTAGGCATGATTATAGGAAAACATGCATAATTTGCAATTCAAACAGTCTTTAGTCTTAAAAGGATTTCCATGGGTGGAAGAAATGGCGAACAAGTGCCCCAGCTCTCTCCCTTGCACAGCCCGCCACTAGCTCAAGGGATCTCAACTCATAAAGGAGGAGCAGTGCTGTATGGCTTTAAAATGACTTCATTCCCATATTTACATATTTTTAATAGGGCTATGATGAATCTCCTTCCGCTTGACTCCTATTTTGAGCTGTGATATTTTAATCTCCATTCTTGCTGCAACTTAGCAGATGAATGTGCAGTGTGACAGAGCTCAGAGGAAATAGTATAAATAAAGCAAAGTGGAGCTATGACATCTCACATTTTATAGCTTTTTTATTGTAGCCGAAGCATAAACAGAGCACAGCTGTGTTATACTTACCGCTGTGAGCACTCCCTCAATCCTCACCCCCTATTGCTTTTAAAAAGACAGTGCTCTTATTCAGAAAGCTATGGCTGTGGGTAGCATGGCCCCACCAGGGAGCCTCTACCCCAAACCTCTCCATTTGATGCCTTTCTCCTCTTACAGATGTAGATTTGTCGTGTTCTGTATCATTCATCTGACTGAAAACCAATATGCCAACCGTAGCCCGGACTGTACTGCAGCAAAAGCACACTGCTCTTACGAAGTGGAAGACAACGCCACAACCAAAACTATAATTTCACTCCATCTCAGTACACACATTGCACCCAAATAATGTCCAAACACTCTTAATAGAAGACACACAACTAGCTGGAAGTATTCAAAATAGTGCACTCTCTTAACGAGAAGCCCCTTCTAAAATGAAGAAGTTGTATTTCTCACTTTCACGTTAATTCTTAGTCATGTTTGGGTGAAAGTTGGAAATGCCAAGAAGCTGAAACAGAATGAGAGCTAGAAGAGTGGCATTGAGATGAGCAAAATAATTTAACTGGCTGAGATAGTCATCAAATTTTGTAATTTTTCAGGCTTGTTACATACTTCAATAAACCTGAAGAAGACAGAGTAAACTGAGCAGCAAGCACCTTCCATGCTCTGACAAATATGAAATTATGTATACACAGAGTTCATGAGTCCAGGACAAGCACCTGATCTAAGCAAAGCCAATCAGACTCCTTCCCTGAGATACCTTATTTAAGTGGGATGGAAAAAGCAGCAAGCTATGAAATTCCTGAGCTGTCATCCATGGAGACATTCGTCCCCTACGGAGAAATCTCTATTGCAAGAAGAATGAGTAAAATCACTTTCTAAAGCGACAGAGAGACAAGGCAAAGAGATCAAACCGACAGAGTAGGACTCCGTGGTCCCAACTTCTCCCCAGGCCAGTCCTCGGAAGCCATTCCTGACTTCCTCCAATTTGGTTACATGTCTTCTTTGGATTCCTTTCCCCAACACATTTCAGCTTTTTCTTTTAAGCCACCTCAAATCAGGTTTTATCACTTTCAAATAAATAAATAAATAAATAAATAAATAAATAAATAAATAAATAAATAAAATCCTAACTATTACACCTTCTGGAGGAGATTTTTTTTTTTTTTTTTTTAGTTGGGTTAGGATGTTTCTTCCTTTTTCAAATACCACCACACTCTTTGTGGGAAGGAAGGAAAACCCTCTGGGCTTGTAAAGGAATGTGTAATGAAAATTCAAAGACACATGCATCCAAGTGAAAAGAATATAGGGGCATAGTAGCCTATACACCAGCGAAGTGAAGTGAAAGACAGGAAGATTGATTTGCATCATCATTAACATGGAAGGAGAAAAGCACAAGAACACAATAACCGCAAGAACCACCTCCATTGACAAACATAATTGTTTCGAAACAACAGGCCCAACTGGGCTAACACAGGGGCAAAGTTGGTACCCCAAGCTTCTCAGCTATCTATCCGCCCAAAGTTGCTCTTCTGCCAAGCTCATTGTTTACCAAGCTGCCAGCCCAGCCCAGGGATCTGATTAGCAATTTGCACTTTTGTGAGAGGATTAACAGAATTCCTTTGTTTTGATGTCGGATTATCAAACTGCATCTTTAAAGAGGTGTGACCTCATCCAGATTCATAAGCCTGCTCCCTTGAGAATGACTTGAATTTTACTCTACTTGCGCAACATATAATTTCATAAAGGAGTTACTGTCAAAACATGGTACTCAATTCTTGATGTGTGCGAAAAAGCACATTTGTAATGTAAATAACCTCAGAAGTTTTGTGATATTTTAAAATAACCCATCTGGTGGGAAAACAAGGATTTTCAACCCATTTGGTTCCAGCACTGTAAATTAGTGTGCATCTAGCTCATAGAACCCAGAGATAAACCCCATTCCCAAACTGAGACTCGTGATGCTTTTCTTTTCAAGGGCAAGTATTTTTAATTGTCCAATTCTCTTGAAATATTTTGAAAAAAGAAAGCGGAATCCACAAAAGAATACACTGAGGAAAACCAAAGAATCTAATGGCTAAGTTCAAAATGGTAATGGTATCAAACTCTTTATAGTGCATGGTCTATATGTCTAGCTTCACCTAACTATAAAGATGAAGGAAGAAAAAAAATTGGAGATTTATATTTCATTACTAATAGGCACTTAATCAGAAAGAGTCTTGAAAGTTTCCACCAAAGTTGGGCACAAGTAAAACTTTCAAAGGGGGCATGAGCAGGGCGGCATGCAACAGATTGAGAAAGTGAGTCTGCAGACTTTGCACTGGTGTGATCTTTACTTGAGGCGGCCACCACAGACAGAAGTCACAAGAGCCATCCAGGCTGTGAAAGGCATGCATTCCTCGTGTGAGAACTGTATCTTGGGAAGTACAGAAATGCTCATTCAGCTACAAATAGCAAAAGGGCAGTCTGGCCACAACAAATGCTCAAAAAGCCAGACACTGCTGCAAATGAAGTGGCAGCTTTACTTGTTGACAAACTAAAAATCAAAACAAACAAGCAACCAGAACATCCTGTCTCATAAGGAGGAAGTAAGTATAATTAAATATGTGTCTATTTTTAATATTAATACAGATTGTTACCCAAGGTTGATAGATTGGGAATGTTTCTCTCAGTTAGGAAACCTTCAATTACAGTGAGCATACACCAGGCAGGCCCTGATAAATCAGCTGAAAGGCATGTTTGTCTGTACATATGTATGTTTGTAAGTACAATGCACACACACATGGCTATTAAATCAATGGTTGTTTTTTTTTTAAGTTTATTTGTTTATTTAGAGAGTGAGAGAGAAACAGCACACAAGCAGGGGAGGGGCGGAGAGAGGGAAACAGAAAATCCCAAGCAACCTCCACCCTGTCAGCTCACAGCCTGACATGGGGCTCGGACTCAAGAACTCTGAGATCATGACCCAAGCCGAAGTCAAGAACCAGATACTTAACAGACTGAGCCACCCAGGTGCCTTTAAATCAATGGTTCTTAATGGATGGTTGTGTGGATTAATGAACTCACTTGGAAACCTTTTGTTTTTTAAAAATTAAGTCATGTACCCCAACTTATAACCAGTGGATGGGATGACAGCATATTTTTCTGAAAACTCTCAGTCAAGTGTTCTATGAATCCCTTTTTTAAAAAATTTTTAATGTTTATTTACTTTTGAGAGAAAAAGAGAGAGACAGATCATGTGCAGGGGAGGAGCAGAAGGAGAGGGGAGACACAGAATGTGAAGGAGGTTCCAGGCTCTGAGCTGTCAGCCCAGAGCCTGACATGGGGCTCAAACTCATGAGCCATGAGATCATGACCTGAACTGAAGTCGGACACTTAACCAACTCAGCCACCCAGGCAGCCCTGAATCCCTCTTAAACAGCTTTGTCTTTTATTTAAAGTAGCCCTTCTATGTGGATTAGGCTAGCTTTGCCTTACTAACTAAATTGTAAATATCCTTAAAAAGGTGGATCAAGGGGTGCTTGGGTGGCTCAGTCGGTTGAGCATCCGACTTCAGCTCAGATCATGATCTCACGATTGGTAAGTTTGAGCCCCACATGGGGCTCTGTGCTGACAGTTCAGAGTCTGGAGCTGCTTCTGATTCTGTGTCTCCTTCCCTGTGACCCTCCCCTGCTCTGTTCTTGCTCTCTCTCTCTCTCTCTCTCAAAAATCAATAAACAATTTTTTTAAGGTGGATCATGTCTCTCAAGAGCCTCATCCAGTGACCTGCATACAGTTTGGTGTTCAATAAAAGTTAGATAAATATATTCAAAAGACTTGTAGTTAATTAAACAAATACTTCGGGGAGTGTGAGAATGAAAAAAATAGTAAGAATTTGACTTTAACCCCAAAGCTGCCTACATAGAATTCAAGAAGAAAACAATGTGCATTATTTATACTTTCTGTAACCATAAACATAGAACACCAGCCAAAATCAACCTTGAATTACTCATTTACTCAACATATATATCTGTTGAATGTCTCCATTTGCTAGGAACTAACTTGGGCTCTAGAGATAGAGCAGTAAACAAAACTGACCAAGATCCTTGCCCTCGTACAGCTAATATTCTACTTAGGGAGAAAAAAAAATGAATTGATATTATTCTATGTTAGTTAGAGAAGGGCTAAGGAGAAATAATGAGGGGATGATACAAAGTGTTTAGGGAAGTGGTAGATAAAATTTTAGATAGAGGAAAAGGGCCTCACTGAGAAGATGCCATTTGAGTCAAGACCCGAAGAAAGGGCTAGTATGACTCATTCAGTAATGGAGCAAGAGCATTATACGCAGAGGAGACCTTGTAGGAGTGCAAAGGTGCCCAGCATGTTAGAGAAAGACCAATGGGCGGTATGGTTACTGCAGAGTGAGTGAAGGGGGGAGTAGTGGAAGGTGAACTCAGCAAACAGAAGGAAAAGGGCTGACTCTGCTCCTTGAGGGTCGTGGTTTAGGACTCCCGTGAGGAAGGAAGCCGTTGCAGCGTCTGGAGCAGTGAAGGACAGAATATGACTAATCTGATTTACACTTTAAAGGATCACCCTGGCTGCCATATGAAAACTGAATGAAGGGGAACAAAGGCAGGAGTTCCAGTTAGAAGCGTACAGCCGTTCGTGGAAATGATGGTGGCTTGGACCGGACTGGAAACAGTGGAGATGAGGAAAGATCATCAGAATCTGGGAATAAGTTGAAGGTCATGCTGACAGAGTTTTGCCGAGCAATTAGGTGGAGTATAGGTGAAAGATAGGAGTTGAGGATGATTAAAGTTTTGGGGTCTGAGCAATGAAAAGAATGGATTTTCCTTTACCTGAGCCGAGGAAAGACTTCCAGGGGAGCAGATGTGAAGAGCACATCCCGGCTCATTTACACGTGCCCTGCGGAGTTGCCAACGAGTCATTCCAGTATGTGTGTGCGTTCAGGAGAGAGGTCACAATGCAACAGAAATTTATATTCCCCAAACAACATTTTTCCTAGCTCTGAACACTACAAAATAGTTGTTTTTGAATGAGTCTTTATTTAAAAGACAGGACAGAATTTGCAGTGTCTAAATTAATGGCCTTTTAAAAAGTACAGAAATCCTAATCCAGCCTTTTGACTTTGATAGAAACAATTTCTTAAAGTTCATCATATACTGATAAATCACAGGCAGTTAAATTCATGCTGTCAATGCCCGTGAAGAATGCTAAAGGAATAGCCTAAGTTTGGTGATCCGACCTGATAGGACTGGAGTTCAGATAATCCAGAAGAACAAATATTTAGCACCATCCCTGGATGTATATTTTCACATTTTCCCAGGAATGGAAAGGAAACTTACATGCTCATGGTTCTGAGGGTCTGTTGGCAATACCTCATAACTGAGCACATTTTAAGTTTTATGTTTCAGCTTTAAGGTTTATGTAAAATTAAAAAAAATAAACTTAGAAGATTAAATGTTTTAAAGTTCTTAATTACATGACTTTCCCTTTAAATCATTAGGTAAAAATGACTTTGATAAGTGTATATTACGTTACAGTCATTATCATCATCATCATCATCATCACCAACATCACAGCCATCTTTTCTTAAGCTCTACTTCATGGCAGGCCTTGTGTAGGACTTTTATAATACTACATAGTAGACTCTGTGTGCACTCTTATATGTATTAAATCATTCAATTCTAATATCAACCTCATGTTATTCATAAATATTTGTTACACTGAAACCAAACGACTCATAAGAAAACCTTATAGAGAAATGTCTTCTATTTCATTGTGAAACCATAAACAACAGTGAAGAATAAAACATACACGAATATGGGGAATCGGAAGCAATTGAGAAAGTTCTACTCCAGGAAACTTGTCATATAACTGGGAAATGTCCATCTGAACAATAATCCTACGCTAAATGTCCTCTACCAAATTAAATGCCCTATTCTAGTGAAACATCATCCATGACGATGAAATGACAATAATTTGAGTAACCGGTTAATAAAAATTAAAATAGCACTTGTAGAAATAAGGAGAAATTTAAAACTATTGGCCTTTAGTAGAGAGTGAAATTACTGTACAAAATATTGAGAGGAAAAAAGTTAGATTTCTAAAAATCCAACCAATCTAATCAAGTATTTATGATATGTATCTGGATGTCCAGAGACAAATTAAAATAGAAAATATTATTCCACAGTCTTGAGTATTTCTTCCAAATCCTATATCCACTTTAAGTTGGCAGGACACAATCAGTGGTTTATTTGGATATTGTCCACAGTTGTAAATGAGCATCATCGTTTCTCTGTTTTGGCAATGGACCATGTAAATGATTATACTGTTATATATTTAATGTAGTAGATATAAAACATGGCACAAAGTAAAAGTACCAAGTTTAGAAAACCATCTCATCAAATAACTCCCCTAAATTCCTCAACATAAGTAGCCTGCAGACGGTAGGGTGGCCGAATGTAGCATCTTCATGAACACAATCACTCAAGTAACTTTCCAGTTTCTTCTCCTACCACTTTCATCGCATACCCCAATCCTCTAGATCCCAATTATGCAAAAGGCATGACGAGTGGCATAAAGCATGCCTCCTGGCCAGCACACAGTCAGATGTGGGTTCCCTGGCCGATCTAGTACTCCCTCTACAAATCCAGAAGGAAATCTAGTGAAACACACAGGAGAGAAGACACACACATTTCTCCGACATCTTTCATTTTCATGAAAGCAGAGTGTAATTTTCTTAGAATACTAAAGTGCCATATTTTTACTGTCATTTTAAACTAAAAGGGAAAGTAGGGCTAATATACATAATCAGTAAAATAGTTAAGCAGGCAAATTTTATTTCTCCAAATCTTACATCTTCTTTGACAACAAGCTCCTTTTTCTTCTGCCACTTCTTTCCTCAGACTTGCCTCTGACCACATTAGAGTTCAATTTATTTGTCAGTGAAGCTGATCTCAAGGTGAACATCCCATACTTGTAATATTCCCTTTGCTTTTTCACTATCATCAAAATGTACCTTTTTTTCCATGTTCTATTAGCCCAGCCCAAATCTTGAACCTCTAAAACCACAGCTAGCCAAGTGGTTATACACTCGCTGCCAATATGCCAGAGGTTAGGGGGCAGAAACTTGAAATTGCAAGAGAAATTTCTGAGGTAATTAATTCAACTCTTCACTTCAAACTAGAAACCTCTATGTACTTTCTCTATAGTCATCTCAGACTCAGTACAACTCTATTTCCAGAGATCAAAATGCACTTCATTTTTTTTTTATAAGTAAATCCATGTTGACAGACTGGAAGCCTCAATGTTTTTTTAAATGTCTTTATTTTTGAGAGAGAGAGAGAGAGTGAGAGAGCAGGAGAGCGTGCATGAGTGGGGCAGGGGTGGAGAGAGTCAGGAACAGAGGATCTGAACCAAGTTCTGCACTGACAGCAAAGAGCCCTATGAGAGACTCCAACTCAGAATTGCAAGATCATGACCTGAGCCAGTCGGACACTTAACTGACTGGGTTGTCCAGGTGCCCCCAAAGGTCCTTCATCTTGATGTAAAACATCCAATTTTTAACTTTCCTCTACTGGTCTCAGTTTTAGAGCTATGCATAATCACTTCTGTTTCAAACCCAGATGCAAGCTTCACCTTTCACCCAGCTCTGTGCTCTGGGTTGCTGACTTCTATAACATATCAAAAGGGTCCCTTGCTCCCAGACTTCCAGTTGGGTTTTGAAAATGAGAGGCTTCTGCAGGAGATCAAAGAGTAAGAAAAGAGTGAGGTCAGGATACGTATTTCTGCAGCTCCCACTTGCAAGTGACTTTCAGAGTCTGGTGGTATCTACCTCCCTAGTCAGGTGGACCTCTCCACACAGCTCCTCTCTCCTGGTCCCTTCAGACTTAGAAGTGGTGACAACTCTCTGCCATTATTATCACCAGAGTACTTCACCACCCCTTGTTGTTTTCCTTGCAAATAACCACTTTATTGAGATATAACTCAGGGGCACCTGCGTGGCTCAGTCAGTTAAGCCTCTGACTCTTGGTTTCAGCTCAGGTCATGATCTGGCAGTTTTGTGAGTTTGAGCCCCACATCAGGCTGTGTCCTGATGGTGCAGAGCCTGCTTGGGATTCATTCTCTCTCTCTCCTTCTCTCTCCCTCCCCCCACATCTCTTACTCACACCATCTCTGTCTCTATCAAAACAAAAAATAAACTTAAAAAATAAATAAAGAGCTGTAACTCATATTCCACACAATTCACCAATTTAAAGTGTACAATTTAATGGTTTTTAACATATTCATAAAGTTATACACCCATTACCACAATCAATTTTGGAACATTTTCATCCCTCTAAAAAGAAACTCCATACCCATTAGCAGTCATTCTCCATTTTCTCTCAACCCCTCAGCCTCAGGCAGACATATATGTACTTTGTTTTTAAAGGCTTGGCTATGTGGCTATTTCATATAAATGGAATCATAAAATATGTAGTCTCTTGTGACTGGCAATTTTCACTTACCAAATGTTTTCAAGGTTCATCCATATTGAAGGGTGTATCAGTACATCATTTCTTTTTATTTCTAAATAATACCTCATTGTATAGATATGTCACATTTTATTTATCCATTCATCAGTTCATGGATATTTGGGTTCTTTCCACTTTTTGGCTATTATTTCTGCTATGAGCATTGTGTACAAGTTTTCATGTGGACATATGTTTTCAACCCTCGAATGAACTTGAGAATGGAGTTGCTGAGTCATATGGTAACTCACAAGGTTTAACTTTGTAAGAATTTGAGACAGACTCTTCCTAGCAGTTACCCATTTTATACTCCCATCTGTGATGTACGAGGGTTCCAATTCCTCCATATCCTCTACCAATACTTATTATTGTGTCTTTTTTATTGTGAAAATCTTAATGAGTGTGAAGTATCTTACTGTTGTCTTGGTTTTTAAAACTCTGTCTATATCCTTATAACTATCCTTTTATTAAATTCTCCTCAAATCATTTAACCTAAGTCCATCATCTGTTTGGGTTTTATTTCATCATCTGTTTCTTACCAGACCCTGACTGACTCAAAGGCCAATCCTTTTTGATATTTTGAAGGACTGTTTTGGAATCCTTCCTAAGTTTCTCTTTTTCAAGCCAAACAACTTCTCTTCATATGAACCATTAGTACCCAGATTATCTACCCCTCTAATTCACCAGCTTTAGACATTAAATTGTCAATGTCTTTCAAATTATTTTACCCATAAATGACAAAGGAACTAACTAGTATACTTTTCACCAGGTGATTGTTTCACAGGTTACAGACACTATACTTCTACTCTTAATGCTATTAAAGGTGGATTCTACTTCATATTTGAGCAAATAGGTCTTAACGTTAGCTTATACTGAATCAACCAGAGTGTCTTAAAAATGGACTATCAAACTCAAATAACCTGTACCTACAATTAGCCAATTAATTTGAAATTAAATGTAGAATGACTTTTACACTGTTAAATTTTATTTTGTGAAGTTTGGGCCAACACTCAGTCTATCACTGACTTCCTAAGTACCAAATGAGATAAAATGGGTTAAAGTGGCAAGCATATCCTTGCCAAAAGTGATAAAGTGTTAGTCCCCTTCCTTACTTTCTTCTTTCATCAAAGTTTTTTGGGATTTTTTTGGTTTTTTGTTTTTTTAGTGAATGGACAAGTTAGCATATCATATGTGGTCAAGTCTAAAGAAACAATGAATGGACCCTACCTAGGAGTGTCCATTCTTTCTATTACACTCATTATAAGCCAAGATTCTTGGGGTCCCATTGCTATGCTTACCTGCCCTAATAGCCTAATTGTTATTTCTTGTCTTTTTGACACTAGTTATTCTGACACGTATAAGGTGCTATCTCTCTGTGGTTTGATTTGTGCTTCCCTGATGATTAGTGATGTTGAGTATCTTTTCACATGTCTGTTGGCCATTTGTATGCCTTCTTTCAAAAAGCATCTATTCAGGTCCTCTGGCCATTTTTAATTGGATTATTTGTTTTTTGGTGTTGAGTAATCTAGGTTCTTTAACTCATTTGGATATTAACCCTTTGTTGGATTATCATTTGCAGATATCTTCTCCCATTTAGTAGGCCACCTTATTGGGGGTTTTTTGATGGTTTCCTTCACTATACAAAAGATTTTTGTTGTTGTTTTGTTTTGTTTTTGTTGTAATCCCAAAAGTTTATTTTTGCTTTTGTCTCCTTTGCCTGAGGGGACATATCTAGAAAAATGTTGCTAAAGGGATGATGGCTAAGAAATTACTGATTATATTTTCTTCTAGTTATTTTATAGTTTCAGGTCTCACATTTAGATCTTAATCCATTTTGAGTTTATTCTTGTGTATGGTGTAAGAAAGTGGTCTTCCTTCATCAAAGTTCTTAATAAAAATAATAAAGAGGATAAGCCAATGAATAGAATGGGCGGCACCTAACTACAGACCACTCTTCAGTTTGATAACCATTATACTAATCTATATCCTTTAAATAAGGTTCTTCAGTTATTAATCCATGTTACCAAACTTCCTTTCTAATGTCTAATTTCTCAAAATGTAATAATATATTATAAAAGTAAATTCAATAAATGATGGTATCTGTTAATAGAATAACTGTACTTAAAAGAATTAAGTTAATTTTGCATGATTAGATCTTAGAGAACCCATACTAGCTTCTTGTGATCACCATTTTGTTTTTAAGTGTTAAGAAATTATCTACATCAAAACACAATCTAGAAGTTTACTAAAATCTTTAAAATATAAATACAAACAAAAAATAAATATAAAAATATAATCTTTTATCTCATTAACCTTTTTATTATTATTTATTATTTTTGAGAGAGAGACAGAGCATGACAGGGTAGGGGCAGAGAGAGAGGGAGACACAGAATCCGAAGCAGGCTCCAGGCTCCAAGCTGTCATTACGGAGCCTGACACAGGGCTCAAAATCATGACTGACCATGAGGTCATGACCTGAGCTGAAGTCAGACATTTAACTGACTAAGCCATCCAAACATCCCATTTTCTCTCATTTTCAATTCGAGGTAACTTTTACTCATCTTGAGGCTTCTGACACTTTTCTCTTACATGCTATTTCGAATTTCACAGACAATGGGTCTTTAAAAACAACTTCTATTTAGTAACCACCTCACTCCATCCTATATCCTTCCCCCATATGAATGAGCTAATTATAGGCACTATGACCATTCAATACTTGAAATCAAAACATTTAAAAGTCACTCTTACCTGTTCTCCTTTTCATACCCTACCATCCAACCCCCCATCAGCTAGAGCTATTCAAAATATATGAACTATATACCATTTGCTTACTTCTAACCAACTCCCCTACTGTCAGTAGTACCAGCCAGAATTTCCTCTCACTGGACTACAATGGTCTTCCCACTGATCTCTCTGCTCCCACTTTGTCCCCCTCTCATCTACGCTCCACGCAGTAGTGATTAAGCTGTGTATCTGACCAAGTCACTCCCTCACTTACAACCAGCTTCCCATCACACTCAGAATAAATTCTAAGTGACCTGACCCTCCTTCCTTCCCAACGGCATTTCCCTGATGCACTTTCCCACACCCACCACCTGTTTTAGCTACACAGGCTTTCTTGCTGTTCCTGAAACTTAACAAGCTCCGTGTCTCTTCTAGCTCTTTACCTTTGCCATTTCCCCTCCCTAAAGTCTCCCCATAGATCTTCCCATGACTTGTCATAACTCAGGACTCAACCCAGGTGTCATGTCCTCAGAGAACTTCCCCTGGCCTCTTTATCTAAAATGGTACTTCCAACTCTACTCTTTACTTCATCTCCTTCATTCATTTGGTTTATCACTATCTTGAAGTCTTGTGTATTTATTATTTCTATCTTCACCCCTAGAATCTAAGCACTTTCCGTGAAGGCGCTTCTTCTGCCTTGTTCATCCAATATATTTCTGGCCATCTATAATAATAACCTATGCATAGTAAGCCCTCAAATTTTTTTAATAATTTGAATTAAAACCCCCAGGGAACAAAAATAATAATATAAATTCTGGTCTTGGTAGAAATAGGGAGAAATACATAAGAGTGAGGACTGCTTTGGCAAGTCTTCCAGTCACACTGTGCTTTAGGACCCCCACATGAGAACACAGTCTTCATTCACGAACTACATCAATCAACAGACCAACAGGTGCCGTCTGAATCTGCCGATATCAGAGAACTGCAACATATGAGAGCCTTCAATCTCAAGTGTGGGGCAGGAGTATTTTTTTCCCTATCTCAACCACCACTCTCCCAATTATAATAAATGAATAAAGTAGATTGAAGTTAAGGAAAAATAAAGCAAAATTAGAAGCTGGCAAAAAGCAAACCCACTGCCTGGGGCAGCCTGGGGCTGATGGATGATGACAGCTAGCAGACAAATCCTGTTCCCCATTCTAAATTCTGTCTACTAAACAAATTAGCAAGCTCATCAATATCTGCACGGCATTTACCTTCTGCAGCAACAGCTGCCGCAAAATCATGAAGCTGACTTTTTGGGTTGTGGTCCTGCCGACGAGATGCAATTACAGGCCAGTCAGGGCCCAAGATAACAGAATGACAACCTAGTATTACAGGAAAGGGTTTTGCAAGGGCTTGGGGGATGAACAAGGGTCACCTGTATTGAATCTATTGCTCGCCCCCACCTCCTCAATAACTAGATGTCTGAAGGAGGAGAGGTAAAAAGTTAGTAATTAACCTGTGCTATTAATTAACCATGTAAAACTTAAAAACATTAAGTCACTAAGCAGAAACTTGTGAGATATATAATCTATACCTGGATTATGCTTTAAACATGTTTTTTTTTTAATTATGGTTCTTTTTGGGGCACCTGGATGGCTCTGTTGGTTAAGCATCTGACTTTGGCTCAGGTCATGATCTCCTGGTCCATAAGTTCAAGTCCTGTGTCGGGCTCTGTGCTGACAGCTCCAGAGCCTGGAGCCTGCTTCAGATTCTGTGTCTCCCTCTCTCTCTCCCCTCCCCTACTCACACTCTGTCTGTCTCTCAAAAATAAGCATTAATTTTTTTTAATTATGGTTCTTCTCATGAAAACTTGTACTCAGTGTAGAAACTATATTTAAAATCACAAAACTCTTCCTTTCTTTAAAAAATTATGACACAATACAATCTTATATTTTAGCATGAGAGAAGAAATTTTGGCCCTCATCTTCAGAGAAGGGAGAAGAGATAAGACCAAATATAAGAAATAGAATATATCTTTCCCTAAAAGTTTAAAATGAAAATAGCAAAGGAAGAAAGAGAATTTTATGATTAATTTTACAGGGTTGGTTTATATACACCTATATGAAGATAAAAATGGCAAAATGTTCTTAAAGCATCCTGCAATGGGAAAACAAAACTATGAGTGGCTTAGCTAATGATACACAGTAACAGTTTTGCCAAACTGAGACCCTGACCACTACTGATCAGGAGAATGGTGACTGAAAGTAAATAGAAGAGAGAGTAGAGGGCCTGGGTCTATTTCAGGCATTTTCTCACTAAAACCCTGAAAATCTTCAACGTGGGCATCACTAATAAAGAGAAATCTGGCTCTCTCTCTCTCTCTCTGGCTAATCATGTCCCTTCATACTAAGAGGCGACATAGTAGTAGAGACATCCCAAGAGAAGGCAAGCTATCCTCACTGCAAAAGAAAGAAGGACGGTCATCAAGAACCTTATTATCGCTGAGAGAAGCCAAGACGCAGGATCCACTTCCTACTTGCCTTCGGCGAATTCTCCTGATTTCAGTCATCAGTGTGCGGGCTGCCTCCCAAGCTTAGTTTGTACAGGGATCCCGCTCCCTCTGGCATTGCCATTTTGGGCTGACATCTGCTGACTGTCCAGACCCAGATGAAGAGCTGGCTACTATTGGACATAGATGTCAAGATCCTTGTCATCTGAAGAGATCTCACAGGGCAGGGGTGCTCACTCCTACCTCTGCTCTCGAGCATTTGGTTCTTCTCTTAGTAAGGCAGTTCACCAACTCATACAATTGATATTTATACAAGTTCTGGGATCCCCAACAGGTTGTGAGAAAATGTGTATTTCCTTTGGGGTCACATCTAGAATAGCACCTAAAAGAGTTAATCAATTCTCAATAAGCAGTGAGCAAACGGGGGTCCGCCTATTCACACTGCCCTTAGTTAAAAATGAAGATGAAAACAAAGAGAAGAGTAACAATAAAACAATAAAATAGTATTTTTATTATTTCACAATGATGATATTCTTGTTGGCTTTCTACAGAAATCTAAACTTTTTTTTTTTTAAGTATGATACACGTTTTCTCTAGATGGTGAGCTTCAGGAGACCAGAGACAATTTGTTCCCCCCTAACATAATGCTTGATAATCTCGTAGATTCTTGATAAATGCCTGTTGATTAATGAGCATTCTACTAAAGCCAGCTAGATATTGATGATTCTCCCACTTTTCTTCCTGTCACTCATTATACCTTTCCTAAAAAAGAAACTTGTTTTAAATGATCAGTTCCTTTCTTCTTCAGTGAATAAGAGCTTTATCGAAAATATACCACACAGGGGTGGGGTCTGTCGGGGCATTCACTCAGGCATAGAGCCTGGAGGATGAGAACAGATAACATAGAACTGTATTAAAAAAAAAAAAAAAAAAAAAAAAAAAAAAACCTGCCGTTTTGTCATTAGCCTCAGGTCTTTGGAGCCCAGAGCCAGGAATCAATGCCTGGTATCAGCCTCCACAAGGCTCAGTCAAAGAAGGTTTTAAGAGAAGAGCCAAATATTTTAGAAATGAGAGTATGATGACTTGAAGGAAGTAGCAATAACAACAAAAAAAGGCTCTTTCTCTTTCCGTATTGCTTTCTGATTCACTGTGTGACTTCAGAGTTATGTGTAAGTTCTCTGTGCCCTACTTTCCTTATCTATGAAGCTGGGGAAAAACCATGAACTTGCATTAACTAGCAATAATTTGAATAGGACTAAGTTCTATATTTCTACATTTTGTGGCCCTTCTAAAATTCCCAGAGGATGGCTAGCATGGTGAAAGTGATTAATACTATAGCATCCTCCTTGTGGAAATAAACCATCAATAATGCATTTTCAGGATCGCTATCTCCCTCACTATCTATTCCGGGGTGCTAGAAATAAGTAACTTGTGTTATTTTGTGGACTCTGACAGACTGGTGCCTTGTCACACTCTTGCTTCTAATCTTCCAGAACTCTCCAGCTGAAAACCACTTTCAAACAGGGATTTCCTGGGTACTGCTAACACTGACATCAAAGCGTTCAGTTCAAGGGTCACATCTTCTCTCCCACTCCCCTGATGTCTCTGTCTGGCCTGAACTCACTGAACGAAATGCCCTCTTTATCTCGAAGAAGTGCAGGCTGCTATGAGAAGGAGTCTGGGGAGGGAGGTTATTGGTTGCAATTGTTTGAAAGATTCTAATAATTGCAGCTAGGGATCCATCCTCTCGTGTCACCGAAGTTGGAAAATGGGTCAGACATAATGCATTTGGTTAAGTGTCTAAACTGAAAAGGTGCTATTTTATTTTAAATGGCATAGTCTTTACAAAGGCTAAGGTTACTGGTGCAATGCTCTCTCATTTTAAAACGTATCAGGGACATGCCCTCTGAGGGTCACGCTTTCATTTGCTGATGTTAATTCTCAGCTGCCTGCTTCTCGTCCTTCATTGTACCCTGTGTCTTAGCTGGGCACGCTCCTGATTCCCTGCTATATCCAGACGGTCCATGTAAATAGTGTTTATGTTAAGGAAGTCATGTTCAGTGTGACTGGAGCACACAGAAACTGATGTTGTTGTCACTTTAGATTAAGCTCTTATTTTAGTAAAGGAGGCAATTGGAGCAGGCAGCTGAGTGGCCGAATGAAATATTCAGCTCATTTCATTTAGAGCTGCCCGGTTTCCATTGTTCATGCTGGCAAGCCTGGTTAACCCTGTTGGTGCCGGCATGGCGGCAGCCCCCGCTTGCTTATGCACCCACAGTCAGGCTTTCTCTAGCTAACATATTTTAAGTCAGCCATCAACACACATAGAAGCAACCAGGTGAACTATGTAGGCACAGTCACCCCTGGATGCATCTTTATGAACTCTTATTCATATATATGCCCAAAGTGGCGGTTTAAAAGGGGGTTGTGGGGCGCCTTGGTGGCTCAGTCGGTTGGGCGGCCGACTTCGGCTCAGGTCATGATCTCACAGTCTGTGGGTTCGAGCCCTGCGTCGGGCTCTGTGCTGATGGCTCGGAGCCTGGAGCCTGCTTCGGATTCTGTGTCTGCCTCTCTCTCTCTGCCCTTCCTCTGTTCATGCTCTGTCTCTCAAAAATAAATAAACGTTAAAAAAATTTAAAAAAATAAAAAGGGGTTGTCTATATGTGTATAGACTACGCCTGAATCTCCAGGTACAACTGGAAGAGAAGATGCTTAAAATAAAGTGCTTTTGTGTTAAAGTGTAAAGTGCGTTTACCAAAGGAAGTTGTTGGGCTTGATTCCTTGAAACATTGTAAGTACTGCCTGTGACAAGGAGTTGGTTAAAACACAAGTAGATACCACCATTTTAAAACGAATTGCACTGGTTACATAATTTTTGTTGCAAACTTATCATTTGGATGAACTTTTATAGAGAGCACCTTAGTAGCACTTTGCTGCTTTCCTGGGAGTGTCATTAGCTATGTTCCCACCACTGTTGGGCATTTGAGATACCTGCTTAGACACTCCTACCACTCTGATATAACCCAATCTAACCAGAGTCTTCTGCCTAGGGAAGCTTTTCTTTCTCTCTCCCACTTTCTCTCTTTTCTGTTTCTCTCCCTTTCTTTCTCCTTCTTTAAAAAAAAAAAAAAGTTGAGCCAGAAAAGGTGATTGAAGGAAGTGATTATTTCTATACATCAAAATCCTTGGTTAAATACAGAACTTTTTTTTAAAATGTATTTTCTTTTTGAGAGAAAGAGAAAGGGAGAGTGAGCAGGGGCAGAGAAAGAGAGAGGGAGACACAGAATCAGAAGCAGGCTCCAGGCTCTGAGCTGTCAGCACAGAGCCCACCATGGGGTTCAAACCCACGAACTTACAGATCATGACCTGAGCCAAAATCGGAGGCTTAACTGACTGAGCCACCCAGGTGCCCCAAATAAAGAACTTTTAATAGTTTTTCACCCATAAGAAAATACCTGGAAAAATGAATGATTTCATCAGCTCAAGATCTCGCAAAGGTAGAAATTCTTCTTAGCTACAGCTTACAGATATTACTTAATGTCCATATAAAGTGCCAGTCATCACTGACCAATAATAACAACTTGTTACTATGGAGATGCATTCAACTCCAAATACATAAATGAGTGACAAGTATATACTAGGCTCTATGCCTTCACGGTATCTAAATATTTAATAAGTATTTATTACATAGATCCAGGTTTTGTGGGGCCACAAAGTTAATGCAATTTTAGAAAGAGACTACAAATTAAAATGGTTAGTTTAACAGGAAAGTAAACATCCACAATGAAAATCCCAACAAACTACTATTTTAAAATGTTGAGAAATATGAAAAAAAAATTGCAAAATCTAGAATAAAACATAATATTCCTATTAGGTCCCTGACTATCCTTCTCTAATGCATTTACCCCTACAGTTGCTGCCTCCTTATTCTGCTTCTTTGTAAATGTCATTTTCCGTAGAGAAAATGTAAAGATAATCCATTCTCACATCTAGTATGTTGAATCAAAATTTGTTTTCAACTATTCATAAGTGGAATTCAGAAAACATGTGATTGCACACACACAGGGGTACTTGCTGCCTGCATCAGTGCTGTAAGTTTGTGTCCTAAAAATACAGATATATGAGAAATCCTATTTGTGTAATATCCATCAAAAATGAAAAAAAATATACGATGTGTTAATAATAGTATAAACTGCTTTAGTCATTAAATTACTAAAAGAAGAGAATGTCTATTGTAACTGGGCACTGATATAAACCACAGCCTCTGTTCAGAATACGATACATCTATTAACAGGAAGGGTTTTCCACAGAGTAACTTCTGGCTCTGTATGTTTCAAACTTAGTCTCACCCTTCCATCCCCATGCATAGGACAATGTGGCCTCTGGCTCCTGTGCTCCAGTGTGGTCTCTGTGTGTCAAATGTTCTAGTCAAATGTTCCAAGGTGGCACATCATCAAATAACTTCATGATACATGCAAGTATCTGCAAACAACATAACTATATCCCACTTAATTGAAAATATCCCCACTTTGATTCCTCCTGCAGAGGACCCTCCTCCAGACAAAAACAAAGGCATGGCCTCTCCAATTCCACCACAAAACAGAAAAGGAATGGGGGAGGGGGGGTTAAAGAAGCACTGGTCATAAGTGATGGCAGTTAAAATAGCTTGCTTTGCAAATTGTACCAAATGTGTGATCACGTGTACACGCTGTCTCCAGCTTCTCCTCAACCTGCAGCAGGACTCCAGAATGAAGGGTCCTGAAGCTTTATTTTGCCACCGATGAAATAATTTTCTCTTTTTCTGCATGAACAAATGTTTGGTTTTTTTAGTAACAAATATCAGATATTGGTCAATAATTGTAATTATAAATATCTATTAAAGGAATTTTATGTTAAGACGCAGGAAGTCCAATAGGTATTTAACAACAATTGGAGAATTCGATGAAAATAATTTTAAAAAATGGTGTTTAGAGCAAGTTTTGTTTTTGGAATTATAAAACTGTTAGTATCAATTTTCTAAAAAAATCACAAAGACCTTCTGCATCTAAAGCAGAAACAAAATGTGGAATTAAGTTTTTTAAGATGGCCACATATTTCAGCAGCTATAAACAAGGTAAGAGTTGAAAAGAGCATGCTCAGTTAGCCACTGACAGGAAGACTGTGGAAAGATGTATTTGGAACCTTGCTTTTCTAAGAGCCTATGAAAATAATTAAGAGAAGGAAATAATTCGAAAATTTAGTTTTGATGGAATTTTCCCTTTTGCTGACTCTCAGAAACATACAAATTGCAGTCTTATCAGTAAAAAAAAACCAGCTTTACTTATTGTATAAATAAATAGGTATAGGATAGTTCTCCATTAGATAAAATATTAAATCAAAAATTTAGGTACTATTAATGTAAGAAAAATTTTCTGTAGTTTTAGAAAATCAAGTTTCATCCATTTGAATTATCTTTAATGATGCTGATGCATTAGAAAGATACCTTCTTTGTACCCATATTGACTAAAAACACAAACTTCAATCCAATTGTCAGCTCCTAAGAAACTCCAATTTATATTTCAGCCTACTCATGAAAATAGCTAAACTTCCCTAAGTTTTAAAAGAATTCCCAAACCATTCATTAAGAGTTTAAAGGAAAAACTGGTCTTAGATTTGGGAATCAAATTCCAGTTGAAACTTTGGAGATAAATGGCCCAATCTCTGAAGTGGGTTAAATGACCTGCTTATTTTCATATCTTTCCATTTCATGTCTTCTCTTCCTTCCTCCTTCTTTTCTTTCTTGAAACCAGAGGAACTGGGTAGCCTTGCCACAAAAACCATTAGCAAATGAAATGTAAATTATAAAAAGTATTTCAAGATATCAAGTTTGTGAAAGAGGGTCGGAAAAGAATGAAACAGTTTGGAAAGTTGCTGAGGAACAGCAAAGCTAAAACCAAAGCAGAAACCCCCAAAAGTTTGCAGAAACAGACATTAATGAACAAAACCAATTATAGTCAAATTGAAGTCAACAGGGACCATTCAAACTCATTCCAGTACCTATACTAACAGATCAAATTTGGACCTGTCAAATCTAGTTTCCTGTTTCACTTCTCTGGTAACCTAAATAGACAAAATGCCTCATTGTCATAGTGTTGCTACCCCAGATATATCCCCATTTCTATTGGTAATGCAGAATAAAACCATCCATATTCTATACATATATGACAAACACACATGTACACGCACATTTTGATGAGTGTTTTGCAAGCTGTAGATCTGCCAGAAGCTCGAATAAAGCATGTATCAGAACTGAAACTTATTACCAAAGAAAATATTTTAACAAAGCCTAATGGAAAATGCTTATGTCACTGCCTTAAACAGAGGTTGCCACAGTATGGTCTATAGTCCAAATCTAGCTCACCACCTCTGAAATGAGAATGATTTAATGAATGAACATGTATAATCAATTAATTGATTGAGAATATTAACTTTGAACTACAATTATGAAACATCTCCCCCTCAAAATAATTCAATTTTTTCTCATTATTAGACATCTATTATAAAAAAATTCCTCAATTATTATTATATATTTGACTATGTCAATAAATTTTGTGGAACTTTTCTTCTCTTAATGCCCTCAATTTTGCCTCCTCACCTACAATACCTAAAATATTTACTATCTAGTACTTACAAGAAAAAAAATGCCAAGACCGAGTTTAAAACAATCTGATCTACAAAACTGTTCTAGCCCCACTTATTTCTAACTTTTATAATATAGGTATATATGTATATGTATGTATTTAGAGTGTATAACATAACTATTCACATAAAAGACCTCTTAACTACCTGCTAATGCTTCCTAAATCACTACCAGGAAAAGGCTATAATAACTACACCCTGAAAATAGATTCCTACACAGAGCTAACAATAGTGGATGGCATTTATCTCACCTCAGAATAAAATAGAAAGTAGGTACTAATTTTACCAAATAATTTAGTTTGAAAAAATTAAAATTATAATACCCAGTGCAAGTGGGGGCGTAAACAAGAAAACCCCTTTCCACATTAACTGTAGCAGTGTTAAATGGCACAATCTTTCTGAAAAGCAATTTGGTAATAGATAACAAAGTCCATTAAAAACACTTTGAGGGGCGCCTGGGTGGCTCAGTCGGCTGAGCGTCCGACTTCAGCTCAGGTCATGATCTCACAGTTCATGGGTTCGAGTCCCCACGTCAGGCTCTGAGCTGTGCTGACAGCTTAGACCCTGGAAGCTGCTTCGGATTCTGTGTCTCTCTCTCTCTCTGCCTCCCACCCCCACCCCCATTAGTACTCTCTGTCTCTCTCTCTCAAAACTAAATAAACATTTAAAAAATAAAAAAAATAAAAAAATAAACACTTTGATACAGGTAAATATGCTTTTTGTAAATTCAAAAATTGAAACATACTCTCACACATAAAGATTTTCAACAGACTGTTACTTATGACTGTAACCTGCCCCTACCATGCACCAAGCATTAGAAGAAAACTTGGCACTGCCTTTCCTTCATACCAACAGTCAATAATTCCTCCCCCTTATCCTTTGCTTCTTCATCTCTGTCTTGATTTAAGAACCTCCCATTCATTTCTCATCTTGGGGCTGGATCTACAAAGCGAGGCCTAAGCTTACACAATTTGAAAATGACAAAAAAGAAGGTAAAAATTGTGAATACAAAATCTGTATCACCAATGCCATCCAACAGTAAGAGAATTTTAAGAGACGCATAACACAGAGTGGTAACAGAAAGAAAATACAACTAAATCAAGTTAAAAACACATTTATTACAAATTTCATAAAAATATATGACCATGAGAACATATTTTAGAATTCCTACCCATGCTAGAGGCCCAGGCAAGCCAAGAGTTTTTAATTTAAGCTTTATTTCAGCTTCTTGGTATATCTGGCTCCTTACCAAACCCTCAGTTCCTAAGGTTAGTAATTTCTAAGCCATCTATCCAATCACATTGCTGAAGATTAATTTTTCTAAAATGAAATTCTAAACACATTCCTTCACTACTTGAAAAACTTTCTTGCCAATAGTATAATTGGCACAAATCCTTCCATGAGATCACCTCCACCTACTTATCCAACCTCATTCTCTGTTGTTCCAGACATGCTGCATTATTTACAGTTTCTCGTAATGTTATTTCAATCCTCCCATACCTTAGCAGATGCTCTTTCCTCGAACAAAAATACATTTTCTTCTCTTTTCCAGCTAACAGATTTCTACTCCTGTTTTTTCCATCCCGGCTTACCTGTTAAAGCCTTCCAGGACCTGACAATAGAGTTGATAGCAAGCTCATTGGCTAAATCTCCTCTAGTAACTGCACTTACCACCTGTGATCAGGGCTCATGCACCGTGTGTTTCCCCTGATAAATTAAAAGCTCATTCAGGGCTGAGACCTTGTCCTAGCCATCTCTCCCCAGGTGCCTGCATTAAGTACTTAGTAATCCTCAACTGAACAAATGAATGAAGAAAGAGGAGAAGCAAGTATGCCAAAAGGTTATTTTTGTCGCTTTTGCTTATTGATATTTTAGCAATTTTTATCCTTATTTTAAAATACTTTTGTTATGTGGTTCTATTTGTTATATACTAGGAAATCTAATTTATAATAAAATATTTCTTTGAGGCTTACTCTAATTTTCATTAGATCTGCTATCTAAATTCTCTTAAAACTCTGCACACCTGTGCCAGGCTTATTTATATGGCCAACAGTCTACTTTATGTGAAATCATATTTAGATCCCTGTACACAATTAGCTAAATAAATATCATTAGTGCAGCTTCATTAAAGTGTATTTTTCTTAAATATTTCTCAGTACACATATTTCTCAGTAAGTGAGCATCTCTTAGAGTTTTGGCAAGAAAAATCTTATAATGGGCTTATTTCTGTAGGTATATATTTCAAGCACTGACTGAAAGGAATAATAATTTTTTGCCGTCTGGAATAAAACAGTGACAAATACTACAAGACTCAAATTATGTTTAGATGCATGAAGCTACAATTCCAAATCGCTATTATAATTCCTATCTCCCACCTAGGATGCACTAAAGAATTGTTTTTAAAAGGAAAATATCCAAAATAATCTGATAATTCCCCTAAATATAATCCTCATTGAAGCCGAACACATTTTATCCTTTTTTAGTAAAGCTATCATTATCATTATACAGTAACTGCCTGCAGAGACTTTATAGTAAACATTTTACCCTTTTTCTTTTGTATGATTTAAATATGTTGTTTTATTACTCACTGTTTAAATATGCTCTACATGAAGCAGCCCACATACACACACAGCGTATTTAGATATGAATACAGGTTAAAAGCACCAAAATACAGACCACAGGCCATAGGAATCATATCCCCAAGTAGGAGTTGATACCCTTTTAATAGCTTCAGAGCCATTTGAATCCTGGTAACACCTAAACACTAGTTCAGGTATAAATTCATTTTCTAGCTTATAGTATAATGGCTTTATATTGGATCTCTCCACAAACATGTTCCTGTTTCTCCTTTGTGTAAGGCATTCTGAGTTTGACATGTTATTCTGAGTTCATGTGATGATACACCTTATAGCTTAATATGAGCTTTATTCCTGGATAGATCCACATTGGGCTATGTGCTGACAGCTCAAAGACTGGAGCCCACTTTGGCTCCTGTGTCCCTCTCTCTCTGCCTCTCTCCCACTTGTCCTCTTCCCCTCTCTCTCAAAAATGAAAAAAAAAATTAATTAAAAAAAATAAAGTTACATATCATGCACACTTATTAGGTAGGGAGAGACATACCTGCCACATAAGGGTAAGCTTGTCCAAGACTTCTAAGGATCTTCTTGAAGTGTGTCTTTACACTGCAGACTGATTAAAAAGCCTACAAAAGAATTAGAGCTAAGTCATTTAGAGGAAGATTCACTGTATAAGGAGGCCAACTCTCAAATCTTAGCTGTTGGGGAAATACCAGTGGATTGTGATAAGCTGAGCAAGACAGAATACAGAACATTTACTACTAAAGAACCCATAAATTCCACCTAGACATAAGCAGAGGGAAAGAAAAAAAAAAAGGAAAGAAACTAGAAATCAGCTTTTTTGGTTTGTTTTTTAAATCAAATGCTCCAAATTCCAAAACACAGAGAAAAGTGAAGGCATAGCAAGGAATTTAAGGTTCCATCCTACAAATGTGAAATTTTTAAAAGTACCAAATATATTGTTACTAAGAAAAAAAGAAACCCAAATACGAGAATAGATTGTGACAGAGTGCTACTTTAGAAAAAGTATTACACAGAGACCAAGATGAAGTCAGTAAACCAGAGGGAGGTGCTTTCCCAGCAGATAGAATAGTAAGTACAAAGGCCCTGTGGTGACAGCATGTTAATCATGTCCAGGGATAGCAAAAAGGCCACTGCAGCTGCAGTATGATTAGGTAAGAGAGAGAAAGCAGGACACGAGTGAGTTTGGAAAGGGCAATGGAAAGGCTTTGGATTTTAATCTAGGAGCTAGTAGAGAGCTGTCTTTTTCTCAATTTTTTTTACTGTTATTTGAGAGAGAGAGCACTCAAGAGTAGGGGAGAGGGGCAGAGGGAGGTAAAGAACAAATCCCAAGCCGGCTCCACACTCAGGGCAGAGCCCAACTGTGAGGTTCAATCCCACAACCCTGGGATCATGACCTGAGCATAAATCAAGAGTCAGGTGCTCAACTGCCCAAGCCACCCAGGTGCCCCAAGCTGTCTTTCTCTTGAGTTAAACAATTTAGTTTGAGATCATTAATGTTGTAAGAAACAGAGATTACTATACTCTTTGCTTCATTTCCCCCAGTGCTAACATCTTGCAAAACTATAGTAAAATATCAAATCCAAGATACTGACATTGATAGAGTCAAGGCAGACATTTCCATCATCTTAAGAATCCCTGGGGCACCTGGGTGGCTCAGTCGGTTAAGCATCTGACTCTTGATTTCAGCTAAGGTCATGATCTGAGGGTTGTAGGATCAAACCTCGCATCGGGTTCTGTGCTGAACAAACAGCCTGCTTAAAATTCTCTCTTTCTCTCTCTCTCCTCCCTCCCTCTCTCCCTCTGCCCCCTCCCCAGCTCGTGCTCTTGCTCTCTACCAAAAAAAAAAAAACAAAAACAAAACAAAACAAAAAAAAACAAAACCAAGTCAGATTGCCTTTTTATAGCTATAACCATTTCCCTCCCATCCTACCTCCTCTATAAACAGTGAAAATCACTAATCGAATTACGATTTCTATAATTTGGTCACTTCAAAAATCTTGCAAAAATGAAATCATACAGTCAACAGAATTCTCTGGAAATTAATCTAGGTTTTAGTATCAAGAGTTCTCTCATTTCTATTGCTGAGTAGTGTTCTATCAAATGGATCATTTAACCATTCACTCATTGAAGGACACCACGCTGTTTCCAGTTTGAAGTTATTATGAACAAAGCTGCTACAAGCATATGCATAAATGTTTTTGTGTGAACAAAAGTTTTCCTTTCTCTGGGATAAATGCCCAGGGGAGCAATTGCTGGGTTGTCCTGGAGTTGTCTGTTAAGTTTTCTTTAAAAATCTGCCAAACTATTTTGCAGAATGCTTGTACCATTTTACATTCCCATCAGCAATGCATGAATGAGCCAGTTTCTGGGCATCCTTGCCACCATTTCATGTTGTCATTATTTTTTATTTTAGTCATTCTGCTTTTCTCTAATGATTAGTGATGCCAAACATCTTTCATGTGCTTATTTGCTATCTGTTATATATACTCTCCTATGAAATGTTTCTTGATGTCATTTGTTCATTTTTTAATTGGATTTTTTATTGTATATTCAAAGATTATATTCCTAATACTAGTCCTTTGTCAGATACATAGTTTCCACATATTTTCTCCCAGTCTGCGGCTTGTCTTTTCATCCTCATAACAGGTCTTTACAGAGCAAAAGTTCTTAATCTTAATAAAATCCAACTTTATCAAAAACTGTATTGCTTAACCCTAGATCCTAAAGCCTTTTTCTTAAAAATTTTGTAATTTAAAAATTTACATTTAAGTTTATGATACATACAGAGTTAATTTTTGTATAAGCTGTCAGACTTAGGTCACGTTAATTTTTTGGCCTATGAATGTCCAATTGTTTGTCGAAAAGGCTATACTTTCATTCAATTGATTTTGTACCTTTGTCAAAAATCAATTAAGTATGTTTGTGTTGGTCAATTTCTGGATTCACTGTTCTGTTCCACTAATATACATGTCTATCTTCACTACCAAGATCATACAGCCTTGAATACTGTAGCTATATAATAAATCTAGATATTCAGTGGGTTAATCCCTGTCACTTTATTTTTCTAATTCAAATTCATTATAGTTACTGATTCCTTTGCCTTTTCATATAACTTTTAGGATAATTTTGTCTACATGTACAAAAAATCTTGCTGACAAAATTTGATAGGAACTATGTTAAACTCTATGTCAATTTGGGAGAATTGACATCTTTGTAATGGTGAGTCTAGTCCATGAACATGGTATATCTATTTTTAGCTATTCCTAGATATCAGTATATAAGTCATATATATGGTTTGTTAGATTTATACCTAAGTATTTTTTTGAGTAATTGTAAATGGTATTGTATTTTTAATTTTGGTGTCTAGGTTTATTGCTATTATAAAAGAAAATAATTGATTTTTGTATGTTTATCTTGTATCCCACTACTTTGGTAAATTCACTTATTAGACTGACAAGTGTGTTTTTACTTCCTTGGGATTTTCTACGTAAACAAAAATATCATCTGAAAAGTGGAAAAGTTTTATTTCTTTCTGATCTCTGTGCTTTTAATCTTTTTAATTCCCCTTCTCCCACACTGGCTAGAAATTCTAGTACTATATTAACAGTGGTGAGTAAGGCATTCTTGACCTAGTTCCTGATCTAAGAGGAAAGAATTCAGTCTTTCATCATGAAAGGTAAAGTTAGTTGTAGATTGTTATGCATCTTTTTATAGATGATCTATATCAAATTGAAGAAGTTCCCTGTTTATATTTATCTGAGAGTTTTTGGTTTGTTTTTTTTTTTTATCATGAATGGGTGTTAAATTTTGTCAAATGCTTTTTCTGCATGAATTGATAGAATCATCTGACATTTCTTCTTTAGCCTGATAGTTTTTCAGGTGTTGAACCAGCCTTGCATCCCTGGAATAAACCCCAATGATCATGAAATACATGCCTTTTTATATATTGCTGAATTCTATTTGCTAATGTTTTGTTAAGGATTTTTGTGTCTGTGTTCTTGAGGGATATTTGTGTCTGGTTTTCTTTTTTTTCTTTTTTTTTTTTACTGTAATTCTTGGGTTTTGGTATCTAGATAATACTACCATAAAGTAAATGGTTTTCTGGAAGAGACTGTGTAGAACTGGTTACTTCTCTAAGTGTCTGTTAGAACTTTCTAGTGAGCACATGTGGGACCAGATTTTCCTCTTTCAAAGTTTTAAAATTTTCTGTGCCATGTTTTTATTAATTATGGGGATACTCAAAGTATCTATTTAATATTAAGTGAGTTGTGGTAGTTTGTGTTTTCTAACAAATTGGTCCATTTCATCTAAGTTGTCAAATATATGTGTATAGAGTTGCTTGTGGTATCCACATATTATCATTTTGATGTATGCAAGGTCTGCAGTGATACACTCTTTCATTCCTGATATTAGTAATTTGTGTATTTTTTTCTTTATTCTTTGTCAGTGCAGGGGTTTGTCATTTTCATCAATTTCCAAATAATCATATTTTTTCATTGATTGTTCTTCTACTTTCAATTTTCTTGGCACTTGTTCTTTTTATTATTTCCCTTTGGCTTTCTTTGGGTACATACTGCTCTTCTTTTTCTAGATTCTTGAAATGCGAGGTTAGATTAGAAAAAAAGGAAAAATCTCAAATGAGTAATATATGAATTTAGTGTTACAAAGATCTCTCTCAGCACTTCTTTATCTGTGAGCCGCAGATTTTGATGCTGGATTTTTATTTTCATTCAGTTCAATGTATTTTTATGTCCTCTTAGACTGCCTTTATGCCCTGAGGATTTTTATAATAATTATTATTGAATATTATATTATGTATAATATATAATATATAAAATTACTAAACTGCTGAATTTCCAAGTGCTCAGAGATTTTTGTGTTATCTTTCTCTTACTCCCTTTTTTTTTTCTTTTAGAGCAAGAGAAAGAACGAGTTGGGGAGAGAGGCAAAAAGAGAGAGAGACAGACAGATGGGGTGGAGAAAGAATCTTAAGCAGACTCCATGCTCAGTACAGAGCCCAACATGGGACTTGATCCCATGACCCTGGGATCATGACCCAAACCTAAATCAAGATTCAGACACTCAACCAACTGAGTCATCCAGGTGTTCCTCTGTTCTTCATTTCTAATATGATTCCATGATGGTCAAAGAATACATTCCACGTGACTTTAATTCTTTTTAAATTTGTTGGTATTTGTTTCTGATCCAGAATATGGTCATTATTGGTGTATGTTCTAGTCACACAAAAAGAATCTGTGTTTTGCTGCTGATTGGTACAGTTTTGTGAATATCAATTAGAGTTCATTGGTTACTGATGTTGAGATTTCTATATCTGTTGATTTTCTGTCTAGTTCTCTATCAATTGATGAGGTAGTAGTGTTGAAATATTCAACTATATGTAAACTTATCTATTTCTCTTTTCAAATCTGTCCTTTTTACTTCATGTATTTTGCAGTTCAATAATTTACTACATTCATATTTAGGATTGCCATGTCTTTTTGATGAAACAGTTCTTTTATCATTATAGCCCTCTCTTTCACTGGTAAATATTTCTTTGCTCTGAAGTCTACTGTATCTGATATTAATATAGAAACTCCTGCCTTTTTTATTAATACTTTCATTATACCTTTTTATCTGTCCTTTTACTTTAACATGCCTCTATTATTATATTTGAAGAGAATTTGTTAAAAACAGCATATACGTAGGTCCTGAGACCCTGACAATCTTTTAATTGCTGTATTTAGACCATTCATATTTAATATAATTATTGAGATGTTAGGACTGACGTCTGAAATTTAATTTTGTTTTCTGCCTTTCTCTATTTTTCATTTTTTTCTACTTTCAACAATTTTTATAACTCAATTTTGATTTATATGCATTTTTTAGTGTCTCTTTGTAAAGCTTTCTTAGTGATTGCTTTACAACTATACATAATTTAATATAGTCTGATGGTGTCATCATTTTACCACTTTGAATGAAATATGTCATGAATCATGTCCTACTAAAATTTTTGCGAATATGTGAGATTGACAAATCAAAAATATACACATCAGAATAAAGGTAGTTATATGAGATAGTGTTCATTTTCTCCCCAAGGTCTCCTGTTTCTCTCCACCAGAACTGCACATATATTCATACCTCAACTAAAAAGATAACTGAGAAATGAATTGAGATTAGTTGGGTGAAGAGTGGAGAATATGACTCTATTTGAAACACCAAGATTTCTGGCATTCAATGTCTATACTCTCTTTGATAGACATAAAGATAATTTCTAAGAGAATGTGTTTTCTAATGCATTAAAATGAATAGAAATCTGAAAAATTTTTGAAGACTGAACAAAATTTTCCTCTTATTGTATTTGAGGATGTGAACAATCAATTCACAGTCTATTAAAATTGTGAGTAGGCTTAACAATTACGTAGACTATTGTTTATTTTATAGAAAACACATTTTGGAGAAATAAAGTTAACTTACACAAAGTTACAAGTAATTCAGTGATAGAGTCGAACCTAGAACTGAGGCCTAATGACGCGGAACTACAAAATTAAGAATAAAAATATTAATTTTTTATCTAAAGTATTTATCAAAAGTCTGCTTGGGAATGCAATTATGCTTCATTTCCTTAAGAAATACAAAATGAGAACATGGCAGATGGAGTATCATCACTCATCTACACTGGAATTTAACCAGGACACTGGGGTTTAAACTTATGCACATGCCAAAAATAGCAACTGGTAACAAATGAATGGCCCAACCACTGATAGTTCTGCAGACACTGGCCCACAAGAAGTTCCAAACATGGAAGTCTAAGAGTTAGTATGTCCTTTTCCATTGTGTATCAGTAAGTTTTATTCTATCCATTCACTTCTATAAAGTGGCAAATTTGAAGGACACTGTCATATTTTCCACATTACGCAGTTTTTACTCACTTTAAATGTAAGAACACTTTATTGTGTGCAAAGGGACTGTCCTCAATCCTAAAATATTTTTTACACTCCCTGATTCATTTTACGAAGGATCAAACCTCTAGCATGTAGTATCAGACTTCCCCTTTTAGCCATGAAATTTTCTATGATCCAAACTGCAGAAAAAGTACTTGTTCTACATCTCCCATTTATATTCACAGTCAGATACTATAATTAAATAATAGAGTTTCATTTACTTGGGCTCAAATCCATTAGTTTTTTTTTTTCTTATTTTTACTCATCTCTTTTCTCTGAAATGTATCCCAGTATTATTATTATCCTTGAGCACACAAATACACAGACTGTGAATCTATAATGAGATCTTCCTATTTTTTTTAGAATAGATTTTGCCTTGATTAAATGTCTACATTGCCTTTACTTAGATGCTTTCTAAATTTGAATAAATACCTGATCCTACTGAAAAAATAAAATCAACCTTTAACAGATGACCTCCTAGCCAAGTACATGTATTATGTTTACTCCAGGGAAAAACAGGTTCACAAGCTAACTTGGGTTCCTTGACCTGATGCCAGCAGAGGGTGAATGTGCTAATGCTCTTCAGCAGAGTGAAAATCCAAATGCCCTTCCATTCCAGCCCTGTGGACTGGCCAAAGGATGGAGCACTGTTCAGTATCATGTACAGAGAGAGCCACCTACCTTCCTCTCACTCAGTGGTGCCACATGTGATGAGTAGCAGGACAAGAGGGAATGAAGGTGTTAAACACACCAACAGGGAAGTATCTGCATTGGAAAGAAAAACTTAAGCTATCCAGCTGTCACTGTATCCAACTCTTAAACCAGATGGAACTACCACACTCCTAGACTTTTTTCACAAGAGAAGAGAAAGCTTGAAAAATTTGTATTCACACGTCCAGTGTTGTGCTCTCACCGCATGCCTACGAAACTCCCTTGTCAACAGAGCTTTTACCCTTGCCTTTTTCTCTTTTTCAGGATTTCTACTCCAAATCCCCAGCACACTTAGAGCAGTGATCTCAGAGGAATTTCTATAGCTGATGCAAATTATATTTCTTTGTTTGCCTCCTGGAGATTGGGTGGGAAAAAGAAAGAAGTGTAAAAGCCCCAAAGTGGCAGCTAAAACCCAAACAGCTGATCAAAGCTTATAACATTTTTCACTAGTTTACTGTGTAAATGCCCCTGCTAATTTAGAAAAGCCTTTGTGATTTTTAACATTAAAAAGTAAAATAGATGCACTCCTGTGCTGATGTTCATGGACTGAAGATGAAGTTATACTTTACCAGTGAAAAAATCACTAAATGAACAGATCAAATACCTTTAATACAGACCATTAACTATTATTGGGGAGGACTATCTAGAAATGCATTTTTCACTGTTAATTGGCCATGTTTCTCTATAAGAAGACTTGTTTCCCTTTACAGCCACAGTACCATCATGGATCAAATGTAAACTATAAAATAACTGACCTAGTTTGGATAAGACAGCACATAATATTTTAATGGTTTTTAAAACACAAAGCCATTATTCCTGATCAGAAGCAAAAATCCTGATAACATACCAAATTCTATATTTAATGAACAAAATGCAATCCTAAATCAACCCCTCAGCTGATATATTAAAGACAAAAGGGACAAAGATGGTAAGAACTACATACCAATCTGTGGATTAGGCCGGTATACTTTGTTCATCCTATAGCTCTCAGCCCAAGCTCAAAGTGCAGAGTAAAACAGTATTCAGGCCACCTCATTTACTAAGATGAAAACCCTAGTCTTCATAGTTGTCACAGACAGTGCACCCCATCTCTGAGTACTAAGTCAAATTAAATAAATTGTTGAGCAACACCTACAATGTACTTTGTTATATGAGATGGAGAAAACAAAGTCATTAAAACTTATTAATAAAGAAGCTGTGATCTAAGTACTTCAAAGTTAGAAAAGTCATTAGAGAAAGAAGTAAAACAAGGAATACATTCCAGAATGTCAGGAAAGGGGTTGTTACAGCGAAACATTGGTCTGTGTGTTAAAATATAAAAAACCAAATAGAATCTAAATTACAACAATACCAAAATTACAGAAAACTCATTTTTGATATCTGAAATTCTTGGGCCACAAAGAGAAGAACAGGAAGACCTGGAGTTGCAGTGAATCAGTAGGTGGTCTCTCCTAAGTCGTGAAAGGGCAGGAAGAACCTGAAGAACAAGACTGCTGCAGGCCCAAGCAAGATCAGGGCAGGCCCTAGATTTTGGAAGGAGCCAGAGATAACAGGACCCAAACACTTTCATCGTCTAAGAAGCTCCAAGAATCAGTGCTTCCACATCCACAGCTCAGTCTGCCCTTGTTTATTTCCCCAAGAGTCTTTCTGCTGACAGACCTCAGACTAACATTCTCACGAACCTCCACCTTATATCCAGTCATCTCCACAGAGAATGGAAGGAGCGGTCTGTGACCAACCTACTTTTCTTCTGCAGGTATCTCCCCATGGCCATCATCTGAAATTTGTCATGTGCAGCACCTTTACAACCAAAAAGAGCTACAAAAGTATTCAAGTATAAAGATCTGAGTAAGGAAACATGATGACATAGGAAAGCAAATCCAGTCACTCAACCATTATGTAATAATTCCAGATAATGATTCCTGATTCGATTTAAAAAAAAAAAAAAACAACAACAACAACAACAACAACAATGAGATTATATGAGGAAGTAAGGGCGCAGAGTATCTGAAGAGGACTGCTACTGAAGATATATAAAATAAGGTCCAGGGGCGCCTGGGTGGCTCAGTCGGTTGAGCGGCCGACTTCAGCTCGGGTCATGATCTTACAGTCTGTGAGTTCGAGCCCCGCATCAGACTGTGTGCTGACAGCTCAGAGCCTGGAGCCTGCTTTGGATTCTGTGTCTCCCTCTCTCTCTACCCTTCCCCTGCTCATGCTCTGTCTCTCTGTCTCTCAAAAATAAATAAACGTTAAAAAAATTAAAAAATTAAAAAAATTAAAATAAAATAAAATAAGGTCCATACAATAGATACCATTTTTATTTTGAGAACTGCTACTCAAACACAGTTTACTAAAGGTACTGAAATATACCAAAGGGGTTAGCATAAACTCTGGAGCTTATGTTGGGCAGAGTCTTCTGATCTGGGTGATCTCAGGCAAGTTACTTAATCTCTAAACCCAGGTTTTATCTGTAAATTAGAAATCATACTTACCAAAGTAATTGTCTACTCAACATCTCATTGAAAAACCATGCTGCCCCTATTTTCACGCTTCATGGTTCAAGTGGGTTTGACCCACACCCCCTCTAGCTGCACTTTAGGGATGACTGTTCAGGTCTGAATAATTATTGACCAGTTCTGGGAAGCCATGTGGGGATCCCCATCACCACAACAATTGCTAGAACTCCCCCACCACCACCATGATTGAGGTTATTGAGGATCTTTTAAACCTAAAAAAATCAACTAAGGGAAAAGTAAAGCCAAGAAATGAAAAACCAGAGTGAAGAGATGGATGTCTGTAGATATACCATGAGTTTAAAGGTTATTTTCTGTTAGGGCATCATGATATTCCCTTACTTCAACTATTTAGATATAGGCTTTTGTCCAACCCACTACATGGAGTTTTTCTATTTGTATGTGACAAAAACACCGAGATAATACCCATAAAGCATGTCACATATAGCCAACATTTAATAAAAGTGAATTTTTTATGTACAGAATGGGAGATTATTTAAACTTTCCTTTCCAAGATGACTACATGAAAAACAATTTTCATGGGACTCATTAAGGTATCAAGGGTTTCTGTTTTCAAAAAAAGTCATAATCAATAATAGAAAATGTTGGGGCACTTGGGTGGCTCAGTTCGCAAAGCATCCAACTTCGGTTAAGGTCATGATCTCGCAGTTAGTGGGTTTGAGCCCTGCATTGGGCTCTGTGCTGACAGCTCAGAGCCTGAAGCCTGCTTTGAGTTGATTCTGTGTCTCCCTCTCTCTATGCCCCTCTGCTGCTCACACTCTGTTCCTCTCTCAAAAATTAACATTTAAAAAGTAAATAAAATAGTAGATGTTAATAATAGCTCAAAGACACGGAAGAGAAGTCTCAAAAGACAGCAGATAATTTGGCCAACAAATGAACTGAAGACAAAATTATACTTAGGTTTTCAGAGAAAAAAGAGAAAAAGACCCTTGGGTCTAGACTTGTTACTGAAAGGCTTCATAGACATAGTATTTCAGCTGGGTTTTGAGGAACAGGAAAGTCTGGAAAGTTGGAGGGAAGAGTAGACAACATTTCAGGCTTCCATCTAGAAAAATATAGGTGGTGGAGCTAAAGCTCAGGAGAACACTCTTTGACCTATAAGACAGGTTTTTCAAGGAGAAGCCAATGAAGAAAAACTAGAACAAAAATTCAATGCAGATGACAGATTTGAAAAGCAAGTTTAATCATATTTCACAGGAAGTGGTTTTCACTGAGATCATCTAGAAGTACAAAGGGATGACATTAGGTTGCTCCTGTAATTCACAGTCAGCAAAATTTTAAAAGTTAATAAAAATCAGAGGAATGTTTTGAAAGACTTTTATAATGAAATCACACACCTTTGGATCTATTATATCATATTGAATTTTCCCTTTTTCTTATTCCAACTGTAATTGCTCATTATTTTACTCACATTCTACAGTCAAACAAATTACAATAAATACACAAATACACCCTAAGGCATAATGCAATAGATAGTGTGGTTTTCTCCTCAATATCCCTTCCTCAGCATATAAGAGCTGTGTGGTTTGAGAGATTGAGCCCAACCCCCACGGTGGTAAACTTAAAGCAACCATGGTAATCCCATGCTCCTTACCAGCAATCTATCTCATTTAGTAAGTTGCCTTTTCATTTTGTTGATGGTTTCCTTTGCTGTTCAAAAGCTTTTTGCTAAGGTCTCAATAGTTTATTTTTGCTTTTGTTTCCCTTGCCTTAGGAGACTTATCAAGAAAAATGTTGCTAAGGCTAATGTCAGAGAAATTATTACCTATGTTCTCTTCTATAGGTTTTATGGTTTCAGGTCTCACACTTAGGTCTGTCTTCTATTTTCAATTTATTTTTGTGTATGGTGGGAGAAAGTGGTCCAGTACATTCTTTTGCATGGAGCTATCCAGTTTTCCTAAACCACTTATTGAAGAAACTGTCTTTTCCCCATTGTAGTCTTGCCTCCTTTGTTGTAGATTAATTGGCCATAAAAGTATGGATTTCTGAGCTCTCTATTCTGTTAATTGATCTAGGTGTCTATTTTTGTGCCAGGAGCATACTGCTATGATTATTACAGCTTTGCAGCATATCTTGAAATTTAGGATTGTGATACCTCCAGCTTTGTTCTTCTTTCTCAAGCTTGCCTTGGTTATTTGAGGTGTTTTGTGGTTCCATAGGAATTTTAGGATTATTTGTTCTAGTTATGTGAAAACTGCTATTGGTATTTTGATAAAGATTGCATTGAATCTGTAGGTTTGCTTTAGGTAGTATGGACATTTTAACAATATTAATTCTTCCAATCCATAAGCATGGAATATCCTAATGCAAAATCTAATGCAAAACCACAAGATATTTCCTTACACCTGTCATAATGGCTAAAATCAAAAAGACTAGAAATAACAAGTATTAGCAAGGAGGTAAAGAAAAAAGAACACTTGTGCACTGTTGGTGGGAGTGTAAATTTGTGCAACCACTGTGGGAAACAGTATAGAGGTTCCTCAAAAACTTAGAAATACTATGCAATCTAGCAATTCTTTTTTTTTTAATGTTTATTTGAGAGAAAGAGTGCACATGTGAGTGGTGGAGGGGCAGAGAGGGAGAGAGAGAATTTCAAGTGGGCTCCATGTTCAGCACAGAGGCCACCATGGGGCTTGATCTCACAACCATGAGGTCATGACCTGAGCCAAAATCAAGAGTCAGACACTTAACTGACTGAGCTACCCGCCCCACAATCTAGGAATTCTAATACTGGGTATTTACCCAAAGAAAATGAAAATTCCAAAAGGTATGCACCCCTATGTTTATTGTAGTATTGTTTACAATATCCAAGATATGGAAGCAACCTAAGTGTCCATGGATAAACGGATAAAGAAGATGTGGAGTGTGTAGGTGTGTGTGGTATAGGACAGACTATGACTTATCTGCAAAAAATGAGATCTTGCCATTTTTGACAGTATGGATGGATGTTGAGGGTATTAAACTAAGTGAAATAAGTCAGACATAGAAATAAAAACACTATATGATTTCACTTAGATGTGGAATCTAAAAAACAAATGAATAAACGAACAAACACAAAAAGCAGAACCAAACTTATAAATACAGAGAATGGATGGTGGCCAGAGAGGAGATGGGTGGAAGGATAAGCAAAATGGGTGAAGGGATAGTGCAAGGTACAGGCTTCCAGTATGGAATAAGTCATAGGAATTAAAGGTACAGCATAAGGGATGTAGTCAGAGATACTGTAATAATGTGGCACAGTGGCAGGTCTAACTATACTTGTGGTGAGCATAGTATGAAGTATAAACTTATTGAATGCCTATGTTGAACATCTGAAACTAATGTAACTTTGTGAGTGAACTACACTCAAATTTAAAAAAAAAGAATAAAGCTGCCATACAGAGGGTGGCAGAGGTAAGGGAACTGCAGATGCTGAAGGCACTGGACAAAGTCAAGCCAACAATCTGCCTTATTTCTAGTGGTATATGAAATAGCATTTTCCTTTATTATTAAATCTGCTTAGATTTTTTTTTCAAATACTACCCTATTCCTTAAAAAAAAAAAAAATACTGTAATGAGCCAGTAGACTTGTGTGTCATTTGCAAATAACAGTGATCCAACAATACGTCTAATCTCATGGGCCTCTGGCTATTCCTAGAGTCTCTAGAAGACTCCAAAAAGTGGGAATCAGGATAAGTAAACAGGTAGAATGTAATATCCATATGAATCAGAAAGCATCGGTCCAGGTGATTCATTTCAGATGAACAGAACACCATCTTCTGAAAAGATGGAGTAGTTAGTTGTCAGAGTCACCCAGATGGGTCCGGGCATTCTTGTCAACAAGGGCACTCCAAAATTATACATAACCAAAGTTGTAAAAAACACAAAATTTTAGATCCTACCACTCTACACTTCCTCTTTCCTCCTACACAGCTGCTAAGTAGGGGCATTTTATTCTCTGATCACATTGAGAAGAGATCCTCACAGATGAGGCTCTGCCTGTAAAGGATTTTCCGAGTGAGTGGATGTTATGTTTTATTGCCAAACAATACTTTGTGGTGCAGTCTCTAAGAGTGCAATTAACCATTTAAACCAACTATGTTATGGGCTATATGCAGTGAAATGATAAAATTTTGCTGGTGTTTACTCTTTTTAAAAAAATAATTTTGGAATGTTTAAAGAGTCTATGGCATACCACCCTAAATGCATCCGATCTCGTCTGATCTTGGAAGCTAAGCAGGGTTGGGCCTGCTTAGTACTTGGATGGGAGACTGCCTGGAATGTTTAAAGAAATATATTAATAACATAATGTATATAACAACTTCAGTGGATACACATTGGTAAATGGTGATCGAGATGAAGCAATCATGCTAAAAAATAAAAGTAGAATATGCACAAGAGTACATAAAGACAGTAACTTGTAGCAGATTGGATCACCACTAGCCAAAAGGGAGCCAAATATGAATATAAACTATGAAAAAAGACTTTGCCCACAGTATTAAGCCAAAGAAATACTAATATCAGAAACATTTTAAATGTATACATTATAGTTAATAGCTAGAAGATATTCTTCCATGGCTGAAATGTAGTTCTTTAAAAATATTAGAACTTCTGACAGACATTACATATATTGGGACTATTTTAATTTTTTTAATGTTTATTTATTCTTAGGAGAGAGAGAGAGAGAGACAGAGCAAGACGAGCATGAGCAGGAGAGGGGCAGAGAGAGGGACAGGGAGACACAAAATCTGAAGCAGGCTCTAGGTTCTGAGCTGTCAGCTCAGATGTGGGCTCAAACTCAAGAGCTGTGAGATATGACCTGAACCAAAGTTAGACGCTTAACCAACTGAGCCAGCCAGGTGTAATGGGACCATTTTAAATGCCTTTGTTTTGACATGAACTTTGATAGCCCCAAATTAATACTTGAGTACTAGAAGTGAAAATTCTAAGCACATAAAATAGCACTGTCTATTTAGGCCTATAAATAACGACCAAGACAGTAGCAATAAACATACCTAGTGTTTAGAAACAAGAAGTAAATGGAGAAGTAGATGGGGGCAGGATATGTACCAAATGTACCTAGAACATCTTGACATGCCACATACCAAGGATGCTATGAAATATGACTGCAGTTATATCAAAAGTACTCAGGAGCAAACCTGAGGAGATCTCCATTTGACAAAGGTGAGGCAATTTGAGGCTTCAAAAAGACTAGGAATTGCAATAGATCAAACTCATCGAATATGCTTAAATTCATGACTTCATGACGATATTTAAAAGAAATTACTTGGCTACCTTCTGAGGAAGACAGAAAGCTGTTTTATCTAAATGGTAAAATATTTGCCCCTCAAGGTCAATCACACCCTTGTTCTCGACTTACCCAAAAAAAGTTAAATAAGATACAAACTTTTGTTACTGTTGCTAAACACCTATTAACTCCAAATATTCTACTTTGTTTAAAAAGATAATGGGGTGGGGTGTCTGGCTGGCTCAGTTGGTTGAGCACCTAACCCTTGATGTAGGCTCAGGTCATGATCCCAGGGTTGTAGGATTGAGCCCTGTGTTGGGCTACGCACTGAGCATGCAGCATGCTTAAGATTCTCCTTCTTCCTCCCTCTGCCCTTCTCCCCTGCTTGTCCTCTCTCATTCTCTCACTCTCTAAAAATAAAAAAAAAAAATGAAATGAAATAAAGACAATGGGACATTATACAAAAACTGTGTTCTCTTTTCTTTGCAGATTCTAGCAGAACGAGTTGAACAACGTACTGATTCTCGTTTCCTTCTCTTGCAAATCAAATAACTCCCTTTCCAACCTGAGTAACTGCTAACTGCATTTAATGTCACCAACCCTCAACAAAACTGGACAAAGGCATTCTTCTGCAATGTTTATCATTATTGCAAGCTGGTTACAGCTACAATTTAAAAGCACAATATAACCCTGTGTGTAAAGGTTGACAGCACATTGACCTTAGTCAAAGTAAAATCTGTTCCCTAAAACCTAAGCATGGTCCAAGGAAGTCTAAACAAATGGGTCCATCAATGAATAGGAGGAAAATTCTTAGTTTTTAATAAAAATCATTCATTACACTCCTTGATGTAATTTCACACACCTACACACACACACACACACACACACACACACACACACACACACACACATCATGAGTAACGTTTCATATTCCACCGTTGTTCTCATTAAGGAAATAAGTCAATATTGGATATAATCAATATTGCTAATATTGATCAATATCTGGCTCTCCCGTTCCCATCCCAATGAAATTAGGAGGGACCATACGGTTAGTTCTCCCAAAGCAATATGAGAAGTAATGTTTGTCATTTCTGGAACAAAGTATTTCACTGCCAGTGCTCAGCTCTCCCATCCTCTCCCTTTGGCCTGGGAGTTCATGGAAGCAGGCACATATGGAGGTACCTTATGTCTGGAAAGCAAAGCTAACATGCAGAGTCACCTAAACTCACAATGAGCTTTGTAAATGAGATTTTAGGGTTGTTTATAACAGCAGCATAACTTATTCTAACCCAAACAATGTGCTAGAATTCTGCGTTTTTCCCAAATATCCCTTCCACAAAGATCTAATAAAAACTCTCTTCCCAGATCAATTTATTGAGGCTAACCAAATTAATTGCATCATAGAAATGAAAGGATTTAGAATATTTTGCAGGATTGTAAATTGTTTGAAAGTGTTATTTATATTTGATAAATCATGCCTAATAACTATAAAGCAACAAATCTATACTCCTATAAATAGAACTTTATTCTGGGATTTCTCAACTGAACCGAGAGTGCCATGAATCTATATTCTGTGCAGTAGCCACTCTGAGCCTAGTTCTACCTTAAGAACTATGGAAGGACATGAGGGAAAGAGCAGTTGTTGATGACATTTATAAAGTATCTCAAGTCTCAACTGATCCTGAAATAAACTGATAAGGCTTATATTTTCTTGACCTCCTAATCCTTGGAACCAAAAGTACCTGGTAAATGAAATTTGTCTTTCATGATTTCCTCAAATCTGCTTGCTTTGACAAATCCAGTATCTACTACCAAAGAGTATTAAAATATAAAAAATCCATTGGGAGATTTCAGTAAGGCTCAATCCAAGACTGTTGCTTGATGCTTTCTCTATGTAAAAATGCTAGGGCACTTTTAAAGTGGAGCTTTGTATCTTTCCTTACACTTCATATAGCAAGCACTGTATAAAAATCATAGAACATTCCCAGGAAATATAATCATCTTTTATACGAAGCCTCAGCAATCAACAGTTTGAAATACTATCCCCTGCTGAAAACACAGGTATTTACCTGGGTCATGAACTAAAATGGCAATTGTCCCAAATATTTCTATTCATTTGATGGGTGCCACAGGAGCGTAAATGGACATGGTGGTGACAGCAATGTATGGACTATTGATGTGAGTATGACTGAGGACCAACAGAACTGCTTCCTCAGTCACAAAGGCGTCCTAGGAGGTGTGCTACCCCAAAATGACCTGGTGGCTTTTGAGGTGTGTGGGTACCACCCGACACTACACAATAATGATAGAGCTGTATGGAAAGCAGAGATAAGGGCTCTAGCGTGTATCTTTGGCAGCAAAATTCACAACATTTCATTTCTTAAAAAAAGACAGTGGGCAATAATTATACAGTTTAATTACTCCTTTGGGTTCCACAAAGAGCTAAATAAAATAAAATAAAATCACCAGCCACCAATCTGCTACCTGTGGCAGCTGAAAAATATTCTAGTGGAATTCAGGGGCAAATAGTGAAATGGGCATCTCCCAAATTGTTTGGAAAAGGATCTTCACTCTAAGGAGAATTGACAGCACAGCTTTAAGAACAGATAAAGCACTGCCTCAAGGATCTGTCTTGCTTCCTTACTTTTTTAAAGTAATACCTTCATTTGCATAGTAATAACCCAATTATTGTAAGATTAGGTGACAGGAATCTCATTATTGCTATTTCCACAAAACAGTCAATATTCTATTCAATATCTTTTAATGTTACGCACCTTAAAACATAATTATTTCAATATACCCTCATTCATCTTTAATGTAATTTTCTTTTTTAAAAAACCTTGCCATAATTGTTGGTTTTTATGGAATATATTAGCGTTTAAACAAGCACTTTTCCCCTCAGGCTGCTATGAGAACAAGCAGAAGCAACCAACAGCTTGGGGGGATTTCTGCTTCCCCCCCAGGAAGACGTCCACCAAAAGACCAAAGGCACAAACACTGCTAAAAAATCTGTTGTAACAACCTCCACGCTCTTCCCAACACTGCAGTTTCCCCTCCTGCTCTTTCGCTTCATGCTCCACAAAAGATGCTCCCATAATGAATTTTCGTCTTAAGGCAACTTCAAAAGTGTTAGCAAATACATTCTGTTAAATTTCAAATTGTATGATCTGGGCTGTGTGTGTGTGTGTGTGTGTGTGTGTGTGTGTGTGTGTCTTCCCAGACCACACTGCCACACTGTAGTACCCAAAAAAAAAAAAAAAAAACCCACATCCGAGACAGCTGACATACTGGGGAGACCATCTGCCCGCCATAGGTTTACCTGCCATAGGCTTTTACAGTTTCAATTACAAGATAATCAGTACAAGAAGTGGCTGGTTACCAGATTAACATGGGAAAGCAAAGAAGTAGAGGGGAGAGAGAGAGGACTGTCTACATTAAGAGACTATAGATCCATACATGCTATTACTTCCAAATGATATCAAAATTAATGTACAGTGAAAACAGCAGTTAGATTTTGTCATGAGAGGAAGCAATATCAAAGGGCTGTGGTTTGGAATCTGGAGTCAGCCCTACTGACTACTATATTCTTCAGGACGTTAATCTCTCTGAACTTGGTGAATGAATACTCCCTATTCATGAGTATTACAATTAATTTATAGAAAGAAGCACTATGTTCCTTAGTCAATGCCAACTAAGTTTTCTCAGCATATAAACTTTATCATTAACATAATCCATTGGTATTTTTTGCCATGTTCTGATGCAGAGAATCTCAACAGGCATCAGATGTCCCTGGGAGCCCACCTAACCACAATCTTACCATCACACACCCAAACCAGCAAATCACACTCCAAGCTTCCCATTCTTGATCTTTGAGTAAAATTACAAGGCTGACCAAACACCTTTCTGCATGTTTAATAAATTTTAGGGGATGCTAACTCTGTATTTTGTCATTTTTTTTACAACAATGGGAAACCACCATTCTTTAAAATGAGTTTAGTTGCTATAGACCATTTTTCCCCCAACAGAAAAATTATATAGGCCAATTTCTGATTTAGTAAGCCTTTCCTGGAATTAAGTTGTGTAGCTTAACTCTTTCAAGTGGCTGGGCTGCTCCTCCGAAACTACTCATAGCAGCTAGGACATGAGTCAGATAGACATTTTAACAAACCCCAGGCCTTTAGAGAAGAATAAATTCATGGACCACACTTTCAGTCAACCTCACCAGCCTCGGTTTGCAGCTAACGTAGAGCTAGAATTCAGGTCTCGAAACTCCTATTCCAAGCTCTTTCCATTCTCCCTCCCACATCATTTACAATCCAGACTTCATGGGAAGAATGGCAGTTACACTACATTGAGTGAAGTTGTGTTTTCATCCCTCACTGACTACTAATACCACCATCGGATGGTCAACCAAAAAAACCAAACGGTGGTAATTAAAGTCAGCATTATACATAGGTATCAGACAATGTACTGTTTTATGTTAAATACCAGAACTCCCATTTTTTTATGAAAAGCTGAGGTCTAAGAGGTGTAGAAAATTGCAAGATCACAGAACAAGTTCCAGAGCCTGGATTCCAAACCAGGTCTCTCTTAAAGAGAAAGCATTTAAGTTCCTGTCATACAAAGTTTACATATATAATTTACTTTGCTTTACGCCTGGATTTTTACAACCCTGCCTTTGTTGAACACTCCAGAAACCTTCCAACAGTGCAGAGAGATTTGACATGGCAAAGCTGACCCCAGACTATAAGGGTATCCAAACTCCATGTAGCCTCATGCCTCCTTATCTTTGGGCACGATGTTCCCTTTTTCTGTGATGCCCTCACCTTCCTCTATTGCCTTTACCTCTCATTGTTTATCTACTAAGCTTTTATCCACGCATCAAAATCGTGGTTAGTCATTACCTCTTCTGAAGCCTGGCCCTACTACCCAACACATTCCAAGAGAATTAATCTTCCCTGCCTCTGCTGTTTCTGAATATTTAAGCTATATATTCAATTACTAAATGTAATGATTAGTTTACATGCCATCTCCCTTCAGGAAAGCTCCTTGGGGACTGGTTTAATTCATCTTGGTATCCATAGTACCTGCCGGCAATATACGTGAAACGGAGGTGTTGTTTTATAAATGTTCAACTGGTACTGAACTAAAGATATCTATCCGAATTCACCTATGCCAATTGTCACATTCTTCTTACATGAAATATTTCTGTCTATGCCTTTTCTATACAATAAATAGTTCGTGTCTTGTTTCCCTCACCTCACCAAGAATGGTTTATACATAATAGATGTTCCAGAAATGTTTTTAGATTTGAATTGCTTACAGGATTTTTTAAAAAAGAGGGAAGGCAAATAACTAAGATCTTATAGACTGTTTTAAACGTAATTGAGAATAATAGTAAACCTCTCCCTTCTTGAATCACCTTCAAAGCATGGTATTGTATCATGTGAGGGAGTAGAATAAGTACACCAGATTTAAAAACTCGATCACTGACTCCATGGTTAAAATGCTACTTTTCATGAGGATTAATTGAGTGCAATCTTTTATCTGTTCCTATTCAGCATATGTACTGTATATCTGCTATGCATCCGAGGACAGCTGCCATTCTATTTACAGCATTATCTAAAAATGGCAACATTAAATCTATCTTCCATCTCTTTGAGATCTTTTTCAACCACAGAATCATCTCAGATGTTCTGCTTTTAGAGCAAAATATATGAGGTGTGAATGTGTGTAACAGTAAAAGACTAACAGGCAGAAATTCACAATGGTGGAATTATCCACTGGGGGTTGATAAACTTTCCTCCTTTTCCTATCTCAAGAAAAGCTACAGGAAGGGAACTAGAGAACATCAGGGGGCAAATTAAAGAGGTAGCCATCCCTGCCCTTACACCCCTATCAGGAGCCTAAGAGCCTAAATATTGATTTTTCAGTGCTTTGTTGCTGATGGTAGTGATTTTGAACATTGACTGAAAAACAAACAGCAGAGGTGTGTGCTGATAAACCTCCCAAACACTGTCTCACGTTCCAGATATTTTTTGAAAGAGAGAAAGTTAAAATTAATCATTCAGTATTGTAAGACAGGGGAAAAGCTAGCACTATGCTAATTATCTATTGTAACTCTCCATATTATACATCTTAACACAAATTCTCTGTTAACTTCACTGAGAGCTACTTATCACAAGAGGCAAAAACCTGATTTCACCCAGGAACAAACAGTACTGACCATCCTGACCAATCTGAACTTGGGAAAATTTACACTCCTTTAATTGCTCTTGTACTCAAAATTTCAAAGTTCAAAACAAACTCTTTTGTCTTGATCAAGCTTAGAGTCTGTTTTGAGAGATGCCTGAATGGCTCAGGCGGTTGAAGGTCTAACTTCTTGATTTCAGCTCAGGTCATGATCTCCTGTTTTGTGAGTTCAAGCCCCACATCGGGCTCTGTGCTGATAGAGCTGATCCTGCTTGGGTTCTCTCTCTCTCTCTTCCTCCCTCTCCCTCTCTCTGTCCCTTCCCAGCTCTCTATCTAAATAAATGGACTTAAAAAAAAAAGTCCATTTTGAAAATCAATGTGGCAACTAGACAGAGCAGAGAGCAGTCCTTTCATGGTAAGAATCAATTACACTTTGGAAAAAATTAAATTTAAATCCTTCCTTGAATAAGATAATTTGCTCACCATGGAACTGGTCTTATAACTACAGAAGCCATCAGTCTAAAAGTACTTTGCCACTTTGAAGTAGGGCAGTGAATTGGTGGAGGGTAGAGCCAGACTGCCTGGGTTCAAATACCAATGCTACCATTTACTAGCTGCGTGATCCTGGGCAAGATAAATAACCTTCAGTGACTTACTTGTGTGGTTTCAAGGAATAATTAAGTTAGCATGGATAAAAAGTGGTTGGGGGGCGCCTGGGTGGCTCAGGTGGTTGAGCATTTGACTTCGGCTCAGGTCATGATCTCACAGTCTGTGAGTTCAAGCCCCGCATCGGGCTCTGTGCTGACAGCTCAGAACCTGGAGCCTGCTTCAGATTCTGTGTCTCCCTCTCTCTCTGCCCCTCCCCTGCTCATGCTGTCTCTCTTGCTCTCAAATATAAATAAAAACATTAAAAAAATAAAATAAAAAAGTGGTTGGGATAGTGCCTTCCATGTAGAGAAAAATAAAAATGTATTACTAATTTTCATATTAGAATAGTCTCTGACTCAAAACATAAAGATGCATGAATTGGTTTCAACATTTCTCAAATGGGAAGTGGGGAAGAAGACTCACACAAAAAGAGCTTTTACAAATGAAATTACAGTATGTTCTCTGCATGTTGCTTTCTCATCTAGCTCTTTTTGGGGGAAATTATACACACACACACACACACACACACACACACACACACACACATGTCTGAACTTTACATGAGCACAAATACCTCCATTTCAAAATGCTAGTCTTTACAAAAAAGGCACGTTTTATGGCTCATTCAATATGTTCCTTACAATCTCTAATCCAAGCAAGTATACAAATGTTTTTGTCAATAAACCTCTACATTATTTTTATTTAATTAAACAAAAAAGCTAAAGGATCATAAAATTAACAGCCAGCACAACAGGTGACATATATATCGTTCACAGTTTGACAAATGGCAACTCAATAAAGAGGACAAGTTGCATAACGAAACAGTCATACCCTACAACATCTGCCATTGGCATTTTCAAAAGCTAGGTCAAGTAAAGCTGAAATTCCTAGTTATCAAATTTTCACTGATATGAAATTTGAAGTTTTAAAAGAAAAAAAAAAATCAATGTTTTTCCAAAAAGCCAAATCCATTAACACAGCTTTTTTTTTTTTTACCATGCATTTTACTCTAAAACTTACATTATCATTCATCGAATCATTTTTTAGAAAATCTTGGAGGAGTTATTTAAGTACACCCCAACAGTCTATTTGAAACACAAGCTAAAAGTTAAAGAATTCAAAGTGGAAAATACATGCCACACTTCTTTAAAGAAAATATAATGCATAATTTTTACAAGATGCCAAAATCATCAAATCATTCATGTTATTAATCTTTGGTGTTTGGTGGCTGGTAAGGCCTCTGGGAGTCTGTCTCTAAAGGAATATAAAGCTTTCAAAATACAGTTATGAAAAGTGGTAAATCCACACTTTTATTACCACTAAGACAAGAAGGTAGGTTTTCGAAAACTAGTATGAAAATTTAACCGCAACAAAATTATATTTAAGGAAAGTCTAATTTCATGTATATATTTATGAGTATGGATTTAATATGTAAAATCCATTAAACCTAAGAGTATCAATAAAAGTAAAATAAATATGCGCTCTAGGAGGAAAACAGAAAAAAACAGTACCACATATATACTGATATAGTTATGGTCTTTTGCTGAGGACACTAATTTTATTTCATTACAAAGATACCGGTCTTCGGAGTTAGGAGATCTTTTTCTGACTTTATTGTATTCTCCTTGTTGATGCATTAGCAACTATATTTCCTAGACTCTAATTTTCACTTGGATTACAGAGGTCTGTCTTACATATAACTTATTTTCAAAGACCATTCACAAAATAAAACTTGGTAAATTCTATCTCCTTTGATAGCCATCATCAATAACTTTACTATTTAGGCCAAGATAGACAACCATGGTTGGGTGTTGGTTCTATCACCAATCAGCTTATTTGCCAGTTCTGAGCCAAAAATATAGTCATATTTGAAATCCGAGTGTTGAAATGGATTATATCTGAGGGTCTTCATGCTTGAAAATTGTATAATTAAGTTACCTTTTCCATATGGGAATTTAAACCAAAATTCAGCTTTATTGCAGAAAAGATGGTTAAAATGTGCCCCCCAATCCCATCGAAGAGCAAATACAAAGCAGAAAGTTAGCTTGGTGTTTTTTTAAGAAAAAGATCATAATCTTTGGTCTACTATAGCCAAACAGTGTACATCTATCCATATCTCTGTATATCTCAGATGATAAAACAGAGACTCAGAGATTATGCAATATACCCAAGATTATAGAATTAGCAATTGGTAAAGCTGGGGTTCAAACTCAGACTCTTCTGACTATGAGACTCAGATGCTTCACTTCTCAGTGCTTAAATAGTCCACTGATGCTAAAGTTTCCATCAATTTCTACATTTCTTATGCAAGTTCTATACATTCCTTGGTACCCAAGAAGGTGATTTCTATCTTTCACAGGGAAGTTACATTCAAGTATTCCATACAATCTGCTAATGACTGGCTAGAGAGGGAAGAATTAAGGTAAATGACTTGGTACTTGATAATGCATCTTATGATGGTACTGATACCTCTTGAAAATTAGTCAGACAGGTATGGGGGGCTTTGGTGACAGCACCCAAGCAGAGAAAAGAAGCAAAACAATGCACTTTACAGTGCTGTTCTAACAGGACTTCAAAATGTTCTGATTACTAGGGGGAAATTATTCCAGTCTTTCCACTTGGCTTAGGGTTTCCTCGAAGCTTCCTGACAACGTTACCTCATCTCAGAAATCTCAAAGACTGTCAGATTGAGGACACTGAATGAGCCAGCATGTTTTCTGTGACATCTTACGACATATATCCCAATGTCCTCACTGTATTTTACTGTGTTTTCAGCACAGACTAGAGCCCACAGACCTGGATCGGAATTTTGGTTCTGCCACTTACTAGTGCTGTGAGTTTGGTCAAAATAATAAACCTCTTTCTTTAGCTTTTTGCTAAAGGATATTGCTAGGAAGCTGATGAAATTGTTGTGAGGAGTCAAATTACATATATAGAGTGACTGAGCACAGTGCCTATCGCATGAGAACCTCCCAGTAAAAGTTAGCTCTTATTATGATTATTAAAAAGCAGTAAAGGGTAGGGGGGGTGGTTCTGAGTGGATCAGTCATTTGAGCGTCCAACTTCAGCTCAAGTCATGATCTCGCTGGTTCATGGGTTCTAGTCCCGCGTTGGGCTCTGCTGACAGCTCAAAGCCTGGAACCTGCTTTGGATTCCATCTCCCTTGCTCTCTGCCCCTCCCCCACTCATGCTCTGTCTCTGTCTCTCCAAACTAAATAAACTTTTTTAAAAAAGCAATAGGATAGGAGACCTTGTATTTTTTTATAACAATCCCAATGACAGAGTACTGTTCAGAGTAGCAATTAGGCTGTGGAAAAAAGTTACACTCTAATAAGTTGCATACAAGATTTAGGATATACATAATGTTTTATTAAAGGGAAAAAATTAACACATACAGATTGATCCAATTATAAAAAATACACAAATTATATTCACAAATAAAAGCTTGAAATGTCTAGATGCATTCAACAGTTGTTATTTGTGAATAAAATTTTATTTCTCTTTTTTGCTCACTGGTATTTTCTCAATCTACAATGATTATGTATTTTGTAATAAATATTTCATTTTTATTATATTCATACTCCAAAAATTAAAGTAAAATTTTAAAAAATCTGTATGAAGACAGAATGTCAGGTAGTAAAATATCAGAAGTTAATGCCCTGATATGATTTATGACCTACTATAAAATTAAAGAGGCCTGAAAATCAAGGTGATTATTTTCAGATGGTTAAAATTGTGCTTAAGCTTTTGTATTAAGCAAAACAGATGATAGAACATACTAACACTAAATACTTTTAACATCCAGGGCAAATCTGTAATACTTTCTAATATTCAACGTTCATTAGCTTCTGTGATTTTTCCATGGGTGAAATGTTACAAACTTATCTTTTAGTGCCAAAAAATACACTGTTCGGTTTGTAGTAGACACTCATGGATGGCTTATTACCTACTCAAAGAAGTTGGCCACAGTGAAATTGGATGTTTCTACAAAAATGAGTTGGAAAAATTACTAAAATTGTTGTCAATTGGACTGAAGACAAAGTACTGTTAAACGGACCTTTGAAACATGCTTTTTGAAGCAATCAACAAGTAATATTCTTTTTGAAGGCAATCATGGGAGTTAACTCAATAACAGCAGCCCCTTGGCTAAAGATGAACAGTTTGTCTTGCTTTGGTCACTACAGAGTGCTAAGGATAGACATGCAGTTAAAGGTTGTGATGTGGTCATCAATATTGAATTTTCTGATGTTTTAAATGTAAGGACAATTATGCAGGGAAACTGAGGAGGAGGGTGGGGAAAAAAAAGAATCATAGAAGTAGGAACCCAAGTTCATTTTGCTGTCCTAGGCTTGAAAATGTAGTGGTGCCCCTTGTCATCTTCCTGAATCTCGGTGACTTTTGAGTGGTTCTGCCCACATTAGACCTTCTTTGTAAATTATGCAAACCAAGCTGCACGCCTTGTTCCCTCTGCATGCTTCCCCAAAAGTTTACTTCTCTCGTTATAAATCTTTGTTTTCTATCTAAAACTCAACCTAAACCTGATATACTAGCTTCTTGCCCTTTAAACATAAACAGGTAGACAGGGTCTACTATGTCCAATGTCACAGACAATATTGGATTATTCGGCAATAGTAGTTAGAATTGAGGCATGAACAGGGCTTGGAGCAACATTTAATCTTTGTTGATTTTGGCAAGATAAATTAAAATTTAGACTAATAGCAGTAAGAAGAGTAGGAAAAGAATAGATACAAAAATATTTTATGGGAAATGTTCAACTTGTGATCTTTATGGATCGTGGAATCTGGAATACACAGTGAGGGATCAGAACTCTGGCAGGGCTACTGGAAGGGATGAGTGTAGCGGTGGTCATAGATGTCATGAAAATGAGTGGGACTGACCAGAAGAGAGCATGTGCAATGGAAAAAGAGCCAGGCACAAGGTCTGGAGAAAAGAGGCCTTAAGGAGAGATCAAAAATAAAGCAGCCAACAGTAGTAGCTCAGAAAAACTGTTCAGGTGGACAGAACAGAGAAAGATCAGTGTCTCAGAAGTTGAGAGAAGGGAAATTTCCCAGAAGAAAGACGTGAATCACAGTGTCAAACACTGAGATCTGAAGTCAGGGAGCACTGCAAAGAGGCCACATGATCTGCATATTAGAGGGTCATCAGTGTCCTTTATCAGAGCAGTAGAAATGACATGGTATGAGTAGAACAGTGATCATGGTGGGGGGAGAAGGGTAAGGAGAAATTGAGCAAAACAATTACAGAGAATAGATTGCCTTCAAGGTGCTAGGACTATACATAGAAAGAGAGTCACAAAGCATTGTATGAATTTGTTCGAGTTTTTTAAGTGTCATGGTTTGGCTTCTCTGCCTGGAAGGGAAGCCTTCCTCTGTGTCCCAACAAACTCTTTGTTGAAATCTCAAAAGCTGAACTATTACTAGCACTACTTCCTGTACCTTTTTTGCAGTCACCAGAGAGACACCTCTCTTCTCTGCACTGCCCTCGACCAACTAATGGAGAGGTGATATTGCTTGCATATTTCCCTCCCACTCTCTCCTGGTGAAAGGACACCTTTCCTTTTAGAGAATACATTCCAAGCAATTTGACTGAACCAGCCACCTCCACTCCCAAACATGGAGGCATTTAACTGAGGGCAGCTCAATAGAAGCATGCCATCTCCCTGGGCACAGTGAATGATTTAAAAAGGGCACAGAATCCTAAGTGGGCCAGTCATAAGAAACTTCCTGAGTCTATCCAACAACAACAACACTATACACTCTTTTCTCTGGAAATACTAGTTAAAAGACTGTCCTAGCCTAGAGCTGCTTCTGTAAGAAGAAAGCTGCCTGTGCAGAGAAGCAGAGTAACGGGAAGAGAGAAGTGTACTCTGTCCTGAAGATTGATAGTAGTTGGACCTGAAGTGTCGTTTCCTGAACTTCCTCATCATATGAGCCAATAAATCTGCTCTTCGGCTAAGTTATTTCAAATTGGGTCTTTATCATTTTCAATAAAAGATTCCTAATACCATTCACATCGCACTAATCATATGAATATTGCAGGAATCTGTACCAAGGGAATCTATTCCACTAGATTCTACATTTCTTGAGGGCAGGAAAGAAATGCATCTACCAAAGTATCTGATCAATATTTACGAAAACAAATGAGCAAAGGATTTCCTTTACGGCGTACCATCAAGAGCTAAAATTAAACAACTTAGCAGCTAAATGAGAAGATCACAATGAATAATATACAGTTATCTGGTTTGCTATGCTGGTCCCCCTCCATCTATCTGACAAGACTGTCCTAAGCATGTTTATTCCTGGGCCACTCCTAGCTCCATCTCCTTCTCACCTTGTTCACTCAAGTGGGGATGGAATATTCAAATTATAAACTATATTTACAAACCTGGAAATTATCTATGCAATGGTCAACTTTTTTGAGAAGATTAAAATTGCATTAAGAACAAGAATAAGGGAAAACTCATTGTTAGACATAGGCCTTGAAATCAGGAAATACATATGCTAGCATGATGCCATGCACATACCTATTCAATGAATGTCTGTTAAATAAGGAAACATCCTAGTTGGGGACAATTTGAAATTTTAGTCAGTAAAAATCTGAGTCAAATTCAGACTGCTGACTAAATGGAGAAGAAGAGAAAGACAAGAGGCAAAAGACTAACAACAACAACAAAGTCTTTCTTGGCTTGGACAGCTATATTCTGCTACTGGCCAGTGTCCCAATACTGGCTCTTCCTTGCAGTGCATGTTTTATGAATCCCTAGAGACTCACCTTGCTTGAGCACTGGCAATGCCTATAAACACCGAATGAAGGAAGCCCCTCAACTCCCACATCAGATCACCAAACTCTAGTCTTTCTGCTAATGATGTCTTCCTCTGGACAGGAAATTCTTCAGAGTAGTGGTGGGAGTGGGGAGAGAGGCAGTGGCTGAAGACGCCATAATTGGCTCCCTTCTAGAGGATTCACATATCATCTCCAGAAGACCACGACTTTTCCCTACTAGTTGTGGAAATGGGGCTTATTCCTACCTGCATCCCTGTCTCTTTGCTATGGCCTCTTGCCTTCTGACTTTTGCATGCTCATGACAGGCACCAGAACCTATGCTCCCCTAGGCCAGGCTATACACCAAGCTCCCTGAGGGGTTCCCTCACGTCCTGTCCACATGCACTTTGTGGGAGCAGGAGTCAAGAAGAGGGAAGAATGAGAGCAATACCTCAGCAGTCTTAATTCTCTCCACTGGAATTCCCACTGCCAGACCCTTCACCAACCCTATTATACTAGTCCTTCCTCTGCCCCTCATACACACTCTCCAGGTGAGTGACAGGCAAGCTGTAAAATAAGAAAACAAGTAAATGAGGTTTCTCAGTCTCCTAGCAAATCCTGAAGAGATGGTTTGACCCATATTATTCTTGGTCCTTTTGGAGTTGGGCCACAGCTCCGATACAACTCAGTAAGTCAAATGTAACGAACTATTAGGCGAAATTACTGCATATCCTGGTTTTGAAAAACATGACTTGGCTATGATGTGGGCCACATCCCACAAAGTTCATGGATCCACCTTTTACCAGATAATCATCTGAGGTTGCAAGTCGGGAAAGAATTCTTACTGTAGGAAATTCCCATTTACTTTCATCCACTGCTAGCGCTGGGATGAGAACCCGGGATTTATTTCCCAATCCAGAGTCCTCTCCTGACACTGATGAAAGGAAAAATAATTTCCTAATATAACCCTGGAAGCAGAGAAATCATCAGAAAAAAAAATCCCTTCTCTGTCCTTCTGTATAAAACAAATAATCCTCTACATCATCCTACACTGCATGCGTGATAAGGGGCTCCAGCCTCTCTTGTATCATATTTGGTATTCCTGCAATCCTTCTCCTCCTACAGTCCACCTAATCTTATGAAACATAATTCTTTTCTCTCTTCCTCCTCCCTACACACACTAAATTCCTGATTCTCCTGGAGTATGTGCAAACTATTACACTAACCTTCTTTTAAACCAAGAATCATACTTCAACCTAAAACAGCAGTTGGACAAATGTGTTTACTATTTTATATTATGAGCTTGGTTTTTAGCATCTTTTGTGACAAAAGTGTTGATTCTTTTCCCCTTTACAAAGTGGCTGTGGCATTCTGTGGTGCATGCTACAGGCACAAGTTCATGGCAAGTTCAGAGGAAAGGAATGTTCAAAGAAAACCGAACCCAAAGCATTGTGGGTAGTGATATGGAAAGTTGACAAAACAATGATAAACAATGGGGGGAAAAAGAAATAATTAAGTGTTCTGAAGCACTGTATCAGCATTTTATACATTGTTAACTTTTCTTTTTTAGGAAACTATTTTATTGTGTGTGGTTTCATGGCGAGATACTAACCCAGTCTGTTGAAACACCCCTCTGCATGTATAATGATTATAAAACTTTTTTTAATAAAAAAGAAAATGGGCAAATATGTCTGCCTGAGATAAGGCCCTCTGAACAAAAATATAATACATGGAAATCCTTTCTTGAAGTGCTTTGTGGATTTAAGGAGGTAGGAAACTTAAAACAGTAGAGTTACAGTAAACACGTAAGTCTAAACAAGGTGTGAAAAACTGAACTATATGCTGCAACAGGCAGAGCAAGAAGTAAAAGTAGCTAACAGAGGAAGGTAAATGCTTTACAGAGACACGAAGGTATTTCTGAAAAACAATGAGCTCCTGAGATCTGTCAAAGAGACATATTTTGAATATTGTTAGAATGCAATCCTACATCAATCATAATTAAGCCTATATTTCCTGTCTTGTTAGGTCCATTTCAATGAAGATTACGTCCTTTTATTTGTATTCATTTAGTTTCTAGAATGACTTTAGGCACTGCGGATTTGTGAGTGGACAGAACACACAAAACTCCCTGCACTCATGAACATTACATTCTACTGAGCAGAGAATACGATCAACACAATAATTAAACATATAGTATATTAGAAGATGGTGCATACAAGGAGAAAACAAAGCAAAGAAAACGGATGTATTGTTTGGGACTGGGGCAGTGGGGGGAAATCTGCTGTTCTAGGGTTTAAAAGTCATAAAAGAAGAAGTTAATGAGATCACAAATGATGAGACTTGAAGGACGTAAGAGAGTAAGCATTCACTTAACTGAGGAGTGTGTAAGCAAAGAGCATATTCAAAGGTCCTGAGGTGGGAGCTGTCCCAGTAAGCAAGATGAATATGAAGAAAGCTAGTGTGGGTGGCAGGGAAGATGCAAAGGGTGGGATGGTTCATAATGAGTTAAGAGGTAACAACTAGAGAATGGGAAGGGTCAGGGAATCATAGGCATTATAAAGACAGTAACTTTTATTCTGAGGGAGATGGAAAGCTATGGGAATAGTCTACAAAGTGACATGATCTGAAATATATGCTAACCATTTCTTCCCATAAGTACTTACAAGTTTTGAAACTTTTTAAAAAATGTTTATTTTGAGAGAGAGAGAGAAAGTGCAAGCAGGGGAGGGGCAGATAGAAAGGGAGAGAGAGAATCCCAAGCAGGCTCAGTACCATCAGCGCAGAGCCCAACATGGGGCTCGATCCCATGAACTTCAAAATCATGACCTGAGCCGAAGTCAACAGTCAGACGTTTAACCAGCTGAGTCACCCAAGTGCCCCCAAATTTTCTAAATTTTTCATTTTGTGCTATGTTTTTTTTAAAACATCTTTTAGGCCTCAAAATCTAAGATGATAAGATGGGACCAGGAAGTAAAGATAGAAGTGAAAATATTGTATCATGGTTACCAAAATATCATGAATACCGAAGATGCTACATGAATTCAATGATTTTCATCATACCCTGCTAAAGATCACTGATTGAATCCATAGTACCAGCCAGTAAGTGTGATCTGCCTTAGCAAACCAAACCTATTTGATTCTGTCATATCCTAGGGAGACAATTTACTTCTTCTTTATATAAACCAGGTCTCTACAAAGAAAAAAGGGACATACATTGTTGATGTCACTCAAGTATCTGTTCATTTTGTTCAACACATGTAAGATGTTAGAACAAGAATGAGTTGTCATAGTTTTAGAAATGTTTGATAAAGAGCACCGAGACTGGGTAGCTGGAGGAAGGATAAAATCTCCTGGCAAGCCAGGCTGCACAATAATCAGTATTGACTCAAATCAGATGCTATTGTGCATTATCAATAGAACAGGCTGAGACTTGAGTTTCCTTTGTCGGAAAAACTGTTTTGAAAGAACAAGGTAGAGCAGCTTTTTCCAACACCCATTCTAATCTAGAGCTACCTACAATAGCTGCAAAAATGCACTGCTTTCTAGTCAACTATAAAGACAGGACTTGGTCAGTAAATCCTTCACTTATTATTCCATACAATGCTAATATCCAGAAGTCTGAGAAGCTTCCAGAAACCTGCTCTTTAAACTAGTGTTTTGGGTTTTTTTTTTTTTTTTTTTTTTAGCATTTTTTTTTATTTTTGAGAGACATAGAGACAGAGAGTGAGCACAGGAAGGGCACAGAGAGGGGGAGACACAGAATCAGAAGTAGGCTTCAGGCTCGGTGCCATCAGCACAGAGCCCGACGCGGGGCTCGAACTCACAGACCATGAGATCATGACCTGGGCTGAAGTCGGCCGCTTAACCAACTGAGCCACCCAGGCGCCCCTAAACTAGTGTTTAACAAGGAAGTGGATGTGGGGGAGGTGTGAGGAATAGAGCTAGTTCGAGATAGGAGGTTGCTGATATTTCAAAGTTCTCTAAACATATATTTCAATGCTACATCCGTCTTGAAGGGTCTCTAGGATAAAATATGAAGGAACTATTCTCTTTCAAACAGAGGAACAAGGGTCTGTGAAACCTAATGGTTAGGGGCTCAGCCCAGTTAAAGATTAATTTCAAAGTAGGAATAGAAAAAACATTCCCAGTAAACATTCAACTATATGCAGGTCACTGTATTTGTGTGTATGTGTGTGTGTGTGTTTGCATGTGTGTGTACTGTGTATTATTATCCCCACTCTACAGATGAGCAACCTGAAGGATATATTCAGAGTAGATACAGGAGTCTGGGCAAGAACGGAGTGCAACAATTTGAGGGTGAATGCAAATGGCACAGAAATAGAAAGTTGGCAATAGGACATGAAGTGTATACAAATTTACCTGTAGAAGATGCTGATGTGTACTATTCACCCAACAGCTAAAGGTCTTCCCTTCAGTTCAAAGGGCTCATTGCTTCCAGCAGCACTGGATGCTAACAGCTCACAGCTGCTTCCCTCTCTGGGCACGGGCTCTGTTGAAGGGAGCTGCCTCGCTGGAGGCTAAACTCCTCCCCAGGGGCAGCAAATGTCTAATGACTACTAAATAAAGAGGTACGAAGGACAGCCCCCTACCTCAACTCAGGATAGCTCCGAATGGCCGGCCCAGCTCGAGCTGCCCATAAGATTGGCTGTGTCCTCCGCTGCAACTGCATCATAGTTCAAACTCTCCATCTGCCCATCCTGCTTCCCTCGCCCCTCATAGGTATTGTTCCCAAGAGCACACAACAATAAACCTCATAGATGCAAATGCCAGAGGCTGAGAGTATGTTTCCAAAGGAAGCAGACAAAGGCAACACCACAGCAAAAATAGATACTAGATGATAACGTTTCCCACCCTCTGAAAGAATGAGATTGAAATGTAGTGACTGATTCTACTGGGTACTTCCACGGGATAGTGTTAGTTTCTAATGCAATTCCCATTATAACTGGAAGCAAGTCATAAGCACTCACACTGTTACGAAATGCTGGTGTTTAAGCTAGTTAAAATGATAATGAATCATTGACTTAAATGAGGAATTGTCAATTAGTGAGTGATTTTATAGGGACCATGACGTCCCTCTATATCTCATGTAAGCTATCTGGTGGTCAAATATGCATGGTGTCAAATATGTCTAATTAACTGCATATTCCTTAACATGGTAAAACATGTTTTCTTGAGAAGCTTGTTAAACATTTTATTAATTCTGTAATTGTGTAGGAGTCCAAGGAGAGTAAAAAAATGTGGCAAAAAGAAAAATAAATTTCATAGCAACAGACTGCTGAGTTTCATGTAGATGCAAAGAGAGACTCTCAAAAAGATCATTAAAGAAATGACTTAAACATTAAGACCAGGAAGTAAGGATCATAAGGAGTCAGAATGGGTTAAAGTGGTAACAGAAAAACACAACAGATACACCATATCTTGGCATCAGTTATCTCACGATGATTTTGTTGAGGTCAAGACAGAGATATAAGCTGAAAAATAATAACAAATAGCTGAGGTTATAAAATGCTGAACAAGTATATCCAGAGAGAACAGTTACCTTAATTGATAGTTGGAAGGAAAAATTTTGGTGGCTCCACCTTTTGCCTCTCTCTTATGTTGTCCTGGTGATCTGCAAAGGAATGGGGCTACATAGGGAGGGCTCGGATTTATAGACTAGAACCAAGTGTTGATGGAAACAGGGCTGGCTTTATTTTCTAAGAAGAAAATTCACTAGGACAGGCACAACATGTTACCTAAAGAATTATTACACAATCTTAATCACAACTGTACAATACAATCCTCCAAAAAGCAATAACAGGAAGTAACAAAGGTATCACGACACAAGGTTTTACAGATTACGGGGACCTCAAAGATTAGTGTTACTCAGAAGACATAACTGGGCAACCAACATTTGACAAATACGTATCGAGCTTCTCATATATGTCAGGAACTGGTTTATGCACTGGAGATACAGCTATGAACAAGAGATACAAAACCGTATAACATTCTCATGGTGGGAGAAGCAGAAAGATAATAAATAGCTAAAAAAAACTATTATGAAAATATCCCATAATGATGACTGCTATGAACAAAACAAAACATGGCACTATGATAAAGAGAAACTGGAGCTACCTGAGACTGAATTCAAGAAAAGGCCTCCCTAAAAAGGTGTCATTGGAGCTAAGAGCTTAATAGCAAGGAAAAAAATCAGCCATTTGAAGGTATGAGAGAAAAGTATTCCAGGCAGAGAGAACCAACGTTAAAAAGGCCTCATGTGGATAAGCTTGGAGAGGACAGTCATACGGCTAAAACACAGTGAGAGATATAAAGGTTAAAAGTTGAGATCAGAGACATAAGCTAGAGTCTGATCATGCAAAGCTTTATGCATTGATACATGGAAGAGACATAACGGATTTGTTTGGAAAGATCACTCTGGCTGCTATTCAAAGAACCAAATACAGTACAGGTGGAGGTAGTCAGAATGGAAGTTCAGAGACCATATAAGAAGCTACTGCTCTATGGGGCGCCTGGGTGGCTCAGTCAGTTAAGCATTCAACTAAGGCTAAGGTCATGATCTTGTGGTTCATGAGTTTGAGCTCCGCATTAGGGTCTGTGCTGACAGCTCAGAGCCTGGAGCCTGTCTCGGATTCTGTGTCTTCCTCTCTCTGCCTCTCCCCTGCCCACCACTCCCCCCTCCACCCCTACCTTCATTCATGCTCGCGCGCTCTCTTTCTCTCCTTCAAAAATAAACAAACATTAAAAAAAAAAAGGAGTTATTGCTCTATTAGGCAAGAGATGGTAACAGGAAGCTCTAGGAAAGTGAAATTTAACGAGATCAATCATGAGGCTTGTTTTTATACCCACAATCCCTCCAAAATGATAGCACAATATAAGACAGGAGATTCATGAGTTACAGCAACACAGATCTTAAAAGAATAGGGTAAAACAAAATGGTGGGGGTACATCAAACAAACATGGAGGCCAACCTGCAAAGCCTTCCAATGGCCAAAGCTAAAACAATTTGAGCAACAAAAAAATGAATAATATACTATGGAATTATAGACCGAAGTATCAAATAAATATCCATGAGTCCGTACTTTCTTAAATAAATGATTGAATAGGTAAATGGGGGAAGCTGACGAGTCTCCCATATAGAATTCCAAATAATTTATGTAAATACTCTGCTTCAAGGAGATGAAGTTTAACCATTTACATCTTAAGTGTGGACTGCTCTTTCAAAGAGTACAGTATATATAGAGAGAATAAAGTAACCTCACAATAGAGAAATCATGGCCAGGTGATCAAGGTTAGTGTCAGTGATAAGTCAAGTTGACAGTAAGTGCCCTTGATATAGTAAAAATGGCACTTCATCTTTGTAATCTTCCTCCCTAAAACCCGTAACTCCAGTCCAATCATAAAAAAAAAAAAAAATTAGACAAACAAAATTGAGAGACATTCTATAAAATACCTGACTGCCAAGGTCATGGGAACCAACGAAAATCTGAGAAATCCTTACAATCCAGAGGAAAGTAATGAGACATGACAGCTAAAAGTAGAATGTATCCTGGATGAGATACTAGAACAGAAAAAGGGCATTTCCCTAAAAACTAAGGAAACTCAAAGTACACAGTTAATAGCAATGTACCAATCAATGTTGGTTACTCAGTTGTGCCAAACATAGCACAGTAATATAAACTGTAAACGGTAGGAGAAACTGGATGGAGAATATATGGAAACACTCCATACGGTCTTTCAATTTTACAATTTAAAACTGTTATAAAATTAAAGGTTATTTTATTTAAAAAAAAAAAAAAAGCATAGGGACCTTAGATTAGGAAATAGTTCCCGTCAACAGAAGTATGGCATCTGAAAAATGGAAGCCAAAGGCCACCTTCACACAGTCTTGTTGAAACACAGGCCATAGTACTATGGGGATTACAGTAATGCCAGGTGCCATGCATGGAGAGGAATAGAGAAAACCACTCTAGAAACAAGAGTAAATAGAATGGACAGAGGACTTATACTCATGTCACATGAGAAACTACTAAAAGTACTGGGTATACTTAACCCAGGAAACAAGGAAAGCAAAACAGCTATCTCAAAAGACATGAGGGGTTTTTGTGAAGAGCGAGGATTGGACCTTCTCCTAAGTCTGAAACTGCAGCATTTGGTAAAAATGGAGGGAAGACTGCAAGTGGAAAAATATCTATTCAAGAAAAGAACACTATAAACCCAGAATTGCCTGCTCTGGGAGGCAAACACATTCCCTTCCAATACTAAGCATTCAAGCATCTGCTGGAAAAACATTTGTCCAGCAGTTAAGAGATGGGTATTTCAACTCCAGGGGACTTTCTAGGTATTCGATACAAAAATGTAATGTCTTCCTGCTTCTCTACCAGCACTTAAATATTGAGAAAACTGATAGTGCCCCAATCAAGGTTACACTAAGGTAATCTGTATATTCTATTCACTTTTAATTAACGAATTTATTTATTTTACTTTTAAAATGTATTTTAACTATAAGTTAGGTAGGTAGGTAGCAGGTAGACCTCAACTCTGTTAATAGAATAATGTGGAATAACATATCTGTATTTCTTCAGCACAGACCTCACTCTTGAATTCAAGATTCACCTATCTGGGGCACCAGGGTGGCTCAGTCAGTTAAGCGTCTGACTTCACCTCAGGTCATGATCTCGTGGTTTGTGAGTTCGTGCCCCGTGTTGGGCTCTGTGCTGACATCTCACAGCCTGGAGCTGGCTTCGGATTCTGTGTCTCCCTCTCTCTCTGCCCTTCCCCTGCTCACACTCTGTCTCTATGTCTCTCAAAAATAAATAAAAATTAAAAAAAAAAAAGACTCACCTATCTGTTTATTTGACCTCTCCACTGGAATGTCTAATATACATTTCCAACTTAATGTGTCCAATACAAAACACTTGATCTTCCATCTAAACCTCCCTCAGTCTCATCAACAAATACCAATCTATACCTAATCTTTGTCCATTTATCCCCGACACCCATTTCATTAGCACAGCCTTAAAAACCCATATGTTGTACTCACTTTGGCAGCACATATACTAAAACTGTAACAATACAGAGAAGATTAGCATGGCTCCTGTACAAATAGGACAGCCACATTTGTGAAGCGTTCCATATTTTTTGTATGGTAACAAATGATAGCTACTCTTGCGGTGATCATAGCACAACATATGAACTTGGTGATCATAACACAACATATGAACTTGTTGAATCACTAAGTTGTATGCCTGGAACTAATGAAACACTGCCAACTATACTTCAATTTAAAATGTTTTTTAATTTTTTTTATTTTTTTTTAACATCTATTTATTTTTGAAAGACAGAGTGTGAGCAGGGGTGGGGCAGAAAGAGAAGGAGACACAGAATCTGAAGCAGGCTCCAGGCTCTGAGCTGCCGGCACGGAGCCTGATCTGGGGGCTCAAACCCATGAACCATGAGATCGTAATTTGAGCCGAAGTTGGATGCTTAACCAACTGAGCCACCCAGGTACCCTTAAAAGGTGTTTTGGTTTTTTTTAAGTAATAATTTAGGGGACCTGGGAGGCTCAGGCAGTTAAGCATCTGACATAAGCTCAGGTCATGATCTCACGGTTCATGAGTTCCAGCCCCACATCGGGTTCTCTGCTGTCAGCACAGAGCCTGATTGGGATGCTCCATCCCCCCCTCTCTCTGTGCCTCCCTTACTAGAGCATGCTCGGTTGGTCTTTCTCTCTCTCAAAGATTAAAAAAAAAAATTAAAAAAACAAAAATTAAGGGGTACCTGGGTGGCTTAGTTAAGCACCTGACTCTTGGTTTTGGCTCAGGTCATGATCTCACAGTTCATGAGATTGAGCCCCACATCGGGCTCTGTGCTGACAGGAGGGAGCCTGCTTGGGATTCTTTCTTTCCCCTCTCTCTCCTCCTCCCTCCCTTCCTCCCTTCCTCCCTGTCTCTCTCTGTCTCTCTCTGTCTCTCTCTCTCTCAAAATAAACTTAAAAAAATATTGTTAAAAAACAAAAATTAAAAATAAGTAAATTAAAACCTTGTGTGTTTATTTGTCAACTTCTCTCCATCTTAACTACCAACTAGTCTAAACTAGTCCTTCCTAGACCATGTAACTGCCCCCCTAATTTCTCCTTGAAATTTATTCTCCACAAAGCAGCCAGAGATTATGTACCCATGTGTGCGAAACACACACACACACACACACGAACACACACATAGTCAGTCCCCTTCTTACACATCTCTAATAGTTACCCATGACACTTCAAAGAATTTCTACTTCCTTACTCTGTGGTCTCATTCTTGTCAAACTCTCTGAACTCTTCTTACCATTTTCCTCTTGCCCATGCTCCAACCACATTAGCCTCTTCTCTATTCCTCAATAACCTCAAATCCGTTTCTCCCTTAGGGATACTGCACCAGCTGGTCTCTCTGCCCTAATATGTTATCCCCATGATCTTCAAATGTCTGGATCCTCTCGCTATTCTAAAATAGCCATTAAGGCACTCTTTGCCACATTTTATCTCTCTGCATAGTACTTATTACTGGTTGACATTATCTTGTATTGCTTGTGTCTGCAAGTTGTCTGAGAACAGGAAGCTTGTATACCTTATATACAGTTGTAGCCTCAGCACTCAAAACAGAATTCGAAGATAATAACCAGTCAGTAATTTTAACAATATGAGAGACGAGGACTCATGTGTCATCTGACTTGAAATGTTCAAGTGTACTTTTCTAACATTCGAAAAAATAAAACCAATCTTCTAAAATAGTTAACAGTTAATAAAAATCAAATGATGCTTGTCTCCTAATTTTTTTCAACATTCCCCAAATCCACCCTTGCACATTCCAGTCTCTGTGTGTATGTCTGCACTACTGCCTGACTAAAATCATTTCTCCTGGAATGTTCTCTAATGCCCAATATCACCTATGTAAATATTATAATCTGTGAAAACATAATCCATTTTTAAGACCAATGACAAATATTAACTTCCCTTTGATGCATTCTTTGATTAATATCTCGTGTGCACCCAAAAAAATTTGCTTTTAAATGACAACACTTCTCTCGGTGAGAGAACTGGGTATTAACAGATAAGAGTTTCTCAAAGTTTGTCTCTTCAAACATCAGGACTTGAGACAATGTGTACAATTCACATGAGCTTGGGAAACACTGCACAATATATATACCTACTTCAGGGGATTCACAACACAGAAAAATGAAAAGATCTGGAAAAAGTCCCAAAGTGCTGTATAGGATTTAACTTTCTGAAACTCAAATTTTGTTTTCCATTAATTGACCACAGAATCAACTGTATAAAAAAAAAAAGATATCATTAACCTCTCACAGAACATAGCCTGAGATATACCTGAATAATGGTTAAGACCACATGTTTCAGAAGTCGCTAAGTTGGATGACTTCAGTTTTAACCTGACCTCCAACAATTAAAGGAGTAAATATGCACAAGTAACTGATCTTCTCTGGGCCTCCACCTTCCCATCTTTGAAATAGAGTTAAATAGGACTATCTCATAGGATAAGTATAAGGATTGAATAAGAGTGGTATGGTTCAGGGGACCTAGAACCCAGTATATAAATGGTAGCTACCACTAGAATAATAACTTTTATCACTGTTGTACCTCAGTGTTCACTTGAGAATCTTCCGCAAGATGGAACAGACACCATGCAAAGAGACTAACAGTTTGAAAACTTCGGGCATGCTCTGGGCAGAACAGCTAAAGCAAGAATGCTAGCACAAGGCCCCGAAAGCCTCAGGTCTCACACCATCCCTATTGCCTTATATAGAGCTTAATTCAAAATTTATGTTACCATCCTTGTCTTCTGAGGCATCAGAGTTTACAACCCCTTATATCGAAGTCCTCAATTAATATTTGTTGAATTGCTTGATCTCAATGGACTCTGACCTCCTTCAAGTCTCATCCACCAGAAACTCCATGCCACCTCAAAACACCTCCAATCTTTAACATAGATCTCTTTCAAAAGGGTGGTTCACTCAAGCAATGATTTATATATTTAAAACCTAAGTTAGGAAGAAGGTAAAATGCATAGTTAGAAAAATTCTCAAGTCTGATGGGTACTTCCTTTGCCCAATTGGCCAATGAGATAGTCCATAGTGCTGAAGAAATTCAGAGAATAAAGAGGTTCGTTGGTACTGGCTGTTAATGCCAACTCCCAGAAAGTAGGAGGCATCGTTACATGGACGGAGCCACAGGTGATGACCTCCAGAGGGCCATTTCACCCTTGAGCTTCTATTCAATCATTGGAATTTAAAATAGAACGCTAAAAAGAACTTTAAGAGATCATCAAGGCCATCCCCCTGCCTGTTAGAATATTTTTATATCTCCAAGTTCAATGTTGAAGTGTGAAGGCTCGAGCTGCAAGAGAAACTGATGGGTTAGAGGGCAGGAAAGCTTAGGGGGAGAAAAGAAAGAGGAAAAGAAAAATCTGAGGATAAAGGAATTTTTGCCCTCCCAATTAACCTTACCAAGGACCTCAAAATTCCCAAGGCAACCTTGATTCTACCTTTCTTTCTTTTGTTTTCAAATATGGAATTTTCCCCAGGACTAATGTTAGAATTGAGCATATTCTTCCTTTGATTTATGAGAACATTCAGGGAATATAAGGTCATGAAAGTTACCAAACCAGCTGGCTTCAATGCAAAGTAATTAAACAGAAAGTCTTAAAAACTTAAAATCCTTACTAGACTTGTTTCAGAAGAATGCTCCATTTATCTTCTTTTAAAGTACTCATTCTTATATTTTTAAAATATTTATTCTAGGTTTACGTGAACCTTCCCCTGAGGATGGCAGTGAACCCAATTCAGAAAATCTGAAATTAGAGCATCTGTATTTGCGGTTAAAAGTACTAGGGAACAACATTCAACATTTCAGGAAATACGTGGTTACCAGTAATTAGATAACCATAAATGCCTGTTAAGAGTTCGGAAAAGCAAAGTTAAGGGCTGGAATTCTTTTCCTAAAAGAAAAAAAGCCACTACAATGTGACATGAGCAGAAACAAACAACAAACAACAGCAAGAAACAAACAACCCTAACTGATCTCTTAAGAAGTTGAACAAAACTGCATACTTAAGTGTTTATGCTCTAAACCTGAAAGCAATCTACTCAGAGGGGCATTAGATGTGGGTTTATAAGTTTCCCTATATTAGGCAAAATGCACACACCAAGAATTGTGCTATACTATTTATTTTTCAATTCCTTTGATATGATCCTTAAATTGCACTTAATAATACCTTATAGACCTGGGCCCACCCAGCGGCTTTCATGACCCCTCAACTCTAATACTGTCTTTAAGGCAAGTCGGATCCTTTGAAAAGCCTTTCCGGTTCTAGGCTTTATAATTCCTTTGGAGTATGCATATTCAGATACACACGGTTTAGTCATTTTTCCAAAAAAAAAAATGATGTTTGAAACTACATTCTTGCAAGTGTCATCCTGAGCACCCTTGCACAAGTAAATCACCTACATCCAGCAGCTGGAAAACAGAGCCAATTTCTGGTAAACGGACATGATAGCCAATTAAGGGAAACCAAGTGGTAGCAAGCCTAGATGGTGAAACATGAGACAATCTTCTGTGACTTGCTTGCGGAACCGAGGCATGCTTTAATAGAGTGGCTTCAGGTGTCGGTCCTCTGTCAACGTCTACATCTCTCTGATTGAGCGTGACATAACAGCTCTTTCATTTTCGAAGACCTAGTGTTTTTATTTTCTTGTATCCTATAGATATCCAAGAGCAAAGAGAGTTGCCACATTACATTTCTCCAAATAAAACCATAGGGTAGTCAAATTAATCTGATTATCTGTGACCCAATTTGATAATACTGCTAAAAGCAATGTTAGAAAGGACTTCTCTAGAGTATGTTCTTTGTTTTCTCATTCATTCTCTTGTTCTAATAACTTGGCTGAGAAAATACTCTTTCGACTGAAAATGCACCTGCTTACTTTATGCATTAACTTCAACTATAAAAATATGTGCTCTATTTACTGGTATTTGGAAAATGTAGTGATGAGACGCTCAAAATTGTCATCAGTTTAATGAAGGTCTGAAAAATTCTAAAGATTGATCCAGCATCGTTTTCACATTTAACAACTCCACTCAAGTATTCTCAGCTGACTAAAAAAAAACAGGTTCAACTACTGGTTCAGCAAAGGTCAGAAAGATCACCTGCTTATAGCTCTCTCTATGAGGCTGGCCACAGTGAGTTTTCTACTTGCTTCTTTCATTTCTCACTTTGATCCACCCTTGACCCTATTCACTTTGGTCTCTGACTCACAGATACAAACATGTGGCAGGTTTTGTGGTATTTTAGAAAATAATTTTGTGTTCTTTAACAGAGATGAACAATTCTTTATGGGAATCTTTTTTAAGGTTTATTTATTTTTGAGAGAGAGCGCACAAACAGGGGAAAGGCAGAGAGAAAGGAAGAGAGAGAGAATCCCAAGCTGGCTCAGTACTGATAGCAGGGAGCCTGAAGTGGGGTTCGAACTCAAGAACTGTGAGATCAGGATCTGAGCCAAAATCAAGTGTCCTGATGCTCAACCGACTGAGCCACCCAGGTGCCCCTATGAGAATCACTTTCATTCCAATTGTTCCAATTAGGAATTTGCACTGAAATCTTAGCTTTGTTTTTGTGTTTTGAGAGTGCGTGCACACGTACACACACACACACACGAGTGTGGTAGGGGCAGAGAGAGAGAGGGAGAGAATCCTAAACAGGCTCTGTGCTGAGCAGCCTCCACACCAGCATGAGCCCCGAGCCCTTCATGGAACTCGTGAGATCATGACCTAAGCTGAAATCAAAGGTCAAAAGTGCAACCGACTGAGCTACCCTGATGCCCCAGAAACTCCATCTTTGGAAGCAGAAGACTTACTCCAAAAACCTCTGTGTGTACCTTTTTTTTTCATTTCTTCTCCAATGTACTGTCATTGTGAATTTTTAATATTTATAATGAGCAAAATTACATGCTTGGAATGCACCCTTCAACATAATGGTATTACAACTAAATATTTATTTGAATTACGTTTATGGTAATAATAACTAATGTGGTTTTTTTTCACGCCGTAGGTTAAAAGTCTGCAGCCTCTAATTTGACAGGAACTCTATTATCACTTTCTGCAAAATTAGACAGAAAAGAATATTAAGACATCTAAAATCTGACACAAATAGAAATCTCTTTCTCTCGCTTTTTTTTTAAAAAAAAAAACAAGAAAGATGATTATATGCTGCTTGCCGTCCCATTTTCAGGCCAACAAAGGGGATACAGAGGTTCACTCTTTATCTTTTCCACGAAGACCCTTGCAAGAATGCACTGGTATGTAACAACGCAGAACCTTTTTAGATGTAGATAAAGTTAGCTTTATCTTCTAGATGGTCTTATCCATTCAGCCCCGTTTCAACTAACATAAAGTTACAACTAACATACAAGACCCTGGCACAGAAGGCTAATCCACAGCACATCATCTGTGAAACATACCATCCTCATACTTGAAAAATGACCAACTAGAGATGAATAAACTGAGACAGGAAGAATTCCCCTACTCAAAACTGGAACAGACTCTGAAGAAAACCGTTGTGTTTTGTTTGTTTGTTTTTTTGTTGTTGTTTTTTTTTAAGTTCCAAAGTAGGCTGATTTTCTCAGTGATCTGTATAACTACCTATTTGAATTTTTTTTAATGTCCCTTACTGTACTTGAGCACTTTTTGTTTTGGTCGCAATCACAAATGGAACTCTAAAAGCCAGTGCCATTTGTCATGATGCTTTTGGAGAAATCTGTAGGAGAACCTCTTAGAAACAGTACAAAAAGTCTACCCTTCTGCAAAGCTTAGCAAACAAAATTCGGCAAAAACTTTACGTCAGAGTATTTTGAATAATTTCACTTCAGAAAATGCACACACATAGCCTATGCTCAAAATAATACCCCCAAACACACCCAGAGATTCCAAAGTTTAGCATTTTCCCCAAAACATCTCTGAAAGTGATAGAACTCCAATAAAGACTGATATTCTGCTGCGGATAAGGCCACAACCCCAAGATGCCAGAAAACTGACCTCATGTAGTAGAGGCTGTCTCGAACGCCAGCCCAGGATGAAGGCACTCATTCCAGCTGCCCCATGACGGTCTGGCTGCTGCTAACTCTTAAGTGATTCCTCCTCAGGATCTGCCCCCAGGAGGAGAGCTGCCTTGCCCAGAGTCACGTCCCTATGAAGCGTTAGAGCGATAGAGGCTGGGCACCCATGCCTCATTCACGAAAAACTTCGAAGGGCCAAGAAGTGCCCAGACTCTCCAGGGATCCGCTGAGGCCTGAGTTGTAACTACATCTCACTATAGCTCCTCCCTCTTCCTGTTCCCGGGGGCCCATTCCCTCACAGGTGTTATCCCAAAAGCTCTCCCAGTCTCTAATTTAGCACCTCAGGGAATCCAACCCAAGAAGCATACAATGAGAGGAGCTGGAGAGATACCAAGATATGTTACCATTGGACATTACCTCTTTTATAAAGGTAAAGAATCCTAAGCCAAGAACAATTAAATAATTTGCACTGAATCAAGTGTCAAGTTACTCCTGGTACTAGCTCCTCCGCCTTTTCACTTCCAGGTGGGTGTCCTTTACTAGAAATTGTTTTCCTCAATTTACTTCAACTGGACTTCACCTGACAAAATCACGCTGGAGTTTAAATCTGGCCAAGTAACAGTTAACAGTTTATCTCTTTATAGCCTCCCACATGCCATATTTAGATTCCTAGAATCTCTACCAAGGAAGGAGAATCATCCAAATGGGTTTGGAGGGATTTAGGGGATCAGGATGTTGATGTGGAAACTAACGTTTTTTCCGAATATCTACTAGCATTATGCAAGGAACTTTACATAACATTATCTTAATCTTCACAACTCCATGAAGGAATATTTCTTCTCTCATTTTGTAAATGAAGGAACGGAGGTCCATCTGGGTCATGTAAGATCGCACTCTGAAGCCACCGATCTATTCATCCCAGTGCCTCACTGGGACTCAAATAAACGTGCTTCGTACCCCGCCCCCATTGTTCATCACGTTTGCAAGTGTGAGGCCTTGGTTATAATTCACTACCTTCCTGATGGTCACAAATATAGCTTCACTACATAATATGCTTATTAACTTGACTCACTGTAAATAAAAATCAACAATGCTAAACTTTTCAGAATGTTGGTTATTAGCATTTATGATCTCATAGTGCCAAAAATAAATAATTTACTCTGAGGGACTAGTAAAGCTAAGACATATTCTTACAGTATTGCTCACCAGGATAAAAATTTATAACGGCATCCCTTAACTAGGCACTTAAGAAATCATTTGGCAGTTTACTTTTTGCCAAATGCCATATATTGTTTTAATGTCAGATAGGAAGTAAAAGTTATTTATAGACTGAAATATAACACTATTAAAGCTCAATCTTATATGCAGCAACACATTCCAAATAGAGTGCTCAACACTACATTTTAAAGCGCAAATCACTGTATTCAATACCAGCATATGAATGTCTTAACAGAGTACCAGACATGTGACAAAGACTCCAAAAGGGGAGACAGTTGAAAGAAAAACCTAATAATGTCAATAATACATTTTTTTACCTTAACCTAAAAATTAATTTTTGTGACTAAACTTTTATAATCTGTTTTGTTGTTGTTTTTGCTATCTGTGATTGGTAAGAGATTGCTATCAACAAGAGCCAGGTTAAATGTTGCGTTTAACAAAACTGAACCTTGGGGGAGCCTGGGAGGCTCAGTCCGTTAACCTTCCGACTTCGGCTCAGGTCATGATCTCACAGTTCGTGAGTTTGAGCCCTGCGTCGGTCTCTGTGCTGACAGCTCAGAGCCTGGAGCCTGTTTCAGATTCTGTGTCTCCCTCTCTCTCTCTGCCCCTCCTGGCTCACACTGTCTCTCTCTCTCTCTCTCTCTCTCTCTCTGTCTCTCAAAACTAAATAAATATTTTAAAAAACAATGCTGAACTTTGACATTTTAATTTATCTAAGCAATTGTTAAAAGATTAGCATTTTTAATCTTTTGGGTATATAGACACAATATTTTACAGTTTGTGGGGCTGTTTTTTCATAGTAAGATCAGCCTTTGTATAATTCTCATTCAGGGGAATTCTGGCATTTGTCATTTTATGAGCACACCCTAATTGTTACACTTTCGTTATAACAAGGTGACTTCTGAATTCCTTAAATAAAAGGATTTTAAAATCCGTGGCAATTCTTTAAATAAACTTAAGAAAAGGGTGTAAAACAATTTTTAATGTAAACTGATTAGCACCGTAACAGTGGTAGAGCTATCTCCCATTCTTGCATAAACACACAGGACTGTATGTTCTTATTTGTTTCTAACATACGCATGACATCGAGGCCTATCAGCTGGTTCTATTTTACGTCAGGCTTAAAAATCAGTGGGCATTGCAGACACAGGAAGATGAGGTGAAAGAGAATTGAGATACTAAAAGAGTTCTCTAAACTCAGAATACTACTTTCTATTTTATTCTCTGATGAAATAAATGTCAATTACTTCCTAAATAGAGCTGCAAGATAAAAAAAAAATACAGGACACCCAAGTAAATTTGATTTTTTCAAGTGTGCCCCATGCAATACTTATATTGTGCACATGAACCACCCGAGTATCTTGTTAAAATGCAGGTTCTGATTCAACACCAGGGAACGGCACCTCAGTATATATTGTTTTATTTGCTAAATCTGCCAGCCTATCTTGAAGTATTTTAAAAAGAAGAAAATATTGAAGATAGTATTGGTAAATGTTCACTTGTAGACTAATAATTACAGTTAATGAATGGAAAGATAAATTGGCTCTTTTTTACATATTTGGCTCAGTGTCTTCTCTAAAACCTCCAAGTTAGTAGTAAAAAATAAAACACATAGTTTCTCCATCTTCACAGGTCCATTATGTAATTGGTGATGTTCACCCTTGGAAGCTTCTAAAAATCCTGATACCCAGCCACACTCCTCTATTAAATATTAACCTCTGGGAGAGGATGGGACCCAGGCATAGATGTTTATAATTCCCTGGTGATTCCAGTGTGCACCGAGACTGAGAACCTGCCCTAGGTCCCCACTCTACAAACTGTATAACCAACATCAGTCCTGGCTGGCAGCTTGTTAGAAACACAGAATCTCAGGCCCCGCCCCAGGCCTTCTGAATCGGAACTTGCATTTTAACAAGATATTCAGGTGACTCATATACACATTACAGTTAGACAAACCCTATTCTAAATCATTTACAGATTACAACTAAAGGAGTCATGTTTATGACTTTCACGCTATTGTTATCGGGAATTCCAGAATATTCCAACATAAAAAAACTGGTCTAATTAAGTGCAGTGACTATAGCAGAGACCAGAGAATTGTCAGTACTCTCCCACTGCGTATCACTTTATAGACTTCCAACAGAAATAACAGGAACTAATCAAACGCACATTGGATAGAATGCTGTAGTCAGTGCCCAAAGGGCAGCATACCTGGTTCTGGCCCAAACCCCACAAACAAAGAAACCGAGATCTAAATAACAATTATTGCTTCCTTTTTCCTTTAATGCCAACCAGAGTCAATAAAGTTACCCTTCTGATAAAAACATCAAATTACAACGCCCTACTCAAGGTCCTATGCCCCCAAAGTGCTGGTGTATCTACAGTAATCACTGACTTCTGTGTTTTCCAGCCATGAATTCATAGGTTTCTTGTGTATGTTCCATCAAGCAACCAAGAGCTTTTTTTTCCACAAATGAGAGTATATTGATAGAAACCTAACATGGTAACCTCCTAAATGCAGCAGAACCAAGCATTCACATCAAGGCTGAAATCCAGGTACTATGATTTGAAAAGCATCTGGAAGGCTTCCTGTCAACATTTCTTTCCCAGTTACCAGTTACCAGAGCTCTCCTCAGTTAGTTTCTTGTGTTAAATAATGTTCTCCTCTTCTGCAGTGAGACAGAAGTGCTGCACTCCTAAGAAGTTAAGATGTTTACTTTCTCAAAACTTAAAGTGTTGAATTAATTTTCAAATTGTGTTTTTTACCTAGAAGAAAAGATCGATGCGTTCTGGGTTACTGAAGGCAATAAGAATCAGGGAAGAGAATAAAGAAAGCAGCAGAAAGAAGCAGTACAGGATACCAAAGAAAAACTTTAATGTATCATTTTGCTTCCGACCTACCTTAATACCTAAGGATTGCACTTCCAACCCATACAAGCAAAAGTTCATGCTTCGTATTCATATAATTTCATTTTGTAATTTCTTTCTGATTCACTCAAACTATAAAAGAACTATCCCAAGAAATAGACAAATGCAGAGTTTATCTTAAATTTTTTTACGGGAAACCAAAGATAGTAAAATTTAGGTTTCATACATTATATATCACAACTTACAAAGTGTGGAGCTGAAAAAGAGAAATTTGAAGTTATACAGAGTGTGCTTTTGAGTGAATAAAAACTTTTGAACATAATTCTAGTTTTATTATATTTCATGAAGTGAGCAGGAGAAATTGCATCTGCATCAATATAGTGAAGGAGTTTCTCATCTCAAAAGCCTATCTGTATTGATATCAGAAAAGGGTAGGGGTGCAAAATGACAGCAGCTGCCCTGCCCTTTCACCTTCCTAACAGGGCTGGTGGCAGCAATGAAGCTTAATCAATGCAATGGAAGTGACATTTTGCAGTCAAATCAAATTAAATGGAAATGAAAGGAAAATCTGAGGTCCAACCTAAAGGCTGTTCCTCTTACCACTGAGGTCATCTCCATGGCAACTAAACGCTACAAATGTGTAGAGTAAATCCTTAACAAATCTGCAGAAAGCATGTCCAATTGAATATGATAGTGTCTGTCACTGTACTTTGTAGCTTTCTAAAAGCTTACATTAGAAGTAACGAAAACGACTTTAGCAAGCAAGTAAGCAGGACAGCCCAGTTAATCGGACCACTACTCAATGACAGAGGTGAGCACCTTCTGAAGGGATGAACTCTAAGTAAGTGGAAACTTAAAGACAGACCAAATTAAGTGGATTAGGTTCCAACTGCAATGTTTTCTAGAATTGTTTTTACTTGGGCTTATTCAGTTCAGAATCTTCCTGGTGCCTTGAACAGCATTTTCACATCACAAGGAATAATTTATACAGCGTTACATCTGGCCATGCCATTATCGTTTCTCAAGGAGCCCCTCAGACATGCACTTCCCCCTTTTTCTGAGAACGCAATAAGACCAGACGGGTTGCAGCGTTATCAGAAGGCGTCATGGTACTGGTAGACTGCAACAGAGCAGCAGTGGTAATAGCTTTTCATGTAGTTTCCTCTGCACAGACTCTTCCAGAAGACTTTAGCTCATCCCTCTAGGCCTCTAGGTAGTTCACTGTACCATGTGACTTGGACTTCAAACTGACTTGGGTAATTTGGAATTAATTTCTTGTTGTAGACCATAGTTTGTTGAAGAAAGTAAAGTAAGATCACTGCACACTCTTCTCCTGTAATTGAACAACGATTAGAGTCTTGCTCTCCCACGGGCAAGAATTCTCATACATCTGTGTATGTTTGGCTTGAGATTTGGGTGCCCTGTACTACATGACAATATATTTACAGAAGGAAGAAAAAAGATAAAGGTATACGTACACCAAGTTTGCCCACTGATACATACAAACTCAATTCATTGTTCAAGCTGTACAACGAGAAACATTACTTTGCAGGAAGATTCATTGCACAACATTTGGCATCCTCTACGTTGGTCATTTAATTAAGTCATAAAAGTGGCCACTCTTATTCTTGGAGTTCACTACTGATGCTGTCACTTTGCAATATGAAAGATGTCAGCAGATTTATACCTTCAGGAGGACAATTTGATTTGAAGTGACAGTTTTTGCTCAAATGCATAAAACCATGGGTCATTGTATTCTAGCCCCATGAAAATAGCAATTCATACTAATTAATTTCTAGGAAGAAATTCCTGCTTTCTGAATGGTGGTTAAAATAGCAACAATGCTGCTAACTTAAAATAACAAAAGTTCTCATAAATAGATCATAAATTATCATATGTTTTTATCAGCAGCACTAATTTACTTTGTTTGGGGTGGTAAGTCTTGGAATTTTCCAAAATCTTTGTAACAGTAATAATAAGGCCAAACCTCCACCGAACACTTACTCTGGCAGTGACGACAGCCAAGAAAAATAAAAGTCTGTTGTGTGAAACGTCTTCCTCCCATGTAGCACCAATGTTTTAAGGTTTATAATAACTACAAACTAATTTTGTTTCATATTATCATTGCCATAAAATCATACTTCAGTTTAATATAATGGAATATTCTCTGCTCTTGGGGCCTTTAATCCCAGTGCAGTTATTAATTAATAGCATTCTGGCTTGCATCATTTTCTTCTCTCTTGCCAATATTCTAAACTGCAAAATGAAGTTCCTTCTCCTGGCCCTTCTTACCTCATAAGATTGCCCGAGGATGCAGTGACCGTGTGGTAGAGCTCTGGACAGATGCAACAATATCCGAGATCTGTATCGCATCATAGTATTATAATGAAATAATACATATTTATTATATTGAAATATTCATATATCATAGCATATATTATTCTTTCGCAGAGACTATGTTTGTAATGTTAAGAATACAGTTAAATACATACATTTACATTTTGGTAACACAGTAAGTCTGGATTTAATTGGAAAACTTCAGTTTTTCTAACTCCATACCTGCAGTTCCTAGTAAAAATTAATTCTAATTTAGCAATTCTGTGTATAAAATTTGATAGGAAACATAATAATCCAGATGAACACCCTGCAGTTTGCTTTTCCAAAATCATTACTGGATATCATGTTATTCCCTTAGGATTCACTTCTATTCCTATAGTCAAATGCTAAAAGAGAGAGAGAGGGAAAAAAAAGGCTCATTTAGGTCTTTGAACACTGAGTTCTGATAAGTTTTTATTGTATTAGACTTTTTTGATCATTTAGAGAAGACAGAACAATATATTACAGAGAACCCCATTCTGCCCCCAAGATTATTTCCTCCTCTGTCTACTGCATTATATATTTAAAGCCCTGGGTGCCTGGGTGGCATCAGACTTCAGCTCAGGTTATGATCTCACGGCTCTTGAGCTGGAGCCCCACATCAGTCTCTGTACTAATAGCTCAGAACCTGGAGCCTGCTTCGGATTCTGTGTGTGTGTGTCTCTCTCTCTGCCCCTCCCCCACTCACTCTGTCTCTCAAAAATGAATAAGCGTTAAAAAAAAGTTTAAAGTCATATTTACATTTTTCCAAATAAGACATACAGATGGCCAACAGGTATATGAAAAAGTGCTCAACATCATTAATCATCAGAGAAATGCAAATCAAAACCACAATGAGATATCACCTCACACCTGCTTAAATGGCTATTATCAAAAAGACAAGAAATAATACGTGTTGACAAGGACGTCGTTTTAAGGAAATCCTTGTGCATTGTTGTGGGGATGTTTCCTGGTACAGCCATTATGGAAACAGTACAGAGGTTCCTTAAAAAAACTAAAAATAGAACTACCACATGATCTGGCAAGTACATTTCTGGGTATTTACCCAAAGAAAATGAAAATTCTAACTCAAAAAGATATATACTCCCCATGTTCACTGCAGCATTATTTACAATAGCCAAGATATGGAAGCAACCTAAGTGTTTATGGATAGAAGAATGGATGAAGAAACTGTGGTATTATTCAGCCATAAACAAGAACAAAATCTTGCCATTTGTATCAACGTAGATGAAACTTGAGGGTGTTATCCCAAGCGAAATATGTCAGAGAAAAAGAAATACCATATGATCTCACTTACATGCAGAATCTCAAAAAAACCCACACATTCACATAAACAACAACAACAACAACAAAAACGTGAGCTCATGCATAGGGAGAACAGATTAGTGATTTCCAAAGGCCAGGAGTGGGGTGGGAAGTGAGCAGTGGGGGAAGAAAGTTAAAAAGTATAAACTTCCAGCTAAAAAATAAATAAGTCATGGGGATGTAATATACAACATGATGACTATAGTTAATAATATGGCACTGTATATTTGAAACTTGTTAAAAGAGTATATCTTAAAAGTTTTCATCACAAGAAACTCTGGTAACAATACATGGTGATCAATGTTAACTAGACTTACTGTGGTGATCACTTCACAATATGTAGAAATATTGAATCATTAAGTTGTATACCTGAACCTAATATAATGTTACATGTCAGTTATATTTAAGTTAAAGAAGAATCATAAAGCCATGTTTGCTTACCCTTTAAAATTTCTGGCCCTCCTTTATCCAAAAAAATATTTGGGGCAATCGGAAGTGTCTTATCAATCGTAGATTCTAAGTTTCGGTACTTCAATGGTACTCTCTATGTACTGCTGAATTTGAAAACAAAGACCGGAAGCCATGGCATAGATTATCACAAATCATACACTCAAGGAAACAGAATGACAAGCTTTAAAAGTTACTGTGTCATATTTACTTTGGAAATTGCTATTATAACTGAAATACAGTTTGACAACACAGTTTAAAACTCCTAAACGCTTAGAGATTTTATCTAACTAATAAACCTGTGGCTTCATAAACCCACAAAGCTCCTGCGATACTATCTTATTCGAAAAGGGTGTGAGCGTGCCAGGTGTAAGGAAGCAGATGCAATCTACGGATTGGTGAACCGCAAAGTGTCTGTCTATTTTCAGAGATTATAGGGATGGTGCTGGTGCCATTGGTTAAGATAGCAAATTGATTTCTTCAATAAACTAGTGCCCTCATTCAGTCACCACAATTTTCTAAAATTGCCCTTTTGATCTGAAGCTTCCAATCCTGATCAAGCATCATTTTTTTATTTTGGAACGCTGAAATCTATACACTTCAGCTCTTTCTTCTTTACATGACCTGAAACACAAACCTTTTCCTCCTCATTCGCTCCACTGAAATCAAATACTTTTCTTTAAATTTGCTTCCATGTTTATTGTTTTTTTAACATAAAATTTTAAACACCAATCTCAAATTTCATAAGTTTAAAAGTGTGTTGACAAATAGTGTTACCTACTTGGCAGTCACGTACAAATTAAAGGCTGCTTCAGATAAGATGTTTAGATTTTCAGCTTCCCTCTGATGGAATGTGAAATCTATACTCTGGAAAATAATGGAAAATGGATATCTGCAAAAATATACATGTGCATGTGTGTTTATGCATGCTTACATGACATGTGTATGTAAGTACATATATACCGGTATTTCACATTTTGGAATGTAAAGCTTGGCTGTGTTTGTTTTGTCTTTTACTACCACTGCTACTTCTAATAAGAGTTAATGTTTCTTGAGGACTTATTATACACAGACACTCCTCTAATTACATGTATTAATAAAAATCTTATGAGATAGGAACTCTTATTAGCCCCACTTCATAGATGAAAAACCTGAGGTGCAGAGTTTAGTCTCTTCCCTAGTCTCATAGCCAGTAAAGGCTAGTAATACGGGTGCTTTCAAAAGGAATCATGTTGACGTGAACACTGAAATGAGAAGTACATAAAAAATAATCCTTTTCTGACTTTCCAGTTGGTTACGTGTTTAGGCTGTGGAACACCACTGATGAATCCAGGGCAGCTACAGAGATGGTGGTAATGATAGAGAGAGGTCTGGAATAGGGCAACCCTGGAGCCGAGGGCACTGCAGTCATCGATATTGTGACAACTGGCTGATGAGGAAGCACATTTTACAGATATTTAAGAGCTGGAGTTACTAGGATTTGGTGACTGGCTGGACAGGACTATGGCAGTACAGAAAATCATTGCATGGGCTCTGGACCAAGTTGCTTACAATCAAAGCCTAGTGCTGTGTAAACCCAGGCAAGTTATCTAATCTCTCTGGTATCTGCTCTTCATTTGTAAGATGGGGATGTAGCCATGGTATACCTTCTACATCAGGCTACTGTGAAGATTAAATTAGTAAACATATAATATATATTTAGAACAGTGCTTACAGCATAGTAGGTACTGTGTTGGTGTTAGCTTTTAGAGATGTGATTATCTACAAAGATTTGTTGATTTCCCAGGCTTGGCCCCAATATTAGAAATGCGTAAGACAAATCCTAGCCTTCGGAGAATCCAGAACTTTCCCATATGCACTCAGATCAGAAGGGTTTAGTCAAACAAAGCCCCACAAAATAGCTCTTGGGATGTCCTCTCCTATTCCCACTGGTGTTTTTTTATTACTTCCTATATGCCTAGTCTCTCGGTGCTTAACGTCTCTGTTATGTCTATGTTCTCTACCACCTATTGCTTTAACTTTTATTTTTAAATATTCATATTTCTTTTCCAGTGCTTCCATTTTCTTGGTCTTCAGGAATTCTAATGAAATTTTCAAAAAAAGGTGAATTATTTCTCTATTGAACTTCACAATGCCTGGCCTGCTTTTACCCTAAATTTTGTAATCTGCCCTTTCTTTCCTTTATTTCTGCGTTGGTTCCTGATTTGTATCTTAGTGTTCTCCACTTGGCTTCTCCCTTTTTTTAGGGCCATTTCTGGGTTGGATTTCTCCCCCCTATGTCTCATGTTCTAGGTTCACAACTTTGTGATGGCTTTTATTTAACTCTTGCCTTTTAAGCTTCAATTCTGTAGAAAAGCACAGACACACCACTTTCTGCGATGCCCCAGGTTAGCGCATCATGAAAACGTTAAACAAAGCAAAACAAAAATCCCCAGACACAGACCGCTTATGAATAAATATCTATTCTCTGTGGAACGAAGAAATCTGGTTTTACTTTGTAAAGCTCACTTTGTGGGTGCTCAGTACACTGCACTAAGCTTTAAATTACCACACTGGGCATCCACAGGGGAGGATAAATGCCGTATTCCAAAAATCTCTTCCTCCATCAAGCTAACTGATTACAATTGGAGTTTCCTCAAATGAGCTTGTTTGATAATTTGTCTCATTACTACTGAAAAGGAAATGGAAATCAAGGACTTCAGGGCAGGAAGCAGGAAGCAAATATGATCAAAGGTTGTATTGTATGAGATGCTGATTTTGTGCAAATGATAAGAAATAAAGATCAGTACAGTATCAAATAATATATATATATATATATATAAAATAAACTTGTAAACTATTAACTAGGCTAGCGTATGCTAATATTACAAGCCATACAGAGTCACTGTATGTAAATAAGCTTAAAGTATCAAGTACAGATGTCTTTAAATGCAAAACTGAAGTACAGATGAAGTAGAAAACCAACACTGAGTGCCATTTATTACTTTCCTACTAATTCTAGGTTTAGAATGTACTCTGAATTTGATTGCCCAATTACCCACATCTATATTATATCATCTCTAAGGATCATTACAACATCAGCCTCAATCTTGTGGGAAGAACTGTAAACAAAGGCCAGTTGGCTAAAGATAGATCATTACTGACACATCCACAATAAGGGAGGTAACTAGGAGTAATGAGTATAATCAAGAGAAGTAAATTTAGGCTAAATACCAAGAAAGAATGTTCAACACTGAGGACAGATTAAGGCAGGAACCTTCCAAGATAAGTGATGAAGATCACTGAAACACTTAAATCCATTAAGAACAGCTTTTCATTCATAAGAGTATCTGATAAATGATTCCAAACTGCGAGAGCACTAGAAATGAGGGAATTCTCTCTTTTTAGCTTGGGAAATTAAACATAAAGAAATAGGATGATGAGGTGATTTTCTCACAAAATAGGAAAATATTGCTTTTTTAAAAAAACTGTTATTGACAAGTATTAGGAAAAGGTGTCATGGAAAGCATTTGGAGTCAGAATGATTTGTGTTCAAATATCATTTGAACTCTGTCATTTACTAGATAAGTGAACTTTCACAAGATATTTAACCTTTCAGAGCCTCAGTTTCCACAAGTGAAGATGAGTATACAAAGGCTGGCTCCCAGGGTTACTGTAAAGTTTAAACATGATAAAATATAAATGAATCCAAGGATTAATTAATTACTGAGCACAGAATACTCCCTGGATTACTCTAAAAATTACATAAACGGTAGTCAGTAGATTTTCAATTCTAAATAACTTTAGTGAGACATTTTGATCCATTACCATACTTTCTTCAAAGTAGTCAATCAAAACTCAGGATTTATCGCCATTTTAAGGATGATCTGAGGCATATGTTTTAAATTCAAAGTTCTCTCAGATATCCAGCAAAGTTAGGTTAGGATAGTTGCTCCCATTTTAACATAACTCATGGGGCGCCTGGGTGACTCAGTCAGTTGAGCGTCTGACTTCAGTTCAGGTCATGATCTCACAGCTTGTGGGTTCAAGCCCCGCATCAGGCTCTGTGCTGACAGCTCAGAGCCTGGAGCCTACTTCAGATTCTGTGTCTCCCTCCCTCTCTGCCCCTTTCCTACTCATGCTCTGTGTCTCTTTGTCTCTCAGCAATAAATAAATGTTAAAAAAAATTTTAACATAATTCATAAAGCTTGCACGCATCCAGAAAACTGGACCTTTTGTTCCCTGATACTCTTCTTTGCTCTTTAATGTGAGAAATAAATGATGAATTTTGAACTTCAGTTAACCAGAATGTTAGAGCTGAGCTATTCTGAAGAATTCTATTTTATTTTTATTTAATTTTTCTGACCATACAAGTAGAAATTTATCTTTGTCTAAAACCTCAATGTAAAAAATTATGCTAGTATATATTATTATAGCTTTCTGCCTTAGAAGTAATATATCATGAACATAATCTTTCTGTAAAGGAGACTCTTACACTACTCCCACCATCATTATTGTGAATATTAATTATCACTGTGAAGTACTGAGGACGTTTAAGATGCATGACATTGAGTCATGTCATATTGACCCATGATCTTGAAGTTGTTTACATTAAATACCTAGAATCTACTTGTTTCTTCTAAATGTTAAGTGTGGGGCATGGTCAAGGGTTGCTCTCTCTGGGGACTAACAATTTAAGATGATTCTAGAGTTCTGGTAAGTTGACAGTTTAATAAAAACAAATGTTAGTATGTGTTACTAATGGGATAAATAAGCAGACTTTGTACTCCAACTTATAAAATCACAAATGAACCAATTAAATGAAAATGGTATGGCTTCCACACATCAATTATATTAAGTTAGCAGAAAAAAAAGTTTTTCAATAACTTTATGCACTTTTAATAAGCAACAGCATTAGTCAGTAAAAAATAAGAACTCTGATGCATTCAGAGCCTATAGATCTAAACCAGACAAAACAAAGCCTCATAAATGTGTTTGTTCATTAATTTTTAAAAAGCCAGACTTTGAGTTGTTATCATGTCAACTGGCACCAAACCTCACTCAATTTAGTGCAACTACAAAGTGGAACCCATAGTCTACAATGGCAGGGTTTTTGATCACACTAATTAACAGCCATTTTGTTTAAAATAAACAGATACGAGTCTAATTGCCTTTTTTACATAAGAAAGAGAAGATCTTAAAAGTAAAAACATGCAAAAGGAAAGATCAGACAAACGCCACTCAGACAGATAAGCAAAGTGTGTGTGAAAGGAACCCAGAGGAAGTTGGGGTTGTTCTTTGGATTGACAGCCCAGTGGAGCAAAGGGGATTAGTCTCTCAGAAAGGTTAAAGGGACTGAGAAGTGTTCAGCCTGTAACTAACCACCCTTTCATCCTTTCCCCTCACAAAGGATCGTACCTCAATTTATAATGTGGCAGGCAGTTAGTAACAGGTCTGATAATGCTAATTAGGAGAGAACCTCTGATTATGGACAAATCATCCCTTCTGCCCTCTAGGAGAGGACAGGGCGTGGTGCAACTAAAGGTTCAAAGAGAACTGTGCCCTGGTTCACTAAGTTCCAGATGCTTTCCTTGAATTTTGTGTCCAAACAAAGGAACCCATTCATCAGTGGCCTGTGTTTTCTAAGGGTCCCAAACAGTCATTAATTTAGATGATTGTACTTGGAATTTATTTTGATTTACACGCCAACAGTTGAGTTTGTGTACATGCTGAGTTTTCATCTCCCTAGCCTGTCAGAGCAACTCCCAGAGACACTTAGAGAAGATTTCAGATTCCAAAGCCTTCAGTAAGAACATTATCAGGGGCATCTGGGTGGCTCAGTGGATTGAGCGTCTGATGTCAGCTCAGGACATGATTTCACAGTTTGTCAATTTGAGTCCAGCATCGGGTCTCTGTGCTGCCAGTGCAGAGCATGCTTGGGATTCTCTCTCTGACTCTCTCTCCCTCTCAAAATAAATAAACTTTTTTTTTAATTTTTAATGTTTTTTTAACGTTTTTATTTTATTTTTGAGAGACATAGAGACAGAGTGTGAGCAAGGGAAGGGCAGAGAGAGAGGGAGATACAGAATCTGAAGCAGGCTCCAGGCTCTGAGCCGTCAGCACAGAGCCCGACGCGAGACTTGAACTCACAGACTGCGAGATCATGACCTGAGCTGAAGTCGGCCGCTTAACTGACTGAGCCACCCAAGCACCCCAAAATAAATAAACTTTAAAAAAAAAAAGCATTATCAGGTACAATGCCATACTTTAATTAAGAAACAATATGCTAATTAGTCATCACCATATGTATACATATATGTTGTTGTATATGATGTAACATAAGCCACAAAATAACTTAATTGAAAAATTATACCTACCGTGTCACCTATGGTGATTTATTTTAATATACAACCAGTATAATAAGCAAGTCATTCATTCTGCAGTACACAAGAGAAGATCTTTCTTATACCAAAAAGTATATGAAATTATAATAAAAAATCATCATCTACTTTTAACCTCTGACAAGAATTTTCCCCCTTTGGTTACTCACAGAATATTAACTACTCAAAAGCATTTGTCTTTCTATTAATCTTTATATCCCCTGTTTCTGAAACAGTACCGTACAGAGGGAGGCCTTTCCAAAGTTTTTGGGGGAACCGCTTTTAAAACTAAGCTAAGGTGATCAGCATACACTATTATCCGCAGTCATAAGGTGAAAGCTGAAACCAAAGCTCTGCTCCTGTATGTTTAACAATCAATTCTCCAGGAGGAAAACTGGTAGCATTTGCAAATTTCATGGTGAAATAGCCACTGATGGCTGATTTCAAGCTTACCACTCCACCATGAAGTCACCAAACACAGAGCTGGGGAGAGATACACACAACTGGCTTCCAGGATCCAGCTTGCAAGAGCCAGCTCTGTCACACCCCTGGTTCATCTCAAAACCCCATAAAAGTACAACAGCAAATTCCCGGCAATAGGATCGAAGTAGATTAGAGTGTTTTCAACCACCTACATCTACGTAGCTGTGCTAGTTAAATTTAAATATTTAAATCTGGTGCCTTCAGATCTCACAAAACCTTAGGGCATTTTTTTTTAAGTTTTCTCTTCCACATCAAACAACCAAAAAAAAAAAAAAATACTCCAATCACTCTTAAACAAATCCAAATGATACTCATCTTTAAAAGTCCAAGTACAGGTGTTAAGACTGAGCTTCCCACAAATAATTAGAGTTGGCTCGCATTCAGAAAGTAGTCCACAAAGATCTAGCCTCGCTAGTCCTCATCAAATATCCTAAAATATTTTCTAATATCTGAGATTCTGGAAAGGAATAACCGAAAAAGGAATTAGGTGATTTTAATGTTAATTTATCAAGCTACTCTGCATATCTGACTGCTGTGTGGATACGTAAAAGATGAAAACTCAGGAAAACTCCAGTACTCAGGAAAACAATAAAATCATTTAATATGTGATAAAATGCCCGATTAATCAAAAATGTGTCCAATAAAGGTTGATATGAGCATATTAAACTTTAAAGAAACATTTACATAAATATATTTTATTAGTATAAAGAATGCTATAAATTATTGTCTTGTTAAGGACTAAATGACTGAGGGGCGCCTGGGTGTCTTAGTCAGTAAAGTGCCCAACTCTTGATTTTGGCTCAGGTCGTGATCTCTCAGTTTGTGAGATCGAGCCCTGCATCAGGCTCTGCACTGACAGTGTGGAGGCTGCTTGGGATTCTCTCCCTCCCTCTCTCTCTCTGTCCCACTCATGCTTGCTCACCCTCTCTCTCTCTCAAAATAAATAAATAAAAAGGATGACTAAATGACTGAAGGATATCAAGTAGAAATCAATGAAATTATCAGATTTAAAGATTCATTTTACATGTCAAATAAAACAATATAGCTTTATGTGTATTTTGTTACATAAATAGTAATATTATTAAATATATTTAATTTTGGCTTAGATGCTTGGCTTAACAAGATTTATTAAACAGAATCCTTCTTAGAATGACTTACCTAACAAAAATAACTTGGTTTACAATCCAAGAAAACTGGTTGCCTATGTCTGGTGCCTTAAAATCTTGTTTTAATAACTCCATCTTGATGACACACTCAATGTAATATCATTTTAAGTCTTGATAGCTATCATGGGGAACATGTGGTCTGTAAGAAAAATTTAGAAGACCACTATATCATAATTTTAAATGATTTTTAATAATTTGATATTGCCTATGCTTTATACCTACAACTAAAAGTTTCACACTTCGTTTGAAATGAAAAAATAGTAAAATTCAATAACTATCAAGTTAATAACATTTATTTTATATCATTTTTATGAATATATCAAAATTTAGTGTATTAAACATACATAAAAACAGAAGTTGGTTGGTCAGAGTCTGTCCCATAAGAGCATGAACGCTTTGAGGGTAAGACTCATGTGCCATCCATTTAAATATCCCCTGTTCCTAGCACAGTATCTTGCAAAAAATAAGCACCAAAAAATGTCTGTATACTGAGCTGAAGATGATAGTGATGAGCGTGATAGGAAAGGAGTGAGAGACACTGTGAACTAAGTGTGGGGACCAATTACTATCACCTCTCCTTGTTTTCTTGACTCTGGCCATTCTGTGTATTATCAATGTACTAGAACAATGAGTACCTAGCAAGAGAGAGAGACTACATTTCATAAAGTACAGAAAAAAATGCATTTTATTAGAGGAAAGTCAATAGGCTAATTCTAAAATTTAATTAGAAACGGAAGAGAAAACTTTACCACCAACTTCCTAAAGTGCTGAGCAGTGCTGCCTGGTGTATGCTCTGACGGTCACTGCCCCGTCTCTAGCTGTTTGTTACTGGTTCACAAGGAGAGGGGTATAGCATCTAAGAGTAAGACATAGAAAAGTTTGTAACAACTTGACAGAGTCCCCTCATGTCTGTTGAATCTAATAATAAAAAAATCAGGGCTTGGATTTTGTATGTCTTTGGTTTTTTCCTTTCCATTTTTGAAATTCATGCTTACAGTGTTTTATAACAGCATCAGTCCATGACAGATTAGAAATTAAAACAAAAACAAAAACTGGTCCTTATCATGGATAGTTTGCAAAGCACTGGTGTAGAGTCCAGCGATGCTCTGGAGAATTCAACAAGGACCCACAAATAGATGTTCTAAGGTGGTCAATTTTTGGTCAACCATTAAAGCAAAACAAAATAAAGCAAAAGAGCCTTTTAACAATGAAAACTGACCAACGGAAGAAATGGTTGACAATTACCATTGCGGTAATTGTTGAAGAGGAAGTTGGACAGCTGAAAGGGACTGGGACTCCTGCTCAGCTCTTACCGCTGTCTCTTCTTCCATCTTCCCTCTTCTCAGAGAGCACCCCACACTGCATCCATACAGGCCTTGCCTCCCCCAACACACTGGAAGTTCCTTGAGGGCAAAGACAATATCCTATTCATGTTTGTTTCATCCCTCAACACGGTGAGGTTCTCAAACTTTACTGCAAAAATAAATCTCTGCCATTGAGATGGACTAAAATTACAGATCGAGCTGTGATTCAGTGATTGACAAGAATGAGAATTCCAACCTGAGGAAAGCTTCATGATACATTTCAAAATTATGGTTAAACGTTCCAGAATTAATGGGTTAATAGCCTCCCAATGTCATTTCTATTTATGTACTCATACATAACTTCTAGGATGGAGATTTAAATGTTTTTATATATTGCTACATATTATCTTTAGTGAAAGAATTTTATGCCCCACATACAATCACAATTTCACTATCAGAATGTTGAAAATAGCCACTGTTTGGCAGTTTTTAGAAACATTAAATGCTCTATGAAAGATGCATATTGAAAATATAAATTCTTCATGACTGTATGTGAATGACAGTCTCAGTTTAATTATAAGGAATTACTTTAAAATAGGTGAATCCCTTAACTCTGGGTTTCAGGTTCTCTTTGGGATGAGATTAATACTATCACACTTGTATTGCATATTGTTATAAATTGAAGAGCTTGGTAAACACTGTTCAGCTGTTAAGCATTTACCTATTATTTACTTATCATTTCTATTTATACTTCTTTATATCTAGATGCAAGCATTAATCATTTAGCTAAAAGCACAGTATGCTAGATTCTAATTGATTAGTATGGTTTGTCTTTCTCTTGAAACCTATTAACAACAAGAAACAAAAATAGCTAAATCAAGTTACCTTTCACTGGAAGCTATCAGTTAATTAAACAATTCGCTTAAGAATCATAAATTTTATTCATTTATCAAATTGGTTGTAAGGATGTTAAAAAACAGAAAATGCTACAAAAAACCCACAAAACCCTCAAAATAAATATAATTAAGCATACAAATGGAATTTGTCCAACGCCTAAGGAATCCAGAATTAAGGACTATTTTGTCATATCCCAAACAATGTTTTTGGCAGCATATTGAAAGAGCTTTGTATGTTACTATTGAGATGCTAGAATTATTCTTGAATTTTGTTATTTCACCTGACATATCATAAAGTCTGACCACTAATTAAACACAATTTATTGTATCTGATACCAAAACTTCGAGGTCCTAAAGGAACAGATTTCCATTTATCCATTCAGATCACTGAAGAACACATTTACATCTTTCTGTTTGTACTTCTCTCATGATTTTCTTGAAAGAAGGAAAAGAAACAAAAGCAGTCTTCTATAATGCTGTACCTCAATAATTTTATCAGAACACTGCAACATTTACTGGCCATCCACAGATTTTGCAGTTTGTAAAAAGAACTCTCTTCTTTCCCATCTACTTAAAGGAAGAGCCCTCCACCCAGGTGGCCAGGAGGGAAGCCAGTGTCTCAAGCTCAATGAATCCTAAACGGAGCTCAGGGCTTTTTACTGTTCCTATGCCTACTCAACCTGCTCCTTGTCCTGTGTTCCCCATTTCTGTTAACGACAGCATCATCCTCTTAGTTACCTAAACCTAGTTCTGGAGCACTATTTGTCCCTCCTCTGGCCTTCCATAGCCAACTGGCAAGTCTTGACAAGTCTTCCACTGCAACATCTCTTTCTGTCTGTTCCTTCCACTGCATTCTAACATACTAGCTCAGGACTTCATTAACTCTTGCTTGAACCAGTATCCAAGCCCTTCTCCATTATATCTTACTTATAAATGCCTTTGTTTCCAGTACGTCCATCTCCATTCCATCCTACTTATAGAAGCAAAATGACAATTTCCCGAATGAATTCAGAGAAGTTTGATCGCGTGATTCCTCTGCTTAGAGATCTTAAACATCTTTCAAAGGCCCGACAAAGAACATCCAACTTATTCAAGGACTTCTATTATCTGGCTCCAATCTACCTTCCCAACTTTATTTCTCACTATTTTCCCTATTGATAGAGTATGAATGGATGCCTCCTTCAGTCTAACCAAGATGAACTCCACACTGTTCCTGATTTCTTAACTCTGAGTCTTTATTTATGTTGTTTCTACCTAAAATGCCATCTCTCTGCACAAAGGATTGTCTAAATTCCCTGCATTCTTCAACATATACGGCAAATGCCAGTTCCCCCTAACTTTCCCTGCACTCCTCTCCACCTCCTACCGCTGCCTATTAGAAATATGTGCCACTAACACTTTAATCTCTCTTATTGTACAAGTCATTTCCCACCCTGCATATTTGTTTTATATATGTTTTACTGCCTATACTAGAAAATATGCTAACATCTAGGTGTTTACTATGACCAGATACTAACTAAGCTCTCTACATATGTGTTTCTGTATATAGGAGCTCATCTACTTGTTGCAAAAACCCTGTGATAGTTGGAGAAAATGAGCTAAAGAGAGGTTAAAGAACTAACCCAAGACCACATACTTCTTAAATAGCAGGTGTAATACAGCTTCAACTCTGAAGTGCTTAATTAAGATAATACTTGCAGACATTATGATTTAAATAAAGATATATTAAATGAAATAGAAGTTGTATGAAATTTGACACCATAGACAGAATTCTAAGATTAGGTGGACAATATTAACTCATTTAACTCCAAGAGCTATACAGTTCCTATTTTCAGAAATGATAACTGAAGTACAAAGACACAGCTAACTAACTAACTAGCTAATTAACTAGCTTGCCCCAAGTCTGGCCCTAGACCCCAAATACTGAACCATGGGGCCATACCGCTTTCTCAACACTGGGCTTTCATCTACCCTCAAGAATCTCAGTACAGTGTGGGCTATCTGCTAGTAAAGAACCATTTGACTAAATTCAGAAAATTTTGGAATTAATTCTTAAAATATCCCTTGGTAAATCTGTCTAGTGTGATCTGAGAGAACCCTTGATTATTTATAATCATAGTAGTTGATACATATGCCCATCCAAAACCTTATAGGTTGAGAGATCTTAAGTAGAAATGCAAAACATGAACAGAAGAACTATGTTTAACGTCAGACATTAGAAGAAAATTGCCATTCCCTTCAGTACCCATCCTACGCAGCAACTCTCAAACAGCAACAACTCCTAAGCAACAGAAGAAGTAGAAGAAACGCTGCCATTTATGCATGGATAAGCTGTACACTCACACGCTGAGAAAGATTCCCATATGGGAAAAGAAAGAACATAAACAAAAGAAATATGCCGGCATAGGAACAAAAATTGCCCTTAAATGACAGTTTCTCCTGACACAGAATGAAAGATAAGTATAATTCCCTAGAGGAGAGAATGGGGAAATCAGAACAGCTTTCATTGGGCAATGATAACATATTAAGAACAATTTTAGTCATAGATTTTTCAGTCTTTGAAATGCTGACACTCAGCATTACCAGAAATGACATTCTACCCACTACTATTACTATTATACATATCAATATATATCAGAGTGAAGATGTAAGAAATCCTTGATCAGGCGGATGGAATGTTAGCTCTCCTAAGGAATGAAATCTTCACACTTTCTCACTGAAATTCAATTTGTCTGTCCAACCCTTCTACAGACAGTATATTTATGAGTCAAGTATATAGAAAAAGTAGACATTCCAAGTTCTTCATTCTAGAAAATGTATATTTCAAAATAATCTTTCATTCATGTGACTCCATTTTATACTACTTTTAACATTTATGTAGAATGTGTCTTTAAAAGACCACAAGCAGCACAGAAAACCACATAAATGTGGATAATTGACCCGCTGTATATGCACACTTGAAAATTTACAGTAAGAGTACTGTGAAAAAAAGGTTGCTCTAAATTATCTCGCTGATATGTGTTACTTATGTCAATGTTTATTTTTTAATGGAAAATCACTTTTGGATGTTTTTGTTCTTTGATGTGCATGTGTGTAAATACATAAGAATACATACATACGTAAATAAACATAGAAAGAAATATATTTCCAGGGCTACGAGTGTAGCAGCCAGAGTGAAAATACAGAGAACCGCAGTGAACATGCAGAGTTGAAACAATGTTTAAGCACGGCTTAACAAATTCAGTTACAATGCTACTTATTTCCTCAGTTTGTTGACTAGTGCGAGAGACTTTGTAGATAGATGCCTCAATTTTCCTTTAAAAAAGCAGAAGGCTTTTCTAATCTTCAAAAATAAAACTGTGTGCTGATGGTAATGTTTCTTTTTCTTTTACACAAAAGAAAATAACATCATGTAGAATTTTTCTGGAAAGTGAAAACACCAGGTGAATTAACTTAACTCTAGAGCAATTTTCTCTTTCAGTGAAAGTTCTTAGGGGCTTTTCTGAATCGCTCGTCATAGAAACTAAACCTTGTTTGGGGCATCCCCATTCTTTGTCACTTTATTTCAGTTATTTAAAATGCACCATAAGTTTTTCTCTCAGATGAGATGCTAATCATGGTGGGGGGGGGGCAGTCTTCTTAATCAAAACTGAAAAGTGAGTATTTGTGTGCTTTACTATTGTTTCCAATGGTAGAGGGAGTCCTTTGTTTCATGGATGCATTAATGACCATCTATAGAGTCTTTCACCTTTTAACAGCTATCTGCCCGCATAGATCATTTTACTTGAATGGTAGTAGGCTTAGGGGACCAATATCTACATTGTTGACACATTTATTTAGAAACTAGGTGATAATTTCGCCATACTGAGTCTAAATTGGCTCTAAATTGGTATTCCAAGCAATTTCATATTTTAAGTTCCACATATAAAACTCATTTTACAATCAATCTTGTGCATTTTCTTCATCAGTTCTGTCTCCCAACAACACATGAGGTCGTCAAAGTGATTTTGCTAACTTAAAAAAAAAATTCTCTCTGTGCTAAAAGCTATAGTAATCAAAACAGTACGGTACTGGCACAGAAAGAGACACACAGATGAAGGCAACAGAAAAAAAGAGTCCAGAAACAAACTCATGCTTACACAGTCAATTAATCTTTGACAAAAGAGACAAGAATATACAATGGGAAAAAGTCGCTTCAATAAATAGTGTTGGAAAAACTGGACAACTACATGCAAAAGAATGGAACTGGACCACTTTCTTACACCATACATAAAAATAAACTCAAAATGGATTAAAGACTTAATTGTAACACGAGAAATCAAAAAATACTAGAAGAAAACATACACATTAAATTCTTGGACATAAGTATGAGCAACATTTTTATAGATCTGTCTTCTCAGGCAAGGGCAACAAAAGCAAAAATAAACAAATAAGACTACGTCAAACTAAAAAGCTCTTGCACAGTAAAGGAAACCATCAGTAAAACAAAAAGGAATCCTGCTGAATGGGAGAAGACGCTTGCAAATGACACAACCAATAAAGAATATCCAAAACATATAAAGAACTCACACAACTCAATATTTTTTTAAAATTCAATAAAAAATAGACAGAGGCTCTGAAAACACATGTTTTCAAAGAAGACATACAGATGGCCAAAGGTATGCAACATCATTGATTATCAGGGAGATATAAATCAAAACAACAATGAGCTATCACTTCACACCTGTTGGAATGGCTATTCTCAAAAAGACAAGAAAGAACAAGTGTTGGTGAGGATGTGGAGATAAAGTGAATCCTTATGCTCTAACTGGTGGGAATATATATTGGTCCAGCCATTATGGAAGGCAGTATGAAGGTTCCTCAATGGGGATGCATGGGTGGCTCAGTTGGTTAAGCGTCAGACTCTTGGTTTCGGCTCAGGTCATGATCTCACAGTTTGTTGGATCGAGGTTTGTATCAGGCTCCCCACAGTGTAGAGTCTGTTTGGGATTCTCTCTCTCTCTCTCTCTCTCTCTCTCTTTCTCTCTGCCACTCCCTCTCTCTCTCTCTCAAATTAAATAAATAAAACATTAAAAAAAATAGAACATATGATCCAGCAATACTACTTCTGGGTAATTACCCAAAGAAAACAAACACATTAATTCAAAAAGATACATGCACCTCTATGTTCACTGCCACATTATTTATAGTAGTCACGATAGGGAAGCAACCCACGTGTCCACTGAGAGATAAACGGATAAAGAAGACGTGGTATTTATACACAATGGAATATTACCCAGCCGTAAAACAGAATGAAATCTTGCCATTCGTGGCAACATGGAAAGTATTATGATAAGTGAAACACGTCAGACAGAGAAAGACACATACCATATGATTTCATTTTTATGTGGATATAAAAAGCAAAGCAAACAAAAACAGAAACAGACTCACAAATACAGAGAACAAAAAGTTACCAGAGAGGAGGGGAGATGGGGGGATGGGCAAGAGAGATAAAGAGGGTTAAAAGGTACAAACTTCCAGTTATAAAATAAATAAGTCACAGGAATGAAAAGTACAGCATAGGGAATATAGTTAATAATATAATAACTTTGTATGGTGATGGATGGTAACCACACTTATGATGGTGGGAATTGTGTAATGTATCGAATGGTCAAATCACTATGTGGTACACCTGAAAATAAAATAACATTGTATGCCAACTATACATCAATTAAAAAAAAAAGATGTAGTATATATACATGTATATAGTATACTACACATAGTGTAGTATATACTACATCTATACATCTACACAGCTACATACATACACCTATGAACATGTGCATGTATATAGATGTTAGATGCATGTATTATATATATAATACACACACATACACTGGAATAATACACAGCCATAAAAAGAACGAAATCTTGCCATTTGCAACAACACAAATGAACCTAGAGGGTATTATGGTAAGTAAAATAAGTCATACAGAGAAAGACAAATATTATGTAATGTCACTTATATGTGGAATCTATAAAACAAAAAATAGAAACGGACTCATAAATACAGAGAAAAATCTGGTAGCTGTCAGAGGTGAGGGGATGGGGTTGGCAAAATACAGGAAGGGGATTAAAAGATGTAAACTTGCAGTTATAAAATAAATAAGACAAGGGAATATGATGTATGGCATATGGAGGGAATATAGTCACTAATATGTAACCCTTGTGTGTGACAGATGATAAGTTAGATTTATCATGACAATCACTTTGTACTGTATATATAAATGCTGAATCACTAGGTTGTACACTTGAAATGAATACAATATTGTGTCAAATGCACTTCATTAAAAAAATAGTTCATTCTCTATGTAAAAAAGAGTGTTTAATCAGACATATGTTCTGTTACAAAGAGTTAGGTACTGATTATATTTGTACTGTCCATTACATTCCAAGCTTGCAAATGCTGCTGACTTAAAAGAGTTGCAAGATGCTGCTAACTTAAGAGGTCTGCCATAAGTATATGAGGTCTGTAGTATGGGTAAGCATCGCCCTTCCTGTATGGAGAGACTTTGATCTCAAAAGCCTTACAAAGGAGTAAATTTGGCTATTTATTGTCTCTCCCACCATAGCACTCATTTAGCCACATTATACATATTTAGTTCTTCGAATCTTTTCCCAGAAGTCAAACTTGTCAACTTATTAATCTTTTCTGGTCCTTGTCTCTGTTTCCATTTGGCTTAATTGGAAGGTAGCATTTTACTAAAGACTTCCTTCCCCTCTTCTTAATTCTCTTCTTAATTTTGATTCAAACTTCTTGAGGGCAAGGGCCATGTTTGTGCTCGAATTAAAAATGAGTTACAGAAATAAGATACTTTATTGGAGATAATCTTGAAGCACCTTGCGTTTTGCCAGGTGACAATGTTTTAACTCACATTAATTAGGAATGCTGCATTTGCTGCTTCCTTCTCCTAGTAAAGAAGGGATCACAGCTGAGCACATTCAGACTTTTACACTTACAGAGGAGCTGTGCCTGTCCATGTGTGAATGTATCCATGTGTTTGGGAATTACTAACTATTACTAAATGTCTTGTGATAAAATAATTCTCCTAAAGAAATTGAATTACATTTTCCCAGTGGGAAATAACATTGTACATGCATCATAACAAGCTGTCCTTGTTTTCCTTTAAAAAATCATTGTTTCAAAATGATTTGTGAAATCAGTTTCCAGTGAATATTCAGGACCTTTTCCCCAAATACACAGCAGTCTGCCCATCAAATGATTATAACCATCATTAGTTTGTAGTCTTCTCAACCCACTGTTTGTCTAAGATTCAGTCCAAAAAGTTGAAATCTGAAGGTGGGAAAAAAACTCATAAGCAAATGAAAATATTAAATAACATAAGGCCCTTTATTGAAGATAATTTTAAAAACCTATAAGGGAGAACATACGCTTTTGTGTTCAAAGGGATGAGAAACTCTAAGGGAGAGAAACACAGCAGATTCAGGAATTGGAATTTAAGGGAGGATTCACAACATTCTGATAGTTGGAGAAGGGAATAAGAGCGTTTAAGTACTGGGGAAATGGCCTGTTCAAAAAAATTAAGATAACTTCAAGTAAAGGAAGGAAGTAAATGCAAGTTATTAAACAGAGCACAAACAATATATCACAGCAGAATGAAGACTGAAACACGTGAATACTAAATCCCAACAACTAAAAAGAACATGGGCTAGAAAATAAAACAACATTTGGGGGTTCTTGCTTCCAAATGTGTCTAACAATTCCAAGAGTTTCTAGGCTTCATAATCAAAACTCCAATCTTGGAGGCTATTAAAAAAATAACTTCAGCAGTAGTGCAGATTAGGAGAGAAGGAGTTCAGAATTGGTATTAAAGCCACAGAACTGTCCAAACGTTTAGCAAGACCTTTTAGTAATGGAGAAAGAGAGCAGACTGGACCAGAAAGGCTTTGCTGAGTCTCTGCCATTGGCTTCTTATGCCGCAACCATTCTACACTCACTTGGTTTATTCCACTGTAGAGTGTGTCTAACAAGTACCCCTTCCATTTGTTGTGATGGCCGGAAAGATGTACCTAAAAGTACCCACCAAAAATGTCTAACATATAACAGGTATCAATAATTAGCAACCATTTCTAGTATACGTCTAAGACTTCTTTGTATAATATGATTAAACGTTTGTTGCCACTTCTCCTTTCAACCCTGAAAGTTTGTCATCTCTTTTCCACCTGTCACAAATGTGTGTCTTTCAAGCAACTATTATGATAGTAATTTTATACATAATCACTATATTTTATACATACCCACTACATGCCTCCTGACAATAATTTTCCCGAAGGGCCTTTTCAATTTTTGTAATTATTTTGGGATACAACATACTTAATAGACTAATTGACAAACCATTCAACAAATAATCTCAGAACTGAAGAATCTCAGAACCTAAGAAGTTCTCACTCAGAAGTGACCAGTCCAACCATTACCAGACGGAGAGTTTCTTCTCTGATATCCTAACAAAAATTAAACCAACCTCCATGGCCTATGTTCGGGAGGTCTACTATTTGTAATGAAAGCCCATTCCAATCTGAAGCAGTTATAATCAAAGTCTCTTCCCTTGACTGACCACCCCCCAGCCCCCACCTATCTCCCTATAATGGCAGAACGAGAAAGAAATCGAAGTACACTTGTGTCCAACCATCTTTTGCATTTGGGAGCCACCTTGAGTCCTGGGGCCTTCTTTTCCTGTCTCTTCTCCAGTTTCCTGGTCATTCTGGTTGGGATCTCCTGTAAAACTTTTAAGGTGTGACTTGAAATTAGTTAAAAATAAGACTCCTAGAATGTTAAGGAGTAGATGCACTTCCATATCAGTATTACACCCTTGAAGGGATGCTCAACTTCTCTCAATGTAACCTAATACCAAAGTAGTTTGGGGGGTCAGCCCAAACAATCTTAACAACACGACAATGTTAATCCATACTGAGTCCCCTAAAGCCATTAAGCCCTTTCCCTTGCAATATGAGGAAATCACTTCTTTACTATCTCCTCGTGTGTAGAGATTTTATATTGATCCCAGTAGCAACGACCTATACCATCCTGCTGAGATTGAACTTTGATACTGTCAAGCAACATCCTGTTAATTATTCCAGTCTTGAAGGCTCTTCAAATGTGATCATCCTTCCAGCAAGGTGCTCATTGAGAGAGTGAGTTCTATACCACTATAAGGGACAGAATCCTCTGGCAAGACACCAGAAGTTTTCACTATTACATACATCCATGCAATCAGCATTCTTCAACTCTAAAGTCACATTTTTCAATGTCATCAACAAATGCCTTGCTGATATCTAAATACAGTACCTCGATCATGTCTGACTTTTTACTTTTTTAATTAGCAAAAGAAACACAAAACATCTTATAGGACACCTTGGCATCTAAAGAAAATAAATGAAAATTAGGTACAGTTGCCTGTTTGCCAACTAGAAAAGAACATTAAACAAACTTCCATGCCACAGGCGTTTGCTAAAATCAGAGGTTGATCAAAAAAACTAATCAAACTTATCATTGACCAGCCTAGGTCTCTATACCCCACCAGTAAGATAAGTCCCTAAATTACTCCTTGAAAACATTGTAGATTTCCAATAATCTTGAATTAGAAGTAAAGAAAGATTTATAAATTGCTTCATTTATCTGAAAATAAAATTTAAATTGAAAAAAATTGGGGGATAAGCTCTGTTCATATTTTATGTTTCATATTATTATATACCTTTATATATTTTATTTACAAAATTTTAATCCAACCTGCATTCTTCAAATATCTACAATGTTCCTTTTACAAAAATCATAAGGCAAAAACTATAAGGAGATTTTATACATAAGAAGTCTGCACAACACAGTATCTTTCATGAATATTCATTAAAAGGGGCACAAACCAGGTATGTGAAGAGGTTGGATTTGTAAGAAAAAAAAAAGATTTCCCTAACATTTCTTTGATGATTTTCCATAGCCCATTTCTTTATTTAAAAATATGTAATCTTCCTTCATACTTCATTTAAAATAGGAAATTATCCCAGAGCAACAAAAAGTACCTCTGTAATTACTGACATTCTACTTTTAGAGATATTTCACCCAAGGAAAGACAGTGAATATTTAGATCAGGGTCCCATTCAAATAGGCTGTCATCACCACAACTTCCAGTGTGTCTCTACCAAAGAAGCAGCTGCCAGGAGATGAATAAATGTCTCTGTCCATCAGGTTCATGCTACAGTTGACCCCCTCTCCATGGGGGATATGTTCCAAGATCCTCAGTGGATGCCTGAAACCACAGATAGTACCAAACCCTGTATACACTAAGTATTCTCCTATACATACACAGTTATGATAAAGTTTAATTTATAAATTAGGCACAGTAAGAGATTAACAACAATAAAATAGAATAATTATAACATTACAGTGAAAGTGTTGTAAGTGCAGTCTCTCTCTCAAAATATCCCGCTGTGCTATACTCACCCTTCTTGTGATGCTATCAGATGAAAAAAAAAATGTCTACATGATGAGATGAAGTGAGGTAAATGACACAGGCATTGTGACATAGCATTAAGTTATTACTGGCCTTCTGACGATACCTCACGAGGAGGATCATGTACTTTGGGACCTTCGTTGACCACAGGTAACCGAAGTCAATGAAAGTGACACTGTGGATAAGGGGGATTACTGTAACCAATGTCTTTTTTTTCCCCAAAAAGGAAAACTCAATACGTTTTTAGAATCTGGATGATATTAGGATTCATTACATTCCATACCAAAACTTAGAAGATAAGAGGAGTTTGGCTCTTATCCTTCTCTGATAGCAGGATCATGGAACACCTTGATCTCCCAATTAAAACTCAGTAGAGAAAAACTAAATGACTTATTTCCCTGGAGCAAAATGAAAATATTTAGTTTTTAGTTTGTCAAACTGTCAAAGGTGTGGACTTTAAAAAGAGGGGAAAAATGCAGAGAATTCAACGATTCGTTATGGATCTGTTCAACCATGACTTAAAATCTGTGCTTTTAATTAAGGCTAAAAAAATCCCTCCACCACTTATCCTATAGACTCTGTCCTATTATTTATTTGTTACAAAGAGTTGCCAAGTTCTCACTACAGATGTACGTTTCACATGCATTTCATGCCTAATCAATGAGTTACAAAGAACACCTACAATATCATTAAAACTACAGTTAGATCTGACTAGACGTTTTGCTTTTAATTTTGAAGATGTTCAATATTAAATCCTTTATCTTGTCACAAGTAAGAATTGTCAACCCTTAAAAATCATTCTGTAATCCTAACACCATTCTTACCCAGACCCCTTTTAAGTCCAGGATATGTTCTGAAGCATCTTAGGTGATTTCCATGAAGGGACATTATTGTAAAATGTACATAGAATTCAAAAAGTATCACGAGTTAATTTTAATTCAAAGGGATTTCAGGGATTCTATAGTTTTAAAATATTATAATAGAAAGCTAAAGTCAGGATGGGCTGAGATCCCAGCAAACTATATTTATTGTGCTAATGTATCATTTGTCTTCTGGGCAAGGAACTAAAGGTCATTTGTTCTTCATGGCAAGTGTTGAAAATAGTTTACATTGAAGGTCTAACTTAAAGGAACAATGTGAAACCCCTCAAGCCTAAAATGACCTTTTTATGCCAACACAGATGTCCAAATCTCTTAAAGAGGGGAACAGTGATGTTTGCACTCTGATTTCTAGTTACTTTAGCTCTCTTTTCCTAAATATCTTTGATAGAGATGTTATGCTTATGGATCTCAGTATACTTAGTCAGCCATCATAGCCAGGTATCAAAGTTGAATATCGGGCTGAAAAGGGGCAAGTTTCCAAGCCTACATTTGTGAAATAAGAGGAAGATGATGGGAGAGAGGCACGTGATAAAATCTGTTGAGGGTGGTGGAGGGGGGCAGAGGCACTCCCATTCCCTGGGGTCCAGTGGGCTTCTGGGAGGCTATTTAGACATCCCACATCGTGCCTGGCAGAAACCCAACAAGGCCTAGCTAGAGCATGCCTCCTTCAGAACAGTAAGGGTATTAGGGAGGAAAAAGAGAAAAGGAAATAAGGCTGACAATTAACGTTGCAGGCTATTTCACTTGACGAAAAACCTTCATGCTTCCAAATAGCAGAGAGCTTTTAGGGATTCTTGCCTCCAGATATTCAGGAAAACCCAGAATTGTCAAGTGATGAAAAAGATACATCTATCCAATTAACCTTTACCCATCTTCACGGGACAAGTTGGCCATATTCCTTGCCACCCCAAAGAAGAGTTGGGGTACCTCTGAACAGAAAATAAGGCTCTGGCAGCGATAGAGGAGTATATGTTTTCACTTTTTCTTCCAGATCACCTGGGGAGGATTTTCCCTTACGCCTTACTAACCACACATTGGGGTTTCTGCCTATGAAAAATAACCCAGAAGGCACCCAAAACATTTTCTAACTTTTAATGTGATGCATGAAGACACCTAGACTCAAGTTCACTTTATACCGCCCACAGAGACAGATGGCAAAATTGATGTCCAAGCCCTAACAGCAAACCTCCCTTGGGCTCACGGGTCCTCCTCCAGTTTGAGGCAGACTTCATACATTCAGTGTGCTGTTTGTCACATTAGGGTGGCAAAACACTAGCACAGAACAGACATTGCAATGAATAGAGAAGAGACTATTGTTTTTCTTTGGGTTACATATTCTATCAATACACAGGGCAATAAAATATATCCAGGGCACCTAGGACAGAGTCAGATTTTAGCTTGAATTTGTATGGAGTTCTTAACTAAAGAAAAGAATTGCTTCCTGTAATTTTGCACTGTGGTTTCCCAAGATTGTTTATGAGATGGGCCTTGAACATTCAGGGGGTAAGAACGGAAAAAGATAGATTGCTTTTTTAGAGTACTTTTAGTATCATTCGTCTTCTATTTACTATAAATTAGCCTATTGCCCCTTTTTATGAAGCATTTTCTTTAAAGATGACCATGAGGACTCTGCGAGCACATTTTGAAACAGGTATGAAGCCAGTATGCCCAAGTGTGGCTAAAACCCGAACAGCTATTTTTTTCCACTTACACAGGAAAATTCAGGGAAAAATTGGTTACATGGGCAACTCACAGTTTCTTTTGGAATGCTTTCATGGAAATTCAGGCTGTATTTGATACACACACCATATTTTTTTTAATGGTGTTGTGTGGGTGGGTTGGAGGCACATGAAGAGCTTCAAAATCCATATAAATATCCCAAATGGGCATGGAGAAACTCTCTCATTTCCTTTTTATTGTCCATTGCTCATTTGCTAACTTACTTGTAGCGTGATACTCTAATACTCCTTTATGCCCATTTTAACTTAAACATTAGCACCAGCTTTCTAAAACACATGGCTAAAAATGATACCACCCTCTCAAGAAAGATTTTAAAAATAACAAAATGCCAGAAAGCTCCGCATTCAAAATAAGAGGTAAGACAAGCGCAGCCCTATTCTTTTTATCTGAAACCCAATCAAGACAGACAAACAAACCAACAAACAAAAAGCTAACATTTTTTTTTTTCTTTCTTTCTCTCTGCATACCAGGCTTGCTGCCTGGGTGGTAGCCACTCACGCTGGTTTGTGCACACTTGGAGTGAAGGGACGAGTTAATGGGGAAATTACAGATGACTCGGTATGGTGGGTTCTCTGATTTACATTTGTGGTAAAACCCAAGGCAACTGATCTGTAACTCTGACTTGAATCGGGCCTTTCCATGGAAATTTTCCTAGCCTGTGGCAGCACCTACAGACTTTCTGGGAAAGGTTCAGGAGCCTCCTCTTCCTATGGTAGCCTTTGTCAGGGTATTTTAAACTCCTTTATTATACTCATCATCAACACCCCTTACATCTTTCACCACACCCATCTCCAAATGTTCACCAGCATCACATGCTGGTATCTGGTTTAAAAAAAATTCTCGGGCAATGCAAATTCATAAATCTTGGGCTCTGAATTTTAGAATAATATTTGAATCAAAAAGTGAAGATGAACAAAAGTCCTTTGAAGTACAGTAGTAACCAAAGCATATTAATTGACCCATAAAGAAGAACAGTGGGATAAAGGACAAATGGAGGGGCAATGGAGTTCTGAAAAACACTGGGATCACATTTCAAATCCAGGGATGCCCGATGCAGTTAACACTCGCTCTAAAAGTACGTATGTAATGGAACTCAGCCTACCTTTGTTGCATCATTTTCCCTTGTGGCATAAGAAATTGCTTTGCCTTTCACCATTGTAGAGATTTGCTGTTTCACACCCCTAGTAGATTTTTTTTTCTTAAGGTAAATTATGAGCCAGCAAGTCACTACATGTTCAGAATGCATTTGCTGAATTAGAAACTCAACATCTTCATTCCATTTAATTACTTTGAAGAAATGAAGTATAAATGGTTTGGTTAAAGCAAGAGCTACCAGCAGACACACATACTCACCAATTTTTGGTCATACCGAAATTCTTAAGCTCAAGTTAATCAAAAGAGGAAGGAAGAACTACCATCTGTCTCCCCTTCATATTTAGCCTGTTAGCTTCATATAATCAAACTGGTTTTAAAAAGGGCTCCACAATTCAAAGTGCAAGTGTACCACCAATAAAGGCTGAACAACTGAAAGAGCTCTTGATTTTGGTAACTAAAATTCATGAAATAAAGGAAATAAGTGCCTTCCGATTGATTGTTTAGCCTCATTCCCCCAACTTAAAAGCCCCTCAGAAATCTCATCCTCTTTGCTATGAAGCAAAGACAACAACATTTTTCCCCGTAGGAAATACCTTGCCTGAATTAAAATAAATTGCATACTGTGGTACATCTGTCTCTGGACAACCGCGAAGAATCGAAGAACAGGTTCTGGGCCATAAGGTACAAGACCAGCAATGATCCTGAAATGATGAAAAGCACTCATTTCATAGACTTCAGTAAAGTTGCTTTGAAAAGTCAATGATTCAGTCCCCTCAAGTATTAATAGAAACAGAGACTTGGGGTTATAATAAACACTTAAGGCCATCTTGTCATTGGCAAGTGATACTAAACAATCTTACCATAACTGAATCTCTTCTCAGAGTCTACAAGTGATACTTCATGTATTTTTGTTCTTGATACTTTGGATGAAAATTGGCCTTTTGTGAAAGAATGAACTGTAAAATAGTTTAGATTTATTGCCATACACAAGGTCTCAGATTTTAGATTTAAGATGTAAAGTTTTACGTGTGCATTTAAAATTTTTTTCAGAAAATTCAAACGTATCTGAATACCATTCAAGCCTTTTGATGACTTCTTTCCCCCTCTCTGCTTCATTAAGTAAAATATTTTACTTGCCATGAGCACAATTGATAATAGAACATGGTTTTTCTCGGTGTTCAATGCTTTTATTTACTTTATGTGCTGGTTTGCCAACAGGGCATCGTGTCCCAGAGGAATCCAATCTCCTCTTAAGAGTTCCTTGCTTGGTTTTTGTGAGCCTTGCCTAGCCTACAGCTCCCAATAAATTATATCCTTCTCCACACTCTGGGGTTTTATCTGGGGGTGGGAGAGTGGTGGGTCTCATAATTTTCTTCTAATGAGCAAGCTTCAAATCTAGTTAAAAGTCAGTGTCAGCTGTGCTCAGACTTGTCAAGATCATCAAAAACAAGGAAAGTCTAAGAAACAGTCTCAGTCAAGAGGAGCCTAAGAAATATGATATTAAATGTAATGCAGCATCCTGGATGGGATGCTGTACCCCCCCAAAGAAAAGAATATTAAGGAAAAACTAAAAATCGGGGGAAAATGTGGACATTAGTCAATAATAATGTATCAATACTGGTTCATTAATTGTAATGTGTCTTACTAATGTAAGATGTTAATAACAGAGGAAATTGTGGCAGGAGGTGGGCATACGACAACTCTTTATACTGTAACTTCTCTGTAAATCTAAAACTCTTCTAAAACAAAAAGTTTGCTTTAAAAAAAAAGTCAGTATCAGTAATGATGCAATTGAACCCTCTTAAAATGCAAAAGTGCTGTATCAATTCATAACTTCCTCAAGTGTAGAATGTATTGGCCGATGTGAAATAACTAAACAATTGAGATTAGCTCTTTAGAAATAACACTATGTACTGAGATTGCCTGCCCATAATGAAAGTAAATTCAAGGTTTTCATGCTTCAAAAAGAGTAAAAATGCCTGGATAAACCATACTGATGTGTAGAATGTATACAGAGAGTGACAGGATAAGGAAGGAACTCCATGCACTTCTCTTCCCCTCAGAGCAGACAAGACTAGGCAGGGTAATAAAAAACATATACATAGCTCCTCTTGCATTTATAAAGTATATAAAGGCAAGATAATCGTGAGACCTGATGGGTTTACTGCTCCCTGTAGATCAATTGCCAAGGCAAGAAACTGGAATACGTTTTCTAATCCAGGCCATCCAATAAAAGTGAAAGCAGATAATAATACCTTTGAAAGTTTCAAAGTGCTTCACATTTACTATTTCATTTTATCTGCACAAACACTGTCTGAAATAGATAGCATATATTATTATTATCAGAGTTTATGGAGAAAACAAAGACATGGAAAGGTTATGAAACTTACCTTAAGTTACACCATAAATAACTGACTGAATTCAAATGGGGATCTAGCCCTCCCAACTTCAACTACTCCATCTTAACTCATACCTGGGAATAATGTGCTTTCCAGAAAAGATTTTTTTTTTAATTTTATTGTTGTATTTTATAGTGCAATACATGGCATTCTAAGTATAAAAGAAATCTATGGTGAGGTTGTTCCAATGTATCACGATCTCCTGTAAAACGTAAATGCTAAATGAAATGAAAAAACTATGATAGTGTAAAACAAAACTGGTCATTCTTTCCCTCAGTAATGGAATGAAAACAAATGCCAAAAAATAGTATTGCTTACAGAATTAAGCGTAGAATTAATATTTGCAGAATTCAACAAATTTGTTTCCAAATGGGTATGACTGGAGTGCCATTAAAGTTGAATTTGCTTATTGCATATTATATCATCCTTGCCTTGAAAAGTAATTTTATTCTCTGATACCATAACAGCATGGCAGCTTGGAACACTCACTGCTAATTGACAGTCAGTAGCTACTTTTGTTATAAAGTTGTTAACAGAGAAGTTAAAAATCCATCTTGTTCTCAATGAACCATTGTCAAGTTAAGTATATCTAGTTACAACCTGACATTTACTCAAGAAGCAGTGAAATTTTGTTCTTGTTCCATTTAGCTACAACTAAAAAAGTATCAGAGTGATTCAGTCATTCAATGACTATCTACTGAGTGTCAACCATGGGCACCAGAATATGGATCTAATATGAATAAAGCATGGCCCCAGTATATAAGGAACTTAGTCTAATGAAGGGAAGCCAGTACAATTAGGCACAGAATCACAAGACTTGAAGGGAATATCAGAAACCCTCTTGTTCTTCTTTCCTTTCCTTCCTCCACTTAGAACTATAAATGAGCCCAAACGGTAATTAAAGTTCTGGGGAAGCTATTCAGAAAAGATAACGTACAAAATGGTCCTTGGGAACTTAATTCCAGAGAATTTAACTTGGTTTCATTAGAGAGTATCAACCAATAACGAATCTGGATGCTGATTTCTTTTCAGCTTGAGTGAACATTTGAGAACAATGGTTAGCTTAAGGTCAACTTCCAGAACAACATCAAAATGATACAAGTCATTTCTAGTTTAGGTTCAAGGATCTGATTAAAGAAAGTGTTTTAAATTGTCAAGTAAATCTCACAACACACTAACATCTGATGTTGCAGCATTCATGAAAAACTGCCTATTAACTAATGTAACCAGAGAAAGCGTAGATTGGAGAATAAAAATCAAAAGAGCCATGGGGTTGGGGAGGGCGTGTTATGGCAAGGAACATGGACCTACATCTAAAGTGAAGTTCTGAGAGAGTCCTTTCTTGGCAAAGTCAAAGATGATTTGACTCTGGATTATTTCTAAGTACCGTAAATCATTCTAGGTTTTTAAACCATATTTGAGGATAAACATACAGTGGATCCCATAACTTTATTCTATGACAATAAATTCAGCTGAATATGCCACAATGATCTAAACAGTTCAAGAGAGAACAAACTTGAAACTGTCTAATGTCATAACCAGAGTTGAAGAAGAAGAACAATCTCCATAATCCTTGATCCAAAAAGTGTTTGGGGGGAGAGAGAGAGGTAGTAGAATTCCAGAATCTGTATAATTACAACTCCCGCTCATTTTCAAGCAACTCTTACACAAGCAAAAATACCTATAAAGAAGAGTAATGCCTAAACATCGAGAGGTTACATAAAGGTTACCCAAACTTTTTGAAAAAGCCAAATTGGGATACAAATCCTTACAGACATGGTTTGCCTCTGTCTTTTCTGACTTTAACTATATGGAAAAAGAGCAATGATTAGAAAAAGTAGCATTCATTTTCACCATGTCTCCCAGATCCTTCCTTATTATCTAAAAATTAACTGGCTTCCCTCTTACATCTGAGGAAGTGAGAATTCCAGGAATTTTGACTGTCTGGCTCAGTGTACCCAAGCTTCACAATTTCCAGGTAACTTATGTAATGTTACTGGGAGTAGCCGAAGAGAAACAAAACAACTGTACAAAAAGCCTTAAGGGATTTTTCTATTTGGCTGGTTAAAATGTGCAGAATTATTTAAGAGTTGGAAAAGGAACAATAAACCACACCCTCAAAGAGCTCCGGTCTGAATTCCGCCATTCGTTTAGACCAGGCTCTCCAATCCAAAACTTCAGTGTGTTAACGAGAATAAAAGAGAAGAGCACCCAAAGACTGTGCTGGTACAATCTGGGCTTGCCTGAAATCAAACGTATAAAACATAATTTGGTTAAAGAACACAGGCTGAGTTTATTACTTTACACCTTGCTCTTTATGAATATACAAGTTATCCTGGCTTCCTCCCAAGGCACAAAAAAGCTCATCTCTCCACTGTTTGTGGTTTCTACAAGCACCACTAAGCATGGAATTTGTTATGACACAGAGCTGTCCTGGATCTCAGACTAGAGGAAGCTCCTGGGGGGAATGATCTTACCTATAACACAGTCCTTTAGCAAAGACACTGAAGATAACTCGGCGAGGCCGCCACAGAGAACGTCTATAACCACATGTAACTATAGAAAGGACAGAGCACGGCATCATCAGGAACAAACCCAGGCTATAGTTCATCATTTACTTACAGTTGAGTCAGTTATGAAAGAAAATTAGCAAAATGTGTTTAGATTGTCACTGTTTACAAAATTGCTAGAATCATCTCTCCAAAATAGTATTTATTGAGGACACATTTCTCAGCTGCCACAAAAAAAAAAAAGTTTTTGTTTCAGTCTGTTTCTTTTTTAAAAACTAAGTTCTTCTGCTTTGCCTACCAACCGAATCATCCTAAACTCCCAGACAAAGTGGGAGGGGGGTCGAGGATCGGTTTGAGAGCCTGAAAGACTTTGAACGAGAGCCTTCCAGCAACGACACGATGAAAAGCCTTTGTCCCAACATTCGGGGATTTATTTATTAGCCATTTGTTATCTGCTGGGCATCATTCTCAGTGTAGCAAAGGGATGATTTCTATTAAGACTCATGCTAGGGGCGCCTGGGTGGCTCAGTCGCTTGAGCTCAGGTCATGATCTCTCGGTCTGTGAGTTCGAGCCCCGTGTCGGGCTCTGTGCTGACAGCTCAGAGCCTTGAGCCTGCTTCAGATTCTGTGTCTCCCTCTCTCTCTGCCCCTCCCCTGCTCGTACTGTCTCTCTCTGTCTCAAAAATAAAAATAAACCTTAAAAAAAAAAAAGACTCATGCTAGACTAATAAGGTAAATTATATCGTTATCACCAGTTACTGGTGTGGAAACAAAGTCAAATACAGTTAAGTAACTTTCCATAGATTCACCAAGTCGGTGACAGAGCTGGGTTTCCAACTCAGACAACCTGACTTACAGTCGCACTCTTTGCCCTTTGCTGCACTGTCCCTATTAAATTAGCTTACACTCTTTCCAAACTCATCTTCCTCCCAGGGTCATAAGCTTGGCCGACAGTAAAGAGCTGAATATGATCCTGATTCGTTCTGCTTCGGTAAAATATTAATTCCGAACACCGACAGCAATAATTTCTCAGGATCCCCCCAGCTTCACTCACTCAACAGTTTGACAAATATTTACTGACTGCTTTTTACCTATGAACAAAATTGACTAATACCAAACCTCTGCCCCAAAAGAGTTTATAATCCATTGCTTAAAAGTGACTATACAAATAATCAAAATAAATGAATTGCAAAGAATCAGATCATTACACTCCTGTGCTTACATCTTTGCCAAGAGCTTAAAATCCACATGCACTGGACCCTAGCTCAGAAATCTCTGCAGGAACTGGCCTCTCCCCACCTCTTTCAGGGCATCTCTTACTACTACCTGTCTCTGCTTCCCCACCTTAGGCTCTGTGTGCTGCAGACACCTGGCCTCTCTCTTATTCTTGAAACTCACCAAGATTTCTCCTGTGTCAGGACCTTTGGGTCTTTTCCCTCCTCTCCCAGATCTTCCCATGGCGGGTTCCTTTGTTGCATTCAAATCACAGCCTAATACCACCTTTCCAAAGAGGCTCACCCTGAAACACTCAATCCGATCCGGCCTACAGTTCCCTCCCTCCACCCTGATTGTAACACTATTACCTCAATGTATTCACAGCATGTATTATCAACAGAAATTAAGTATTTTAAAAAAAATTTTAAACGTTTATTTATTTTCGGGAGACAGAGCATGAGCAGAGGAGGGGCAGAGAGAGAGGGAGACACAGAATCTGAAGCAGGCTCCAAGCTCTGAGCTGTCAGCACAGAGCCCAATGTGGAGCTCGAACTCACAAACTGTAAGATCATGACCTGAGCTGAAGTCAGACACTTAACCAGCTGAGCCATGCAGGTGCCCTGGAGAAATAAGTATTTTTAATTTTTGTTGACTTGCTTATGGTCTGCAACCCCAACCTCAACTAGAAAAGAAGGCCCACGAGACAAGGAACCTTGTTCCGAATCTCCCAACAAGAAAGATTTCACAAAGCCAACAGCATGAGATATGGATATTAAAATTTTTTTTAATGTTTATTTTTGAGACAGAGAGAGACATAGTATGAGTGAGGGAGGGGCAGAGAGAGAGGGAGACACAGAATCTGAAGCAGGCTCTGATGAGCCATCAGCACAGAGCCTGACATGGGGCTCGAAACCACAAACCTCGAGATCATGACCTAAGCCGAAGTCGACACTTAACCGACTGAGCCACCCAGGTAGGTGCCCTATGAGATATGGATGTTAATAGGGATGTGGCAGGTTAGCAAAGGTGGGGCAATGGGCAGCGTGAGGAAAGGGAATCACATGAGCAAACACAGAGGAGAGAAGTCTGGAGAATGCTCCAGAAAGATGCAATGGCCTAGTCTGGATGGTATGCATCCAAACTTTTAGAAAGTAGATCGAATTACTATCACGGTGCATCTTCAAAATCAGGAGGAAGAATTCTGTGGGTAGCAGGGAGCCACAGACTGTTTCTCAGCAAGGAAATGACATGGGCGAAGCATAGCTTAGTACAACATCAGGAAGATTAAAGGCTAATTTAATAGACCAGGCAAAGGATACTAATAACCTTTTAAGTCACTCAGATGAAATGCTAAAATTCTCTGCCTTTCTTTTAAATAGAAGACTCCCAAGAGAGAACAGGATGAAAACTATGAACTTAGTGCTGTTAACTATTGGAACAGAAAGTACGATGTTACAAAGCATAAAGTTGAACATCATGATGAAATTTGTTTCTCTAATATCTGTTCAAAAGCCTTTTGCAAAATAAACACAGATTTTATTATATCAAACCACCCAGAGTGACTCATCTCTTTGGAAATGCATCTCGGCATCTTCTTTCCTCGGGCTTCAAATTCTTTCAGAAAATCAAGCAGATTAGTGGCCTGATGACAGGACAGAAGTCAGAACTTGAAATTCTAAATCCACTTCTGCCACTGACTTGCTGTCTGATGTGGAACTTCGTATCATTTATGTATCTCTAAAATATCTTTATGCGGTGAGTGTTTTATAAATTAACAAATCGCTGACTAGGAATGTGCATTCTCAGAATAATCACACTAATACATTGAAATGCATATACAGACTTTTAAAAAAGTCCCTTACAAGAAGTATTCTTGAAGTATCCTGGGCCTATTTATTTCTCAATCAGGCAGCGAAAATAGAAATATTCACATTAAAGCATACATGTGTGAGTGTATGAATCTTACAAACAGTGGCTTTGTCCTTAAAAAATTCCCAGATAACAAAATTGGAAAAAAAAGTTTCCTTTTAAAAGACACAATGATATAAACACAAGAAAGTTTAAAATAACACTTGTATAAACTGTTTGAATTGAAGAGAAAAAAAAAACACACCCCAAAAGAGTTTTGTCAGAATAAAAAGAAAACAAGTCCCAAATCCTGACAGCAACATAAAAGCCAAATTCTCCCCCTTCCTTTCATAATGGCTTTTCTATTGAGCTTCATTTTGACCTTTCATTACTTTCCCAACATTGAAGAATATTGCCTTTCAAAACTCTCCATTTCTCTGCCGGCTGTACTATTATTCCTTCTCCCATTGTTGGGAGTTCTTAGCTACTGCTGTCCCAATACAAAATGCACGATCTTTGGTTTCTTCCAAACAAATATAAACCAGCATTTTTACACACTTTCCACTTTAAATTCATACCCCGCATAAAAAAGAAAGACAATCATAGAACCATAAACATGCCAAGACACAGAAAACAGAAAAGTGGGTGATCTATTTGCTAGAAAAGCAGCAATCCATCTTATAATCAATCTAGAGCCAACACACCCTTCCCCCCTCAGCTGCAACAGGATGTGCGTGTATGAAAGAACTCAAACAGCCTTAATTCATTAGTCAGAGCTTGGAGGGTGGACCAACAGCATGATCTGATTGATAAAGTTTCATTACAAATTAGCCCATCTCTTTGATGAAAACAAGCAAGGCAGAGACTGTACCATAATTTTATCCTCATAAATTAGTCCACCAGACAAACACTAAACAGAGCTTGCCACATGAGGGGCAAACTAATTTAATTAATTCATACACAGTACCTCGTTAAGAGCAGTTGTAGCACTAAGGTTGTGATCTTGTTGAGTTTACACTGTTTTTCAGACAGATGTCCACTTAGCTGTCAGGGATGAGGGGCCAGGATAGGGATGAGATATATGCCTTTTTGTACTCCTTCAGTGGGGAAGACTGAGTACGGGGAGGAATAAAATGAACATGCCCTCTATTCCCACAACCCGAGCCAGCATATGCAAGACTTTTTTTTTTTTTTTTAGTGTTTATTTATCTCTGAGAGAGAAAGAGACAGAGCATGAACAGGGAAGGGGCAGAGACAGAAGGAGACACAGAATCTGAAGCAGGCTCCAGGCTCTGAGCTGTCAGCACAGAGCCTGACATGGGGCTTGAACCCATGAACTGTGAGATCATGACCTGAGCCGAAGTTGGCTGCTCAACCGACTGAGCCACCCAGGTGCCCCACCATATGCAAGACTTTTAACATAAGTGTTTGCTTTAACAGATTACATTTTGTTTTTACTCTTGTTACATGTTCTGTTCTTTCAAGGAGTAGGGAAAACAAAAGGATTTCCGCACTGGCACAGTACAATTCTTACTTGATACATTAAACAAAAAAACAAGAAGAGAAGAAAGAAAGAGAGAGAGAGAGAGAGAGAGAGAGAGAGGGAAAGAAAGAAGGAAAGAAAGAAAGAGAGAAAGAGAGAGAGAAAGAGAGAAAGAGAGAAAGAGAGAAAGAGAGAAAGAAAGAAAGAAAGAAAGAAAGAAAGAAAGAAAGAAAGAAAGAAAGAAAAAGAAAGACTCTTTGTAAAGATTACTATAAATTCTTCTAGGTATTCTTGGGAAAAGTTGCATATGCAATGCTCTCCAGTGTCTTCACATCCTGAAAAGAATTCTCCACCTTCTACAGGTTCCCAAGACCGAATACTTGGAAAGAGCCTTCTTGGCTGCAGCTACACACCTCTAAGTACTCTAATTTATTTAATATTTCCTTCTTTTTATATAACCTTTTAAAAACATAATTGTTCTTCATAAATTCATGGGACAAGATCTAAGTTTCTAAATGCCATTCCAAAATGACACATAGCTACAAATAAGGGGACTCTTTGACATAGCTGGTACCAATGATGGAGCAGGAAAAATATAAGATGGGTCTAGAAGATTTTGTCATATAAGAAAATAAGAAAGCGCTATAAAAAAAAGGATAAGAGTATCTCAAAAGGAAACAGGAATCAAACTGAGAGTCCAATGGCCAACAGAGAAACAACCTGAGCAATAAAAAAGATATTATTAGATTATAAACTATAAAATAAAAATAAATATCCACGAGTCCAAATGATGGGATTAGTAAAATTTTGATAAAAAAATAATCACTGAATATGTAAATAAATAAGTTACAAGAAACAGCTCTTCCTCATAGACAGGCTCCATATAAATAATAGAAATAAGAGGGAGATACAAAATCACCATTAGAACACTATAGTAATGAATGTTATAAGCAGGATCCACTGACGGGTACTAAAATTAGTGTATAAAAGTTGAAGAAGAAACAGGACATTTGCACAGTCTCTTGTATTCCCCCAAGATATTTATTAATTCACTGGGAAAAATAATAAATTTAGAGTGGATAAATGTAGCAGATCTCACCTTAACACTGTGGCCAAGGCTAACATTAACAGTATCCTAAGATAAAGTGTGCCCCCTCAGGTGGTATTCTGAGAAAAACACATCACTTCTGCAGTACTCTAGCCAAAAAGGTATATGCTTAATCTGATCATGGGAAATCAAACCCAAATCAAGAGCCATTCAACAAAATATGTAACAATTACTCACAAAGTTCAAGGTCATGAAAGACAAAGAAAGCTGAAGAATTTTGTTGGCTCAGGAGACCCAACAGCTAAATGCGAAGTGAGATTTTAGGTTGGGTCTTGGATCAGAAAAATAACATTAGTAAGAAAACTAGTGAAATTTGAATAACATCTGTATTTACTAGCAGTATTGCACCAGTGTTTGTTTCCTGGTTTTGATTATTATACTATGGTTATGTAAGTTAAGATGAGCAGAACTGGAGGAAGGATGCAGGTAAACTCTGTATTATTTCAACTTTTCTGTTAAGTCTAAAATCATTTCAAAACAACTTTAAAAAAATCCTAGGTCAAAAAGAAGAGGGGAGAGTGTGAGGGACTCTAACGTAAAGCTAATAAAACTCATTATAGAACCACCACAGTCTAAGTGAACAGTCTTCAAGACTGAACAACAACGTTTTGAGTTCCCCAAATTAGAAATTGAAAAGTTTTTTCCTTTCAAATTATAGGGGAACATACAGTAAATGTTTAATTTTCTTTAATTCCAGGGCTGTTTCCCTGTGGGTTTGCTTCATAGCAGTCTTTTTAATTTGATTAATAACTAGTTGAGTTAATTTGGCCATTTTATAGTCTAATTTTCTTTTAGAGCTATTCTGATCATTATTGCACAATTCAATAATTTCAACACTTAGGTCTTTAAACTATGAATTTATCAGACTCTAGGCCATGTCAGCACTTCCATGGGGCTTATTTTTACAGGACTAAATGGTTAGTCTTCTAATATCAGCCCAGGACAGAGTTTAGAGTCCTGAAATTAAGATCTCCGAGGTATAAATATGTACTTTTTTTAAAAAAGATCACAGGTCACTAAAAGGCTTTTCACTTAAACCTATACCTAATTCACAGGTATATTTTTAAGAGTAAAAATAGTTATCAACGGGGTGCCTGGCTGGCTCAGTCAGTAGAGCATGTGACTCTTGATCTCAGGGCTAGGAGTTCAAGCCTCACTTTGGGTGTGGAGTCTACTTAAAAAAAAAAAAAAAAGAAAGAAAGAGAGAAAACAGATAGTTGTCAACAAAATATGTAAATGTAACTACTTCAAGAAGAATTAATAATATTCCACACAAATACAAGCATGCCACAATCTCCTTCATGACTAACCTAAAATGTAAAGCATATGGACCTATGTTTCCAAAATTGATGTCAAAAGCAAAAATAATGAAAATATATTGTGTACATGAACACTCTTCCTCTCTTTTGCTCACAATGGCTAACAATGTGAACTGTACTTTTCTACTTTTAAAACAAAACCTGATCTTTTTTTGACTTCATATCTACCTTGATGAATGAATTAAAAACCTAGCAAACTAAGCCTCAAGCTAATCCAAACAAGGTGCAATTGCAATATTTCCAACCACCCTGGTTGCTCTCACTTTTTTTTTTTTCATGCTGCATCAAAGATAAGATGAGGTGCAGGTGAGAAAAGAAAATCAAAACTATTTAAAGTATTACCTCTCAATCCTAGGGGTTGCAAATTGTGCACAGAGAGGAGGCAATACAAAGAAGGAGAGACAAAACCCAGAACCACGGTGGGAGACTTTAAGATTTACTTGTAGCATTAGTGAAACCGTTTTGAGATCTGAGTATGTCATAAACCTATGCCTGAAACTGCATTAGACCAGAAGACCCCATTGAAACAACTGCCCGAACTGCTAAATTAGATCAATACCTGTATAATATCAGTATCGAAGTTGAACAAAAAGCTTGCAATGTGAAAAACCTTGAGTTCTATCTGGAACAAAGAAAGAAGCCATAGAAACAACAGAGACAGTGAAGTGGGAACTCGTTGGAGGAATGTAATCAATATAAGAGAACAGATGTCATGAAAATTAAAAATAAGAAAAAGGTGGTAGTTTCTTGAGATGTGATTGAATTATGTAACAGTTTTTAAAAAGGAAGAAGTCAATATGTATCATGGTTTTAGCATGGAACTTCTTTTGAATATGTCCATATTTAGCCATGAGGTAGATAAACCTAACCATGAGAACTCTGTAAACACACCCAGGGAAAACAGGTGCTCTAATAACAAGAAACTACTCACATTGTCACACCACTGTTACACAGCTAAGTTTGTCAACACCTGAGGCAGCCAACCAGCCAAGTGGATCAAAAGCATTTTATTTTTAAATTTTACAGGCAATTATTACACAACTTCTCAAACACACATGCACCAAGAGTCCATCAATTTTTATGTAAAATACTGTCCTAATAGCATGTAATTAAGATTACAATTTTATCACTCCTATACCTGGAAGGCCAAGGACTGGGTATCTGGGAGAGGTGGGGGGGGCATCAAGCAGAGGGCAGGTAATCTCTCCTGCAAACACACACCACTCTATTCATAGCATTCAAACACACACCACTCTATTCATAACATTATCTATCCTCCATTTTTCTCAACTGCTTTCCTCAGCTCTGTCCAGTACAGTTAAGACACACAGATACCGTACTTCGTTCTGAGCATGTCATACATATTTGTTGATTTAATCATCTAAGGCACATTATGAGGTTAGTTCAATTATTACAGATGAGGAAATTGACATACAGAAGAGGTAAGCAAATCGTCCAAGGAAAAGGGCCAGGCTGGGATTAAATTGGGGGATTTGGGTTCCACATCTGATATTCTTTTTTTTTCTTTTTCTCTTCATTATTGAAGTAGAGTTGACATGCACCATTACATTAGTTTTGGGTGCACAACACAGTGATTCACCAAGTCTATACATTATGTTGTGCTCCCCACAAGTGTAGCTACTATCTGTCACTACACAGCGCTGTTACAGTGCCATGGGCTATATTCCCTGTGCTGTACCTTTCATCCCTGTGACATATTCATTCCATAACTGGAAGCCTGTATCTCCATTTCACCCCTTTTGTCCATCCCCCCACCCCCGCATCTGATATATTAAGCCTCTACTGTCTCTTCAGTTTGGGGAATTTCTAAATACTATCTTTTAGAGTAAATGAATGGTACTAACACATGACACATAACTCACCATGAGTTTAAAGCACTAAAAGTCCTCCCCACTTCTTTCTCTGTCATAAAAACCCCCAATATAGTTTCTAGAACTCTGGGCTCTGAGCCTTCGACTCGCTGCCGCTTCTGGTTCAGCCTATCTGCCCTGCCTCCTCGGTCCATTTCCAGAGGACACATCTCCTGCTTTCTATCTCCTAGATCCCTGAATTAGTGTGGTACTTTGCTTACCCCATCTGTTTAGTTACTATGGATAATTAAAGTAATATAACATATAAGAAATTAAAAAGCTAGTTATTATTCATTGGAAAGCTCAGAACTAGTAAAAAAACAACAACAACAACAACAAAAAGTTGGGGTGTTAATTAAAGTAGTTTAATTACTTCAAGCAGCAAACACATAAAATATATTTTCTAAATGTGTATATCATACTTCATATGCAAATAATGGATGTAAAGTTGGGGTTTATTGGGATGGTACTATTACATTAATACTTCTGACTCACACCCTAAGTGGAAGTTATGAGAAATCTGAATATATCTTATGATATATTCATAGGCTGACCTACTAATCAGATTTCAGGTCAGGCAGCTGTTTCCAAATTTCCATATGAGTAAAAATCTGTTTTATTCCAGTTCTGGGCACAAACTAATGCCCTTATTTTGAGGAACAGACACATTTGAGAATCTGATAAAGGCTATGATTTATTTCCAAAAAAAAAAAAAGTACATACGTCTAAAATTTTACACACAACTTTATAGAATCCATAAACCCCTGAATGTTTTCCATGTACTCTAGTTTAAGAAGCCCTATTTAAGGCATAAACAGAATACAAAAGCACATACCTCAGAATGACAGCATTTACAAAGTTCATCTGTATATCACTTTTCCCTTTAATATGAGCCACGATTCTTCATAGTTACAATTTGTATTAATAGTGATATCATGAGGACAATGTCCCCAAATCTAGCCTTAATGATACTTGTTAGACTACAGTTATTTATAATTTATTCATACAGAAAACTCATGCTGCCTCTCATTTGGGGCCCGAAGTCCAGCCCATTCAAAGAAACACTGTTATCACCCTGGCGTGTGTCCGTCCAGATCCCTTATATGCAAGTAGAGAAGCAGCATCAGCCACGCATCCTCTTCTTCCTGCCTTCCCCCCAGAGGGTTCGCTTGCCCAAGCCACGGTAGAAGGTGTGAGTCTAGCGCTCTTCCAAACAGTACAGCCTCCTGAGTGTTCCCCCTGGTGTGAGCATCCTGCATTTATACGAGAATTCAGGGAAATTCTAAGAGCAATTTGACCCTAGACTGTGTTTGCTTTATAAGTAGACCTTAAAACTGTTCCTCTTAGTAGAACAATAATAACGACAGTAATAATAATATAGCAAAATTTCCATATGTGACCAATGGGACAATAGCATATTTTTTAGTAATCTTTTCAGTCACTTCATAGTAGATCATAAAAACCTTTATGTGTCAATAGTTACATTTTTCACAATATTATTTTTAATAGTTGTATACTATTCCACTGCTTGTGATACCATAATTTAAATAATATCCCATTTTAGAACATTTCTATTGCTTTCAACTTTTACCTATTTCAAGTCTAAGAAGCAAGCACAGCTAACTGACAACCAAATCAAAATTAAGAAAACAGGAGTGTTTGGGTGGCTCAATCAGTTGGGCGTCCGACTTTGGCTCAGGTCATGATCTTGTAGCTCGTGGGTTCAAGCCATGCTTCAGGCTCCGTGCTGATGGTTCAGAGCCTGGAGCTTGCTTTGGATTCTGTGTCTCCCCCCCCCTCTCTCTCTGCCCTTATCCGGTTCATGCTTTGTGTGTCTCTCTCTCTCAAAAATGAATAAACATTAAATTTTTGTAATTAAGAAAACAAAACAATTTTAAAATGTGAAAATGAACAAAAAGGCACCAAGATGTATAAAAGTTTATAAAACTGCCTCAGAGAACAATTTACAGATTCAATGCACTCCTATGATAAGATTGAGAACATTTTCCACAGAACTAGAACAAATAATACCAGTATTTGCATGGAGCAACAAAAGACCACAAGTAGCTAAAGTAATCTTAAGAAAGAAGAACAAAGCTGAAGATATCACAATCCCAAATTTCAAGATATACTACACAGCTACAGTAATCAAAACGGTATGGTACTGGCACAACAAACAACACATAGATCAATGGAACAGAATAGAGAGCCCAGAAATAAACCCATGTTTATATAGCTTATCAATCTATGACAAAGGAGGCAAGAAAATACAATAGGGAAAAGATAGTCTCTTCAATATATGGTGTGGAAAACAGGACAGCTACATGCCAAAGAATAAAACTGGACCACTTTCTTATGCCATACACAAAAATAAACTCAAAATGTATTAAGGGCTTAAATGTCAGACCTCAAATCATAAAAGTCCTAGAAGAAAACATAGGCAGTAATCTCTTTGACATCAGCCTTAACAACAGTTTTCTAAATGTGTCTCTTCAGGCAAGGGAAACTAAAGCAAAAATAAACTATTGGGACAACACCAAAATAAAAAGCTTTTGCACAGTAAAGGAAACCATCAACAAAACAGAAAGGCAACCTGCTGACTAGGAAAAGACATTTACAAATGATACATCTGGTAAGTAGTTAATATCCAAAATATGTAAAGAGTTGACACAACCCAACACCAAAATAATAATAGTAATAATTCAATTAAAAATGGGCAGAGGACTGGGGCACCTGGGTAGCTCAGTCAGTTAAGCACCTGACTCTTGATTTCAGCTCAGGTCATGATCTCACAGTCTGTGAGATCAAGCCCCATGTCAGGCTCTGCACTAATAGTGTCGAGTCTGCTTGAGATTCTCTCTCTCCCTCTCTCTCTGCCACTCCCCCACTTGTGCTAAATAAATAAACTTTAAAAAATGAGCAGAGGACCTGAATAGACAATTTTCCAAAGAAGACATACAGATGGCCAACAAACACATGAAAAGATGCTCAACATCACTTATCATCAGAGAAATGCAAATCAAACACCAATGAAATATGACCTTACACCTGTCAGAATGGCTAGTACCAAAAGGTAAGAAATAATAAGTGTTGGTAAGGATGTGGAGAAAAGGGAACCTTCATGCACTGTTGGTAGGAATGTAAACTGGTACAGCCACTATAGAAAACAGTATGAAGGTTCCTAAAAAATTTGGAAATAGAAATACTATATAATCCAGTAAGTCTAATGCTCAGCATTTACACCAAACAAACAAACAAAAAACATTAATTTAGAAAGATATATACCCCTATGTTTATTACAGCATTATTTACGAGAGCTAAGATATGGAAGCAATCTAAGTGTCCATTGATAGATGAATGGATAAAGAGGATGTGGTGTGTGTGTGTGTGTGTGTGTGTGTGTGTGTGTGTGTATAATATATATATACACATATATATACATATATGTAGTATATGTGTATAAAATATTACTCAGCCATAAAACAGAGTATCTTGGCATTTGTGACAACATGGATAAACCTAAATGATATTACCCTAACTGAAATGAGCCACACAGAAAAAGACAAATACCATATAATTCACTTATTTGTGGAACCTAAAACACAAAACAAGCAAAAACAAAACAAAACAAAACAAAACAAATCAGAAACAGACCCATAAAAACAGAGGACAAGTTGGCATCCTAGGGGGAGTGGGGTGGAGGGGAGCAAAAGAGGGCGAAGGGGAGTGGGAAATACAGGCTTCCAGTTATGGAATGAGTAAGTCATGGGGGTAAAAGGTACATATCCTAGGGAATGTAGTCAATAATACTGTAATAGTGTTGTCTGGTGATAGGTGGTAGCTACACTTGTGGTGAGCAAAAGGCATAGACTTATCAAATCACTATGTTGTACACCTGAAACTAATGTAACATAGTGTGTCAACTATACTTCGATTTAAAAAACTGCCTCAGAGGGCTGACTGGAGCCTGCTTCAGAGTCTGTGTCTCCCTCTTTCTCTGCCCCTGCCCCACTCACACTCTGCGCCTCTCTCTCTCTCTCTCTCAAAAATAAATAAACATTTAAATTTTTTAAAAAATGCCTCAGAAAAAAATGAGAGGCAATAATGAGTTTGAAGAAATGATTTGGGTAGTTTGTGTTCTACCAAATTGCTTTCAGTAGCACTGCTTGAGGCAAATCATCTACAGTGAAATGAATTTCCAGTTAAAAAGTGTGATACCTTCCATACAGCGTGAGAAACCTAAGGGCAGAGTAAGTATGGAATTGCATGGAAGGGAAAAGTAGCATTTCCTTTAGCTCTACAGGATTAACGATGGCTTCTTACAGATGCAATCTCCTGAGCTGAGCCTTGAAGGATAATTAAAATTTAGCCAGGTAATCGAAGTGAAAGAATTAGCATTTTTTTTCCATCCTCTCCTTATACAGTCTGTATTTCAGGGTAACCAAGTGCTCTTGGTGATGAGGTAAAATTCTTCTTTATAAAAGAGTTCCAGCCAGTGCATGTGGAAGAAATTACAGAATTCTACAATTAATATTTTGCAACCCTTAATGAAATAATTGATTCAGGCAGTAATCATCAATGGATTAAACCATTAGTTGCACAATGATTGATGATGACTTTTATAAGGGAGGGTTGAGGCTGTCACCACTTGAGCTCACTGACAAATCTTAACACCCTAAAAGACAGACAGACAGATAGGCAGGCAGGTAGATAATGGAAGCCAAATCTATCAACAACTTCTATTTGTAGGAAATACAGTAAGTATAGAAACAAGTAACACCACAGAAGATAAATGAATGAATGAATGAATGAATGAATAAATGAATGAATGAAAATTCTATGTGACAACTGACCTGGATTCTGCAACAAGAAAATAGCATTAATAAAACAGAGGAGTGGGAACTGTTTTTGATTATAAAAAGAATTAGAGACTTAACCAAACTTAATATATGGTATTTGTTTGGATCTTGATTCAAAAAATATAATTGTAAAAATATTTTTTTGCAACTACTTGGAAATTTTTATTATTTACAGAGAAGTAGGTGATCCCAAAGAATTGCTGCCAATTTTGTTATTTGATAATGACGCTGTTGTTATATATGAAATGTCCACACTGAAGTAGGATGGCCTACTGAAGTAGGGGTGAAATTATATGGTATCTTGGATGTGCTTGTAAATACTTTTAAGTTATTGGGGCACCTGGATGGCTCAGTTGGTTTAAGAGTCCGACTTGAGCTCAGGTTTGATCTCACGGTTTGTGAGTTCGAGCCCTGCATCGGGCTCTGTCTGTGCTGACAGTTCAGAGCCTGGAGCCCACTTTAGATTCTGTGTCTCCTTCTCTCTCTCATCCTCCCCCACTCACACTGTGTGTGTGTGTCTCTCTCTCTCAAAAATAAATAAAAAAATAAAATAAATTATAAAATAAAAAAATTAATACTTTTACATTCTTCTGCAAAAGAAAAAAAGGGGGGGTGGGGAGAAATAAATGAAAGAGCCTGTCAAAATTTTAATGTTGAATATAGGAACTCTTTTTACTTTTTACCTTTCCTTTTGTGATTATTTGAAATTTTTTCTACTATATTTTTTTTAAGTTCAACCGACTGATAAGAACAGGGAGGCATGAGTTGTTCTTGTGGACCAGGCAGAGAAAATGGCATAAGCAACCATTCTGACCAAAGAAACAACATGACTCAAGAAACAGCAGCACAAGGTAGGACCAGGTCACAGACGACCCTGAGTGCCATGTTAAGAAGCTTGGGCTTTACGCTGCAGAATATGGGAAACCAGACAAGGGTTTTAAGCAGAGACTGCTTTGCTGTGCTTAGATTACTCTCTGGTCTAGACCATCACTCCAGCAGCCCTGTGCAGACTGGATTTCAGGAAAATGGTGGAAAGGAAAGCAAGCTTAGAGAAATGAAGTCCAGTCAGGAGCCTGCTGCAAAACTACAGAGAAGGGATAACAAAGTAAAAGAATAAAAAAGACTAGGAGTAAGGTAGAGGGGGCAGGAATTAGTCATTTAAAAGGAAAGAAAGAACAAAAATCAAAAAGTGACTTCCAACTTTCTTAAGAAGCGGTTAAGTGACTTTCATATTGAGACAGGGAGTTTAAGAGGAAAAGCATATTCTGAAGAAAGGGGGAGGGAGAAAATGATGAAGTCTATGTTAAGTATGTCACATCTGAACCTTCTGTGGGACATCTGAGCTAGTTACACATGTACAGCTCAGGGCATCAATCACAATCAGAACTATGGATTCAAAAATCTTCAGAATATGGACAGCAGCTAAAACCCCAAGAATGAACAAGAACATTCACTCCATGGTCCAGGTGTTGTGTCTGTCAAGACCCAGGATCTAGCTCAGTATCAGGTGTGATGTGGGGCTCTTGAGAGGTACTAGACAAATGGTACATTCGACTGCCTACAGAGAACATAAAGAGTGCACGGATCAGGGAGCTCAGGCAGAACTCTGAAGGTCCAAAGCTAAAGAGTGAAAGCATAAAGAGGACCCCTGAAGGAAGGAAGGAAGAAGGCACAGTTGAGAAGGAAGACAGAGAACCACACAGCCACAGAAACAAAATGTCCATTTGCTGGGCAAAATCGAGGTACCTGAGGATCTCAGCCTCCTGAATCTCTGAGGCGAATGACCTACTTTTCTCATCCTAAAAATAAAGATAAGTAGCAGCATGATGGCCAGTCGGTAGACAATACCACTATCTGTGTGACCATGACCATGTCATTTAACCTTTCTATTCGTTCCTTATTTTTAAAATGAAGCCTATGAACTATATTATCTCTAAGGTTACATTCAATTCTAAAATTCTACAAAAGCAAATCCTTTGGTTTAAAGTGATCCGAAGATAGTAAGAGACAAGTACCCACTTTGAGATCCATTACATTTTATGCTGGACTTCTGTTCTACTCACTCTCTTTGCTTTGCTTTGCTTCATCCTCATTTCCTCTCCCACCTTTTTTTTTTTCTGTAAGTGGTCTCTAAATTGCTTCAGGTTGAAAGTGATGGACCTTATATGAACATAAAAATGACCATGACATTTATGGCAACTAACAAAAGATGACAGATGAGGAGATATGTCAGGGTGAGAATTTATTTATGCCAATATTTCACAAATATAAGAAATACCAGTAGGTAAGTTCCTAAAATTCTCTCTGGGAATAAAGACTAATTAATAGTGATAGCCAAAATGCCACTAGCCCAGTAAATAATCATGAAAGCACAGAATACTGAACCTCCTAACCTGTGGGAAGTTAGAGAGACGCAGTCATGTGGAATGTGCTGGCCTCTCGTCAGCAAGCTATAAAAAGGCCCTTGCTTTTATTTGATCTGCACTTCTATATGGTTGTCATGCTCTTGGCCCAGCAAATAACTAGAAAATTAGTTCATGTTACTGAAGCGAATCCGTTAACTTTGGTCTTATCTACACTAAATATGTAAATCATGTCAGACAGATTGTACTTTAACATTGGAACCAGAAATCCATTTACAGTCTTAAAGCCCAGACAATGAATCTGACATTCCCAATCTTATTTTATTGTTAGATGTTGAGAATATCGACCACAAACTTCAGTAAAAAATGATCTGATTTCTTTTCACTTAATCTGTCTTAATGGCTTCACAAACCATTTCGAGAATAAATAAGAAGAAAGTTGTCATCTGAATAAGAAGTTTTATGTTTACTACATCAGAGAAATTATTCAAATAGACTGGAATCACTTTCCTCAAATTAATCTCACAATCGGGTAGCTACAGAAAACAAGCGTATTTTCATGCTCAAAATAGACATTTGTTCATCTTGCTATCAACAATCCACACACAGGTGAGCACAGTGTGTTTTGGAATCAATTACACAACACAGAATAAAGATACAAAAAACAGGATATTCCACACATTGACGATGAAGTGCACAAATACATATTCACTGACCAGAATAGAGGCTATGCATAAGACAGGAATTTCTAACTGAGGTCTGGTTCTCTATAACTCAATCAACTGGTTCCAATTTTCAAATTTCTAATGATCTTAAAAGAGTTATGTCCCCAAATGTTGATTAAGACAAATTAAATTAAACACCTACAGGAGGGGTCATTATATAGGCAGGAAGAGAAAAATCAGGCAGGAAGACCAGGTAGATAAGTAAATGGGATGCAGACCACTGGCAACAGAAATTGGAAAGTTAAAAGTTATCGGAAACACATGTATGCGTCTTTTAAAAATACAGCCCCAGAGATTCTGACAGTGCCGAAAGCTAAAATTCCACAGGTGATTCTGATGATCAGCCAGGACTGAGATCGGGGGACCTAAATCACAAGGTAGGAGCCCTGAAGAGAGGGAACATATGTCAGGTACTAGCACGTTTTTGAGGTGAGGATCTGGTCCCAAGAAGAATTTCTTATACACACGAATCTTGATCAGGAGTTAGTCCCAGGGTATGAGTACTTGCAGTGAACAGCAAATATGTGTTCCTGGCTGGAAAAGGAAATGAAAGAAGAGAAGCCAAGGACAATCTTTAGAGTGCATTGCACTTATTTTCACAATCACACAAATCTTAGGCGGTTATAACAAATTGCTTCATATGTGAGCATCTTGCCTTGTCTCCACTCCCAAAGAAAGCAAATTCTGCAGGACGAGGGAATGTGACTTATACTTTATTGGAATAGGCTGGATATACAGAAGACATGCAATAAATTACTATAACTACTTTGTTGCAAAAAAAAAACCTCCAAACTATCCCCTCCCTTTGCTCTTTGTCCTCCTCCCTGAAGTCACATGAACCAGAAAAATTATTTCTTTCGATTTTTGCTTTCGAATATCTGAATTTATTTTTAAATTCATGATTTTTAATTTCTAAGTTAACTATAATTCAACAATCTATCCACCTCCACTTAAACGACTCATACATCTTTCTCCACAATACCCAAGGTTCCATGATTCTGTGAAATTGCTATGTGAATTTACATGGCATAAACATAGAAATCACTGATCAGGAACTACCAAAAAACATTTATAGTCACTTCAAACTGCATCAATCTGTTTATTTCTAAATATAACATTTGAGTTCGTTTTTCAGAATCTTAATGGAATTAATTCAATAAACATTTATGGATCATCTCTGATTTTTATGATAAACTTTAGTGAGCCAGATACTCATTTATGTTTGCTTAATAAAAACCACCTTGAAATTATCACTGAAAATACATTTTAAATGATTATCCTTTATCATGATTAAATCCAATATTAAGTCAGTTATTGTTTATAACAATGAAGTACCACTAAAATCTGTATTCCAATCACAAGGTAGAACAAACAAAAGAATCATTAAAAAAAAAAAAAAGATTAACTCTTGAAACTTTGCAGCAAAGTATTCATGTATGCTGACCTTCCTCTCTGCCAGAAGTTCAGAAACTTGAATCAGTTCTAGGTAAAGCGATATTCTGTTCAGATGTCTTAGATTTGCCCAGTTTAAAAGCTGTCCTAAAATATTGATACTTGATCTCTCTACTACTGGCATAGTAATGTACATAATTTAGGAAAGTTGCTAAGACCGTCTAAGCTCTAAATCCTTTTTGAAATTAACCACAAAATCCTATCTCCATCCCTCCCATTTTCACCAGAACAGAAGTTTAACAACTGACTCGTATTTTATTTCCAGAGATCAAAGTTTAATAAAACTGAAAAATACTTAAGACTTAAATGTAACACCTTTAACTTAATGAAGACAATGTGGATATATGCTCCTTTTTTCCCTCTGTATCTTGACACATTGCTTATCTTCAGCACAGTTAAAAAGAAGAGGTAAAAGAATAGTACAATAGGAAGAGATGCAAATTCACTGCAAGTGCTAGGTTCTAATCTTAACTTTATTTGTAACCAAAGAGAACTTTCTTGAGCAAGTCATTTGCTCTAGAACTCAATTTCTCCATGTATGAAAGAGAGAATTTCATATTAAGCTATTTTTCAGGTCTTTTCTACATCCAGGATCCCAGGTATACGGTTACATCTAAATTCAGGAAGAATCTGTTCAATCAGGGACTCTATAATCCAACCAGTCTTTTGTGTTAACTTGATAGGAAAAAACAAAAATCAAGGAGGCCTAGTGAGGTTAATTTGAGCAACATCTCAAGTGGTTTTAGGTACTTTCTTAGGTAGTTAGGGATCCAACATGGTTTCTTCTTACAGATGAAACCTCCATATTTAACTCAATACAAAGGCAAGGACTGTTGGTTTTCCAAATGAAATCTCTTGTTTGTAACCTGGCATGCATTTCTTCTAATCAAAAGACAAGCAGAATACTAGAGAATAATTAAAGGGATCTCCAATATATGCCTGTCTTTCCCCTCTGACAAACTAGGGGTCAAATTCAGACCATTATGTTTCTTTACACACTTCTATATTTATTTAACTGGAAACAAAACAAGAATGTTTGAGGGAAAATGCTATAACTACTCCCCATTCTGACTTTAATTATAGTTTTCAGGATTGCCATTGAGTTTGGTCTCTTAAAAAATAAAAATGCCCGGGGCGCCTGGGTGGCTCAGTCGGTTAAGCGTCCAACTCGGCTCAGGTCATGATCTCACGGTCTGTGAGTTCGAGCCCCGCGTCGGGCTCTGTGCTGACAGCTCAGAGCCTGGAGCCTGCTTCAGATTCTGTGTCTCCCTCTCTTTCTCTGATCCTTCCCCACTCATGCTTTGCTTCTCCTGCTCTCAAAAATAAATAAAAACATTAAAAAAAAATTTTTTTAATTAAAAAAAGAAATAAAAATGCCCCACTCATATGCATATTTCCCCTGGAGCAAATTCCTCTTATCTTCTCAAATTGTCATGACAAGTTTGTGAAATTGCAGTACAATACAATTTTAAAGATACAAAACCCTAGAGATTTTCTAACAGTTCTTATCCTAACATAAGTGGTCTACCTCTTTCTCTACAAGACCTTTTTGCTACTCAAAAGGTAGTCCTCTCCATTGTTGGATAACCCTAGTTTTTTGGAAGCTTTCCATTTCACGGTGCTACAATGATTTTCACTTAATTGCTGGTAGTTCCATGAGAGCAGCATAAAGCCAATCTACTATCTCTTCCACATGTCAGCTCTTCGAACATTTGAAGACAGTTGTCAATGTCCCTACAATAGGCCTCCGATTCTCCTCGAGTTTATCAGTAGGACCTGGCAACAACTAGCCAATGGTGTCTTTCAACAGTACCATCAAACTGGCTAATTAACTATTTAAACCTCACATTCTTTGATTCCCAAGGAACCACTCTCAGGAGTATCATTCTAGCCTTACCTACTACTTTTACATTTATCTAAACATTGAATCCTGATTATTTTATCAAATACGTAAGCTACTACTCCAAGATGTTGTCACCTAAAGTTCTGGTGAGCACACTTTTACTGAAGTTGTCAGTAAGTACTCAAAGACAAGGGCAAGGTCAGTGCCTACATTCCAATAACACTGATCTATTAATCATTTATCCGTGAGCTCAGTTGTTCTTCCTGCCAAAAATCTACCTAAATATCTCATGCTATTATTTACTCATTTACCCAACATTTTTTTTTTCCCACAACTATATAACCAAGTTCTTTTCTAAGCTCAAATATACATTTACCTTGGACTGGAAACTTGAATTCTTTGTACGAAGTTCTTATTTTATTCTTTATTCCAGCCTAGTCTTTCATTTCCACTTAAGTATGCTAAATCCCCACTTTCCAGTTTGGAAACAAAACAACAGTTGAGTAATTCTTCCTCTGCTATGTCAATTATTAATATTACAGTCCAGTATTATCACAGTGGATTTTTAAGAGCAAAGATCTCATTATAATTTAGTACTCACAGTGCAAACAAGATAATGTGATATAGAAAAGATTCCCAAAAAAATGTCTGTAGAATGAATGAATGACCATATCATTAACTCTCCTCTGGTTCCTATTTTTCTTAATAAGCCCTCACTTTGTAACCCTTCTATCTTGGATACTTACCTCTTTAAATTCTGAGCTTATCAAAGAGCTCCTGATATAGTTACACTTTTATTTAACTTCTTTTCTTTCTCAGCAGGATTATTCTCAATTATATAGTCAGAATTACAATTTTAGAGCATCTCATCCTTCGTGAGCTATATTTCCTCTTTATAATCTCTGTACATGGAATTATAAATCAGGCAACATTCATGCTTAATTGGTATTTTCAGTACAATTTTTTGTTTCTTCCTCCATTCTTTATGCTTCAGCTTCAAAACATTTAAGCTCCTAACACTAGAAAAGATAAAAATAATAATATAAATTTGTTCTTTTGTATCTCTAAAGCTTTTATATTTTACTTGCAATGTTCTAACTCCTTAAATTAATCTGTAGAATGATTTAAAATCTTAATACTTACTAAACAATAAACAAGAAAATAAAAAAGTATTCTAAGGAATTTAAATACTGAACCTAAAATACACATTAGCTTTCAAAAGCAGGCATATTATAACTGATCCTTAAAAATCATACTTAGTAATTTAAATTATAATAGTGCCTCATTTACGTATCAAGTGTTTTCCAAACCTCAGCCATCTGAAAAGGTTGTAACACCCAATTCTAGCCCCTCATGTCTTGCCTTTCAACCAAGGAGGAAACATCTTAAAGAGCAAATTAATAAATTCTGAATAGCATTTAAAAATGGAAATCTCCAAAAATGCCTAAAATCATTCATAACCCTCCATGACGCTGCAGCTCATACGTGGAGAGAAGCTCAGAAGCATGGAAAACTCAATGGAGAAAGGCAGAGAGAAGGTAAGATAGGGGAAGTAGGAAGGTGGAGAAAGTAACAAAAGACAGAAGCAGGGGAAGTTTAATGCAATCTCTATAAGCAGACAGAAAAAAAGAGTCGTATAACCTGCAATCCTTGAAGATCTCCAGAAATGACATCTTGAAAGAATAATGCATATCCACAAGGGTGGCTCGAACCACCAAAGGATGTTTAACCCTGACCAAACATGTTACCTAATAACAAATGAAACACGTTTCTGTCAAAGAAAACATATTTCTGTTTTTTTACCACTCCCTTCCCTGCTGCCAGTTTTAAAAATTAACAACAGGTAGGTAAGCTTATATTCATACCACAATTTTCTCAGCAAAACACTAAAAAGCTGTCTTTTTATCGGAATTCATATTAACTTAAAAATTAATAACATTGGGATGACTGGGTAGCTGAGACTGTTAAGCATCCGCCTCTTGATTTCGGCTCAAGTCATGATCACAGTTCCCTGGGTTCAAGCCCCACACGGGCTCTGCATTGAAAGCACTGATCCTGCTTGGGATTATTTATTCCTGTCTCTCTCTGCCCCTGCCCCACATGTGCTCTCTCTGTCTCTAAAATAAATAAACAAAAACTTTTAAAAGAATTAATAACATAATCCTATAGTAACTCTACCTCTACAAACATTTGGAAATATTACTTATATCAACTACCATTTTCATGTAGAAAATCACTCTCATTTCAGCACACACAGTAAACAGAAAATGTAGTTTCAACACATAAAACAAAATGCAATGTAGTATCTTTGAATCCCTCAGAAAGTCAGTTTCTCACACTCTGTATTATTATTTTATATATGGCTTATTAAGCACAAATTTTATGAATCGGATTTTAGACAAACCTGATGTTAAACCACCCTGGAAAAGCACCACGTAAAAGCTCAAATTCTCCCATAGTTACTTAATCAGAAAATGCTGGAAAAAAGAAAGAAGGGATAAAACACTAAAAGGTAGTTTTTCTTTCCTCCAGGAAATACAGAGAATCACTTCTAACTCAGCCAAATAATTTAGAACATTGGCAGCTCAAATCGGCATGATTGACACAAGTACATAACACTCAAAACAAACCCAGGGCTAGGGAAAATTGTATCATAAGCAGTTTTGTGATCCATTTTTTCTCCTCTGCAAAACAGGTAAGAGAATCCTCAAAGATATCACACATAGTCATTTACATACAGTATCATTTTATGGAATTTTCCAAGGTGTTAATTAAAAGTTTTAATGAATGCTAATCATCTGTCAATTTCATTGGCAATCTCTGTTCAACCATATGCTTCTCTTTTACACCTGTAAGTTTTTTAAAAACCATTACTTTAAATTGTTTTACTTCCTTAACATGATATTTGTATTAATATTTAGGAAACAAAACTTCTCCAATCCTATACAGCAACCTTCTATAGCTCTTTTATGTATTTTCTAACTTCCTTAAATAAGGTATAAGTATGTAAGATTTGCATGATCATTATAGTTCCAAGAGAGGATCTAAACATCATTACTCTCTTTAGAAGTATCTTTATTCTTTTAAAGTTAAACTGGTTTTATGCCCAGAAAACAATTTGGAGCCAAAAAATTAAACGTAGCATTGCATCCTAGAACCTGAGAAATAAAATCCCATCTCATTAAATCACCTGCACAACTTTTGCCACCTTAATCTTTCTCTGGTTCATATGCTTTTGCATCCAATCCTTCTTTCACATATTTTTATTCACAGAGCACTCAGAAGTACTGGGCATATAGCAACAGACAGAATGTTCAAATATTTCTCTCCTCAGTGAGCTTACGTCCTAGTGAAGGGAGGCAAAGAAAATGTACAGTAAATTCAAAAGAGTAATGAAAACTGAAGAGAAAAATAAAGCAGGAAGCAGTGAAAGGGAAGAGGGAGGGTAAGTGAGTTCTGAAAGAGAGGCAGAAAGGATGGTGAATTTTGAGATAAGTTGGCCAGGGAAGGAAATACATTTGAGTAAAGGCCTAAAGAAGGAGCGAGAACATGCCATGCAGATATCTGGAGGAAGTGTGTTCTACGCAGCCAGAGCAGCAAGTGCCAATGCCCTGAGGTGGTAAAAGTGTGAGGAGTGTTTGACCATCAAGTGTGGATGGACCAGACTAAACAAAGGGAATGTATTAGGCTATGAGACTGAGAGGTAGGACAATAACAAATTGTGACACCATGGCTATTAATCCATGAGACAAACGGAGCCATTAGGGGCTCTGAACAGAGGAGAAACATGATCTATCTACATTTCAAAATGGTCACTCTCACTGTCTGTTAAAAATCAGCTAGAGTGGGCAATGGTGGTAGCAGGGACACCAGCTAGGAGGCTATCAAAATAACCCAGATGAGAGATGATGATAGCTTGAACTTGAGTGGTAACTGAAGAAGTGCTAAGAAGCAGTCAGAATCTGGATGTATTTTAAAGAGGGAAAAGATAAGATTCTGAGAGAGCAGAATATTAAAGAAAGAATAGCATAAGGATGACTTCAAGGATTTCACCTGAGCAACTGCAAGAATGTAGCCATCATAACTGAGATAGAAGAGACTGTAGGAGAAGCCGGGGATATGGTGCAGGGAGGGGGAAGCAGTAGCTCATTTTTAGACCTATTATATTAAATTGCCTATTAGAAATTCAGTGGCAGATGTCAAGTAGGCAGTTGGATATATGAGTTTAAAGTTCAGGAGAACTCTGGTATCCAGGTATATATTTAGAAGCCATCAGTGGATCAGCGTACATATGGCACTTAGAGTCATTAGACTGGATGAACAAAATTTTTGTTTTGATAGAAATAAGAAGAGGTCCAAGATTTAAGCCCCAGGCATGCCGATGTTTAGAGACTGCAGTGATGAAGAGGAACCAAATAACAGAAAAGCAGTAGCTAGTATGCACAAGAAAAATCAAGAAATGGAACCCACATGAAAAAGGTGTTACGAAGCAACAAGAGTAAACAACGGTTTCCAGAGACGCTGATGGGACAAGTGAGGTGAAGACTGACAGGTGATCATAGCAGCACAGAAGCCCCTGTCGACTCGAACCAAGAGCAGTTTCAGTGACATGACGAAAGCAAATAAATGTGGTTTCAAAAGAAAAAGAGAGGGAAGAATTTGGAAGAAAAAAATTATACAACATTTTCATGGAATTCTTCTTTCAACAGATAGAGACACACGTGGAGTCACTGGGGAAGAGTGACTGAAAAGAGCATTTTTCCTCTTCAAATGGAAGAAACAACAGGTTGGCAGGTTGAGGGGAAAAACCTAAGAAGACAGGGAAAAAAATGATGATGCAGTCGGAGAGGAGCATAAGCGAGAGGGCTGAGCAGGCCAGAGGAAACAGACGGTAGGATCTTGGGCACAGGCAGAGGAGCCTTTCCTAAGATCACTGACACTTCATACACAGGAGAGAGAAGGCAGAGTACATGCGGGCAGGTGCATAGCTATGGTGATAGAAGTTTTGAGAATCCTCTTCTTGTTCCTTCAACTTTCTATAAGAAATAGGATGCAACATCATGAGCTGAGAGTGTGGATGGCAGAGAAGCTATGACAAGTGTAACAAGCATGAGACAAAAGGAGAAAAGTGGGTTCTCTCTGCCATTGCGAGCTAGGCTCTCCTCCGCCACCAAGCCACAGCAAACACCATTGTTTTTCTCAGAGTTCTGTTCTCCTGGATCATCACACAGATTCTTCCTTCTCATCATTCTGATTTCAACTTGAATGTCATCTTCTCTGACCACCCCAGCCAAAGCAGATCCTGGAAACTACTCTCTATCATATTATGCTATTCCTTCTTCATATCAATGATTATATTTCTTTATTAATAGTTTATTTTCTGTCGTGCCTACTAGATTGTAAGTTCCTTGAGGGCAAGAGCTGTCTAGTTTGTTCACTGCTTTATCCCCGGTGCAAAGACAGTGCATGGCACATGGTTGGTACTTGATTCGCTAAACCACGGGCCACATTTTGGGACATTTTAACCTCCTCAGAGAAATGTTGCCTACAGGAAACATCTGCTTATGACACTGTGATTCTAGATGGAGAGATCCTATGTAAATAAAGGATTTGGAGAGAGAGAGAGGAAATAGTAATTCTAGCTGCATTTTTATTACCACTTGAATAGCAGAGTTAAAACTTGTGGCATCATTGTCCTTGCCGAACACTGAAATTACTTGTAACTTGGTTTAGGACATGACTTGAACTGACCTCTAATTATGTCACTAAGACAAGAATTCCATTTTCAAGTTCCACCAAAAAACACTACTGGTAATGGGGACTACGCTTCTGTATTTCTTTTCATTTTCTCTATTGTAGATTATTTTTGTCTCTTTAAATGTTGCTAAATACAATCCAAAGAAAGCAAAGGGAATTTTCTGACATTCCGCAAGAAGCTCAAGTCACATGACTCCGGACCATATTCAACATCTAGGTCCAACTCTTCACTTTGGAGCAGCTTGGGGAGCATAGACATGAGCACTTAACCAACTAGTGTCTCAGGGGAGCTGAACGTCCTACTTACTTCTTAAGAAAAACAGCTTCTTTTTTTTTTTTTTTTTGAGACAGAGAGAGAGAGCGAGTGTGAATGAATCACTACCAGTTGTAAAAAGTGTAAATATCAATAATTTTAGAAATGGTGAATTAAGTTTACATGGTTTTAAAAGTTACTTTTCCTTTAGGGCACGTTACTTATTTGATCCAAATGGATGACACTAGCAAAACATTCATTTACAAAAAGCTATCCTCATCATGCACTTCCATAAACGCAAGTTTAATACTTTGAATTATCTTTGTTGTATTTCAGGGCAAACATCAAGAAAGAATAACCTCTCACGGCTCATTATGCAGCATTTTCACGAGAAGGAAGACGACGGATGTGAGAGGACACTGCGTGTTAATATGAGCCGTGACTAACATGCTCTCTTCACAGCCACGTCTCAGGATCCCGTGTATACAAAGTGGCAGAGTTGGCTCTGCTGGTTTTGAACTGTACATCCCCTTTTATGGAAAATATCAACAGGGATTTTTTTTTTCATGGCTGGAGGTCTCTTCCTCATCTAAATACTAAAGTCTGGTAAGTCTTCCCAACTTACTGGAGCATAATCATGCTTGCTACTTGTTAATTAGGAGCAGGGTGATAACTATTAAAAGTTGAAAGAATTTCCTGGTGGTTGCAACAAGTTTCAACATGATCCTAAGCTTTGTCAATAACCACAAGGGGGAAAAGAAAGCACAAGGAAAATGCCTCTCTAGAGTCCTTCATTCCAGAGAGAAGGGTGAATGCTACTGCTATTAGATCACTCTCATTTGAAGGACATCTTAACACCAGTGGAGGCCAAATGGTGGACCCAGGCATGTCCCAAGTGGAGGATACAGACCAGCAGGAGAGCCAGAAGACCTGGGTTCCATGACCAATTCTCTTGCTGATCTACGTGACCCTCAGTTTCCTCCAGTGGGTTTGGAAGAAGAATTACAGATGTCCCAGTCTAAAATTCTGTTTTCCTTCAGCCAGTGTAAAATCTTGAAGAAAAATTTGCAAAACACTCCTAAAAGCTCTGGGCATTATAGTTTGTCTCTTTTTACTAGGAAAATACTCATATTTTGATAGCTGGTATTGGTATAACACTTTTTGATTACAGAATATTTGAGCTCTTATATATATTATCTCATTTTTTGCCACTGAGCAGCCTTGCAAAATATGTTATAACTGTTTCCTTCACAAGCTAGGGAAGAAAGAGAATGAAGAAGAAAAGAGATCGAGTGGCTTCCATAATATCAGAATGGAGGTGCCATCTCCAGAAATACTTGTCCCTATCACTTCACTTGGAATTACAAATTATCAGCACAAACCGAAATGTAGAGACCAGTTACTACATAGAAAATGGAAATAGCAATAAATATGAAGGGAATTTAAAATAAAAAACCTTCGAGAAAAGAAAAATTACAAATGGCCCCATGAACTCAGATAATATATCACATTACTTTACCACATTGGGTTTTTTCCCCACCATTTAATTCACCGTTCTTCAGAGAATTCAGCCTAAAATAAATTTGTCTGCAGTGGCAAATTTCCTAAAACAAATATTAAACATGGCTACTGGGATTGCTGTAGCATGTTATCAAAATAATGAGTTATAAATACTCGATTTATATACCACATACCTATTACCAAAAGGAAAATATACACATCATCCCCTAGGCCTGAACTAAAATTTGTATTTACATTAGTCAAGAAAAATAAAAAGAAAACAAGAAGTAGAATCAGAGGAGAGTTCAAGTATAAAGGTCACAGGAGGTACTGTCACCACTCAGTGGTACCGTCAGAAACCTTATTCCAAACTGTGGAACAATCCAAATAGATATAACCCAAAAGCAGACCTTATGTTTTTTCCCCTAGGGGGTATAACTTGCAGGACTAGTGCCTTTCCAGCTGAAAACGATAAAGTTTGAACTTTATCAAAAGGTATACAGCATATAAAAAAGATCATAAACCCATCGATACAAATAACTGTGAACTGGCTGCACTACTGCGGAACTACAAGTCACCAAAGCAAGGAAGGAACAACTGACATCTATTTGAATGTTGCAGTTTAAAAATGTGTTCATGTAACTGACTCAACTTTACTCTCACAAAAATCCTATGAGTTTAACCCAATTTTTTCCAGGTGAAGAAAGGGAAAGTCAGAGAAACTAAGTGGCCCGAGACAAGAAAACCCAGATGATGGCTTGAGATTCTTTCCCTGCTATGCTACTTTGCTTGTGAAGCAGCAATACAAAACCAGGTGGGACGTGTGATAGGAGTAATGGGCACATATATCTAAGCCATTAAGAACCAGGAGTAGTCTTATAAAAAGAATACATAGGGACACCAGGGTGGCTCCCTCAGTTAAGCATCAGACTCGTGCTCAGGTCATGATCTCATGGTTCGTGAGTTCAAGTCTCATCTTGGGCTCCCTGCTGACAGCTCAGAGCGTGGAGCCTGCTTCAGATTCTGCGTCTCCCTCTCTCTTTGCCCCTCCCCACCCATGCTTTCTCTCTCTCTCTCTTTCTCCCTCTCTCTCTCTCTCTCTTTCAAAAATAAGTAAAGACATTTTTTAAAAATTTAAAAATACATAGAACTTTCCTAGAAAGGCAATTTTTATTGCCCTTCTCCACTCAATATCCAATATGTAGTAAGAGCTAATGCAGGGATTTAAAGTACAAGAAAAACAGAATAGAGGGAGAAACAAAGTACAAAGAGAGAAAGGTCGAAACAGAGGAAACATAAACTTCCTAACCTAGCTAAATAAGTATATTCTCTGGACTAGAGACTGTGATTGCAATATGCAGTTGTGGAGGGGAGATTAAAAAGTGATGTCTTAGCTTGGTGCAGTGGCAGTATTGTAGCCAATGAGGTTTAGTCAAGGTGCAATTATTGCTAATTGAAAAAGTGATGTCTTAAAATTTAAACCAAAATATGTAGTTGAAATTTACCTAGAAATACTGAGATAAAGAAAACTGTTAAAATCTACTAAAACTGCTAGGATCCCATTGTACTTAAGGAAAAAGTTGTCTGTGGTAAACCCATGGCATTATTATGGAGGTAACAAAAATTATTTAAAAGCCAAATCAAAGTTAATTCAAATTTAAAGAAGTTGATAGCTAATTCATACTAATTCAAACCTTATTTTCAGTATACACATTAATTTAAATTTTCCATAGTAGTAGTCTCACTAGGAAAATTTGTTCTATGTCTTAACCTTCCTCAAGAAATGGCAATTCCCTAAGTAATTAGAGTTTTCAAATTATCTGCAATAAAATAAAATAGTACTTAACTATTTTCTCTTAATCCAACATTCTTGGTTGAACCTACTTTAGTTTATATCAACCCTTCTAATATTATTCCTGATAGTGGAACATTCCAAGGAACTTTGGGGGTATCGAAGTGAAGGATTTGGACATGGTGATATCTGAAATCCCTCCAAAATAAAAATGAAACAATCTGGTGAACAATCACCTTATTATTAAATAAATCCACAAAATGATAGTCTTACTATATAAGTTAGTCATGAAATTTTATGTGTATATGTAACTGAATGTTTCTTACTGATAATCTATAGAAATGATCTATTGCAAGCAACTGCAATGGTCTACAAGTGGCTGGACTGGTCTCAAAGAGCCAAAAAATCAATTCAGATGAAGAAACTCCCTGAAATAGATAAAAGTATGCTGTTTCAAAGGGGCACAGGCACCCCAAAGTTTATAGCACTGCTATTGACAATAGCCAAAGTATGGAAAGAGCCCAAATGTCCATGGACAGATGAATGGATAAAGAAGATGTGGTATATATGTCCAGTGGAGTACTACTTGGCAATCAAAAGGAATGAAATCTTGCCATTTACAACTACATGGCTGGAACTAGAGGGTATTATGCTAAGTGAAATTAGTTAGAGGAAGACAAATATCATATGAATTCATTCATATGAGGAATTTAAGATACAAAACAGATGAACATAAGGGAAGTGAGGCAAAAATAATATAAAAACAAAGAAGGGGACAAAACATTAGAGACTCCTTAATATGAAGAACAAACTGAGGGTTACTAGAGGGGTTGTGGGTGGAGGGATGGGCTAAATTGGTAAGGGGCATTAAGGAAGACACTTGTTGGGATGAGCACTGGTGTTATACATAAGGGATGAATCACTGGAATTTACTCCTGAAATCAATATTGTGCTATATGCTAACTAACTTGGATGTAAATGAAAAAAGAAAAATTAATTAATTAATTAAAAAAGAAACTCCCTGAAATAAATTTTATTGTTTGAAAATTGAGGCAAGCTTTGACCAATAATAAGCAGAAAAAAATTAAATCTACATTTAAAATATTTAACCCTAGAAATTCTCAATTATAATCTGAAAAACAAAAAGACATAAGATATTTCCATTTGAACACCTTACCTTGGCTCAGAATTAATAGTTTTGAAAGACTGCATTTTTTTTCTGAGGCACCTGGGTGGCTCAGTCAGTTAAGCATCTGACTTTTGATTCACTATCTCACAGTTTGTGAGTTCAAACCCCACATAGGGCTCTGTGCTGACAGTGCAGAGCCTGCTTGGGATTCTCTCTCCCCCTCTCTCTCTCTCTCTCTGCCCCTCTCCACTTGTACTCTCTCTCTCTCACTCTCAAAATAAATAAAAATAAATGTTTAAAAACAGAGTGCATTTCATAATTTGAAAAGAGCAGGCACACCAATCTACAAAAATGGGCACATTTTTATATATCTGTTATAATAAATGAACACAAAAAGCCTTGAAATATATTGTGATTATGCAAGGTATAACTTATAAATTAGTCTAACGTGTTTTACATCTACTTTAAATCTTTACAGACAAATAAGTATGACCCTTCGAATAACTGAACTTAAGAAACTATGTATTCATCTCCCTGATGCTACTATTGCTTAAGACACTTTTGGAGCTTAACACTCTTCTAATCCAACCCAAGACAACAGATCTGTTACTTCAGTGCCACAATTTGTACTGCCCTCCACACCCACTCCCCCTTTTGACTACCTGCCTCTTCTATTCACCAGACTTGGCTCAAATATATTTTTTGACTGTTTTTGAAATATAAAGCCTTTCTTCAAAGATAGAAAATTTGCCCACTGAGGCATCAAAAGAATATGCTACAGGCTCTGTGATCGCTGCAACGGGAGCACTCCCGAAAAATTCTGAGCAATTGCAGTATCACCTATGGAATTATATAGGTTTGAAAGTGACTATGCTGAATGAGTGCAACCCTCCTTTATACAAACTTTTTGTTTTTAAAAAAGCTGAATTAGTTTCTAGTCCTTTGATTTAAGTGTATCTTAATAATTAAAAATGTAAACAAAACATTTTTAGGCATTCTACTTCATCCAGACATATACACTGAGTGAGGACCAAGAGCCTCTCTAAAAATGGGAAAAATAAAATAGCCAGAATTAACACGAGGACTTTCTGGGTAGAGGAACGATTCTAACTGACAATAGAAGTTGGACAAAGTGATCCACTTTGTTTAGTAAGCCTACAAGGAGGAAATATCAAATGAAAGTAGAAAGAATATAGCTTGTTAAGACAGAATTCTATCACTGAGGTCTTTTCCCTCCCTGTATTACAGGAAAACATCCATTTAAGTGGGGTACACCCTTTTATCTACCTCTCTAATACTCAATTTCTCTCTCTTCATCTTACAAACTCATATTACTCCAGGCAAGCAAAATATCTAGATTTGAATGAATAGCATATTCTCTGCTGTCCTATTTTGAGGTCTGGCTACCTATAATTCAATCCATCATGTTTAGAACTATATCTAGAACCAGAAAATTCAAATCTATTGACTTCTCAACATGCACACATGGCCCAAAACAACCATGTAAAAGTCAATGGAGAAACAGAACAATATATTGAGGTAGGGAGAAAAGGTATTAGCCAGATGTTGCATCAAGTTTATATATCCTTCAGATTCCCATAGAACATGGACATTACTGAAAGAGCCATTTTATATGGATGCATACTACCAAACTTGCTGAAAAGAAGAGACAGGAGAAGGAACATTACATCATTACCACGGGTACACTTCAAATTTTCAGTGAGATTGTTTATCGGAAATAAATTCACCAATAACGTCCAGTAAAACTGATACATTTCATAAGACTGTGAGTAAAACAGATTACTGTTACAAGTGTCATTATCAATAAAAAGACTAATGGCCCTTCAAACTAAAACTACCATCTTCTCTATGTTCTAACTCCCAATCTATTCGTAAACGGTTCCATAATAAAATAAAAACTGGTCGTTTATAAAAGCACTAGATTTGGAGGACACAAAATGAATTACAGAGTTTTCGAAGTGAACATTCTAAAATGAGTTTACTAGTAGCTAACCAGGAACCAGATGACTTCGAACTGTTGAAAAACCACCAGTAATTCTTGCAAAAGACTTAACAATTTCAATGAACCCTGTGCACTTAAAATTTCCATCATAGAATAACTTTTCAATAAATTATCATTTAAAGTTTTAATTTTTTTATGTTTTTATTTATTTTTGAGAGCAGGAGAGACAAAGCATGAGTGGGGAGGGTCAGAGAGAGAGAGGGAGACACAGAATCCGAAGCAGGCTCCAGGCTCTGAGATGTCAGCACAGAGCCCAACGCAGGGCTCGAACTCACAAGCTGTGAGATCATGACCTGAGCCGAAGTCAGACACTTAACCGACAGAGCCACCCAGGCGCCCCTCATTTAAAGTTTTAAATAAACTCCTTTTTCCTTTATGCCTGTGACACATAGATGTATTTCTAGGATTTTTTTCTTTCCACTCCAAATTAACATTAAAAAAGATATAATGAATCTAATATTCTATTGCAATTAAACAGCAGTCATTTCCACTTTGCAAGCAAGATGTCCAAGTTTAAAAAGATAAAAGCGCCAACCCCTTAAATGTATTAGAGTCAGTATTGACTTTAGAACTCAGAACCTCTCCATTCTGGATATGGAAGATAATTTGATGTTAATGGCTAGATTTTAATTTCTCACATATATAACACAGTTCTTGCTGCTACATGGAGCACAGGCTCTTTATAACAAATACCCTACAGATCTTTAATTGGTAGTTAGGAAACATGCTTTTCCTAATCATCGAGTCTCTTTTAAATATTATATTTTCAAATACTCATTTAGGGAAACTAATGAGGTAAGATATGAGAGGGATAAAGAAGGTATGTTGTTTTCAAAATTAAAAATTTCAGGACATCAGTCCGGCAGGCATAAAACAACATAAAACAAATAACTGGATAATCAAACAATAAAAACAAACTAGAAATAATATGAAGGCTTTTTTAGAAACTATTATTGCACATATGCAATAATTACTTCCATCAAGACTTTTATTATACATTTGTTTTTATGGAATCATAATGCAAAAGTGCATGCTATTGTTTAAACACATTCACCACATACCTCATAACAGAATATGATGACAATATGTATTAAGGATAATACAGAAAATGTGGCTAAATGCATTCTGTATTATGGTTCCATAATACAGCATGCAAATGGTTCTGACTAAGCAGACACAGGAGACAGTCGTTAGTGCGCACGCTGTGAATGTATATTATGAATAATGCATAAAACTTGGCTAAATCCTAATGAGTCCATTGACATCCTATGGGGTCCAAAGGAGGCTCAGATCCCAAAGCATGGCCCTGGCACACTTCTATCCACCAATCATTCTAAAAAACAATACCGCGAAAACAAAGGGCATTAAACAACATGAACGCACTGTCAATCTAGGTCAAGCTTTCGAAATAAGCACAAAAATTAGATAGAAACTTTGAAAAGAGAACTAAAAGTCCATCTTACATCATCCCCCCACTTACAGCTTTTCAAAATTATCTATTGCAATTTAAATGGGACAAAAGCTGCAGTTGCAGGTTTGATGTTATTTCTTTTCTCTGGTTTTCTTCAGGGAGCTGCTATTACAAGGAAGATCTACGCAATCCCTAAGAAAAGTGACCAAACTCTTAGACCGTGGTGGTAGAAAGTCGTCCTGCTTTGAATGAGTAATGCTTACAAAATGCATTGTAGCCAGTTAAATAAGGAAATAGATACGATACGTCTGAAAGCAGTCTTTATGGTAGAAATTCCTTAAAATTCTAGATTTACACAGCTTTTTAAAGAATCAAAAAGAATGCCATGAGCATGTCACTTGCAGCACATTAAAAAAATCCATATTTTTTTCCCCAATGGCCACTAAATGCTCTTAACCACAGAGTCCTTGAAGAAAGAAACCATGGCTATTACCCCTAGATGGGTATGCCCCAAGATGAACACCTATATGAGCACGCTCAACGTGTTCACTGAGCCAAAAACGCAGAGCCGAGCAAGCTGTGCTTGAGATGCACAAATTAAGGACGTGACAGAAGCTGTGCATCCCAGCCTTCCTTGGAGTGGGAAGGCAAAGGACAGCTGCTCCTTGGCGGTGCCCCCAGGGCAGGTGGGGAAAGGGCACTCTGGGAACACATCCCCACACAACAGTAGGGAGGTGAGGGCTGGCCACTTGGGGAAAACCCTGCACACTCAGAAAACACACAAGACCAAAGGTCAGGAGTTAAAGTTCTGGGGATGGAGCTCTTGACAACTTGCCCCGCCCCCTGAGGTTTTCCCATCCCCTCGCCAGGTACAAGGCCCAGGCAGAGTCAGGGCAAAGGCAGAAAACGGTTGCTGCCAGGGAACCTCAAGTGTGGAAATACAGAAATTCCTCCATCACTGAATTGTAAAACGCAGGTCACTTACCAGCCCATATTTGGGCTCAAATCAGCTCCAGGGCCTGGATCTAATGGTAATTTAGCGTATATGGTATGAAGTGAGGGCTCCCTGGAAGACCCCTTCTGCGAAACAATATTGCTATATTTTCCCATCCCTAGCCACCAGAAGAGCCAGAAATTTTAAGTCTAGTAAATGTTTATGAAAAACAACCCTTCATACATTTCTATTTAAAGTACAAATACTCCTGGGTATAGTTAAGTTCAAAAAAAAAAAAAGAAGAAGAAGAAGAAAAGAAAAGAAAATGGGAAAAAAAGTATGATACATTTGTGTTTGCTTTCTTTTGTGAAAAGAACTAGGACAATGATGAAGCGTTGCATGCCTGGGGTAGATACTGGGTGATTTAAAAATGGTTAAAGACGGGACACACAGAGATTAACTTTGCTTGCTTTTCCAATAGCACTGTCGCTGGCACAACCAGGGATTCTGTGATGAGGAATTAAGACCCTCGACAGACTCTTAAAGTTTAAAACTTCCCCAGCACTATCTTATTATGTTTGTATTTGCACCTGGGTAAGCGCTGTCACTGTTGCTAGAGCATGAAGTATGAAAATCATACAGAAAAATAAGGTATCTGTTGTGACCACTTGTGCTGTTTTCCCTGTTCTAAAATTTGCCTCGTAGCAAGTGCAACAGAACAAAATTCTGTTCCTGATAGAACCATTCCTTAAAGCTAGTCTGCTTTTGAAAACCATTCTCCACCAGGGCTTGTCCCAGCTCCTCTATAAGCGACTGACAATTGCTTCACTCCCCCAGTCTTTCTTCACCCCTCCCAGATGCCACCAAAAGAATAACAGAAAGTCTCTCAGTAGCACTTTGCTTCACAGCAGGAAGCTGTACTGTTTGTGATATCCATTTTGATACAAACCTAAATTAGGCCTCTGGAAATAGGTAATGCATAAAAAGAAGCGTTTTGTGTCACCAAATTATTATTATAGGTTACTGTTACCCCTTGGAAGATAGAGGTGAGCTCCGCAGCTCCCCACTGAGGTGACTATTTGTCATGAAATCACAGGCCCTACCTCAAAAGATGTTTCAGGTGAGCTTGCGATAAGACAAACTATCCGGTTGACCTATAGGATTCTGATAGCTAGTTTAAGTGGGGAAGCTATGAGAAACACCAGTTAAACAAAAGGATCAGCACAGCATGTGGGGCCAGCAGTCGACGAGCACAAGTTTTACAGCTGACAGAGCCTCGAGATGTAGGGAAACGAAAACGGCTCAGGGTATTTTACTATCAGACAGATTTAAGGCTCTTCTCTTCGAAAGCTCTCCTTACAAAGACATGTAGAGGGGCAAAAGTTCAGAGCTATGGCTAGTTTTTTAAAGGTCACTTGTGATAAAACTAGTAACTAGCCCTGTTGAGATAATAAATTGGAACATTGAATATCCTGACGCTTCTATTTCTTCATATGGCCCAGATGGTAAATAAATTTTGTTTTTGAAATTCCTCGCACAAACATTTCAGTTTCTGGTCCATAACTGAGATCCGAAGAAATCTCAGAACGGACCCTAAAACCGTCCCGGTGTCTTAATCCTAACACCAAGTTCTTGAAAACATGTGGCATTGTACTTTTTCTAATTTAATCTTTGTGATATTTAACTCTCTCCTATTCTTTTTTCATCACTACCTTAAAATAAGCAGCATTCACAATGTTAATAATTATAAGCAGAACTGAATTCAAGAATCGAGTCAAAGATCGCTTTCTATGCACCTATAGGTAACCCGAAGAAAACACATGGAACATGCAATGACACCTTCTCGTCCTTCAGTCCACCTCGGATCACTTGCCGATTAAAAATTGTACAAGAGTCATCATGTCATACGATAATAACTCAGCTTTCCCTTCTTCCACATGCATTTTTATTCTGTGTTCTGGTAAAAATTATCACATGTGCCTGGCTTATCTCATTAAAATAAACAGACACGACTGAGTTCATATCTCTCGAGACACAGTAAACACAATGCAAAATGTAATTCCTCAAGTTGGAATAACTGATATTTACTGAATAAATAACTGATTAATTAAAGCTTCTTCAGAGTGAGTGTCATAAGTTTATGTCGAAGAGCAACAGAATTATTCTGCAACTGGTATCATGGAAAAAAAATAGCTAATAAGAACAACCAAAGTTTCATAAGGAGTTCAGTAGACTGTGGCTACCAGCCAAATTTCATAGCTGCACCACAGCTTTAGCTGAGTTGCTAAATTTGAAGGCAGAGTAAATGTTCTTCTCTCCTTTCCTAGACACAACCCATAAAATAATAGGTTCTCTTTAATGTCTAAGAATGTTGTTTAGGTCTCATTCAAGTCAGCAACAAGAGCTTCAGTCTCAGAAAAAGCCTAGGCAATCGCAATAAGCTGCAGTCTACAACACTTGAACAGCAGAAGTCCTGGAATCACTCGCTTCAGAGTGAGGCCATCATAGGATCCCAATACAATCTCATTCAAGGAATTCCGACTAGCAATTGCTTGGCATTCTTAGGATCTCTAGGTATCATCTGAATTCCAGCTACTGAAATTAAATCTTCTATGTTTCCATTTTCTAAAATAATCACTCCGTTCAAATATCCAAGAACATTACATCTGGTCATAGTTAAAGCCCCTTGCTGTTGACAAGGCACTTTCTTGAAAGTTTCTGCAAGCTATGTGTCACACCCCGTGCTTACCTGGGAGGTCCATTCTCTGGGAAATCGCCTTTGCTGCAGCCTCCTCCTTAAAAATATTCCTACACCCATGCTGACTTTGTATCTGTTCGGTTCAAATTTAGATTCATTGGTACTTTTCCATAGTTACATTTCTTGCTCAGTTGATATGTCCTTTTATTTATTCTGAAGTTTTCGATGTAAGACAAACAGGAATACCACCTTCTAAAATTACTACTATCCTACCATCCTCTGATGGAACATTAGTGGGAAGCAATATTCTCCAAAGCTATGAAGCATACACTGCCCTAAATTACATTGCAGTCGCTGCCCTGAGCTCACACATTTTTGAATAGAAAGACTCCCAGGGATCTCTCTGTACTGACTGCATTTACTGCTTTAAAATATTTTTAACCCAGACGCTGAAGTGCCAGCCTTGCAGTTCCTCATGCTAATCCCAGCTTGGGTGGCTGTTCTTAAGGGAAAGCATTCAAAACATTGTAACAGTGCATCAACTTTGACCCTTTTCACTTAAACATGAGACTCTTAAAAAAAAGTTTGAATTCCAGAGGGAATCACTGAACTTTGACCTGCTTAAAATTAGTTTTGTTTTAGTGCCTTCATGGTGACTCAACAGGCCAATTTTCCAGACACTTAAGACGTTTCTGCCCCTGAAGATTCCAGTTCAAGTCCACAGCTATGTTTGCTGGTCAGATCAGAACACTTTGTCCCAGGGTTTAAAGCAGCAAATTCCCAGATCTCCATCTCTTTGCCAGATGTTGGCATTAGTTGGTATTAAGCTGGATCTAAACACACGCACACACGCACACACACACTACACACACAATTAGAGGAGAGGCTCTATTTTTCTTTTCTTTTCTTTCCACATACGGCCTTTTAGGAAACAAAGTTTTCCACTCAAAATTCGGTCATGGAGAAATGTTTATCAGGATTATATAAACATTACTTACTAGCCTAACTCCTACAAGAATAAAACTCCTAACTTTCAGTAAGCAGTACTATGATACATTTATAATGCAAGCTTTCTGAGACTACTTTTCTTAATGGGGAACAAAAAATCTACTGGGGTCTTATTTTCTCATCTATTACAGATTTTTTTAATTGTCAGTGAATAATTATATCACAAATGGACATTAACACAATATTATCCTTTTCTTCAATGGAACTGCAAAACAACATTTGTTGTGAAATCGTCCATGTTGTGAATTGTCCCTGACAATTAATAGGGAAAATAAAGTTACCGAAGAACTAAAGGTACAGATATAGCAAAATTCATTCAGTTTGATTTAATACCTCAAAACTGCTCCCCCTTTTAGCTAACCTAGCTTTTTTGTAAAAAACAAAACGGCACCCAATTTCATTAACACAGTCTCAGATGTTTTATAAGAAGAAAGTAACTATTAGTCTAGAACAATCCCTGCATAAATTCTGTGCTTTAAAAGTTTTAGAATAGTCAAGAATAAGGGCATTCAGGACAAGAAAGCCCATTTAGTACTATGAAAACAGAAAAAAAAAAAAGAAATCTTAACTCAGTTAGTTAGCCAGGATAAAAGAAAGAATCAGTACAACACAAGTTAGTCTACAAAACTTACAAACCATGTTAAACAAGACGACTTTATTGTCTCCAACAGGTAAGTTAGCTGTACTATAAAGTAGCACAAGAGTACATATGAGACTACATGCGAACACTGCTTTGAACTTAAATCTATCAATTTTCAAAGAGCAACCAAGGACATTCTTGAAATACAGGCATTCGATCCCTATTGTTAATGCCCGAAGCTGGAAATCAGAAGCTACAGGGTACAGTGTCACAAAAACTGATCATAGAAGAATTTATTTGAATTGTTTTCTCTCCTATTAAACAGCACTAATTCCAATGCTAATACTCAGAAAATAAAAACTACTCAACTGAGTCTCTCTAGCAATTATTTCTTTCATTTCCTACCCATTTAAGAAAGAACATATTAAACATGCTGACTCGGATAAGCGTCCGGCTTCAGCTCAGGTCATGATCTCCCTGTTCATGAGTTCAAGTCCTGTGTCGGGCTGAGAGACTGGAGCCGGCTTTGGATCTGTTTCTCTCCCTGTCTCTCTGCCCCTCCCCTGCTCCCTCGCGCGCACGCGCGCTCTCTCTCTCTCTCCCTCTCAAAAATAAAATAAACATTAAAAGCAATTTAAAAAAGATGTTCAAATTGGGGTAAATGGTGAATGTTTTGGATATGTACATTACTGCTTCAGTTTTATTTTATTCATAAATCATTCAACACATAACATTGTGTGAGTGGTAGTGAATGGCCACAGATTTCTTAAATTAAGAAAATATTTGGAATTCAATTATTTTACATTTCAAGCACATGTAACTGGGTTCTTCACTGATGGCTAAGAAAACAAACATTAATAGTTTTAAAAACTGAGCCAATTATGTGAAGAGGTCAACTAAAATGAAAATTTCAAATGCTACCAAATAGTACCTCCAAATGACATGAAAATAAGTATGAATTATGTAAGATGCTAATGAAAATACATGTATTTATAGATAAGACAGTGAATGGTAGTATTTAAATAAAATTATATAGAGACATTCCCATGCAAGGACCATTATCTGAAGAATCTGCCAACATAGGATTAGCACTGTAAGTTGCTTAATCCTTTAATTGTCTTAATAATACAATATGCTACTAATTGTGTGAGGTATTTTGGCCCTGCATTCCAAAAGACATATTTGCATTTTTCTCTGTATACACTGCAAAAGCCAATACACTGTGTCATTAAAAAGTAATGTGACTGGTTTTCATACAAACATACCGTGTCACCCACACGCTTTTCCTTCACAGTGGTCCCCTTAGAACACGACTCTCTCACCCTTACAGATCAGCCATCAGTCATGGTATTTCTACCACCTTCTGAAAGTGCTTTCTAAGTCTGGAACACACACACGCGCGCACACACTTCTAAATATCCTCGATGGTGACAAATTTCATAATTTGAAAGTCAATTTTAGCCATTTTCATCATTTCAGGGAGACATTTATAGCCAACTCTGGCAAATAAAAAAAAAGGATGATGAATCTTGGTATAAAATACGAATAGAAAGTAATGAGATGGATGTTTTAGTCAGGCTTGCAAATGATTCAAAAGACAATTCTGAGAGGAAGTTTTCCAAAATGTTTTGAACAAGGGCATCATTGGAATCAAGGTTTTGCTTCTGTAGGTGACAATCTTGAAAAACAACATTAACGTGAATGCATAAATGATAGCACAGTTGTTTTTAAAAATCAAATTTGGTACTTTTCACTCATACTCTGCATATATGAAATAAGCAGATATGCATTTTCATTTAGATGGTCATATATGTATCTTCTGAAGCTTCTCTGGGTTGATTTGCAAAATATTATATACGATATAAACTTAACTCTTGATCTTGCAAAAAAGAAAAAAAAACCCTTTATTTCCATAGTCAGATAGTTACATCCAACTCTAATCTACAGGCTTCTATAAACTTTTTTCTCTCCTACATACAGTCAAAACCTAACAAGAGCTCGCTGTGGGATTATGCACAAAAACTGCAAATTTAAACAAGGTGCGATCGTATACTTTCTCACACATTATTGTATCATGCTGCACCAGAACACTAATGTATGCATAGTTCCAAAATAGCTTGGGCTATTACTGCACAGGCTTGAAAACTACTAAATCCCAATAAGAGCACGTTTCAAAAACTGTGCCTTCATTATTGCACGCTAGTAAAGGTTGCTTTCTCTATTTATATTTTACAAAAGAAAAAATGCAGAAATGTCTATGGCATTGCCTCATAATTCTGAGGTCTTACTTATTAGACGCTTTGTAGTTATAAAAGTTGTTTCATCGATATAAATATGACAATGGGACTCGATACTATTTAATCGACTCAATTATGGAACAAGTGTGCTTTTTTCCTTATGCTGCCCTACTTTCTTTTAAGTTGCATTTGAATTATTGATGAAGTTGCAATAAAGCATTTCTTTGTTGCACATAGTTTAGAAGTAGAGAATGATGTTTCATGGTTAATTTTTAGACCAATAGTGATAAAATAAACACACTTGTTGTCCTCTCAAAAAAGTCAATAGCATAGTACAAGCTTAAAGGATTGACTTTTCCTTTTTTTTCTACTGTCCTGAAAATATGTTGTGCAGAAATCATGAATATAAATACAAATACAAAAGGAGAAGATGGCAAGCAAAGTGCACTATAGAAAATACAGGTCCAGGTCTTTCTGGGTATTGAAAAGATTTACACCTGTGATAAATTTAGGTTCTGTTATTCCTCAGGTATTCCGAGGACTTTAGTTACGTGGGAGGATGAGGAACCCCAAAATGGTAGAATGAATAGTTTTGGGGACTACCTAATCATTACACAACTGATGCCCCTTCCACTCCATTTTCCAGGCAACAGCCAGAATGATCTTTTTGAAATGCAAATCTAAATCCTTTAATCTCTTGCCCTTGCTTTTTTGATAAAAACTCCAGATCATTAGCAGCAACTACAAGACCCTATATAAGACAGCTCCTGCCTCCTCCTCCAGTCTCATTCTTTGAAACGTTGGCCCTTCTCTTCTGTGTCCCAGCCACTCTTGTCTCCTTTAGTCCCTCAATATTCCAAGCTGTGGCCCACCTCAGAGCTTGGCACATGCTGTTCTCTAGTCCATATTCACCCACACCTTCTCCACCTAGTTACTTCCCCTTAGCTCTCTTCATATCCCAGACAAAATGTCTCTTCCTCCTGGAAGTCTTCTATGACTTCTAGAATAAATCAAGATGCCCTTTATAACTTCCTATACTCTTCTGCCATAATGCAGTCCGTAGCAGTTATCACTAATACCATAGCACGACTCTTAGTCAACCTACATCCACCAAGTTACCAGAGTAATGGATGAGCTCCATTCCCCCTGTGAAACACAGTATTGCCCATAGCACCCTAATGGCAAAAAGGCTACTCTCAACACCCACACACACACACACACTCAGACCAATTTAATTGCCTACTTAATCCCAGATCCATGTATGCCACTTCTACTTCCTATTAGGTAAATTCATTGAACATTACATAACTAAAAAAATATGAGGGCACAAGTGGTTTTTAGTGGCACTAGATTAAATGTCTTGGAAAAAATAAAGGCAAATTGTTTTTAATAACCACCGCAGTTCTCTCTACTTCATAAAATTGGGATAAAACTCAAAAATAATCTACACAAATTCTGCACTTAAATTCCCTGCCAAATGCCTTTAAGCTTTCTTGCCATTTTTAGTAAATAAAAAAAAGTCACAGAATATATATTATGGGTGTAACTTACCCAAGAAGATGAAACAGATCATCATTTAGGGACCACACGTAAAAGCCTTGGCTACACATCAATTAATTGGCAAACTGATAAACAAAGATCCATTGATAGAGCACATTATGTTTAAAACCCTAAAACACTTAAAGTACATATTTCTTTAGCATCCTAGGCTTATGTGATTTTTTAAAAAATAACAGTCCGGCTACCAGTCATAATTACAATGAAAAAGAGAACATTTCTCTATCCTATTTGTTGACAGAGATGATTAACCTCCATCTTCTCCCTAGACGAGGAGCTCCATAAGCAGGGACCAAATCTCTTTTCTTACCTTTGTAACCCCATTACTCCACAGTTGTCACATGTGATAAAAAACAGACTTGCAATAAAAAGATTTTAAATGAGTGAATAATGGTAATATTAGTCAAGCACAACATTGTTTATTTCAAATTATTAAGATCAACACGCAAATAGTTATACAGAGAATAAGAACAAGTATGGATGTAATCACCTGAAAATTTCAAGGCACAGTACTTCAAGATAATACATGTCCTCCATTCAATAATGGAAAGATCATTTGTGCGTATATTTTTAAAAATCTTAATTTTTTAATTATTTTTTTAAAAAAGCACTCTCTAGCACAGGGAAGTTTCTACCTTTTAATTTATGAACTATAGTCAGGTTTCCTTAGGAATCTAACCATGATTAGCATATCATTATTAAGACTTCTATATACTAATTCCAAATCTGGCTACCATTTAATTTTATCTATAATGAAAAATAAATGATACCTGAAATGTATTTATCCCCTTCCTTCAAGAAATTCAAAGCAACCGATATCTTTTAAGCATAAAAACTTAATACTTTTATACTTTTTAAGTATAAAAATGAGAACACAACTAAAATGAATTTTTATTAACAAAATAAAAGATATTAATAAGGAAGCTAAGCTATCTGAAGTTCAGGCACAAGATCAATCTGCGATAATTCTTTTAAGCCATGCTGAGTTTTGCCTGAAACATGCTTATAAACATTTAAAATGCCAAAGGACAGGAAGGAATTCACTATACTTATGAAAGGTTTGTCTTTTCATTGCTGAAATGATATAAAAAAGGTATCTTTTCATTATCGCATGTAACTGATTTATAAGTTTATGAATCAGAGAAAAATAAGTAAAAGCATTTTGGAAAATGAGGCAGGATATGGCTCATAAGTCACAGCCAGATACACACAGGCAATGGTGTCAGCGTGGCCCCGACCTTCTAGTTAATTGTGAGGGATTGTTAAACAGAAGGAAACGCTAAGTCATTATGACCCTGATTAGCGCACACAGACACACACACAGACACACACACACAAACAGACACACTCTCCCTCCATGATTTTTAAAATATTTTAAAGCATCACAAGTGTATTCTAAAAACCTTATTTATTTTTTAATACTTGGGAGTTCATATGATCTCATTTAAAAAGTTACACAGGTTGAACGCAAAAAGCTGTCAAAATTTGTCTCCAGTACAATTTTTCCCCATCTAATGTAAAACTTACGCTCTGGAAATCTAGCTCAGGAGTCTTCAAGGTGGAGGCAAAAAATAATAACAATCTACCGGCATGTTAGAAAAAATATGATGGCTTCTATTTACTTGTTCTACAGATGTTCTTTATTCCCTCTTTATCTCATTCCTTTTAATTTCTATTTTTGTTTCCCTCTAGTAAAATAATAATCTTTTGATTGATGGTGTGCACACAAGATCCTAAAAAATCCGGAAAGCAGTGAATTAGAGATCCATCTGGGAAACTGAAACCTAGGCCTACATTCCTGTCCACCTACTAGGCAAGAATTCCTCCTCCCTTACCAACGCACGGAGACACCATTACCCCATCACGTGTCTACATCCAGTCAGCTGTCCTACTTCCAATTAAAATGTTCCCTTGGCCTCATTCCATAAAGATATTTTATCCAAAGCTGGAATTATTTTATTTATTTATTCCCCTGCCACCCTTTTGCCACTTACTCCTCTGACAACCATCAGTTTGCCCTCTGTATTTATGGGTCTGTTTTTGCTTTTTGTTTGCTGGTTTCTTTGGGTTTGTTTTGTTTTTTAGATACCACATACAAGTGAAATCATATGTATTTGTCTTTCTTTGTGTGAATATTTCACTTAGTATAATACCCTCTAGGTCCGTCCAAGTTGTCATAAAAGGCAAGATCTGATTCTTTGCTATGACTAAGTAATATTCCATTCTGTACATATACTACATCTTCTTCATTCACCAGTCGATGGACACTTGGATCGCTTCATATCTTGGCTGTTGTAAATAATGCTGAAATAAACATAGCATTGCATATATCTTTCCAAATTAGTGTTTTTGATTTCTTTGGGTAAACAACCAATAGGAGAATTACCAGGTCATATAGTAATTCTATTTCTAATATTTCGATGAAACACCATACTGTTTTCAGCATGGTTTTATTTTTTAATCTAACTATTAACAGATTGCCACAGGGGCCCTCCTTTCACAACAGGAAGAAGTTCATGTTAATGCCATTTTCTCTCTTTTCTTTCATCATTTGTCACACATTACAGTTTCATATGCTTTAGGAAATGGATTATGGATGACATCGTCTAATTTTTAGCTAACTTAACCCTCATAATGTGGACAAGTGTTTAAAAAAGTCTTCCTTCCTAGGGATTTGCAAGTAATACTAATAATGTAATTATAAGTGAGCATGGGAAAATGGCAAAGGTGTACCTCTTAGACTGCTGCTAGCTCATTGTTAGCCACATTTCAAGGAAAATCTATAATAATTCAAAAAATAGAAGGGCGCTTGGGTGGCTCAGTCGGTTAAGCATCCAACTTCGGCTCAGGTCAGGATCTCACGGTTCAAGAGTTTGAGCCCCGCATCAGGCTCTCCACTCTCAGCTCAGAGACTGCTTTGGATTTTCTATCTCCCTCTCTCTCAAAATTAAATAAATATTTAAAAAATAATTTTAAAAAAAAGTAGAGAAATTCTCTGGAAGGCTGTATGTAGTGGGTGCTGTAGTATGCTACCTGGTAACCCTCATTTCCCAGCTGCTAGGAGTGTTGGCTGCTGAAGACTCCCTTCCTTAAGAACTCCCCTCATCTAAAGTTCTTCCCCCTCCCCAAGGATGGCCCACATCCAACACCAATGTGAGGTTACAGAGGCCTGGCCCCCTTGCCTCAGTTTAGGACATCTCTAAGCAGCCATCCAATTCCAGAGCTCCCCATAGATTAGCGGTAGCCTCAGGTGTGGCACACTCAACCTCTCCTTGGGCCCATCCTGCTTCTCTCAGCCCCTCACAGGTGCTATTCCCCAAAACCCCTGGCAAGGAAACCCAGTGTACACAAATCTACACGTCAGAGTTGGTGTCCAGGAAACTCTGCTGTACTTCCACTGTTACTTCTACTGTCACTTAAGCAGAACCTTGCTCTAAGTGTTTATTGTGCCCTGAATACTAGCTAAAGTACAACACATGTACATAAATTATGAATGTGTGTGCGCACACACACACACATTCTGTACATTTGTGCACTCTAAAAATTTTACTGATGGGACACCCCTAAAGTATTAATAGGTCACCAAATTTGCAAAGACAGCATCCTAACTGCTGACTTAAGGAGCCAGACTTCCATTTTTTGGCTAATGCATCATTAGTTCATTCACAAGCAAAGCAGGCTATGTTACCCAACACTATAAGGCTCCCCATGGCCTACCAGACAGAATCTCATGAATAGAGTCTACGATAAAAAGATCACCCTAATCCAACCACTGTCAACAATCACAGCCTCATCTCAGCCAGTCCCCATCAGCTCTACCGACACTAAACAATCTGTAATTTCACAAACACTCCATGCTATTTCTCACCTCCTTGCCTTTTCACTTATGTTGCACTGCCTGGTTGGAATACCCTTCTCCCTTCTCAGAGCACCACTCCCTGCCTTACTAAGGGCAGGTTTCTGGGCAGTGTGCCCGAGGGCAGGCAATACAGGGGTCCAGTGTCTGCAGAAATGTTAAGAAGCATAATATAAGTAGAAGGCAGTGGGCTTTTTACTATTATCTGGCTCCAACAATTCTAAATTATGTAATAATAAAATGGTCCTTCCCACCAGGGCTAACTGCCCGAAGGCCCACCCTGGATATGCCACTTACCCATTTAAGCCTTGACTCAGGAAGGCACAGTAAACATTGAGCAACCCTAGTAAAACATCAGGTTTGACTATAGGTCATTATTAGCTCCAAGAAAATTAATTTTTTAATGTTTATTTTTGAGAGACAGAGAGACAGAGCGTGAGTAGGGAAGGGCAGAGAGAGAGAGGCAGACACAGAATCCGAAGCAGGCTCCAGGCTCCGAGCCATCAGCACAGAGCCCGACGTGGGGCTCGAACTCACTGACCGTAAGATCATGACCTAAGCCGAAGTCGGCTGCTCAACCGACTGAGCCACCCAGGCACCCCTATTAGCTCCAATAAAATTAAAGTTGTAAAAAAGAAAAAGTAATAAATTCATGATATTCTCAGAGATACACAACATTTACATAGTCAAAGTGACTGTGTTTACTGAACCCCCCTACATACACACAAAAAAGGATGAATTATTTTGGAAGAAAGAGAAAAGAAATATGTGTGGTTTTAGGAAGGTGAGGTAGAGGAAGACTTCCAAAACAAAGCCAAATAGTAGGAAATAGTTATTGACAAATAACTTTAAAAAAAATAAGAAAAACAAGAAGTAAACATTTTATTTGGATATACAGAGTTGAAAGTAGTAGCAATGTGTAGGCATGATCATTCGTAAGATAGGAGTGCCATTTTATTGTAGAACTTTGAGTTTATATAATGTACATACAGTATTTTAATATGTATTTAAATGATTAATAAAATACTCAACTCATACATCAGTTCACTCAGTAAACCTTCCCCAACCTGTCTGCTGTGCTCTCAAAATACTCTATCACTACACCTATCATACTGATACATAATTACCGGTTTATGTTACTAGCTCCCCTATCAAATCAACATTCCTGCAGACAAGAACCAACATTTATTTATATTTGTATCCCCTGGCAAAAATGATACTTAAATTTAAATTCAAATCCAAATTCAATAAATATTTCTTGAGCTCCAAATAGACAAAAGCAGTAACAAGATACAGGTTTCTGATTTCAAAGGAACATTTATAACCATAAAATGTCATCACATGGAGGAGTTCATGATGCGCCCAGGATTGCTTTAAGTACTTTGTATCCATTCTCTTACTGATTCCTCACAACTGCTTACTGCTATCATTATCCCCATTTTGCAGACGAGGGATCACAGACTGAGAGAGGTTAAGTAAATTGCCCAGCTCGGAAGAGTAAATGATGATCCAAAATAGAGGTATAATAATGAACTACGGCATCTACATTCCAAGACGCAAACTCACAATTATATCTCAAAGGATAAGACATGTTCACAACATGCTTACAATATGGTACAATATATAATTAAGTAATAAAAGTGGTTACAGATGTAAATAGTGTAAGATCAGAAGGAGAGATCTCCGGTCAGTATATTCTATGAGGATACTATGAAAAAGTAAAATTTAACTTGGAAATTAAGATATGGGTAGCGTTTCAGGGAATCTATAGGAAGGAATGTTATATATGAAAGGAACACATAGAAACGTGAAGGCAAATACAAAGATGTAGACCGAAGACACTGTATGTTTTGTATCAAATCGTTCTGCCTAAATACTTAAGGGCTATAGCAGATACGGATCCAGTCACTAGAGAGCCCAGGAGAGATATGGTCTAAAGCATCTCTCTTCTGATTCAATGAAACATGGAAACAATGGGTAATTACCAGAGGGAATATCCCACTAGATTGCTGGAATGGGGTTAGAAAGTAGGGTTAACAAAGCACCTAAAACTGGGCGACTTTCCGTGTTTTTTGTTTTTTTGTTTTTTTTTCTGAAATCCTTCCTCATGTCTCCATCTCTAACACTACTGCAAGAGTCCAAATTTCAAGCCACTATCTTTTGCTTGTATAAATAACACCAATAGTCTCCTTATCCCAAATCCATTCCTGCTTCTCTTAAATTTGGTCTACATGCTGTAGCCACAAATTTTATTAGTTTCTTGCTTGAAACTATTCAATGGGTTTCTTATCACCCTTATTATAAAGACTCAACTCTCTAACATGGCCCATCAGGTTTAATGATCTGATCCCAACCTACCTCTAGAGCCTCATTCCTTAGTCACTGGGCTCCAGCTATGCTGGTCTTCTAATTCCAAGAATGTATCCTTCACCCACTTTGGAATCTTTGCACAGGCTACTCCCCATGTCTCAAAAGTTTTTTCTCTCGTCCTCTTTACCTCATTAACCGTTATTCAAATGTGACTTCCTCACAGCAGCCTCCTCTGACTGCCCCCCCCCAAATAGATTAGATACTTCTCCTATAGATTGTATATACTTCTGTGAAATAGAGTTCCACAATTCGCAATCATAAATGCAGGCACTGATTCCAGTTTATCTTCCCTAGTAGGCTTCAAATCCTTGTGTACAAGGTGTGTGCCTCCTCCACACATCACTGATATTTAACATGGTGTCTGGTTCATAGTAGGTGCTCAATAAATGTTGATTGTTGAATGAATGAAAGGACAACACAAAAAGAGAAAGCCAAAATACAGAAGCAAGTTGATTGAGAACCAAGGAAAGTCAATTGATGAGCAAGTCTGAAGTAGCTAGACAAAGCAACTCTGGAAGAATTGTCTGAGTCTGACAGGGTTCAGGTCTGAGGAGTGGCTTTTATGTAATGGCATGATCTCTGGTGTGGGCACTGTGAGAAGAGTTGATAAGGCTGATGTTGCAGACAGTTGGGGAGTCATCTGGGAAATTATGTTCAGCTTGAATCCAGATCAGAAGCAAATTATTCTCAAAGGATAAGTTTCAAATATGAGCCCGTAAATATAGAAGACTTGGAGATACATTGTAAGGCCCCCGAAAACCACACTTAAGAGTTTGGGTCCCATCTGGCACCCAGGCACTTGGAATTTTTGAGAAAGGGGCCACATGACCTAAATACCATGTCAGGAAGATTGACCGGGCAGTGGTAAACAGAACAGTTGTAAGGAGAGATGCTAGTCTGTGGAACTTCTCAATTGGTCAGAAATGAGCTGAAAAAAAGAATGTCTTCGAGTGATAGAAGTATATATATATATAAGGAAAGGGGAAAACAAAAATATGATTTCCAGGAATGACTCAAGAGCATTTAAAATATACTTCGTATATTACCACAGTCTTGTAAGAGCCCATGCTTCAGAATCAACCACTGTGGGTTCAAGTCTCAGCTCCACCACTAAACAGCTATGCTACTTTGGGGCAAACCCAACATTATCTATATAATGGAGCAGCATTTGTATCTAAATTAGAGAAGTACTGGGAAGAATCGATAAAAATAAAAAATAAAAAAACTGCTCGGCACAATGCCTGGCAATAGCAAACTATCAATCAAAGTCAACTGTTATTTCAAGCTAGACAGAAGCAAGGGCACAGTGCAGGGGAGCTTATTTTTGGCGGGAGTGTCTTCATGTCACAGGAAGATAGCCACCTATACTGTAAAGACTTAACTCCTGTCCTGGCTTCTTCTGCCTGATCTTCATAACGCATTTACCTCTCTGGCTTCTCATCTGGATTCATGCTAAACACGATCGATGCCAACTCTCTCAGGGGCCTTGTTCTTCAAGCTGCTCGATCCATTTCTAAACTTAGGCTTTCAACATTTCTTTCCAACTTGCCCCCTTACTCTAATGCTGCCTCCTAGAAGCAATCCTACATACGTAACTTGAAGGTAAACCTTCTGTGGCTAAATACACTTCTCTCTTCCTATGAGATGTCAGAAAGATTATGTTGAAAGCAAGTGCAATGGTAAACTCGGTTTTTAAGAGTTAACAGTGAGTAATTTCTTTTTTCTCTAAGGATAGGTAATAGCATCAGATTCTGAAATTAAGCACAGCAGGAAGAAAAAGGCTGCATAGATTTCACAGAGTATCACAGGCCTCTGCAATAAAGCACTTAAAAATGCCTTGTATTGCTAATTCTTTACACAATCTCCTTTTATTTCCAAAGCAGTATGCGGGGCTTGAGCCATGAGACGCGCATTGATGTTAACATTACACTGCTTGAATTAGAGCCATTTTTCTACTGAAACTCCTGTTAGGTTTAGAATTACTTTTTACCATCTTTCCCGCAATACATTTTCTGGCCTGACTTCCCAGGTCAAATGAATGGCTGCCTCTTCTACCAATGCTGAACCTGTCTTGCAGCCGTTACCTTAGCAAACATCCTTCCCCTCGAGGTCCCAACAACCAGGTCTTGAGCTCTCTGGGAAATAGTCCTCCTCAAAGGTCTCTGAGTGGATGAGGGCCACCCTCTGCTTCACTGCTTTCAATCCCCCACCTCCCCTCCCAGGGCCAAGACAGGACTTCAATTCACTGATTGAACTATTCAACGAATAATAATTAAATAGCTAATATCAGCAAGGCACTGTGCTAGGCATCATGGTGGGTTTTCGAGATAGTAAAGTGAAAGTAGCATTGGAGGCAAAGACCTGCTCGGTGACAAACTATCAGATGGAGACTTTACTAAACTCTAAAGGGACTGAAAACATGCATGATCACCAAGCTATTGGTTAGCAATCATAAAGATTTTTTGCTCATTTTACAAGACATTTTTGTGTCATTTAAAAGCTTTCTTTTCTAGTCCATGTGGAAACCCTGTCATTCATTCTGTAAATACTTATTGAGTACTATGATCTTACGGAGAACAAAACAGACTTGGTCCCTGTCCTCATGTAGAGATTGCTGCTCCCAAGATAATACACATAAACAGTGGCCTGATGATTTAATCTCATGCAAACCTCAGGTTTGGTTTTGCATCGCTTATTTGTTTGTATGAAGGCACTTCCCTGTAAGGACCATATTAGTCTAATGAAAACCTTGTCCTTGTCTTATCGGACTAGGATTCCCTTTCAGCATACTCTTTCTTGACTCTTTATCCGCAGTAATCAACATCCAAACTATTCTATTTTCCACATATCACTCTCTTCCTCTGTTTTTATTTGTTCATTAAACAAAGGTCTTTAAGCACTTACTATGTTCCAGACACTATTTTAAGTATTTGAGATACAAAGCTGGATAAAGAAATCAACCTCTGGCCTCCGCGTACTTGGCCATCTTGGATTGGTCCTTATAGAAAGTTCTTTCCAAGCCTAGAATACCCAATACTGCCACTTTTCCCCCAATCCCAACCCATTTTGTGACAGGTCCCCTCACTCTGGACTTTAACCATGCTAATATCCTATACATTTAAATTTAATAAGTGCAATTAATATTTCATTTCCAAACTCCTAAAACCACACACACAAAAAAAAAAAACTCAGCAATTGGTTGTGCTTTATCTTGACACTGCCACTATTCTTTGAGATCTTACTTTAATTTCAGATGCCATATGTATAGCTTAGTACCAAACTAAGTCACTGGTTCCCAAACTTTTATGTGCAAGAGAATTGCCAGTCATGCTTGTTAAAAATGTACTGTTACCAGGCTACCGCCCAGACATTCAGAGTCCCTGTCTGAGCAGGGGCCAGCAAGGTAGAGTTTACAAAATATCCCAGGTGATTTTCAACTGAGTGACTGAGTGATCACCTTTGTGAAATACTGTTCTATCATTTCTTTTGATGTCAGTTTTTAAATATTCAGAATCTCTGCTTCGAGTCACAAAATAGTTCCTATTAAGTACAAATGACATGCATCTGTGTGTTCAATAGATAGATAGATAGATAGATAGATATTTGTTAATATATGAACCAGTGGGTACTTGATAATCATAACAACATTTAAGATTTAGTTTACATCTCAGGCCTCACTTTCTGCGGCATCTCGCCTGTTCCTCCTACTTATCCCCTGTGCTGGACGGGCAGGTACGGTTCACGCTCCCACACCAGCCTGTTGGCGACAGCATGATGGAAAGAACACAAGCAGCAGAGTCAACTAGACTGAAATCCAGGCAATAATTCTCCTGCATCCTAGCTGAGGAAAACAGGCCAGCACCTGACCCATCTGGTCACACATCCACGAGAAGGGAAGCTACCCACCTAACAGGGGGTGCTATGAGGATTCGATGAGATTATCCATGTAAAGTGCCTAGCACCATGCCTGGAGCAGGACCAGCGCTCAACGGCTGTTAGTTTTCCCACTTTCCCATCATGCAGGGCCATCTTGAATCAAGATGAAGCTCAGTTTGCAAGGCATGTCGCTCAACAATCATTTGTCCTGCAGCTGCTCTGTCCCAGGCATTGTGACTGCGCCCGGAATACAATACAGCGCCTTCACGGAGTTTACCTTCTGATGAGAAGAGTTTTGTCATCCTATGAGTTACCCCTTTCAAGCCAGGCAGCAATGCATGCAAGCACATCTTTCGCTTCTCACTTCATCCACTGGGATGAACGCAATGCAGAGTGGTCAGTGGGGCCATGACGATAGAGACTTTGGGCAGGGGCGCCTCGGCGGCTCAGTCGATTAAGTGTGTGACTTCGGCTCAGGTCAGGATCTCGTGGTCCGTGGGTTCAAGCCCCACGTCCAGCCCAGTGCTGACAGCTCAGGGCCTGGAGCCTGCTTCTGAGTCTACGTCTCCCTAACTCTCTACCCCTCCCCCACTCTCTCTCTCTCTCTCTCAAAAGTAAATAAACATTGAAAAAAAGACTTTGTGGTGACAAAAGTTAAGAAAATCCCAAAAGAAGCGTGAGGGAAGAGAAGCAGGGAGGGAAGAGCATTTCAGCGGTCTGAATAAGTCCCTAGAAATAAATAGTGGGGGCATTAAGTTTCTTACATACCGACAGAACTGTTTGTCTGTTTAGTATGCATTAAAATTACCACTTCATTTCCTGATTTAATGTAGAAAAGACACTACCATCCTGCTAGTAGTGTAGGTATCGTGGAGGAAGGCTGAGAGACAGACGAAAGAAAAGTCAAAGCAGAATTATAAGAAATAGTATGCACTTGTTCAAAAGCAGTTCCCAGTGCGAGGGTAAATTAATGAGGCGGATTGGGCCAGATCCTCGGGAAAGACTGCCAATACTGCACAGTAACACGGAGCATCGCAAGAACTCACATGCAAACCTCAGTCACACATCAAACAACTTCAGCTTTTCGTAGCCATGAATTACACCGGAAAATCTTAGCACACATCGGACTTGGGGCAGGCCCTAACCCAGAATGGGAATGGACCGGCAACTAGAGAGTGTACGAAGTCTGGCATGGCAGAGAATTAAATCAGACATTTAGTGAGAAACGGCGTCTCGAGAGCACATCGTCAAAGGTACTAACGTCTCTTTTCTTTTTCCGCTCACAAATGTGACGTTCATCAGCCTTTTTTAACATTAAAGTCACCAGTGCTCACTATTTGAGGAAAACCATGCCAAAAGGCTCACAGTAAGCAGTCCTCATCCTGAGCACAGATTCCCTAGAGGGGTCAACTTGTTGGAGGAATGTGTCAAAAATTAGCTCCCCTTTCCTGCCTCCCATCCTCCTTGGACGCTGACGTTGTCCCCATGCCAGTTTCCCACACGACAACACACAGAACCACCTAAAAATCAGGGTCCTGTGAATCCCACTTGAAATTAATACGTTAAGTCAGTGTCTAACATCCAAAAAATGCTCGCCAGCATACACAGAAGGATCGCTCTCCATTGCATTACTGAGAATCAGCCTGGATCTGAACGGCACGGTCTTCGTTCCTCTACCACAACCTCCCCCCGCATGCCGGCCCAAAAAAAATAGCAACAACTCAATTCTCAGTCCAATAACGTCTTTTCTCAGATGTTGTTCTCCCAGTGGGTAGAAGAATGAACTGCTGCAATGCCACCCGCTCCTCTACAGTTTCTTTTAATTTAAAGTTACAACAGGAGGGAAGAAAAGAGACTTTCTATTAAGGGACAACTCCCTGAAGGGTCTCTTAGCTGACAATCGAAGGACTGCTCATGGCAGTGATCAAATCTAACGCAACAAAGTGCTGGTGGCTCTGTGACTCATCACAGCAGGAGCTAGCACTGAGGGCCACTTGAGTTCAGTGCTTTGTGTGCGGCAAGTTGGTTTAGGAACAGTAACATAGGGGAGCAAAGACTTGCAAGGTGTTTGAGGCTCAAGATAAAATGCAGACTTACAGTGCAAGTTGCTTCTCAACTGAATAGGAAGCCTAGAGGGGTAAGGAAATGAAGGGAGCACTCTGTCTACCTCAGGCTTTAGGGCAAATTACCTGAAGATGGCCAAGGTCAGTTGGTCTATCTGTTGTATGGTTTCTAACCTGATAAAAGAGAAATAAACCGAGCTATTTTTAAAAGGTGAATCTTAAAGATGTTTGCTTGCAAAAATGATGCCTTCTCATTACAGGTAATATCTGTTGTTTGAATATATTTACTCTCACTTGATACAATTCGGCTATACCTTTCCAGTTAACCTTTCCAGTTACGTACTATGAGTACATGAAAAAGAGTCCAATACAGTAAACCTCCCCTTATCTGTGGGTTCACTTACCTGAGGTCATCCGCGCTCGAGACGCAGATGACCCTCCTTCTGACGGACTGTCAGAAGCTCAGGAGTAGACTAACGCTACGTCGTGGTGCCTACCTCATTCACCTCACTTCGTGTCGTCACATAAGCATTCGATCAGCTCACATCATCACCAAAAGGGTGGGTATAGAACAATATGAAATTGTGAGAGAGACACCACATTTACATAACTTTTATTGCAGTATATTGTTATAACTGTTCTCTTAGTATTAGTTATTGTTATTAATCTCTTACTACGTCTAACTTATAAATGAAATTTTATGATAGGTATACATGTATGCATAGGAAAAAACACAGCATATATAGAGTTCAGTACTGTCTGTAGTTTCAGAAAGGCATCCACTGAGGGTCTTGCAATGTTTCCCCCCAAATAAGGGGAGGCTACTGTATACTTTGAACATTTCCTCTATGCCATATGGTACTATGGATTTATACATGGTTTCATACAACCTCATTTAATGGGACTAGGACTCACAGAGTCATTATGCTCCTTTTACAGTGGAGGAAAAGAAAGCATCAAAGAGCTTAAAGAAATTACTGGATCTTAAAAAAGACCCAGTAGTGACAGGTCCACCTGACCAGAGCTACTGCTACTAACCTCTGGGCTATACTGCCAAACTAGAACCGTATCAGATCTCCTGTTGCAAGATTATAATGGACTCGGAGCCCCACCTGCTGTCCCTTTGTCTCTAGCAACAGTTGTGCCCCAAGGCCATGCTTCCAGGGGGCTGTTCTTAGCCATGACTGAGCACAATAAAGGGACAGAACACTCCTCCAATGGCTGACTCTCATCTGCCTTGCCAAATCTTTCCTGGACTGCACTAGAGTAGAGAGCTTCTTTCTACTCAATCCTCCTCCTTCCATCTCTCCCTGCATAAGTATCAAACAAGGATCACAGTTGAAAGGCTCTCCCAGCCTTCTGCTCCTTCTTCTTACCTGTCTAATCCCCTCTTGTCATCTGCTTTTTGAGGAATCCAAATTAATGCAATAACCAAGTCATTTATTTGCTTTTTTAAAGCTCTTCCTTTATCTTTGGTCAGTCCTACCAGCCCGCTATCCAAAAGTTTGCTTTACACCATTTTGCTTTCATGAAAAACCTACATTAGTACCTGTTTTCACTAATCCAAAGAGGATTTCTGCTTTTACAAAATGGTAATTGCTTCTTCACTTTAGGCCATTTCAGCTCACAAAAGGTTTCAATGCAATGCTCTACTTTCAGATACCGGGGGAAGCCTATACTTACAGAGAAATTTTCTGTATCACTGGAAAGAAAAAACATCCAGTAATTTCTCCATGTTACTACACATCATCTCTTCACACAGGTAATAATGCATTTATTGTGCCTTTCTCCTTGTCTCTAATATAAATAAGCCTAGGAGGTTCTCTTTGAAGAAACTGCTGACCCAAAGGGCAAACATTACAAACTCAGATTTATTTCTTTTTCCACGTGGAATCTCTATCTACATATGCTATAACCCCATATTACTCTGATGTAGACGACTATCTATGGACAAAGTTACGATAAATTTTCACTAGTTTATATCTATAATGGGAAATCAAAAAAGATAACAAGAAGAAAGATCTATAGTTAGATCCTAAGGTTTTTGTTTGCCTTTACCTTAAAATGTTAATTACTGATGGAACATTTCTATGAATAAAAGATAGAATTCACACTTGCACCAAATACAGCATCTTAATAAAACCACATTGTCAGAGATCATATATAGATGTTAACTGAATCACTATTTTAAAGTGTTGATCTCAGCCTCAAAGAAGTGATATATTCTTCTTCTTAGACTCAAATAATTCCAATACAAAGCAAGTACAAAATTAAGCTTCAAATATTATGAATAGTCAAAAAGACTTGACTGGAGGGAAGACGAGGGTTGCTAACATTTACTAAGCACCTAGTTCATGACAAACTGTATTCTAGGAATTTAACATATATCTAGCGTAATCCATGCAATATCCCTGTAAGAAAAAGCATTACAGTCTCCAGCTTTAGAGGTGAGTAAAAGGGCCACAGAACTCCAAGTGAAGTCTTGGAAGAATTATACGCAGACCTAAACTGAGAAGCTCCAAAAGCTAGCGGGATTGCCTCTTGCATCCTGGTTCTTTGCTGAGTTCCCTACCTCTAAGACTTGAACTGGTGCTGCAGTGACAACACAATACCTGAGCGTCCAGAGAATTCCAACTGGAGAACAAGCCAGAGCTCTCCCATCTCTTTGATGGAGACACTATCTGTCCCGTTTGGACATGTGATACTGTATAATCACAAAATAATTGAATGACAACTAATAGAGCATCAAAGATACAGTAAAGGTTTTGTTGTTTGTTTTCTTTGTAACTTACAATGAACTTTAAGGAGTAAAGAATGAATGGACCTGTACCTATAGAATTCATTATCACCTCTCCTGGAGATACATTCTTTTTCCGGGTTTTGATTTTTGGGGTTTTTGTTTTTTGTTTTTCTTATTCTGTTTTTTTTAAGGCTCAGTTTTTAAAGAGTGATTATTTAATGTATATTTTAAATGCATTTATTTCCCTCCTACTTTTATCAATGTGCCTGTCCAGCATCCTTATCTGTAAGCAGAGTAATTACTTGCCTATAAGGTACGATTTGAGTAGTACCAAAAAAACAAAAAAGCAAAAAAAATCCCTATATTCGTAAATATTTCTTCTGGCAGTTTCACTTCGTACCTGTATTCACAACTCTTTCTCTAAGGAATTAAATGGTCATAATAAACTGCAACAATAACAGTAATGATAATAATAACCACATCTAGAGAATTAAACCATAATGAGCTAGTAACACCTTTGAACTAATTAATGAGCCAGAGGTTAAATTGGGCAAATGAGGCAAGAATTCAGAAGGGTCCTTCAAAGCAAACTGGGCTGTTAATCAAGGGCCCATCCTCCAGTTTCAGGCCCCTGGTCAGGAGAGCTTTCGAAATCACCCATGTAAGAAGCTACAGGAGTAAGGACTTGAGAGAAACAACCCTAAAAGCATATTCCCCTTAACTTTAAAGACATGGAAACTGAATACTACTGACCCATAAGCTCCATTTCTCCCCCCTTTAAAAATGAAAATTCATTATTTTAAAGCAAAACGTTAGATCTTTGCTTTATATTCTTAAAAATTTCACTTCGCTCTTCCAATAAGAGAAACTTTTCATGCAAATGAATTCTTGGCTTAATTGAAAATCATTAAATAACTTTTCTACATCTAAAATCTTTCTCCTGTTAGGTATGAGTAATTATTTATGTCGCATCACACACGCAGAAAATAAACAACAAAGACCCCACTCACATTTGAGAATCATTTACCATTCCCACTCCCCAAGCTCCCCCCAATGGGAAATGGAATAACAAGACTGATCATAATTGGATTAAGAACTATAATTCTTTAATTCATTCATCAAATTGAGGCATTTGGAACAGTTTATTTACAGAGTTGTTTAGACAGTTTTGTGTGGTGTTTTTTAAGATAAACCAAAATGCCTTTCTGAAAGAAGTTTCAGATCCCAAATCATTAACATATGAAAACCAAATGTAGACAATTTACAAATGGGTGTTTTAAACAATTTTTGGAACAAAATTGGACTCTTATTTTATTAACTATCTACAAATCTAAGTTCAGGATATAGTTTATTTGAAACAGCCAAGCACTTTCTTTGCCTTTAAAATAAGCCTACAATTCTCAGGCTAAAAAATTGTGACGAATATGTCAGGGAATGCTTTGACTTCAGGCCTAGACAAATAAGTTTTCTAGGTTACTCTCAAAACTCTAATTATAGCATTCCCTACCAGTGCAGGTGATTGGCTATCGGGTGAAATGTCCAGGTTATGCCAATCAATTATACCCAACAATTTTACCTGATGGAAGTCTAAATAGTGTTCAACCTTAGAACTGTAACTTATTTAAAATCCATCGTATTGGGGGAGATTACTAAAAACAAGTTTTATCTTGCCCTGTATTTTACTCTATTTTTAATATATAATCTGAACATGACTTCAAAACAATGATTGCCTATCAGTTAGTAAAAGAATAGAGCTTTTTCGAGAGGGCAGTATATTCTTTTAATCATATCATAGTTTTCATTTGCTTTAAAAGAAAAAATTATTCAAGCATTCAAATCCATTCTTTTAACTGGAAAATGAAATTTTAAACTTTCCCTACAACTCATGTCTTGCCCCAAAAAGGATCAAAAAAAAAAAAAATAGCCATCATACCTGAGTATAAACTTCACTCTTTTATTTACTATTTACTCCACGGACTCCACAAATAACATCTTTACAAGCATATATTCATTTTGTTTTTGTACAAAGTCACGTGTTAGTCTAAACAGGATGTGCGTTTACATATATAGAACTAAGTTAACTTGAAATAACCACTGAATCTCAAATGCCTGGTTATTTACCAAATAAGTTTGAGAGTTTTGAATCCTGTATATAACATGCCACTCAACCAGAACTGTTTAAGCTCAACAACAAAACTAATACAGAGTTTCTGCGTTAAGAGTTGAAGCTCTTTTTTATGGTACTAAAATTTACTCTTCAGGTCTATATCGGATTGATTCAATATTCCCATTCAAAAGGCTACAAAAGGAGATTTTTTAAACACCTACAAGAAACAAAAATCTATTAGTTCTTCATGCACAAGATTGTTAGAAGACCACTGGAAAGAAAGAAAAAAAAGAATTTCAAGCAAGTATGCTACTCTATAATTAACACAAATAACTAAATAATTATGCACATCCCTTCCCACCCCCACAATTAAATGTTTTTAAACAACTCATGTGATGAAAGATCTACCTTTTAGGCAAACAAAAGCAATCTCTACCAGTCTGAGGATTTAAAGCTGTATTGCATCAGTTTTAAGTGCTGCTTATGATTTTTATCTTACACAGTTCTGAGGAATAAACAGTTGATGACATAATTTGCAGGAGAACTTTGCACAATGCCTAAGAGAACTTTCAGCGTAAGTACCTTTGATTTTAAATCATTGTGGCTGAATTTATCTAGGCTTCAGCCTGGGAGCTATATTTAAATCAGGAAGAAGCAACCCCAGTAACTTTGTCCCATGTATCTCCGTTTGAAACCAGATGCTTTCCCTATCAGAGCTAACAACAGTTCACATACAGCTGAATTCCTTCAAAATTAGACAGATCAAAATTTTTGCAGTTCTGTAAAGACTCTGAGACATCGTGGGTCCTCCTTTTAATTCTGCAAAAGTCAAACTTAAAAACCATTTCCGTATACTTTAAAACCATCTGGCCCTTCACCTAATCACTCTTGGCAATCGAGCCTCACCCCTGTAATCCTGATCAAAAACTCTGGTCTGTTTTTTCTGATTGAAATGTCCTTTGCCTACAAATCTCCCACGCGCCTACTTCATTGGCTTGTTTTGTTTGCGTGGGCTTTTTTTTTTTTTTTAAGGATACTAGGGGCCATTATTTATGAGCAGCAAGGAAACAAATCACTCTGTCTAGTCCTTTTGCAGATTCCCACACTTATTACCCAAAATCCCACAGATCTCCCTTGGTCTTGCCCTTGACTGAAGAATTGTGCTGAGCCTGAAGGCAGTCTCTGGGGAAATCGGCTCATGCCTTTCTTGACAAACTACTTTGGATATCTGGATATTGTGAGGCTCTCAACTGGGATAGAACAAATCCCTAAACTTTTCTGAAGTACAGTTGACTGCCACCCAGCCTGCCTGGGTATAGCGCTGCATAGTCACAGAATTCCTCCTTTTGACCTGCTTTAGTTGAGAAGGGAAGGCATTAAAATAAATTCACATTCACCACACTCTGAATTTAGTCACAGAGGCCAGCGTCTTCAGATGCTCACCGTGGTCCATCTATTTAGTAATATATTCGCTTTGCAAAGTGTAAGGAAAACGACTATTAAAATATGTAAACAGTGCTTCATGTACCTCCGACGCCAGCAGATCAACACTCCAGACACTGCTGCTAGCAAACGCAAATATTTCCAAATCCAATTTGATTTTAACTCGGATAACCTCTTTTCCTTGCTGATGGCTGAAGCCCCAAAGTGCAAGCGACGTTTCCCAAGCCCGCGCTTAAAGTGACACAACACGTGAGTGGTTTCACTTCGTACACGGAGGGGGGTGGGGGGGGAAAGTAGTCGCAATTAAAATTAAAGCTTCCGGTCTCTGGAATCCCTAGAATTCTGAAGGATGAGACGCGTCTCCGAAATTCCAGGCGGGAGAGAGGAGGACTGGCAGGGAGGATTGCAGAAAGCGAAACAAAAAGACGAAAGGGGGTGGCGGGGGGTGGATATTAAGGTTGTGGGGGTGGGCTGGGGGTCGCGTTTACAGTCTGGGAAGGGTAGAGAGCTGTGTGCAACTTTCAGGGTCTGTGGTTTGGCGTCGGCCGAGATGCACCGACGAGCCTCGGGTCTTCCCTGCACTCCTGCCCTCTCCTCTCGCATCACCACCTCCACCGCCGCCACTTACAAAACAATACCGGCAACAGCGCGCAGGCTCCCCAACAAACATCTAAAGTTATCCCATTTCCTGAACGGGGTCCAAGCCCGCGCTCCGGGGTGCTCCCACTCCCCACCCCGGCCGGCCGCCCCCCCCCAGGATGCCAGGGCCACCTCAAGTCCCGAGCCGCCTCCGCCGCCTCCCCCCCCAGCCCAGCCCCCCTCCCCCCGTACTTGAGGAAACTCCGGTGGCGGCCCCCTCCCTCCTCCGCCGGCTCTCCAGCTGGAGCCGGGAGCGAGTGCTGAGTGGCGGGCGCGGCGAGCGGCTGAGGGGAGCTCTGCGCCTTGGAGGTCTGCCCACAACAACATCGGGACGAACAACAAAGTTAAAACGCTGCGATTCACGCACCTTACCGGGTCTCCTTAATGTCTCCTCTGGCGTGGGATGCAAAGTGGCACAGTGGCGGGCTGGGGGCCCCCGGGAGGAGACTGGAGATGGGTTTTGGTGGCTCGCCTTTTTTCACTCTGTGTGTGTGTCTGTGTGTGTGTGTGTGTCTGTGTGTGTGTGTGTCTGTGTGTGTGTGTGTGTGCGCGCGCGCGTGTCCCTCTCCCCCCCGGCTCTCGCTCGCTCGCTCGCTCGCTCTCGCTCCCCGTGTGGCTCTCAAGGACGAGGTGAAATCCCTTTGCTGGTCATGAGGCGGCTTCAGAGACAAACAACACAATGCGAGTGCAAATAACAAAAGGCAAAAAGACAGTAGGAACAATGGGGGAGGCGAGGGCAGCGCACCAGCCGGCGGTCACCGCGGCCCGGCGCCCGCCCCGGGGGGTGCGGCGGGGGCGGGCGCGGGCGCGGGGGCGGCGCCGGGGGCTCCGGCTCCCTCCAGGTCGCCCCCGAGCTCCCGCAAACCCACCCTGACCTCCTCGCTGCAGCTCGCCGCCTGGCCGCCCTCTCTGTCCATCCGAAGGCAAGGAGCCCCAGAGTTTGCTTCCCCGTCTGCGGCGGAGAAACTAGATTGTAAATAACGCGATTACCCACACCGTGCAGGAATGTTTAAAAAAAAAAAAAATCTGCCCTCCACTTAAAGGAGCGATAAAATGACATGGCAGGAGTGGAAGGAGGCAGGGAGAGTGGGCTCTCTCGGGATCTCGGCGGAGCTCGCATCTACAAACACGCATCCGTGTTTAGTCAGGTCCCCTTTGTCAACTTCTTCCCTGCGCTGGGACCTCGCCCGCAGCCCTGTCACCATTACCTGGGCCCCCGCTCGCCCCTCGCCCCCGCGGGCGCCACAGTAAAGCTCGCACGCGGGGCGCGCGTGGGGGTCTGCGGCGGTCCGCGGAACCTTCTGGGAGGCGAGCCGCCGTCCGCCCGGCGCGAAGGCTGGAGCGGGGAGCCGTTCGGTTTTTAAAGCGACCACTACCTCCCCCCCACTCCGAGCCCGGCGGTGCGCCCGCGGGTCCCCGCCGCCGCCGCCACTTGGAACCCACCTACTCCTTGGGTTGCGGGGAGGGGAGAAAAGTTTTCAGGCGCTCTCACCCCTGCCTCCGGGGTGGTCGAACTGGTTTGGTTCTGTGTGGGTGAACCCCAAAGACCCAATGCCCAAGAACCCGAGGAATGATATTTAGGAGGGAAAGGCTCGGCGCTGGGGTTCGACCCCGGCGACACTGGAGTCAGCGCGTGAAGGCGAGAGAGACCCTCAGAGTTATGTCACCGTGGGAAGAAACTCCGTAGGTAATGCCCAGAGCAGGAGCTGTGGGGCTGATTTAAGCGTGTGCTCTGACAGCTCCCGGGCTTATCTCTTCCAGTCTTACTTTCATTGACTTACGACAGCTGCGGGGTTGCTAGGGGTAAAAAAAAAAAAAAAAAGAGAGAGAGAGAGAGAGAAAAGAAAAAAAAAAAAAACCTTTCGATCTCAAACTAGGGTGGAGCAAGAATGGGGGGCGTAGTGGGAGTGTGGGGGGTGGGTACACTGATCTTCCTAGAACTGGTGTCCAGAAAGGGGCAAGGAAGGAGATGTTCCCCAAGGAGGCAGAGGGTCTGGCAGAGGGTGGTGGAGAAGGGGGCTCAAACACAATGCGAGCAACACGTTTCTTTTCCTCGCTCTTCCTTCCCTCTTCTCGAGCCGATTTGCATGTTCTCTTCCCTCCTCTCGGCGATTTTCTTCAGGTGCGCATCCGTGGACGGAGCCTGTCCCTGGGCACCCCGAGCATTTCCCAGAGTGCAACACCACCACCAGATCAATGACCACAGTCTGTGTATTCTTCACGCGCCTGGAAGAGCAGGGCGCCGAAGCTGCACGGGAGGGAGGCTTAGGGCTTGCCTGTCTGTGCCGTCTCTCTCAGACTTTTTTTTCTGGCTGGTTTCTAAATGGCAGCTAGTAAGCAAATATAGTTTCTTAATGCGCGCAACACATACCAATCACAATATATTCACCTAGAAAAGTGACACATCCTTTCTCCCCCCTCCCGTTTCCACCCTTTGTAGATTTGTTTCTGGAATTGGATTGCTAATACCTGAGATTTTGCACTTGCCTCGGTGGAAACTTTCTGGGGTGTTTTGATGATTGATTATTTGGTACCTGCTTTCTAAAAATGGCTAAACACCTTTCCTTGGAACAAAAGTGAGAAATGCAAATCTTAATAACTCAAGGCAAAATTTTCAAAGTGTAAGCACAGTTATTATCCACTCCCACAAAGAAAAGCTTCCTCTTCCACAAATATTTGATAGCACAGAGCCCAGTAATTAAGAGAACAATCAAATAAACTCAGAGCTTTCATGGGAACTCTAAATTATCATCTGCCTAGAATTTATAAGCAGTCTAATCATTTGCTGCTTGGATATAGCTCTGGATAGAGCATTCTAAATGTGTATCCTTAAACAATTTTACTATGTTTTCTTAAGTATTTAATGAGAGAGACCAGGGATAATAATAACATTCAAATTGCTGGATCAATGTGTCTTCACCAACTGTGTGAAAAAAATTCTCTGCACGTGTGCATGAGACACCTTTGCTACATGCTACTTTTCCTCACATTTCTTAAAACATGCAAGCTTCATGTCAGACCCATTTGCGTGATAGGAATATAAGAATTCATAAGACCTTATCAATAACTTCACTATACCTTGAATATAAGTGTTATTTTTATTCTAAGGAGTTCTTGGCATAAATTAAACGATTTCTTTTCAGAGTACATATGTAGTTGCTTTTCACAGTTAGCTATTACTACGTCAGACCCAGATCCTTATCCTTATATAATGTACAAGAGGCAACACAGTCCCAGCTACAAAAAAGGGAAAAAAAAGCCCCTTACTACCAGTTACATAAAAATATATAACATTTGAAAAGAAATTGTTGTTTACAGTGATCTGCTCCTAAGTTTTAATCTATTTCTCTCAGACTCAGCGGCAATAAAAGGGACACAGTGAATCTTTTTTTTTTCCGTGGGTCTCTGGACAATGGGAGACAAACGTTCCCCCTTGGTCTAACCCCACCAAGCAGAAGTCATCTCCAGCTTCTATAGCCTGTACAGTGTAACGGCTCCTGGGGCAAGCGGGCTTCCGACTGGCGGGAGAGGTGAGGCTGGGCAGAGCGAGAGAAGGTGCGAAGTTGCAAGCTGCCTGGTAAGATACTGATGAAACTTGAGGTACACCAACCTCTTCCCTTTTGCTCCAACAGGCAGCAACTCCCAACCATTAGGGTTATTGAAACCACATGCCCTTAAGACTAACTCATGATCATTACATAGCGACAGCATAGCCGATCAAAAACTTCCAGTGGGATGTTTGTTTGTGTTGGGCTTTTAAAAAATAGCCACTTTTGAAGTGGCTCTGACACATTAAAGATTAGAGTTTCCATTTATCAAGCATTTACTGCGTGCCAGGCTCTTGGCCAAGTGCTTCTTCTATGTATTCTGTCTCTACTTCTTACCACAAACTTGCAAGAAATGCTGCAACCCTGTTTTGCAAATGGAAAAAACAAAGCTCAGAGAGGTTAAATGACTTGCCCAAAATCATAGAGCTTCTAAGCGATTGTGCCAGAGTGAGAATTCACACCGCGCCCACTCTAAGCCTGCGCTCTTCCGCCTCACCTTGACACCACTTACACCTATAGTACAGTGAGTTTTCAGCGGGAAATGTTCATTCATTAAATGGGTAGATTTAAAATGCCAAATGTATCATATGTAAGGTCCAGACATGAGCTGCGTTGGTATTCTCATATCGGTCATTAAATAACTGAGAAATTTTCAAGAAAATCGAAATGGCCATATATCGGTATACATATCAACTATATATATTAAACATAAAATGCATTTAGCAATATATACAAAAACATAAAATTGCCTCATTTCGTAGACTAAGCAATTATATATTATATATGCATATGTATATAGTCATATGATGCATATTATAATAACAATTACTAAAGGTTTTGAATCCCTGTAACTTTACAAGCATGTTCTAAGTGCTTTATGGGCATAAACTCAATTAATCCTCACAACCGCCCATGAGGTGTGTGATTTTATTATATTATTTTACAGATAAGGAAACTGAGGCACAAAGATAAACATTGAAAACATTCAAAAGAAGAAATTTTAAAAGACTCTTAAGCATTCTGTTATGCTAACTTATACACACACAGTATATACATACATATATTCAGACATATATACTATATATAGCTCTCAAAATATGGGGGAAAATTAAGGCAAATCAACTGAGATTTGTATCAATCTGCATTCCCATAGTCTACAGATATTATTGATGGCAGAGAGCTTTATTTTTGTCCAAAGTATTCAAGATTCTTTAAATATGTTTGAGGCCATTTTAATCCCCCCAATATATTTGGAGATATTGAAGGAATGCTAGTACACATTAGGAGTATACAATATTTTGACCCTAGCAGATTTGCACAAAGTTCACCTTGGATTTTTTGGTCATCTATGTTAAAGACAGCAAAGACAGAGTACTTGGGAATCCTAAAGAAGAGAGAGAGGGATAACAATAAAAAACATGACAATCTGTGGCCTGAGAAGTGGCGGGAAATTTTAGGTGATGCAAGAGACCTAATACGGAACATCATTTTAATAGTTATGAATTACCCATTTTAAAAACATTAGTTTAACTTGTCAACCCTCACTCCATTAACAAGAGTGTATTACAAAATGGTAATTTAAGTTTAGTGATTATGGACCGAAACACTGACAGCACTCAAAGAAATCTTAAAATACTGGGTAAGAATCCCAGGTATGTGAGTGGTTTATCCCATGTCTATTTTTATCTGTCTCACCAAACACAATATGCATATCAAATTTTAGAAGAGAACTTCTTCAAATCGACCATCTTTGAGAAAGTATCTTAAGTCTTCTTCCCTTCTCCTTCTCCTTCTCCTTCTTCTTCTCGCCTTAAATGTAAGATAAGGGATTATCTATGAAAGGAAAAATAAACGACAACAATCTTCCTTCCTTGGGCATTCTTAATCCTGATTACTCCCGAGATACCGACATCTACAGTATTAATTTTACTGAGTTTGATGTGCCTCTTCAGAAAAACTGAAAAAGACACGCTATACCTAGCAGATGCCACATATTAAGTGCTTACCGAAAAAAGAAACGCTTAGAGCCCTATTACAGATACATATGTTTTCATTTAAAAACTACTATGAAATCAAGTGTTCTTTTATTTAAACATTCCCCTGTGGTCCGAAGAATTAAGGATCGGTAGTACTATATTAACAACTGAGAGCCGACTGAACTGAACTGGTTACAAACAGTTGGTAAAACTGCCAACACTGGTTTTGCCAGCGAAGCTGACTGAAATGTGACATAGCATATACACTTAAAAAAGAATTCTCATTTTTTAAACTTTCTCATCTTGGTAAGTATTCAGGATGAACTTTTTAAAAATTTCAGCCACAGTTTTGAAAAGGGGAAATAATGTATAAAACCTAGATCCTTTACCAGCCAAAACCACGACTGCATTGCTCTTATTACTGAAGTGTGTTTATTATTCCGGTTGTTAAATTTTCCTTTCCTGTGAGAGAAAACTGAGAGAATGAGATTGGTTCTATTCAAGTGAAACGCCTGTAGTCCCTACATCTTGTCCCTTAATTTACTAATTCTCAATTTGACTTCTGTCCTTTAATCTTAAATAGTGAGTAGGTAAATATGTAAAAGCAGTGTTTTGGGTTTTTTAATATGCGGATTTCTTTGAGGCCTAGTGTTTACAAAATATTATGTGTTCTCTATTGCTACAAAATTTAAATCATAAACATATAGAGGTTTAACTGCAATGAGATACATGGGTCTTTTTTAATATTTTAAATTTTAATTATTTATTTATTTACCATTAATTTATTTACATTGAAGTTAGATAACCTACAATATAGTCTTGGTTTCAGGGATAGAACCCAGTGATTCAGAACTTATATAAGACAATCACTGCTCATCCCAACAAGTGCCCTCCTTAATGCCCATCATCCATTTAGCCCATCCCTCCCCCCAACACCCCTCCAGCAACCCTCAGTTTGCTCTCCGTATTTAAGAGTCTCTTATGGTTTGCCTCTCTCTTTGTTTTTATCTTATTTTGCCTTCCCTTCCCCTATGTTCATCTGTTGTGTTTCTCAAATTCCACATGAGTGAAATCATATGGTATTTGTCTTTCTCTGACTGGCTTATTTCACTTAGCATAATACACTCTAGATCCATTCACATTGGTGCAAATGGCAGGATTTCATTCTTTTTCATTGCCCAGTAGTATTCCATGTAAATATCTTCTTTATCCATTCATCAGTTGATGGACATTTGGGTTTCTTTATTTATAAGGAAAAGGATAATGACTGATATATTTTGCTAACTTGGAATTAGTAACAGAACTGATCGTCGGGCAAAGGCAATAAAATATTAAGCTTGAGTCCCAGTAAGGTTTAGGTATTTGGGTCTCTGAATTCATGATGACTCTTGTTTCTGTTACTTCTTTCAAATTTTTGGTCCTGTATTACCAATTACATCATATATTATGTGAAATGTGGTCGGGAGTGAAAAAATGAACAAAATGAAAGGTCAACAAAAGCACATAAATTGAAGAGGATTGGTTTAAAGACCAAAAAAAAAAAAAGCCCTTCTTATTGAAATCCCAGGAGATTATGTGAAGAGAGTAAATAAAAGTTCCAGATCCTATCTAGGTACCTTGAACTTCTACTCCCATCTTCTCATTGATGGTGATACACTTAAACAAATTTAGAATTTAATTCATATGTTGATTTTAAAAAGAATATTTTAAATTACTGCACATTGTTTTGTGTGCTCAAAATGGCTGCTTTCCGGTAACTTTGCTCCAGGACAGTAATCAATCGGATCATAGTCAGGCTTGGTCACACACCGCTTTCAGTTATTTTAAACACCTCTTGGATCGTGCAATATGCCCATTCATTTTTCAGCTACTTTTAATTTTTGTTGCAGAAACAAATGATCAAACATTTATACAGTAAAAAAAAATTTGATTCCTTCTGAATTCTGAGTATTTACCTGGACATAGCTGGGACTTACAATGTATGTTTCTGTCTTCCTATAGCAGGAAATTATAACATACAAAAGCCTCAGAATTTTTCAGTTCAAAAATAAGTAAAAAGAAATAGTGAGATGATTTGTCCAAAACAGGATGAAGGATAAGGACATAATTGAGTGGTATTGTTTGTATGGGGTGGGGGTGGGGGAGCTCTAATCGAGTTATCAGTAACATACATTGCTAAAATTTCTAACCTGTTTGCTTGAAAAAAGATGGGAAGAAGTCTTCAAATTCACATCTGAGGGTCTGCATCTATGTGTACAAAATATGAGAGAGTCTGGAGCACAAAAAAAACAAATAATAAAACTGGCTAAATCATTGGAAACAGAACCAACATGGTAGTAGTGACAGAGGAAACAGATGATGAGTGATTGAGTAACTTTCTTCATGAATTGTTTAAGATAAAAACATTAACCAGCTGTTTTCCAACTTCAAAGAGAACTAGATATAACATAGGGCGCTTGGGGCGCCTGGGTGGCTCAGTTGGTTAAGCGGCCGACTTCGGTTCAGGTCGTGATCTCACGGTCTGTGAGTTCGAGCCCCGCATCAGGCTCTGTGCTGACGGCTCAGAGCCTGGAGCCTGCTTCAGATTCTGTGTCTCCCTCTCTCTCTGCCGTTCCCCTGCTCATACTCTGTCTCTATGTCTCTCAAAAATAAATAAACGTTAAAAAAATTAAAAAAAAAAAAAAAAACATAGGGAGCTGGAATTAGAAGACCTGAATTTGAATTCCAGCTTATCAAAAATAAAAGGCAGGGGCGCCTGGGTGGCTCAGTCGGTTAAGCGTCCAACTTCAGCTCAGGTCATGATCTCACCCTTGTGGGTTCGAGCCCCACGTCAGGCTCTGTGCTGACAGCTCAGAGCCTGGAGCCTGCTTCAGATTCTGTGTCCTCTTCTCTCTCTGCTCCTCCCCTGCTTGCACTCTGTCTCTCTTTCTCTCTCAAAAAATAAATAAACGTTAAAAAAATTTTTTTAAATAAAAGGGGTGGATCTTTGATTCAGAGTTAAATTAAAGTATGAAAAATCAGATAAAGGGATAAAGTAGCAGAGGAATAAAATGGAACCAGGAGTGAGTTCACCACAAAATGCACATCCTACTTCACTGTCTGTATCCTTTATTCACGTTATTTATTGAAGACCTTCTTGTGCCAGAGACTGTATAAATTTGATTTTAACCTCTCCAACAGCCAAGAAGGAAGAAAAAGGATCTATTTCCATATATGCAGTTGTTAGGGAGGAGCCCAAGTATTATTCCTCACATCATTACTAAATAGAAAACTTTCCTGGGCGTGTCCTCTTCTCAAGGACACTGAGTAATGCTAAGACAGCTTTCCTGTTGGTCAAGGCAGTAATGAGTTTCGGAGACCTCCTCCATGGTCTCTCTTGCTCTTCTATGTCATGCAGGGCAGGCCACAAATGCAACGTCCACTCTTTATCTAGGCCATTTCTCAGGGTTGTGTTTACAACAAGCAAATTATAAAAGATGAAATAATGTCACCCTCCAAAGCAAAGAGTAGGTTTACTTACTGCTTGTTATAAAAACAATAGAGTTTCCAAACTCAGTGTTCTTCAGACACCATGCAAACCCACTGCAAGTATAGCCTCCAACCCTGACCATTCTTAGGCATGTCCAGTCTCTCCTTCCTGAAATTCAACCCTGGACATTTCTTGTTCACTCACTCTTTGGGTGACAGCCCTGAAAAAAAGTGGGGTGTAGGGAACCAAACTTAATTCTGGTTCAGCCACCCAGAATATCTCTTGGGACTGACAAGGTTGTAGATCATAAGGATGATAACCACCTGGGTTAGCACATCGCTTACTGAACTTTCCTACATGGTCCTCACGTGTACCTCTTCATTCTAAACAAAAGGTCTAGGTCAAGTCAGAGATTAAACAAAGATGATTAAACAAAGTTACTGGGGTGAATACATCAATTTCATATCTATAGGAGAACAACAATCCTAGCCTGTGGAGAGGAAACACATCAGACCTGAGGAGGCAGAAAGGTGGAGTGGGAAACAATTAATGCCCTCCTTGTCCTCCTGGACCCAAGCACCACAGTCTGGCAAGAAGCAGCTTCAGCTGGCAGTCTGACCCCCGGCTGGCTCATCATCCCTACTTATGTGCTACAAAAACAGAAAAACTCATGTGGACTTGGCTGGCCCTAAACTATTTTGCTATACCTGATGCCAGGAGTCAAATATGACTCCTCTCAAATATATAAAAATACACCTATTGACACAACCTTGTTTCATGATGACTGACACAAATTCATATGCTTCTCCTGGTGCCCACCTTCCTTGGGTTATGTCATGTATAACATCGAGGCTTCAACTAGCTGGTGGCACTGCTCATAAGGCTCAAACATAACAATGTAATGGTGATCCAGCACCTGGCGGGCTCAGTCAGTTAAGTGTCTGACTTCAGCTCAGGTCATGATCTCATGGTTCATGAGTTCAAGTCCCTCATCAGGCTCTGTACTGACAGCTCAGAGCCTGGAGCCTGCTTTGGATTCTGTGTCTCCCTCTCTCTGTCCCTCCCCTCCTCTCTCTCTCTCTCTCTCTCTTTCTCTTTCTCTCTCTCAAAAATAAATAACATTTAAAAAAAATACGTATTCAAAACAATGTAATGATGATCCAAATCAGATATCACAGCACATCCTGACTGGAATGTCCTAGAACACAAGCATGGTGTCAGATGTTAGAGCAGCCATTTTGTCACTAAGAATGAGGAGTACATACTAAGGATGGCTTAGAAGAAATGAAGAAGCGAGTCGGTTCTAAAAGTGATTAAGAAATTAACCAAGTCCGCTTGACTGCCTACCTCTGGGTTTCTCATTTACATGAGACAAATAAAACTTTTCTTTTTATGCCATGATTTTGCTATTTTCTGTTACTTGGAACTGAGTACAGTCACTAAGTAAACATTTTTCTTTGGGTCTGGCATTCTTTTTGTCTTCTGGAAATCGCTCTCCATTCTCAATATGAGCAGCTCTTCCTCTGCTTTAGTTATATTCCTTTTCTTTCATGCACCACCTCCTTGGAGACTAGGAGGTGCTAGTCCTTGGGCTAGAGGAACAGCCCCTTTTTTTTGCCCTCTGGCCTCATTTGTGAGACTTTAAGTTCAGGAGCTGTTTTCAGCCATAAATCTAAGTTTGTGGTAGCAGTTTCAGAGAACGAAGAGACTGAGAAAGGTTCTCAGGGCATTTGAAGCCATTATTCCAACCTGAAAGGTCATCCGAGCCACTCTTGTTTCTATTGTCCACTCTTTTGGTTCTTCTAGTTTTGATCCACTCTAGTGTCTTTCGAATAGAAATGAATTTTATTTTGCTTCAGTTGCTTTAAGTTCAGTTTCTGTCATATGTGCAAGTATAGTACCTAATAAAGGAGTTAGAGCAAGTTCCCTATAATAGACTGAATGCCTGGGTGAGCCTCAAAATTCATATGTGGAAATTCTAACCTCCAATGTGATGGTATTAGGAGGTGGGATTCATGAATGAGATTGAGTGTCCCTCCCAAGAGACCTTCAAGAGCTCTCTCACTCACTCCCTCTACTATGTAAAAATCCATTAAGACTCCATGAACCATGAAGCAGGTCTTCACCAGGATCAAACCCATTGATGCCTTCATCTTGGGCTTCCCAGCCTCCAGAACTATGGGAAACAAACATTGGTTGTTTAAGGCACTCATCCTGTGGTATGTTTGTTATAGTGGCCTGAATAGGCTGACCAGCATTGAGCTCATTTAGGAGACACTACCCCTTTCAGATTCTGTCTCCCTTTCTCTCTGTCCCTCCCTCGCTCACACTCTGTCTCTTTCTCTGTAAAAGATCAATAAATATTTAAAAGATTTAAAAACACGGGGCACCTCAGTGGTTCAGTTAGTTAACTGTCTGACTTCAGCTCAGGTCATGATCTCCTGACTCCTGAATTCAAGTCCTGTGTTGGGCTCTGTGCTGACAGCTCAGAGCCTGGAGCCTGATTTGGATTCTGGGTCTCCTTCTCTCTCCGCCTCTCTCTCTCCCTCTCTCAAAAATAAATAAACATTAAAAAAATTTTTTAAAAGACACTAGCTTATTCATATGAGACCTGGACCTAATGTCAAGAGAGAAATCTTCATGGAGCCCCTACTATTTGTCAGTATTATTCTAGGTGCTGTGAAATCAGTGATAACCCAAAAAGATCAGGTCCTCTCTCTCTGCAAAATCATGAATTCTACAGGAACAAGGCACATGCTAAGGAAGGAAATAACCGAAAGTATCAGAGAGTGCTTTAAAAGGCGGGGGGGGGGGGGGGAGGGGGGGGGAAGGATGTAGACAAATGGATTGATTGAAGCAATTACTTTGGACTAGGATTTAGTTTTACTTAGGAAAGACCTTCCTAAAATGGTGATAATGTTATTTTTCTCCCCTACTTCAGGGTCAGTTCCCTGCTTTCTGGAGTACCCTACATCCAGCCATCTTTACACATGCCCAGTACCAGAGATTAGGGGCAAACTCTGTCTTTTCCCCTTTGCGAATGAGAATCCTAGAGGCAAAGGATGCAAAATCCTTTATGCAGCTCAGCAGAAAACTTCAGAGCCTTATGTAAAAACCATTCCGAGAAGACTGCTGATATCTTGCAGCTCTGAAAGAACATTGTAGATTTAGTTATATCAGAATTCTAGCAACAGCTGCTTGCCTTTATTCATTCATGAGTTGTTATAAGGGTCAAATTAGATGAGAGTTACAAACATATTTTGTAAACTTCAAAGATGATTACATCAAGTGCTATTGGAGTTTAAAATAATTTGTCAAAATTAAAGATGCTATACGCTTATTGAAGGAATAAAGACGTTGTAGAATTCCATTCCTATTTATATTGAAAGAAAGCCTAGAAAACAGTCTTTGATATACTATTAGACTGGAACTTACTAGGAACAGGACTAGATAAACCTTTATACAACACTAATAGTATAGAAGCGTTAAATACTAAGACGTTTATATGTGTATAAAAATGTATCATAATTTCAAGAGGAAGAAAATGATAGTATAATAGAAAAAGGTAGGATGGGGCACCTGGGTGGCTCAGTCGGTTGAGCTTCCGACTTCAGCTCAGGTCATGATCTCACTATTCATGAGTTCGAGCTCTGCGTCAGGCTCTGTGCTGACAGCTCAGAGCCTGGAGCCTACTTTGGAGTCTGTGTCTCCCTCTCTCTCTGCCCCTCTCCAGCTCATGCTCTGTCTCTCTCTCTCTCTCTCTCTCTCTCCCAAAAATAAATAAACATTAAAAATTTTTTTAAAAAGAAGAAGAAAAAGATAGGATAAAATATGCAGAGAGGGAAAGACTAGGACCTGAGGTCCCTGGGTGGGGAAAAACACATATTTTGGAATAATGCTGGGAGTTTAACTATAGCAAACCCCCTCGGGTGTGAGGTCTCTCTTGAGAATGTAACAGACACTACCTACTCCCCCTCAGGTTCCCCTCAGGAATTTGACAATCAAAATACCTAACTAAAAAAAGTAAGCCATAAAACTTATACGAGGGACAGTATGACAAATCTGACTCCTCACAAAATGGAGTTGGGCCAATCAGGAATGAACAACCCGGGAGCTAGAGTTATCTGGCCAGTAAGGGTAGGACCTGAGAAGGAACGAGGGGGAAGTGATGGGGTGCTGACCAGAACCTTATAAAACAAGGACCCTTGCCTATGGTCTCGGCTATTCACCTCTGAATGCCCCCTGTCTATAAAGAGAGCTTTCCTACCATTCTTACTTTCTGATCTTCTACTCTAATAACCTTTTGCCTGCAGCTCATTCTGTGTCTGCCTCTTCATTCTTCGAAGCAGTGAGACAACAAATCCCCAGTTTCGAGGTTAAAAAAAAAAGCCTACAACAATAGCATTATAAACAAAGTTAAAACAGCCTCAAGGAATTAAATGTAATATAAACGGTAAGAAATGATGGCGTAGGGGCTACACTTCTTCTCTCTTCTACATATAAATGCAGAAAACCTGCCTATTCAAAGTACATGCAAAGACTCTCTAAGATTCAAGCATCTTTTGAAGTTGAATTTCTTGAAATGTGCCCTGGTCTGCACTGGTGTCCAATCGTCATTCAATGCCACAGTTTTCCAGGGAGAATGCTCCCCTACGGCACTGTCAGAACCTCCAGCCTCGGCCCCTGCTGTAAATGGAGTTTTAGACACGAGCTGACGGTTATGCAGCTCTGGATCTCACGGGACCTTTTTTGAAATTGTTCACCCCATCTTCCTTCTACCGCCAATACCTCCGTACGATATAATACTAGCAAAATCGGGAAAAAGAGGATGACTTTGTAGGAAAAGGAAATTAAAATACACCAGTTGAAATCTTTTAAAGTATAACATTTCTAGCATAATTGAAGACTAAAGAGCTCCTCTCTTTTTTCAATGTTTAAAATTTCGCAAGGGACTAGCAAAGAACACTTAGCGCCTTTCTTCGGGGGCCACTTTCATGTTGGATTGATCTGAAGCTATTGTGTATGCTGAATTATGCTGCCAGCATGTGAGAGGAGACAGGAGAGTTCAGAGGAGCTAATGCAGTGAACTGTGGCCCTCGCACACAATTAGGATGATGGCACTTCATCTGGCCAAGTTCCAGTGTGGTCAAGCCTGCAGCTCCCGCATCTATACCACCAGCTGCAGCTCCAAGTGCAGAAAATTCTAAAACAAAGAACCTAGAGGTGAGATCACATTTTTTGAAAAAAAAAAAAAAATGTTTACTTCATCTGCTCTGTCTGGAGAATAAGATTAATAAAAGCATTACAAATAAGTTAACATGGATTGAGAACATTTTTATGTCAGGTATTTACTGTGCTAAGTGTTCATATATGCATTATCTCATTTAATCTCCATAAGAATCCTAAAATAAAGTACTATTTATAATCTATATTACCCATGAGAAAACAGAGAAGATAATTAACTTTGCCAAGGTAACACAGCTAATGTCTGCTTCATAGAAATGCTGGGAAATGCAAAAACAGCCACAAACCTTGGTGGTGTGCACTGGTATCCAAAAAATAAATAAATAAATAAATACATACATACATAAATACATAAATAAATAAATAAATAAATAGACCAACCAGATATGTGAAGGAAATTTTAAATTCTTAGACTTTTTTTCAATATTTTAAAATTCCCTATTATAGGGGCGCCTGGGTGGCTCAGTCGGTTGGGCGGCCGACTTCAGCTCAGGTCATGTTCTCGCGGTCTGTGAGTTCGAGCCCCGCGTCGGGCTCTGTGCTGACGGCTCAGAGCCTGGAGCTTGCTTCCGATTCTGTGTCTCCTTCTCTCTCTGCCCTTCCCCTCTTCATGCTGTGCCTCTATGTCTCTCAAAAATAAATAAACATTAAAAAAAAAAAAATTTAAAATTCCCTATTATAAAGAAGCAGAAAGAAATTTAGATTAGGAACACATTATTAAATATATTCCAAATGGACTTCTGGCTTTCACTCTGACATGTAAGGGACTTGGAAGTCATCATTCCAAACCATTCCAAACATTCTCTAAGACAAGAAAAGGCTATGCAAACAGAACTGCATTGACTTTTCCTGGACCTATCAGAGAACTGAGACCATAGGGTAAAAATCACTTGAGAGACAAGACTTGTAGGAACATGGAAATAGTAATTTTGATGAATTGCTGGAGGCTGTAAGTGAACTAGTGTGAGAATGAGAAACTCCTGTCTTAAATAGCCCCCACCTTGCTTTGGTGGAATTGATCTTCAAGTCTCATTATGAAGATCCATTGTCCCATAGCTCTTGCCAGAGGAAAGGTAAGCAATCATTGTGAAATAATACATTCGGAAACTTCTCCATAACAAAAGGGAAAAGACCTCACCAGAGCTTTATTCTGACTGGTGGAAGGGCCCTCCTCCCAGCCAGCCACTCTAGCCTTCTCATCTCATCTGTCCCACCTAAGAGGGAAAAAACATAGTCAACAGGGCTTTAAGAACACAGATGGAAAGCCTTGGTGGCCGAGGAAGGAACTAGGGAACCAGGAGGAAAATCTATACCCACAGGAGAAATATTTGTGAAGGTCATAGCCCAGCCCCAAGACGCAAGCTCACTAAAAGACTGAGATTTAATCAGACTGTAGAATGTTCTCCCTCACCCCTCACACCTTACCGTCATCATAGCAGGGCTTCTGTATCATGACAGTGGATCACGGCTGAAAGAACTGCAAGACACAGACTCTATCTGAGAAGGAGTATTTAGGGAAGCCCTAGTCAGGAGGAGAGATAAAAACAAGGACACCAGAGGAATTTGAAGCCTTTGGCATTAAGGCTACAGCAAACACATACCAGGCAGACTCCTTGTCATGTTAATAGAAATCCTCACAGTGAAGCCCGATTTGCCCCAGTCTCTAAGATCTTAGACAGCACATCCACTCCACCTTTTAACAACAACAACAAAATTACAAACCATGACAAAGGCAAGAAAAAAACAGTCTGAAGAGAAAAAGTAGTCATCATAATCAGACTCGGCTACTAGAAATGTTAGAATTACCAGATAGTAATTAATGTAACTATGATTAGTATGGTTAAGGGCTTCAATGGGAAAAAAGTAAACAACATACAAGAATAGATGGGTAATGTAAGCTAAAAGGAGGAAAATATAAGAAAGAATCAAAAGGATATGTTAGAAATCAAATACACCGTGGTGTGCTTCAGTAGCTCAATTGGTTAAGTGTCCAACTCTTGATGTCAGCTCAGGTTATGATCTTATGGTTTGTGAGTTCAAGCCCCAACTCAGGCTCTGCTCTTAACAGCCCTGGGCCTGCTTGAGATTGTCTCTCTGTCCCTCCCCTGCTCTCTCAAAATAAATAAACAAACTTAAACTTTAAAAAAAAGAAATAAAATCCACTGTAACAGAAATGAAGAATTTCTTTGATGGGCTTATAAGTAACTGCAATGCCTTAGGGGAAACTCAGTGAGCTTTGACATAGGTCAACTGAAACTTTCCAACCTGAAATACAAAGAGAAAAAAAGAATGAAAAACAGAAGATTATCCAAGAACCATGGGATCATTTCAAAAGCATATGCATAAAGGAGAAGAAAAAACAGGTGAAAGAAATATTTGAAGTAATATTGGCCAACAACTTTCTAAAATTAAATACGGATACTGTACTGGATTGAATAGTGTTCCCTCAAAATCCATTTCCACTAGAACCCCAGAATGTGACCTTATTTGGAAATAGAGGCTTGGTGGGTGGAATTCCTCAAGAGGACAGCATACTGAATTTGGGTGGGCCCTAAATCCAATGAATTCTGTTCTTACAAGAAGTTCATGTGAAGATGCAGACGTACTCAGAGAGAAAATGGCCATGTGAAGACAGACACAGCTGAAGCATTGAGTTCCACACCAAGGAATGCCAAAGATTGCCAGCAATTGCCAGCACCTAGGAAGAAGCAAGAAAATATTCTTCCTACAGCCTTCAGAGGGAACATGGCCCTGTTGACACCTGGATTTCAGATTCCTAGCCTCCAGATCTGTGAGAGACTAAATTTGTTGTTATCAGCAATCCAGTTGGTGGTAGTTTGTCATGGCAACTTTAGACATTTAGTAGACAGCAAACCATAAATCCAGGAAGCGTAGATAACACCAAGCAGAATATAACACCTAGGCAAGAGACATTCAAACTTCAGGAAACCAAAGTCAAAGAGGAAATCTTGAATAAAGCCAGAGGGGAAAAAATAAATCTTACCTACAGAAACATAAGGATAAACCATAGACTTCTCAATAGACGCTATGCAGGCAAGAAGAAATTGAAGTGAAAAATTTAAAACATTGAAAGAAAAAAAGCTACCATTCTAGAATTCTATATCCAGCCAAATGTATCCTTCAACAGATTTGTCCTTCAAAAGTGAAAGAGAAATAAGGACTTTTTGAGACAAATAAAGACTAAGGAATCCATTGCCACCAGACCTGACCTGCAAGAAATGTTACAAGAAATCCTTCAAGCAGAAGAAAAGTGATACATGTCAGAAACTTGATCTACATAAAGAAAGGAAGAGAAAGAAGAAGTAAATGGAAGTAAAATAAAGTTTCTTTTTTTTATTTTCTTTATTTTTGATTTTAAAAATAATTGTGTCTGTTAAGTACTAATAATAATGTAGTGGGTGATTAGAGCAAATGGATAAATGAAATGAGCAATGTCACAAGGGACAGAGGGAAGAATGCTCTGTTCTAAGGAGCCTGTACTACGTGTGAAGTACTGTTGTGTTATTTGAAGAGAAATTTATTTTTTTGAAGTTTGTGTATTTATTTTGAGAGAGAGCATGTGCAAGAGTGGGGGAAGGGCAGAGAGAGAGGGAGAGATTCCAGCTTATCAGTTCAGAGCCTAATGCAAGTCTCAACTCAGGAACCAAGAGATCATGGCCTGAGCTGTAATTAGAGTCAGACATTTAACTGACTGAGCCACCCAGGAGCCCCTAAAGGTGAATTTAGTTTAGTTTAAAATGTATGTCTTAAGTCCTAGAGAAAACCATTAAAAAATTTTTAAAATAGTGTAATTGATAGGGAAGATAAAATTAATCACATACAATGCTCAATAAAACCAGAAAATTCAAGGAAAGGGAAGAAAACAACGAATGCAACAAAGAAAGAAATTACAGTATAGATATTAATCCAACCTGATCAATAATTTCTTAAATGCAAATGGTCTAAATACATCAATTAAAAGATATATATTATCAGAGTGAACAAAAAAGAAGATATAACTGAATGTTATCTACGAGAAAACCAATTTATTTTATTTTAATTTTTTTAATGTTTATTTATTTTTGAGACAGAGAGACAGAGGGTGACTAGGGGAGGGGCACAGAGAGAGAGAGAGGGAGACACGGACTCTGAAGCAGGCTCCAGGCTCTGAGCTGTCAGCACAAACCACAAGATCATGGAACTCACAAACCACAAGATCATGACCTGAGCCAAAGTCGGGTGCTTCACTGACTGAGCCACACAGGCGCCCTGAAAACCAATTCAAATGTAAAGACTCAGGTTAAGAGTAAAGAAATGGAGAAAGACATACCATAATAAAATTAGTCAAAAGAAAACTGGAGTAGCCACAGTAATTTCAGACAAAGTCAACTCCAGAAAAAGCAAGATTTTCATTAAAAAAGAGAGGCACCACATAATGATAAAGGGGTCATTTTTCTAAGAAAACATAACCATCCTAAACATGTAAGTACTTAACAACAGAGTGCCAAAATACATGAGGCAAAAGCTGATAGAACTGAGAGAACTAGACAAATTCACTATTACAGTTGCATATTTTAACCTTCTTTCTGTCAGTAATTGATTATCCAAGCAGACAGAAAATCAGCAAGGATATAGATGATGTGAACAGCTTTATCAATCATAAATGACATTTATAAAATATTCCATTTAACAATCCAGCAGAATATACATTCTTCTCAAGCTTATATACAGCATTCACCAAAATAGACTACATTTTGACTATAAAATACACCTCTACAAATTAAAAAGTATAAGGCTTATATAAAGTATGTTCTCAGATGAGCTTAATTAAAGTAGAAATCAGAAAGAGGTAAGATAGCTGGAAAATCCCCAAATATTCAGAAATATAAATGCTAAACAGGATACTTCTAAATAACCAATAGGTCAAAGAAGAAGTTTCAAGAGAAATTTAAAACTTTTAAAACTAAAATGAAAATTTTCTAAGTTGTTTACTCTAGCACTATATATAGTAGCCAAGATACAGAAGCAACCCGTGTTTATTGACAGATGAATGAATCAGGAAGACATGGCACATATAAAATATTACTCATTCATGAAAAAGAATGCAATTTTGCCATTTACAACAATGTGTGTGGACCTAAAGAGGTCAGTGAAATAAGTCAGACAGAGATAGACAAATACCATAAGAATTCAATTATATGTGAAATCTAAAAAACAATACAGAAGAATAAACAAACAAAAAACATGAAAGCAGGAACACACCCATAAATGAAGAGAACAAACTGGGAGCTGCCAGAGGGAATGAGAGTGTTGAGATGGGCAAAATGAGTGAAGGGGAGTGAGAGGTACAGGCTTCCAGTTATGAAATGAATAAGTCACAGGAATAAAAGGTAGAGCACAGAGAATATAGTTAATGGTATTGTCATAGCATTATATGGTGACAGATGGTGACCACCTTTGTAGTGAGCAAAGCATAATGTATAGAGTTGTCGAATCACCATGTGGTAAATATGAAACTAACATAACATTATATGTCAACTATACTTCAATTAAAAAACTAATATAAAAATTTTAAAACCTTGCTAAAATTTGTAGGATATTGCAAAATAAGTACTTAGAGGGAAATTGATAATATTTAATGCATATATTATAAAAGAAAAAATATAAAAATTAATACCTAAGTTTACCTTAGGAAGTTAGAAAGAGAAGAGAAAATTAAGATTGAAACAAGAAGAAAAAAGCAAAACAAATAATAACTATTAGAGCAGAAATCAATGAAATTGAAAATAGAAAATAATAAAGCAAGAAAACCAAAGGCTGATTCTGATTCTTTGAAAAGATCAATAATATTGATTAATATTGATAAACATCTCTCCTGGCTAACAAGAATAATGAAGAGGGGGTACAAATTATCACTATGAGAAAAGAAAGAGGGATCATCATTACTGATCTTATGAACAATAAAAGGATAATAAAGACATGCTATAAACAAATAAATTAGTTTACAAATCAGACAAATGAAATGAACCAACTCCATGAAAAACAACAAACTACCAAAACACACACAAGGTAACATAGATTATGAATCATTCTATATCTACTAAAGAAACTGATCAATAATTTACCTTCCAAAAAAGAAAGCACAAGGCCCAGATGATTTAATAGGCAACTTCTACCAAACACTGAAGGAAAAAAATAAGACCAATTCTCTGCAATCTCCAGAAAAAAGAAGCAGAGTAAACACTTCCCAACTCATTCTATGAGGCCAGCATTTCCCTAATTCTAAAACCGGATAAAGATATTAACAGTAAAGAAATCGGACCAATATCTCTCACGAACACAGACAAAAAAATCCTCAATAAAATATCAGGAAATTGAATCGAACAATGTATAAAAAGAATTATATCCTTTCAAAAGTGTAAGAATTTCACATTTTAGCATTTTACTCTATAGGTTGGTCAAGGCTGAAATGTAAGAAAAGAACCATATAAGAAAGCAAGTCTACAATAACAACTAAAAAGTTTAGGTAAATATATATTTATCTAAAGAACCAAATATTACATGGTTCTGGTCTTAAATTCATTTATATATGTATTCATTAATTCTGCTAATAATATTACCAATACTATACTACTTAGGAAATGCTCTGAGTTATGCACATGGAGTTGTGTTATACATGCTTAGACTACAATTATCTCTTCAAATCCTCATTTATGCTTATTTTGGGTATGTGAGTAAGAACTAAAACACAATCTTTGAAACATCAAAGGAAGTATGTTCATGATCAATTATCAAAGTTTCTAAACCAAATATCTAAATAAGACATTTGGGTGTTTGTTGGGTACAATTCTCTACAGTATTACCTTAATTAGTATTACCTTATTATTTTAGTGAGGATGAAGCAGGGGAGGCATATAATGTAATCCAGAGACTGTCTGATGAGCTCTGATTTGAAGAAGATAAGCATATATCATAAAGGAAGTGAGATAAGAATAATACGAAAGACTGATGGTAACTAGAAGGGAGGTGGGCATGGGTAGGGGAGAGATGAGTGAAAGAAATGACAGGGATTAAGAAATGCACTTATCCGGGTGAGCACTGGGTGTTGTATGGAAGTGTTGAATCACTACATCGTACACCTGAAACTAATATTAAACGGTGTGTTAACTAACTGGAATTTAAATAAAAACTTTAAAAAAAGGAATAATACAAAAGAATGACGTAAATTTTTTAAAATAGTGTCAGAAAAGTTGAAAGCCCAGAATAAGCTGAGATTATTGGGAAAGGAAAAAATCTTGAAGCAACCACATAATATTTTTAGCTACTGAACAGAAAAATTAAAGGAAAGAATTAGGTCTCTTGCTCAAGATAATTAATATAATTCTGACAGATGAGAGCATGGAGGGAGAATGACATCATTTCTACATTGTTTCCATCTTTCTATGAAAAAGAATAATCTTTAGAAACTAGAAGGAATAGGGTAAATGTAGACTTCAAACATTAAAGTACAAAATATGCAGAAATAACAGGAGGGTACCTATTGCATTAAAATAATCTAGTTCTTCCGGTCCAGATCAATCACAGCTTAGGATACTGGGAAAACTAATGGGTGGCCTGTTAACTACTACTACTAATTTTCAGAATCAATGACGGCCGATATGTGCATATACATATAAAGATCTCTAATGCAAGCCATCAAGTGAAACAGGAGTGGATATTTATTGCTTGACCTCATATATGTAAAAAAGTAATAATATGTATGTACATATATTTTCATCTATATCCATTACAAAATAACCAGAAAGATGTACATCAAGCATTTGGTATTACGTTATTTTTAAATGAAAAGTGAAAGCAAAAATAATAAATAATGAGATACCCATATTAAAGAAAAGATGAAGCGGAAAAAAATGGAGGTGGAAAGAAATGTTTAATTAGACAAATAATAAGATCCCTTCACTTCTAAGATTACATACACACTCTCACACACAGGTACCTAATTGATGGGACCCAGTACAGAATGAAAATACGTCCTCTATGTTCAAAAATTACTGCGAATTTTGGGGTGCCTGTGTGGTTCAGTTGGTTAAGCATCTGACTCTTGATTTTGGTTCAGGTCATGATCTCACCATTCGTGGGATGGAGCCCCGTGATGGGCTCTGCGCAGCCTGCTTGGGATTCTCTCTCTCTGTCTTTGTCCCTCCCCTTCTTGCTTGCTTGTACATGCGCTCTATCTCTCTCTCTCAAAATTAAAATTTTTAAAAAATATTAAAAAATTATTAAGAATTTTAACACTCTGACAGCAAATCATTAAACCAAGTGATTTTTCATTAAAACTGTTCTAAGCATGAAGCCCTGTACACCGTATGGGTTGCCTCTTCATGAAGTTGGTTTTGTACAGGCACATACATACACCATCTACATATACATTTATATATACTTACACATATATACAAAATACATACATATATATTTTTTCTTGAATGCAAGGATTATATCTTTGGAGAATATGATGCATACTAAAAATGTGTGATTCCATTCTTGAATGTTAAGATGCCCTGTGATCCAATCTCTCTGTACCCCTTCCTTGCCCACTAGCCTGGATGCATCGCCTCTCTGTCTTCTTATGAGGATACATCCTCTTTTTGCCTGTATCTCACCTTTTGAGATTTACAGCTCCTCCATGTAGTTCTCTTTATGTTTTAATAGACCACAACAGAAGCAATGATAAAAAAAACACTCCATGTTAATTAATGGGGTGCAAATTATATGTGAAAAGTTTGTCATAAGGTTAATATCAAGACCTATGAATCTGCATTTTCCCAAGGTAACATTAATACAAGAAATAAAAACTTTTTAGGTATTTAATAGGCTATAACTACAATATAATGTCAGCCAGCAGAGTGTGAATGAGCCCTAGGGATTCTTCATGTTAAGGGGATAGATATATGACAGGTAGATGATAGATGATAGATAGATAGACAGATAGCAAGAGATAGATATGCATACTAGCAGAAGAGAATATTTAGGAGGACAAAATGCCAAGATTGTCCAAGGCAAACAAACTTTGTTACAAATGATTTGCAACTGCCAGAGTTGGAATGCCAGAGTTGGAGATTTTATTTTTAAATCTTAAAATAAAACAAAACATCATTTATTAAATAATTATTATGTACTAATCACTGTATATGTATTTCTCAATCTCCCCAATAATCTTAAGTTAATTTCTTTTCTTTTTATTTTATAGATGAAGAGACGAGGGGAAAAATACATATTTTGTCAGTATCAAATAGACTCTAAAAGTCTGATCTGGTTTCTTTGACTTCAGGGAATGTAACTGGTTATATTATACTGTCCTCGAGGCCTTAAATATTATCTAATACATTTATGTTTCTAATGTTAAATTCTTTAGTATTCAACCCAGTGGTTTTCCAGTCTATCCTTGAATTACCCAATTGGGGAACTTCTCTAAAACAACCTACTTTAGGTTCAGACAGCCAATATTTCTTTATATTGGGCCAATATCTCTTTCTCATAACATCAATTTATTAGCTCCAGCACTGCCGTTCATGAGGACGGGTCTGATTTCTTTTCCACTTCATACCCTTCAGACATCTGATGAATAACATGAAGCTAACTATCCTTGCTCAAGAATCTTCTCTTCTCTAGGCTGGTATTTCCAGTTCCTTCAGATGAAACTCGTAGAAAACTATTTTTAATTTTCTCCTCCAAGGAAGATCCCCCTTTGAATATAGTCTAATTTGGTTATGTTTCCCAGATTCTCAGGGCTGGATGCATGCAACACAGCAGGACTGGTCCAATAAGCTTCCGGAGCAAGACAGTCACTTCCCTCATTCGAACCATCTTGGTTACCACACTCAATGGTGCTTTAGCTTTTCAGCAGCCATATCATACTGCCAGCTTTTACTGAAATCAAATCTACAAATTTTTGTTATACAAGTGCCAATAGGCCAGCCTATAGGAATGCAATCGTGTGTGTGTGTGTGTGTGTGTGTGTGTAAGAAAGTCAAATAGAGAATGAGGGGCGCCTGGGTGGCTCAGTCGGTTGAGCATCCGACTTTGGCTCAGGTCATGATCTCGCAGTCTGTGAGTTCGAGCCCCGCGTCGGGCTCTGTGCTGACAGCTCAGAGCCTGGAGCCTGCTCCACATTCTGTGTCTCCTTCTCTCTCTGCCCCTTCCCCACTCATGCTCTGTCTCTCTCTGTCTCAAAAATAAATAAACATTAAAAAAAAATAGAGAAAGAGACCCTGGTGTTAACTTTCAAATTCGCCCATATTAAGCTTCATCTTGTAAGATTTGACCCTTCTTTGCACATGTTGGAGTTTTTGTTTTTGCAGATTTTAACACCATCATACATGTAATTTTCTTAACTCCAAAGATTATGCTCAAATGCAAACTTAATAAGCATTCTTTTATATTTTCATCTAAGTCTCTGACAAAAGGAAAAGATGAACTGGACAAGAAGGAGCCCTTTGACTTGCTTCTAGAGACCATCAAATAGATGGACATAGTAGTGTTGGACCTATTTTTTGGACATACAATGAATAATGTATAAAAATACAAAGTATATAGCCCACAATTTTTCATTCTGTCTAGGTTTGATTGGTGCCATGCATGAAAGATAAGCAGGAAATAGAGAAAGAAATTGTGGTTTCTTACAGGGAAGTGCTCTATGTCAACACAGCTGATTTATGTGGGACACAGGTTTTGAAGGCAGGACAGTAGACCAGTCTTCCTGCAGCTCCCTAGTAAAGCAAGTTCTCCTTCTTTGAAGTTGAACTGAAAATAAACTTGGGATATCGGGGCAGATTTTCTTTGTTCTTCATTAGTCTTGGAAACAAAACAATAGAACTTTTCAATGAACCGCTCCCCCATCCCTCCCACACATGTATAAAATACATGTTAATAGTCACAGTTATAAGTAATATTTATTTTCAGCGTGTTCTAGTTTTTTTTTTTTAATTTCATCCCATTTATCAGTGTGTCTATCAGTCTATCAGGACCAAGAAGCCACTGAAGAATTTGAGGAAGCAAGTTCTTGGCTTTTAACCTGCCCAAGCAGTTCTCTAGGATTCTGGGTTAATGTCACAGGATTTTGAAGTAGATGAATTAAAAGTGTTACTTACCTATGCCTGTTTCGTGGTTGGTTAATGCTTCAACACTTCCAGTAGGAAAGAAAGACAATTCCTCTAGTGTGCAAAAAGCCAGTGAGATGACATTCAGTCTTCTACATTCTCGCCTAGAGAGTTTGGGAAGACAAAAGGCTGTCTGGAAGAAATCAAAAAGAGCTATCATACAAATACAAATTGTCATCAATTTGAGAATTTTTCCTCACGTCTATGATCTCATGGTATATTAGATTTTAATTCAATTTAATTTTAGTAAGAGATCTACTCTCTTGGGGTGCTTGGGTGGCTCAGTCAGTTAAGTGTCTGACTTTGGCTCAGGTCATGATATCACACTTTGTGAGTTTGAGTCCCGTGTCGGACAGTTCAGAGCCTGGAGCCTCCCTTGGATTCTGGGTCTCCCTGTCTCTCTGCCCCTCTCACGCTCACGCTCTGTCATTCTCTCTCTCTCTCTCTCTCTCTCTCTCTCTCTCTCTCTCTCAAAAAAAAACACATTAAAAAAAAGAGAGCTACTCTCTTAACAAATGTTTAAGTACGTAATAAAGTATTATTGACTCTAAGTACCATGCTGTTCCACAAATCGCTAGAACTTACTCCTCTTGCTTAACTGAAACCTTATGCCTGTTGATTAGTAGTAACTCCCTCTTTCTCCCTCCCTCAGCTTCTGGCTTTGGCTATTCACACTTTGATTCTATGAATCTGACTATTTTATACACTTCATGTAAGTAAAATCATGCAATATTTGTCTTTCTGTGTCAGGCTTATTTCAATATCATTCAACAGGACGTCAAGCTTCATCTGGGTCATTTCACACTGCAAAATTTCCTTCTTTTTAAGGTTGCAAAATAAACCACTGCACGTAATTATAAGTCACCTTTAAGAGACTTTGATTCTTTGACACACCGTCCCACTAACCATCCGATGCACCCCTGTCTGTGCGTGCGTGCGCCTGTGAGCCCCGGCAGACTAGTGGCTAGCTTCTCTACCTGAGCTAGCCTGACAAGGGCACAAGGAAACCTTCTTGTGCTCCCAGGATGACCGGTGACAGCAGCACTGCCAGTGGCAGCAACAGACCCATCACTTGTGCAGCTAGGTGGGGAGGAGGGAGGAAGGCTACTCCTCATGCCTTCTCAATCCTCATCCTCTTTCTGCATCTCCTGCTTTTCTTCTATTCCGCTGTCATTAACTTTTCATTCCCACCCTTTTATCTGTTTTCATTCTTGTATCCCTTTGAGTGTGTGTGTGTGTGCGTGTGTGTGTGTGTTTAAATAAACTTGCCCCTCCTGTCTCTTCCTGTTTTTAACTTTCTTGTTTCCCATCTCTTCTTCCTATCTGTATCTTTAGACACCTTTCTCCTCCAATCTGTATTACACCCTCTCTTCTATGTAGTCTCTGGGCTCTCATGTTCATCCATTCTGATTCAATCACTGGACTTTGTTCCTTCCTTCATCATCAGTCACTGGTCTTCGGTTCAAAAATGTCTTTTTTCTTTCCTTCTTATTTAATGCAGTTCACTTGTTCAGGGAAGAACCAGCCTCCAAACAACAAAATAAGTGAGTTTATTCTCAGATGAAAGGTCAAGAATTGATAGTCAGTACACTGAAAATGTTGACAAAGCTATAAAAATATACCAGTACCTAAGGTTGCCAGATTTGGAGGTGGGGGAACGTATGTGTATACACACGGTTAAATCTGATTATCGATTTCAAATAACCAATAAATGATAAACAAAGCCTGGATCCGAAATGTGTGTCTAAATAGTATGGGAGAAAATGAAAGTTATCACATGCGTACAAAGTCAATCCCTGTCACAAAGAAATCATAAAGAATGTAAACAGTTAAGAAGTTAAAAAGTACAATAAATAACTAGAAAATGGTGCAAAATAGCATACAGTTAAATGTTTAACTGTTTCCAATTATAAGTCTAATACAAGTTTAGGCATTGATCTGAGTGGGACAGCTCAGGAACTGTTCTTAGAGTGGAGGATGTGATATGGGTGTAAGGGATGAAATACACTCTCCAAGCAAACTAGAGAAAAAAAGCATCCCCAGGTCGTCCCCATCTTTTCCTGCCTATTCCTTCCAATACTATCTTTTTCTCCAAAAACAATCCTACCTAGACTTCAGGGCACGTTCAGTGCCATGTACCTCTGGGAGATCTTTCCTTCTTTAAACCCTTCATAGCACTTTTCACCTCCACAAGTCATCCATCCATCATCTATCCATCCATCCATCCAACTCTACACTGTTGTTCTACTTTTGGACATACCTCTTAGGGATTATCTGCTTTTTGAAATATATTATTTTGTGCCGTGCCTGGGCAGAGCAACTGTTCCAGAAACTTTGATTTAAGCGAATGAATGAATGCATCTTGGAACAGTGACTCTTCGATGATTGTCCACAACTACCATCTTCACCACCTCTAGACTTCTTACAGGCAAAAGTGGACACTTTTTCTTACAGGCATCCATAGCTCCTAACAGTTTTAATATATGCAGAATATGCTACTATGTTGCAGCTATCTGGATACATGTTAATTTCTTCCACAGGCCTGTGAGCTATGCTGCCCCCACCCTCCCACCCCGCCCCCACCTTTGTTCTTTGTAACTCCAGTGCATTTTAAGTACGTGCTTAAAAAATGAGGTGGAAATACTCTGTAGGAGAAAAAAAATCTTTTTCTGTTTTACAGTAAGTTTGTTCTTGTATTGATTAAAGTAAGTCATGTACTGTAAGTTGGTACTAGCTATCTTTACCATATATAGAAAACGCTATTTATAGTAAAATTATAAGTGGCACATATTGCATCATGAAACAGGCCAAAATCTTTTTAGATGCATATAATTTAACTTCCCAGTTCCTATAAAATGTCCCTTTGAGATGTGACCTCACTACAATTTGTTTCAATGTATACAGTAGATAAATATATCGCTCACTTTTTAAATAACTGTATTTTTATGGTAATACATTTACAAGAACACAATCATTATTTATAGGGTTTTTGGTCTATTTGGAATTATTGTTTGTAAATATTTGTTCCTCTCTATGGCAAAAATTTTTCCATGATGCTCTAAGTCCTTTCTACAAGCTTTTGTTAGCTGTATTTGGAAGATCTCCAGGCAGCACAAATTACTGAGAAACAATACAAGACTTCAAAAGCATGTTTATTTGCACTATAATGTGGAATTCACTATAACACATAGGTATTTTGAAGCCTTTACACCCATTCAAACAATAGGAGATTCTCCTGTAAAAAGTTACAATAATTTTCACTGTAATTTTCTTCTTTTGCCTCTAAAGACTTTTTTAAGACTTTTTTAATATGATACTTCTGGGAATCAAAAGGAAGCGAGAGAAACCCAGTCAGGTACGATTAAGTCCCTGTGCAGTGCAGTGATGCTCGGTTGGGCCTGCAGATTAGAATATGGAGGTTTTACAAAAGTCCCCATGCTGAGTTTCCACTCCAGACCTGCTGAATCAGCATTCCTGCTGGGGGCCTCTGGGCATGAATTATATTCAGAAGTTGTATGGTGAGTCTCGTATTCGGCCACCATTTGAAACTACTACAGCAGCTATTATTTAAGGGGAATAATCTCCAGGAACTAGAAGTATATTTCATTTTAGAAAATGATTAGAATTACGAAAAATACGGTTGATGTAATATACTTGCTTTTCACAAATTATATCTCTTCTTTTCAACTGAACTAATTATTCTGCATTCTGATTAGGCTTTTTCTTATTCATAGAAATAACTAAACAACTGACCTAATAGCACAGTTAATTATAATTATGACATCTCATCAGTTTGGCAACTGGTTATTTCTAACCAATTATTTTGATTATCTTTTAACAACCAAATATGATTGGCTATTCTGCAATTCAAACTATTTTTCAAGAGGTTTAAAGAAAAAAACATGTTTGTCTTATTGACTTGGAATTTATTAAAGGAAAATCATTACCATGATAAACAGGGACAATTATATATTTATATGTAAAAAAAAAAAGAACAGTTCTGCATATATGTTATTGATCTTCAAGTATTCCGAAACTTGCATCATGATTCAATCATGTTACACAATATCTAATTCATGTATTTATAATATTTAGTATAAACTTCTATAAACCTATTTAATTCTCCCATTGTTTCTTAAATATATCCTTAAAGAAATAGATGATTTGCCTCCTTGCTAAACCAGACAACAATCCAAAGATCGACTCTAATAAATTGAAATTGATCGCATGAAAAAGTATATAGTAAAAGGACATAGTACTTTTTGGAATGTACATAAAGCATTACTTTATGTAAATTTTCTTCTCTCAACTAAAACAAGTTTACCACCTTTATAACCACAGATTTTGCAAAATGTTAGGATGGACAAGAACAATAACTATTTCTGATCTTTGTGTCACAAATGTTTTTGAAGAAACTTTCATTGATATTTTTGGCATCCATTATATTATATTATTTAATTAACCTGGTTTCAAAAGAAATAAGGTCGTTGTGTGCATTTAAATCTTGTTGGGATAATTCCATGTTCTTTTAGGATGGAAGAACATTACCCCCTCTAGTGGATGAAGGTAAAACACATGGCCTTGATGGGTGGAAAAGAGACTGGGTTTCCTTAAACGCCATCATCTAATAGGTTGATGGATTAATTTCCTAAGTTTGTAACTTCATTTCAAGCATATTGTCTTGGGAAAGATGTTATGTCGCACATATTTCTGATACTAAGATGTATAATGGTATTTGGAATCTAACACAGTGGAATAAAGGAGATGTAGTTCATGCCAGGCATCCTGTTTCATATTGAAAAGAATAGATTTAGAGGATGCCGTCTTAAAATGTTTACTTCTAATGAACAAGCACCATAAAATATGTTTTTTTCTAATCAGTGAAAAGAAAAAAAAATAGAACAAATCAAACTGGTTTTTTTAACCTAGAAGTTTTAATCATAGTTATATCTGAAGTACATTTTTTCTATTAAGTTGAATGCACCAGCCTTTCACTCTAGCATCTTTATTTATATAGAAAGTTGTTTGGAACCTATTATTTAAATTTTCTTTTTTTTTATATTAATTAAATTTATTTATATTTTAGAGAGAGAGCATATGTGAGGGAGAAAGGCAGAGGGAGAGAGAGCAACTTATTTTCAAAAAATCTTTATTTATTTTTGAGAGATCGCGAGCCGGAGAGGGGCAGGGAAAGAGGGGAACAGAGGACCCTAAGTGGACTCTGTGCTAACAGCAACAAGCCCGATGTGAGGCTTGAACTCATAAACCGTGAGATCATGACCTGAGCCGAAGTTGTACAATCAACGAACTGAGCCACCAAGGCAGAGAAAGAGAGAGAGAGAGAGAGAGAGAGAGAGAGAGAGGGAGAGAGAATTTTAAGCAGGCTCCATGCTCAGTAGGGAGGCTGACATAGGACCAGATCCCATGACCCTGGGATCGTGACCTGATCCAAAATCAATAGTCAGACTGCTCAACCAGCTGAGCCACCCAGGCACATAAATTTAAAATTTTCTACTAAAAAAACACATTTGTCTTTAAAGTAGAGTAGCATAATATATAATATATAAACTACACACACACAAATACATGCATATTTGGGAGCGGTTTTATTTTCTGAATTCATCCATCAGCAAATGATCCATCAAGTTCTGCTCAAGTACGGAGACTTAAGGCCATTCAACCTGCTTTAATAGTTGGCTTTAACATCAAACAAATAGAATAAGCAAATCCCTGCTCAAGTGTAAACTAGTTTTGCTTTCTCTATTTAAGTCATCAAAGCCAAGTTTCAAAGGTAGTGTCTGTGAGTTTATTGTATTTATCACTAGTAGAGTGAAGTTACCTCAGTTGCCTCAGCCTTAATAGACCTTTTAAAAATATGCAGCAAATGGCTTTGAATTACTCTTAATATTTCCCCCTTTACTAGGTCAGATTTGATTGCTTCCTTAAATATATCTTGAAATATTTGCAAACGGGACTAACACTCACCCTGAGGCAGCCCACATAAGTGACGCTTATCTCTTTTCCTTGGTAACCCTCTGTAGCCTCTTTATTGTCATGTATGTGGCTGCCAAGTAGGAAAAATACAGAGAAAAGAAGATGGTATGCTCCTTATCATGATAGGAAGGTAAAATCATCAACCAACTATCAACGTAATCTGTATATAAAAATAAATCTGAAAATATTTACAAAGCAATTATGGACTCTAGCAACTATCATGAGAGAATATATTATAAAGAAATACATAAAGTCATTTTTACCTCAAAATAAAACATAGTTGAAGGCAATATTAAGATTGCATAAAATGAAAGATTTAACAGCAGGTCACAAGTAGACAAAAACCCCCACATTTTTATAATTGTTTCTCAGCTTGCAAAGTATTTACATACATATTGTTGCTCAGTTTCCTTATCTGCAAAATAAAAATAAGACCTACCCATGTCACAGAATTGTTGGAAATTTTTAATAAGATAAAGTAAGATAACATGTTCCCTTATTAAAACTAGCAAAGTATTTGATACATAACAAGGAGGTAATAAATAATAGTTCCCTTGATCTCATGAAAACTCTATAAGATTGGGAGTTTATATATTATAAAGCTTCATTTTACAGTTGAAAATCAGACTTACACACATTCCCAGAATGGTCAAAAGCAGCACAAAGAAAGTTCTCTCTTTCTCTGTCTCTCTGCCTCTCTGTGTGTGGATAAAACAATTATGAGTAAATATTTGGAAGTGGGAAAATGAAGAGTGGGGAGTAAACCTTTGGACTGAAATAGGAGCCTTAAAATGTGAGAAAATACCTAAGATGGTAAAGGCAGGTTGAGGACAAATTTAATATGATGCTAAGTTTATTTTTTAATTTTTTTTAAATTTTTTTAACATTTATTTATTTTTGAGAGACATAGAGACAGAGTGTGAGCAGGGGAAGGGCAGAGAGAGAGGGTGATACAGAATCAGAAGCAGGCTCCAGGCTATGAGCTGTCAGCACAGAGCCCGACGCGGGGCTCGAACTCAGACTGCGAGATCATGACCTGAGCTGAAGTCGGCCGCTTAACCTACTGAGCCACCCAGGTGCCCCTATTTTTAAAATTTTTTTAATGTTTATTTATTTTGAGGGAGAGAGATTGAGCACAGGAGAAGCAAAAAGAGGGAGAGAGAGAGAGAGAGAGAGGGAGAAAGAGAGAGAGAGAGAGAGAGCGCACGCGCGAATCCCAAGCAGGCTCTACGCTGTCAGTGCAGAGCCTAACACGGGGGCTCCAACCCACAAACCATGAGATCATGACCTGAGCTGAAATCAAGAGTTGGTTGCTTAATGACTGAGCCACTAAGGCACCCCTAAAGCTAAAGGGTTTGGATTTTATCTGAAGCTCAGCAGGGTTAAATGTTTGATGTAGCACAAATTGTAACTGAGGTACAAAAGACCAAAGCTAAATTTTAGAAGTCTTACGTTGCACCAAAGGCATGAACAACATGATCAAAATAATGTCGTAACGACAGTTCTCAGAATGGATAGAAGGGAAGGAAATGCTGAAGACAGAGAGGTGAGTTAGACTGCTGATACCTTAGCTCAGATCGGGGCGAAGCACTGGAAACAGGAAGGGACTGTAAAAGAATGAAAAGAATATGGCCAGAAATACAGTATGGGAGTTGAGAAAGAAGACTGGAATATATAGGCAAAGGCAATTTTGTGGTTTCTTGTGTCTGTTACCATTTACAAAAATATGGGATTTGACTTGATCAGGAAGATGGAGTTTTCAATTTTATTTAGATCTGCTGAATATACGCATCTTAATATGTTGAGCAGTTTCTTTGGGAGAGTAATTGGATCCTGCCACTAAAGCATTCACTGTATAACATTTTTTTAAAGCTAAGGAAAACTTTTTCTCAACCAATGAAATCATGGACTCTAGGGAATCCTGTATTTCTGATGTCAACTTCCCTTTTTTAAGACAGCTTTTGCACACTTCATCAGTTGTGGTCGAGGTTGGACACCTGTGGGTACCACCAGTGCCAGCTCTAGGCAAAACTGTGAAGCAGCCCAGTCAGATTTGGCGATTCTCTTTTCCCTTTCCTGTGCCTCTTTCCTGCCTCTGAGTACGATCTCCAGCTCGGTGTTCCGCTGCCCACTGGGGGTGAGCTACTCAAGGCCTACTCAGGCTTTGAGTAAAAGGTGCTCCATAAATTTCAGTTGTGGGAATCAATGGCGTAAGTGAAAGAATGAAAAATATCGATGAATGAACAAAATGCCTGACAAGTTTATTCATTCTATGATTTGGGGTATTTAATTTGGCCAGTCCTCCCCAAATTAGCTCTATTGAAAAACAGCTGCAAGAAAAAGTATTATGTACTCTCATGGAAGGAATTATTACTGAAAGATTTCAGACAACAGTGGAGACTGCATTCTGAGAGCAAGGGCCTGCAGTTCCAACTTTAAACCATACCACACACAAGGCTGGCTCCTTTGGACAGTGGTCTTCATTTGGTTGTCACCCACTATTTAATAATTATTGGTGAAAAGAAATTATATTACATGAAAAGAAAATTCTGTATAGTGGGTTGTATTAATTCAGTATCACTATCTGGGCCTAAAATAGAGCTTTATACTCTATAGCTCTTCTTACAACCGGCAACCTAAACATCCGGTTGAACGTGGATATTTGCTTTGTCTTGTGTCTACACAGCATGCCAGGAGACTCCCCTTATCAGAGTTGCCAAGTTGCATAGCCAGGGACCAACGATATGATGATTTAATTTGAATTTCAGTTGCTTCAGTTAGTCATTGCAGACAGAGCCTTGACTAAAACTGAAACCGAAGTCCAAGTGCTGGTAGTAGCAGTGTACATAGAAATAAATTATAATTTTTGTGGCCACTGATTTTTATTGCTTTCATTTAAACATCACAGTAATGTTTCTTATGATCTGTGGCGGGTAGATGCATCATAAATATTTGAAATCATAGTTCTAATGGATAGCCCGAGATTTCCATGTCTCTGAATCCCGCTACATTTTGAATTTGCGTTCTAGAAACTGTGGGAGAATGCCTTACTTTCCAGCTCTTTTCGACAATGGCTCTTCTCAGAGTTTTTGGTACTTATGCTTGTGGCTACGCATCTGGCCAACAGGAAGCGCTGTCAAGAAAATGGAAAGAGCTTTAGCTCAGTGTTCTGATTCGCTGAAGAATATGAGTGAAATTTTTGCTCTTAGTTATGTCAGATCTTAATGGCATTCTCCGGGTGACTCTCTAGTTGTTATTACTCATATTCTTGATTAAAATAATAAGTTCATGTGTTTACAAAAATCTATGCATGTAATATTGTATTCAAACATGGATAAGGTTAGATTTTCTGTTAAAAAATGAGTACAGGCGCACCTGGGTGGCTCTGTTGGTTAAGCATCTGACTTCGGCTCAGGTCATGATCTCACGGTTCGTGAGTTCGAGCCCCTCGTCGGGCTCTGTGCTGACAGCTTGGAGCCTGGAGCCTGCTTCAGATTCTGTGTCTCCCCCCCTCTCTGCCCCTCCCCTGCTTGCATTCTGTCTATCTCTCTCCCTCAAAATAAATAAGCATTACAAAATTTTTAAAAAATGAGTACAAAAGCAAGAATAGTAAACTAACACATAGGTCTTATAACTCACAAAGTTGTGTATAGCACTATATTTATTTATATTTATTTGTATTTTGTGTGTTTAATAGAACTTGGTAAATTACAATTTCTGTATCATCCAGTATAACAAGATACTACTTAATGAAATCACAAACATAAATATTAGACAATTTTTCAATATGTTTAAGATACCTTTTAAAAATGTGTACAGTTTTACTTAATTTATGTAGTTTTTAGATCTGAGGCTTTATTATACTTCTTCCTATGACAAATCTTGCAGAAGTAGCTGAAGTCATGTGACTTGTTAAAGATGGCTTGATAAATTTCAGAAAACTCTATAAATAAAATAAATTAACAGAACTTGAGGTTCGTTTAAGCTAGTGATCTTGTTTTTACAAGAACACTAAGGCCTGGAGTTTGTATACGCCAACAGATACATGTGTGAGAGACTCCAAAAACACTATATGGACTTACCTATTTAAAAGTAGTTCTAAATTTTTATTTTTTAATTAATTAATTTATTTTTAAAGAGAGGGAGAGTGTGCACAGGACAGGCAGAGAGAGACAGAGAGAGACAGAGAGAGAGACAGAGAGACAGACAGACAGACAATCCCACACAGGGTCTGCACTGTCAGCTCAGATCCTGATACAAGGCTCAAACTCAGGAACCGCGAGATCATGACCTGAGCCAAAATCAAGAAACGGACACTTAATGGATTGATCCACCCTAGCACACCAAAGTAATTCTAAACTTTTATTTAAGTATTTTTTTTTTTAAATATAGCAAGTTGGGTGCCTGGGTAGCTCAGTCAGTTGGGCGTCCAGCTCTTGATTTTGACTCAGGTCATGATCTCACAGTCTGTGAGATCAAGGCCCATGACAGGCTCTGTGCAGCCTGCTTGGGATTCTCTCTCTCCCTCTCTCTGCCCCTCCCCTGCTCACACACACTCTCTAAATAAATTAATTAATTAAAAAATAAATAAAACATGGCAATCTATGCAGCTTTTTATGGAATCAAATATTCAATAAAACATATTTAATCTCATTTAATATGGAGCTCATCTAATAAAAAGTTTACTGTTTAAGTACCATTCCTAATGACATCTATGAGAGGTTCTTAGTGTCAGCCCCCCAATATTCAATCTTACTGTGTTACAGAAACGGGAGAGGGCCTTTTTTTTAATATTGAGATTTACTGATCAGGCCCCTTATCTGATAAAAGTATGGTACATATACATAAGTAGGAAAAAAAGTAAATTTAAAAAGAAAATTCAGTTATCTGCATTACAAATTTATATTTTAATAAAAGAGCCTGATTTACTGGTAAGTATAACAAATAAAAACACTTTTCAATTTTATGGCTAGAGAATTATGAGAAACATAGTGCATTTATATAGATAGAAGGGGGGCAAGAAAAATAAAAATAAAAATAAACCAGAAAGTAAATATAGAAGGAGGAATAAAAATATAAGGAAAATTAGGGATTCGGTGACTTGGGGAAGGACCTACAGAAGAGATGGAAAAAGTGACCAATCCACATAAACAAACTTTCAGGGAATAATATTTTCATTGTATTGTTTTAGGACATGGCTTAAAGGACTCAAAAACCATGTTGCAATTTTATAACCTTGGGCAAAAAACAGGTAGATTGCTCGTTAAGTATTTTTTCTACCCGGATGAACTAGCTCTGAAAGAACTGGAGGCTGGAAGTGACTAACAAAACTGAACTCCCTGATTCCTCTTACCATAGAAGAAGAAGAAGAAGAAGAAGAAGGAGGAGGAGGAGGAGGAGGAGGAGGAGGAGGAGGAGGAGGAGGAGGACGAGGAGGACGAGGAGGACGAGGAGGACGAGGAGGACGAGAAGAAGAAGGAGAAGAAGAAGAAGAAGGAGAAGAAGAAGAAGAAGAAGAAGAGGAGGAGGAGGAGGAGGAGGAGGAGGAGGAGGAGGAGGAGGGGAGGAAGGAAAGGAAAGGAAAGGAAAGGAAAGGAAAGGAAAGGAAAGGAAAGGAAAGGAAAAAGAGAAAAATGATGGTCCACAGGTAACTAGGTGACTCAATCAGTTGAGCATCTGACTTTGGTTCAGGTCATGACCTCAAGGCTTGTGGGTTCGAGCCTGCGTTGGGCTCTGCTGACAGCTTCAGAACCTGGCGCCTGCTTCAGATTCTGTGTCTCCCTCTCTCTCTCTGCCCCTCCCCTGCTCACTGTCTGTCTGTCTCTCAAAAATAAATAAACATTAAAAAAATTTAAAAAGAAAATGATTGTCCAACCTTTGACCTGGATGTTGGAAATGAAGCTCATACAAACCTGAAAATATTGGTCTCTCTCAGCCTAAGGCACAGGCACGGAGAGCTCACCCTGTATATGCCTTCTTCCTAGTGCTATCCCCTTGAAGCAGAATGATTTTGCATTGGTTCCTCAAACCTATATTCCTATTCCCCCCCCCCCTCTGTGGCCACTGTATTTATTAGGTCACTTTTTATACAGGGCCAGAGCATAAGGAGGACAGCTAGACATTAACACATATTGTTGCTGTGATATTTTTGTTTAAAAGTGTGATGGTGACATTGAAGTTAATCTCAAAATCATCTGTGAAAATACTATCTAGAAAAGGTTGAAACATTGACATTTCTTAAAAAAAAATCTAGTAGGACTGTATCTTCAATAGTTTTTAGAATTATTTTAATTAGCTTTGCCTACTTCCTAATTTGCTAGCTGCCTATTTCTTATTTTATTTTAGCAGATATTTTTAACCTAGAATCTATTTAAAGCATCAAGATAGGCAAAGAGTGGAAAATCATTACCGGAACGTTTGGTTGTTAAAAAAAAAAAAGAAGAAGAAGATTTGCATCATTTTTTTTTCTTTTTCCTTCAAGGGATAGTGCTAACAACTTTTCAGAAATTCTAATAATGTTCCTGGCCAATTCAGGGTTGACAGGGGGTGGTAACCATCTCATGGATTAAGCAAGAGATCTCACACATTTCCCCCATGGGACTTCATGCCCATTTTTTAAAAAGTAGGAAAATACCTCTTTAAGTGAGGGAGTAGTATTGAGAAGAATTCAATTTCTCATCTCTAAAAGTTATAACTGAAAAGATATCATGACTAAACTACGGTCGCTAACTTTGGACATGGCTGCTTTGCCAATTCCTTTTCCATATGACAATCTAGTGTTTTCTGTACTTCTGCTCAATGAGTGTTGGTGTTTTTGTAATGACTCTAAAGGGACTAATTTACTACACTTAATGCTTTAATTTTTAAAATTTATAGGCATTGATTTTTCAACCACTGATACAATCCATTCATAGCCATCCATGATCATATGTGGGAGGTTATATTATTCCTCCCACCTAGAGCTCCCATGTTCTTTGCTTTGTAACATCCTGTGACTTTCTAGGCAGCATTTAGTATCCTGTCACAGTGTTGGGTGGGCTAAATGTTTTGCTTTAGCCAATGGAATGTGAATGGGCATGATGTATGACACTTCTAGACAAAGACAGCACCGGTAGCCTTGGTCCATCAGTCTGGGATGTGAAGATGTATAGAATAGACCTGAACGGGCCTGGGAAGGGTCTCACAGAGTCACAGCCAACAACAGACTTGTGAACCAAAAATAAATGTTCACTGTTGAAGGCCACTGAAATTTGAGGGCTGTCTGTTACTAAAGGAAAAATGGTTAATAGACTAAAGCATAAAAAATAACAATTAGGGATTCAACTTTGTCTTTTAAAAGAATGGAGAGGGGTGCCTGGGTGGCTCAGTCGGTTGAGCGTCCGACTTTGGCTCAGGTCATGATCTTGCAGTCTGTGAGTTCAAGCCCCGCATCAGGCTCTGTGCTGACAGCTCGGAGCCTGGAGCCTGCTTCAGATTCTGTGTCTCCCTCTCTCTCTGCCCCTCCCCCACTCATGCTCTGTCTCTCTCTGTCTCAAAAATAAATAAACATTAAAAAAAAAAAAGAATGGAGAAAAGTAGCATTGCAAATTGGGGTAGAAAGAAGAGTACCGTGCAGCTAGACAAAGCTTCGGCATAGGTTTCAGTGGTATATTCTGCTCACTCACTTTGAACACTAGACACTATATTGGTTTTCTACTGTCACTTAAAAATTCACCCCCCAACTTAGCAGTCTCAAATAATAAGTATTTATTATGTCACAGTTGCTGTGAATCAAGAATCCAGGTGTGCCTTTGCTGGGTGTCTCTGACTCAAGGTCTGTCACGAGGTTGCAGTCAAGCTATCATCTGGAGCTGTGGTCTCAACCATAGACTTGACTCGGGGTAATGACGGAGGATCTATTTCCAAACTCAGTTCGCAGTGGTTGTTGGCAGGCCACACGAATTTCTCCATGGGGCTGCCTTAACTACATGGCAGCTATTTTCCTTCAGGGCAAATGATTTTAAAAAAAGCAAGGCAGAGCACTCAAGACAGAAGCTGTGGTCTTTTATAACCTAATCTGCCATATTCTGTGCATTAGAAATCAGTCAATAACTCCAGCGCGCTCACGAGGGGAATATAAGGTTGTAAATACCAGGAGGCAGGGATTCTCAGGAGCCGCCTTAGAGGCTGCATACCAATCAACAGCGCTGAATCTCTCTGAACTTCAATTTCCAAACCTGTAAAATGGGTATAATTGTACCTACCCTGTTTACCTCGCAAAACTCTTGAAAGGTCAAATGACCGAATATACTTAAAAATGCTTTGTAAGGTGTAAAGTATTATACTTATGTAAGATGTTTTTATTCATCTGGGTCTTACAAGAAGCAGAAGCCCAGAGAAGATTTAAGGTGCAAGGATTTACTAGGGGAAACATCTGTAGAAAGAAATGAAGAAGATGGTACTGGGGAGCTTGTCAGATCGCAATTAGTGAGGAAGAGAAGAAAGAAATGTTGTGGAGAAGCTTACTGTGCCATCTACGGAAGTTTGGCAAGCCTTTTTCAAACCAAAGCAGTCTGTCAAAGAACCCCACGTCGCCCAGGACGTAGTCTGCCTCAGCATCCACACTGCACGCAGTCACTGGCTGTGAGCAGCCCAGGGAAAGCTGAGCCTTGGTGCAAACATGGTGATGGCTTCAATCTCATCAGTAAGAGAACTAGGTTCCATTCTTGTTTTCTTTGTTTGCGTTCTATCTTGGTGCCATTTCTCGTATTTCTAGTTCTAGAACAGGGGCCATCTGAAATGGCTACCAGGGGCCCTACTGACTATTGCTTGTCTGTATTTCCTCCCGATGCTCTTGCTCGATCTGTTGGAACCCTCGCAACTCAGGCTGAACCTCTTTGGGTCTGACTGCTGGACTGTACCACCACCTGTTAAATATTGCCACACCCTCTGGACACCATGCTCTGTGCACAGGACAGAACTTCCTCCCCGCACCTGGATCCGGGTCGGTTCTTCCAGGGACCATCTCCATTCTAGGAGATGGTTTTCATTCTAGATCTTGGTCCTTCCCAGGCTATTCCATTGGTCTGTGGTTTTTAATAATAGTTGGAGCCAGATCTCTTGGGTTTTAATTCTTACTCTGCCACTCTCCTCTTAAGTTGTATGACATCTGCTAAGTCACTTAAAATGTGTCATCATAAAATGGAGATGATAACAGTACTTACCTCATAAAGTTTTTCACTTTGCTTTGTAAAGCGCTAAGACAGTGCCAGGCACATAGAATTCTAAAAATGTTAGTTATTATTATTTATTACCTCAAATATGTATTTATTTATTATCTCCCAGAGTATAAAATTAAATGTCCTAAGCCATTCAGAGTCCTGCAGTGATTTGGATTTGTGTCAACCCCAATTCAGATTGGGATATGGAAATAAATAATATGGGGGAGAGAGAGGAGTGAGAAAGAGAGAGGAAAAAGAGAACACTTTCATGTGCTTTGGTTCAACTTTTTAAAGTTAATTTATTTATTTTAAAAGAGAGGGAGACAGGCAAAGAGAGAAGGAGAGAGAGAATCCCTGGCAGGCTCCAAGCTGTCAATGCAGAGCCTGACTTGGGGCTCAATCTCAGGAACTGTGAGATCACGATCTGAGCCAAAATCAAGAGTGGGACACTGAGCCACTCCGGTGCCCCTGGTGCAGCTTTTGAAAACCTTATGAATTCACCTCTAGGCTGTTTGTGCTTACTTACTAACTCTGTATTGGGCTCCAAGCCTCATTGGTTTAACTCCTCAGCTACTTTTTCAACTCTAGCTGGTTAAATTCACTGGATTAATTGTTTCTCATGGTTTGGTCCTGGGTCCCGCTCCCAGGTTTTGCCTCCTAATATCACGTGCCCATTACCAGGTTCTGGATCTGAACTAAGCTCTAGATCTGTTACCTCAAATAGAAGATACTCTTACAGATGCCCTGACTTAAGTCTCATTTAAGAAAGCTATATCTGTGGGGATCGCATCCAGCTTTGTCCCCTTCATCTTGTTTAGCACCCACAGCCATCCGAGAGAGTGGGGAGGCAGGATTAGGGAACAGTCAGCCCTCATTCTTAGGTGTTTTTCTGTAATTTGGTCTCTTCTTCCTCTGCTTTCACAATAGGCTTGTTTTCTTAATTGCCTTGTTACTGCTTGAAATAGGACTATCAATAAAGAGAAACAGTGTAGAATTTGTTCTAGAAAAGATGGAGATGCTTTTCTTGGTCTTTTACTCTTCCTTTTTTCTTGCTTTCTTTCCCCTTCCCTTTCTTTTCTTTTTTCTTTTTTTATTATACCTGTTCCCAAAGGCACTGATTCAGTATTGTATTTAGGTTTCAAGAACACTGAATGGAGAGGTTTAATTAAAAACACTTTCAGAAGCAGCCCTGTAGCTTAACACAGAACTTCCATTGCCTCCTTCTAGGGCACAGTTGTGCTCTCCCCCTCTGCTCCTTTTATCACTTCATTATCTCAAGCCAAATGTTGATTTGGTCAATTTCCTGTTTGAGCGTAAGCCAATCCCTTGAAGTTATTTCAGTATTGTGGCTCTTAAAACACAAGGTTTCCCTGTTACATTTCCACTATTTTAACACTTCATCTATTGTTTCTTTTTTTCTTAATGACAAGCACCAATGGATATTTTCAGGTCTACTACTTAATAACTCCATGTGTTTTTGATACCCTAAACTCCACTGGTCTGTGTTGATAGTGACTAATCCTCAGAACTGTTCAAACAGTCTTGTGCAAAGAGAGGTACATCAGAGGAATTTTTTATACGAAAACTTTATTTAGGGAGCCACTTTCTTTCCTGTATTTGCTTATTCAAACTTTCCATTTCAACTTGTTTTGAAATAGTGTCAAACTACATAAATCAGAGTTTCCTTTTTCAATTTTATTAATATAGCCTGATAAAATGGAACCAAAATTCTTGATTAAATGTTCTTCAAAATTGGATATCCTTGATACAAAAACACCTAAACCTTTTGTCAATTTCAGAGCTATAGAGAAAGTTCATTTCGTTTACTCTCCTTGTTTTATGTCTGGGGACACTAAAAAGGTTATGTGATCTGTCCAAGATCGTCCATTTAGCTACTTGAGAAAATGCTATTTTCTATTTTCGCTTCAGCATGAGAACTCCCTCAAGTTAAAGCAGGACGATGTCTTTTCTGGGCTTTGTAATTCTTGTGTTTACTGGTTGTGTTTTCAAATTCAGTAACTGTAAGTTAGTTTTTAAGACCAGATTTATGGGGCTCCTCAGTAGCTCAGCTGGTTAAGAGCCCAACTCTTGATGTTGGCTCAGGTCATGATCTCACGGTTCATTGGAACGAGCCCCACCCCCGGGCTCCATGCCTCCAGCACGGAGCCTGCTTGGGATTTTCTACCTCTTTCTCTGCCTCTCCCCTGCACTCTCTCTCTCTCAAAAATAAAATAAATGCACTTTTTAAAAAAGATCAGACTTATTTAAATATAATTTTCTATGCTGGAAAGTTAATTAATTTTAAGTGTATACTTTGGTTAAGTTTTGACCAATGAATACAGTTGTATAACCACCACCATGATTGAAATACAGATGTTTTCAGTACTCTCCAAAGTCCCCTCACACCCCTTGCTCTATGGCCTGGCTCATGGCAGTTCCTTCCTTTCTTTTCTCTCACTATAGTTTTGCCTTTTTTTGAAATTTCATAGAAATGGTATCTTACAGCATGTAGTTTATATGCTTGGTTTTTTTTCACCCATGCCATATACATCTGTAGTTTGTTCCTTTTCGTTACTAAATAATATCCCATCATATAAATATAACTTGTTTACCTATTCGCCAGTTGATGAACTTGTTTTCCAGTTTCTGGTCACTATGAATAAAGCTGCTATAAACATTCATATTCAAGTTTTTGCATCATATGGTGGTCATATGTTTTCAATTCTCTTCAGTAAAAACTTAGATACGGGATCATTGTGCGTTTTTAAATGTACACCTACATTTAAAAGAAACCGTCTCATGATTGTACCATTTTGCATTCCTGCCAACTGTATATGAAAGTTGCAGTTGCTGTACATTCCTGCCAACACTTGATATGGTCAGTCTTTATCAGCTGAGCCATTTTAGTTGGTATGCAGTAATATCCCATTGTGGTTTTGACTTCCCTAATAAATAGGATATCGAGCATCTTTTCATGTGCCTCTTTCTCATTGGCATATTTTCTTTGGGGGAATGTTTATGCAAATCTATTACTCATTTTAAAAAATAGGTTGTTTGGGGAGCCTGAGTGGCTCAGTCGGTTAAGCATGCAACTTCAGCTCAGGTCCTGATCTTGTGATTTGTGAGTTTGAGCCCTGCATCAGGCTCTGGCTGACAGCTCGGAGCCTGCAGCCTGCTTCTGATTCTGTGTCTCCCTTGCTCTTTGCCCCTCCCCCATTCATGCTCTCTCTTTCTCTCAAAAATAAATGAAGTGGTAAAAAAATGGGTTGTTTGTCTTCTTATTAAGATTATAATAGCATTAGGGGTGCCTGGGTGGCTCAGTCAGTTGGGCATCCAACTTCAGCTTAGGTCATGATCTCGCAGGTTTGTGGGTTTGAGCCCCGCGTCAGGCCCTGTGTTGACATTTCAGAGCCTGGAGCCTGCTTCGGATTCTGTGACTCCCTCTCTCTCTCCTCCGCTCATGCTCTGTCTCTGTCTCTCAAAACTAAATAAACATTAAAACAGATCATAATAGTAGGTGACAGATGGTAGCTACACTGTGCTGAGGATAGCATAATGTATAGACTTGTCCAATCAAAATGTTGTACACCTGAGACCAAGGTAACACTGTGTGTCAACTATACTTCAATTTAAAAAGAAAGAATTCGTGTGTACTCTGGACATTAATTCTGCATTGGATATATAATTTAAAAAATTTTCTCCTGGTCTGCAACTTGACTTTTCATTTTTTTTAACAATGTCTTTCAAAGAACAAAAGGTTTTAATTGATGAAATACAATGTATCACATTTTCTCTTATGGTTTGTGATTCTTGCATCCACCTAAGAAATCTTTGCCTAATTGAAGAGCTAAAGAACTCTCCCCTATTTTGTACTTTTAGGTTTTGCCTCTATGTTTATGGTCCACTTTGAATAACTTTTGTATGTGGCTTGGAGTCCATTTCGATGCTCCACTCTTGTCATCACGGCAGTGCCCTCTGCTGATTCTGTCCCCTGCTTCGACTGCTGCTGACACCAGTCTCTTCCTCTGATGATGCCACTTCCAGGTCCCGGTACTTCATAGCTATATGTTCCTGAAGTCAGCGCCTGGAGGGTTTCTGCAAGTGATCAAATTATGCCCCCTTCATAAAGTTTATCCCTCTCACAAACTTCTTTCTACATTTAAATATTTGTTCCCTAACACCTGCTTGTTGCAGGGCTTAAGGAAATAGCCGTAGCCAATTTCATTTAGTGAAAATACAGTACAACTCCAGTTTTTTAAAAAAAATTATAGGAGAAAGGTTAAAGTTGACTGGAGCTCAAAGAATATTTAAAAATGTGTTCTTCCTCCATGCAGGGAAAATGTTATCTCAAATAGAAGATACTCTTAGAGATGCACTGATTTAAGTCTCATTTATGAAAACTAAATCTTTAGGGATCCCATCCAGCCTTGTCACCTTCACCTTGTGCAGCATCTATAGTCTGTCGGTGAGGGGCAAACTGGAAGAGTGGCCATACTCCTTATAGAGACTTAAAAGTTTTGCAATGTATGAGGCTGAATCTTTCTTACCACAAACAGGAAGGAAGAGATGGCACCCTCGCCCCCAGATGGTAAGAAAGGAATCTACAACCAAGCACACATCCCTGTGCTCTTAAAAGACATGTAGTTTTGTAATATGCATTTTGACTTAAGGAGGAGTTCATGAAGTTATAGTGGATGCCTCATAGATGGCATCCACTTTGAAGAGAGTGGTTCTAAGTTTACTTCCTTCCCAACTGTGACTGCTATTGCTCAAGCAGTTTCTCCTGGAGAAGTGGAGATAACCATGGCCCTTGCCCCAGTGGATGGTAGTGGGAGAAGAAGCCGTCATAGGAAAGCTGGCGGGGAGCAATCAACCAGCTGAGGCGTGCTTATCAACCGCTTACCTATGGAGGGCCGTCATGTCTAAGTCACCAAAACAAATGCTGGCTTTCAGAAAGGTGAGATGGGTGGATCGCTCGGTTCAAGGCCATTCCCTGAAGCAAATTAGGACAGTCTCATGATTTCTTTCCACGTCCACCACACCTCTCAGAACCAGGAGCCCTGTAACAGAAGCAGTTGTTCTGTTACCCTGAAGAGACTTGCCATTATTGGATTCTCAAATGTTAAGGCTATCTGCTTAGAAACACAGAATCCTATGGTAAAGCAGGTATGAAGATCACATTTAAACAAATTAAAAAAATGATTCAATTTGCAGAACTATAAATTTACATACACCTTTATAGAAACAACATTACATTAGGTGAACACGCGTATGTGTGCATGTATGGAGCAGTCTCAAAAGACCTTGTGTCCTTTTAATTGAGACATTTGAACGCAAGGATCGTGTTCTCTTATTTTCTTCTCTGACCACCATTTCCACGCACTTTGAAAGTGTTCAAAAATTACTAATCTCTTGAGGTATACAGATCATAACCACAAATTGTTACTTAACCAGGAGAAAATGAAGAATAAATATTCCTAAAACTTTGGTATTCACACATTGTTATTTTTCTGTCTCTCCAGCGGAATTACTTATACACGGGTAATTCTATGTAAAATTAGAAGATACTCCTACAACATGACACTAATATCAATCTCTTCCTTCCACTGAAACTGAGTAACAGCCTCTGTAGCTGGGTGAAGGGGTGATTCTTACCATTTGAGTGATTGGGACTTAATATTCTTATACTGACTGGCCATTAGTTAATAGAATTCTTTTTAGTTTATTTATTATTTTGAGAGAGAGAGTGAGAGAGGGGCAGAGAGAGAGAGAGAGAGAGAGAGAGAATGTCTACACTCTTAGTGCAGAGCCGGATGCGGGGCTCAAGCCCATGAACTGTGAGATGGTGACCTGAGTGGAAATCAAGAGTCTGACGCTTAACCAACTGAGCCACCCACGTGTCCCTAGTTAATATAATTATTTAAAGCAAACTATTATTCCTTCTTTCACATTAGTTTTATTATGAGCAAGGGGAAAATAACATTATTCTAAACTCTGCAGCACTTAGTCTTTTAAAATAAAGAATAAAACCGTATCAGAGTGAAATTTTGTGATTCAGTGAAACTAATAAGGCAACATCGCTGTGTGTGTGTGTGTGTAAATAAAATTACCACCCAAACCACCCCCCCAAAATAAGATCAGTTAACATTAATATATTTGAATGCTGAAATTTAGCAGAGCATGGATTAATTAAATTGATATAGCATCTCCAGAAGTTGTTAGTATTATTGTTCCAAGTTAGGCTGCAAAAAGGCAAAGGAATTAATTAAGCCTTATATTGGATAAGACTAGAGCACAAATTAAAAGGCTCCTAACTGTAAGTCCATGAGGAGCACTTACTAGTTGAAGGTCACGCTGCTGGTCACACGGCTCGATTACTCACTTTAAACTGTAAACTAACTAGACTATGGTGAGTCAGGCTTGTTTCCTTTCTCTTCTCTTCTGGCCTCCCTGGGGGGCTTCTCAATTCAAAGAAACTCCAGGAGAAACAGGCCACTTACTGTGAATAATCCGAAACAATCTATAAATTCAAAAGCAGCTGAAATTCCTAGAAGAGATTGAATGTTATAAGAATAAACGGGTTAGTATTTTAAAGACAGAACTGCCCTTGTTTAATATCAAGGGAGAGTTAGCGGGATACAGATTTTACAGTAACTTTCATTATTTATGTAGCAGTCTGTATCACTCTACACTTCGGGAAATGGAGTCTGTGCGCTCAGCCCAAGCAAATTTTATAACAGAGGGTTTTTTTTTCCTGTCCTTTCTTTTTTGAAGATAACAATAGCAGTATCTGTAATTAGCAGTTTTCTACTTATGCCACAATAAGGCCAAATACACAGAACTCTTATTTAGAAACATTAGGCAAATAAAACCTACTGCTCTAAGAGGGAAAAATGACCTGCAATAAGACAAATTCAAAAGCAGAAACTGTAATTTATCAGAAATAAGATTGTTATTCATGATGGCTACAGGGCAAGAAAAAGGAGATGTTTTTACATGACTATTCTAACTTAAATACTTGATTTCAAATATTTCAAGTATGTCGTTTTTTAAAAGATGGAGGTAACACATTTTTGACCCTCCAATCTATTTCCAATACTGAAGAAAGACAATCGTATGTTTGGGATATCTTTCAAAAGACTTCAGCTTCCAAGGACACCATCAAAATTTTACCCCCCTGAGAATTAACACCTTTGACTATTCATCATCATAGGAAGAAAAAAAGGAGGGTATTCTGTATTTATTTTATTTTTTTAAAAAATATTTATATTTGAGTGAATGAGCACAGAAGGAGAAGAAAGAGAGAGAGAATCCCAAGCAGGTTCTGTGCTATCAGGGCTCAATCTCATGAACCATGAGATGATGACCTGAGCTGAAATCAAGAGTTGGATGCTTAATGGTCTGAGCCACCCAGGCACCCCTATTTTTAAATTTGGATAATCTAAGTACTATTTCTCAAGAAAACACATGGAACTAAAAAAAAAAGCTACATACAAGTAGAAGCCACATCAGGGAACTATGTCAAACTTAATCCATTTCAATTCTCATATATATTGAGATTTTACTTTGTATAAAGTTCATTAAGGTAAAGACAAGCAAATATAATTCCTAACCTAATAGAGCTTACAAGATCACTAGAAGTGTACGAATGTTAAGAATAAATCAAGGGGCGCCTGGGTGGCTCAGTTGGTTAAGCAGCCGACTTCGGCTCAGGTCGTGATCTCACTGCCTGTGAGTTCAAGCCCCACGTCGGGCTCTGTGCTGACGGCTCATCAGAGCCTGGAGCCTGCTTCGGATTCTGTGTCTTCCTCCCTCTCTGCCCTTCCCCAGCTCTCTCAAAAATAAATAAACGTTAAAAAATATTAAAAAAAAGAATAAATCAAAATGTTAATTTTATAGGAATAAGGTACAAGGCATTTCACAATATAAAAGAGACTTCCCATTTAATTGGATGTATCAGAAAACATTTAAGAACTGAGAATTAATTTAAAGGATACATACTTTGGACATGCAAACATAACAAAAGGAGCATGGACAAGAGGAGAACCAGTCATTGACCAACGGGAAAAATTCTGTTCAGAAATGGGTGGGGTCCACTCTGGTTGTCAGAAGGATAAAAAGGAGAGAATTAAATGTGGGCAAAAATTTGTAAAAGTAGTTTGGGGTCAAATCTAGTTTTGAAGGTCATTCCACAGAGTTTGTCTTTACTTGGTAGGTCATCAGGAGATTGTGTTTTGAGAAACTACATGGAGAACCATTATCTATTAATGAATTTTAGTTGAACTGAGTATTTGCCATAGCATAGAGCACGAATACCTATTTTCAGGTAGAGGTTAACCAGGAACGTTATTAAAAGAAAGAGACAGTTTTATTTCTTTTTTTTTTAAGTTTATTTATTTTGAGAGAGATAGAGACAGCGCAAGTGGGGGAAGGGCAGAGAGAGAGGGAGAGTGAGAATCCCAAGCAGGCTCCACACCGCCAGGGCAGACAAACTCACAAAACTGTGAGATCATTACCTGAGCAGAAACCAAGAGTCAGTCACTTAACCAAGTGAGCCACCCAGGCACCCTGAGAAACAATTTTAATATGTACTTATTATCAAGAAGGATTATCATGAGTATTATCTAACAAGCATAATGTTACCAGATGGTCTTCAATATATTGGGGGTAAAGAAATCAAACTGTGTAGCAGGTTAATTTATTGATCGATGTGTCCTACTGTCTACAATTATTGTCTGTTGGCACAGAAAGGGCTCATGTTACATAGAAGTCCTCCATGGTATTACTGAAGCTATTCTATGGCTAGATAGATGCCTAGGGCCACTTCGTCAAATATGTTAATATTCTTCTACTTCAGAAATCCTTGCTGTGTGCAAGAAAATGGGGTGCTGTGGTCTCTGATGAACACACCATAGGGAAAATACTTATGTTGGGTACATATACATGTGGAGTTTTCTTTTATTCAGAATAGAACTCTGTTAGACTTCCTAACTTTCATAAAAGAAGATTAACTTTGCCACTTGCTTATTTGATGTCTGAAGGATCTGTTGCAGATCAGCAATGAAGATACCATTATTCCAGGTTCTTGCTAGAGAGAATAAATTCACTGTCTTATATCCTGTGCCTATCAAAGCCTTGGCAGGAGAAGCCGTTTTTAGAGATACCGGCTTGTGGAATGATCTATCACGTTACTCCTTTAGGAATTCCAAAAATTCCTGGCTTCAATATTTCCAACAGAGACCACATATTTAGACCACATAACCTTTGCCCCAACAGAATGACCTACATTCTGGGTTCACTCTTGATGGTGTACATTCTATGGGTTTTGACTAATGTATAATGACATGTATCTACTATTATAGTATCACACAGAGTAGACTGACTGAACTAAAAATCCTCCATGCTCTGCTTCTTTATCCTTCCCTCCTTCTAACTCATGAGAACTTCTGATCTTTTTGTTATCTCCATAGTTTTTCCATTTCCAGAATGTTATACAGTTGGAATCTTACAGCACGTAGCCTTTTCAGATTGGCTTCTTTAACTTAGTAATATAACTTTAAGTTTTCTCCGTATCATTTCCTGATTAATAGCTCATTCCTGTATGCACCACAGTTTATGTAGCCACTCATCTACAGAAGAGTATCTGGGATGCTTCCACATCTTGGCAATTATGAATAAAAATGCCATATACATCTGCGGGTAGGTTTTGTGTGGACACAGATTTTCAATTCCATTGGGCAAATACCAAGGAATATGACTGCTGGATCAAAAAAGAGCAGGCTTAGTTTTTTGAGAAGAGCTGCCAAACTGTCTTCCAAAGTGGCTGTACTATTTTATATCCCCATCCGCAATGAATGAGAGTTTCTCTTGTTCCACATCCTCACTAGCATTTGGTCTTATCTATCGGTGTTCTGGATTTTGGCCATGCTAATGGATATAAAGTGGTAACTCATTGTTTTAATTTCCTTGATGACATACGATGTGGAACATCTTTTCATATGCTTATTTACCATCTATATATCTTCTTTGGTAAGATGTCTTTTAAGGCCTTTGACCCTTTTTTAATTGGGTTGTTAGGTTTCTTATTGTTGAGTTTTAAGGGTTCTTTGTATATTTTAGATAACAGTCCTTCACCAGATATGACTTTTGCCAATATTTTTCTCCCAGTCTCTGGCTTCTCTTCTCATTCTCTTGACTGTGTTTTTTACAGACCACAGTAGAAGTCCAGCTTCTCAATTATTTCTCTCACAGATTGTGCCTTTGGTGTTGTATTTAAAAAGCCATTGCCATATCCAATACAAATGGCTATCTACATTTTTTCCTACATTATCTTCCAGGAGTTTTTGAAATTCTGCATTTTATTTTGGGTCTATGATGTACTCTGAGTTAATTTTTGAGAAAGATCTAAGGTCTGTGGCTAGAATCAGTTTTTGTATGTGGATATCCAGTTGTTCCTCTTATGTGTTGAAAATACTATTTTTACTCCACTGCATTATCTTTGCTCCTTTGTGAAAGATCATTTGGCTATATGTGTGTGAGTCTATTTCTGGGCTTCCATTGAACTAGTTTTCTATTCTTTCACTAATCACACTGTTTTGATTACCATAGCTACATAAGAAATCTTGAAGTTGGGTAGCGTTAGTCTTCTGACTTTGTACTTCTCCTTCAGTTGGCTATTTTGGGTCTTTTGCCTCTCCACTTAAACTTTAGAATCAGTTTGGCCATGTCTTCAAAATAACTTGTTGGGATTTTAATTGTGATTACATTAAAGTGATGGATCAAGTTGGAAAGAACTGCTATCTTAACGATGTTGAGTCTTTCTATCCATAAACACAGAAAATCTCTTCACTTATTAAGGTCTTCACATAGAACTCACACTTTACAAACTTTACACTACTAAAACTTCAGAGTTTTGGAGTTTTCCTCACATAGAGCTGGTATATATTCTGTCAGATTTGTATGTAAATCTTTTCTTTTTCTTGGTGTTAAATAATACAGTGTTTTTAATTTTTTAACTCCATTTGTTCAAATTCCATTTGTTCCTTCTCATTACATAAAAAAGTAACTGGCTTTGTATTGTATATTCACCTTGATGCTAGAAACTTGCTATAATTGTTTATTGGTTACAGGAGTTTTTTGTCAGTTCTTCAGATTTTCCACACAATCATGCTATCTGCAAACAAATACAGTTTTATTTCTTCCTTCCCAATCTGTGTATCTTTGGTTATGTGTATTATACCTAAATGTATATTATACCTCTCTGTATCATACCTAAATCTAGCTAGGGGCTGTGCACTAGGTCCTCCTTTACTGTTTAAGATCCGAGAAGATTCTAGCAGCCTTCAAATGAAGAATGAAGAGGACCGAGGTAAATCAGTCTGCCCTGGCATTGGCAAATCTGTATGCCCTTGTCTTGGTAACTCTACAGTTCTAAGAAAGAATACATGGTGAGTGGGAGTGGGAGGAAAGCCAATAAGGAGCTTATATATGGTAATTAATTCTTGAGGCGTTATTATAAATGCATTTAACTTATCACCTTCACAAATTACCCTCTCTCTTCCTTTTTATTGAGAAAAATCAAAATGAGTTATGGATGGCACCATGATAGTCATTCATCACTTCATTAACTCCTGATGCAAGTTGCTACATCAATAGCAATCAATTATTATCAATTATTTGATCATCAATTATCAATTATTTTATTTTATTTTATTTTATTTTATTTATTTTAGAGAGAGTGAGTAGAGAGTGAGTGAAAGGAACAGAGAGAGAATCTCAAGCAGGCTCCACGTTCAGCACAGAGCGTGATGTGGGTCTTGATCCCATAACCCTGGGATCATGACCTGAGCTGAAATTAAGAGTCAATACTCAACTGACTATGCCATTCAGGTGCCCCTCAACAGAAATTATTTTTAGGAAGATAAAAGTTGTTATTTAGCCAACAGATGCCCCTTAATTTGGATTTACTCATTTGCGTGATGCTTAAGCTTTGATGGACATATCAGGAAGCCCATTTCCCATAGCATGTACCCCAGAAACACAGTTTCCTTCAATATAACTGTCCATACATCTGCCTGCATTAACTCACAAAAGTACTGTGTTCACGGGTATCCAAAATGAGGCTCTATAATACATGAATAGTGAGCTAAATGTTTAAAAGCCCATTATTCAAGTAATATCAATACTCCCCAATTACGTGCCCTATTCTGCATTGTAGGCAACCTTGATAAAAGCATTTTTTTCTTAATAAAAAATCACTTAGAAGTAAGAAAATTTAGATATGATACTTTGACATTAGATTCTGTATATTATGCTCCCTTCTCAAGAAATACATTGTCTTTCTACTAGTATATATACATAGAACAATGTTCTAAAACAACTCTTTCATATGTGGTATGTATATTATACCTATTTAAAGCAAACACGTGATTCACATTTGATTTATTCTTGGCCAAATGAAGAAATTCTCATAACCTTAATAAGCTCATTCTAGACACAGTTTTAGAGAAATATATGGCCCTTCTCAAAATCTTACGTCTGCATTTAATGTTGGAAGGTGAGAAGGTCAAAGAAATCTAGGTCAGATACCATAGTTGCTGATGTAACTGCATTTTGTGTCAAATTATCCCATTGCTATACATACACAGTTTTCTCGTCACCACTCCCCACCTTTGCCATGTATATTTGTTCCCTTCCATGCTCTCCTTCACCGTGCACCAATGGCTCCCTCCTCAATTTTTTCTTCGTTGTCTTCTTTTTTTGTTTTGTTTTTGCTTGTTTTTTTGTTTGTTTGCTCTAGTCTTTCCAATGTATTCACATGCATGTGGCGAAGCATATATATTTGTGTGTTGATATATGTATATATGTATATGTCCATCTGTAAATCTTTGTCAATTAAAAAAAGTACATGCATGTGTGTGGTTGGCTATGAGGATATAGTACACAGATATTAGGCTATGTAGGGACATTCGGGGACAAGAAAAATTATAATTATTATCTGAATCCATGATGGATTTAAAATGTGTGATATGATGGAACAAGTTATCTTGGAATTTTCTTCCTCTCCATTGCCTTTTAAAACACAGTGTAAGGAATATTTTTATGTGCCAAATTAGGCGGAATGTTGGTATTAAGATCATACATTTTGATGGCTTCATGTGGGAGTATATAGTCTCCTATTCACTTTAAGAAAAATATCAGTGATCAAACATACAATTTCTTTAGTATTGAGTGATTAATTCCTTTAGGTGTTCCCTCTTACTTGATAGACCATCAGATTTGAGAAGTTGTATTGGTGATGTTATTTCTAAAGAGTTTAACACTCTACATGGAGGAAGTATTTGGAGATGGTTTTTCTGTGCTTTCAAAAATCATGTCTACTTGTCACTGAAAATGTTCTAGTATTTCAAATGATCTTAAGGTAAGTGATAAATGTTTTTCTGGATTTTATTAAAATATTGTTAGTAAAGAGTTTTTAGGAATCATTATGTTCTCTAACCACATTTTAAATTCTTTTAGAGTATAAATAATTTTTTAAAGATTAGTTTTTTTTAGGGGTGCCTGGGTGGCTCAGTCGGTTAAGCGGCTGACTTCAGCTCAGGTCATGATCTCATGGTCTGTGAGTTCGAGCCCCACATCGGGCTCTGTGCTGATGGCTCATCAGAGCCTGGAGCCTGCTTCAGATTCTGTGTCTCCCTCTCTCTCTGCCCTTCCCCTGTTCACGCTCTATCTCTATGTCTCTCAAAAATAAATAAACGTTAAAAAAAAAATTAAAAAAAAAAAGAAATGCTTAAAAGGAGACTAAGATTTAAAAAAAAAAAGATTAGTTTTTTGTTGTTTATTTATTTTTTAATCGATAAATACAGTTTTTTGGAGAGAGCAAGTATGCAAGGATAGGCAGAAGGAGAGGGAGAGAGAAAATCTTAAGCAGCCTCCATACTCAGAGTGGAGCCTGTCACAGGCTTCATCTCAAGACTGTGATATCATGACCTAGCTGAAATCAAGAGTTGAACACTTAACTGACCAGGCCACCCAGGCATCCCTACAAAAGACTTTTAATGTTGTGTAAGAAAGGATAAAATATCTGTGATTGTTACAAACATTAGTTAATAAAGAATGCAAAAAGTATAGCAGAATTTGTTACAGTACTTGAAAAACTGATTCAAAAATTCAGAAAGAAGAGATAATGTACAAGAATAGCCAATAAACTTTTAAGAAAGAGAAAAACAATAATATTGGGAATTTTCCATATTTATACATCAATGAAAATTTTAAAATAGATAAATTTAAGGAGTGTATCTTGGACAAAGACGTAAGTACTTATATATTTGGTAGAATAAAGAAAGCAGAAAGAGATACACATGAACATTTAGAAATGACTGCATTGGAAATCAGCAGAAATTATGCAAGAATCAATAAACAGTGTTTGGAAATTGGAAATTTATATAAAAATTAAGTTAGATCTCTACATAACAGAATACATAACAAAAAATTACAGATGGATTAAACAAAATATGTAACATAATAAACAGTTAGAATATTAGAAAAATGTGCAGGAGAAATATTTTATAACTTGGTGTGATGAAGGCTTTATAAAACAAGATCCAAATCCAGAAGTCATAAAATACTAGCAGATTTGAATATGTAAAAATGTTTAACTTTTTTATGACCCAACACTGTACTTGAAGGAATAAAGACAAGTGGCAGAGTAGGAAAACATGATAGAACTATATAACTCATAAAGGTTAAAGTCTACAACCAATAATAAAAGGGCAGTCCAGTAGAAAAACAAGAAAAGAATACATGTAAATACAACACTTGTATATGTATATATACATATAATGAGGAAAATACATATCCATATAAAGTATAACCAAAAAAAATCACAACAAATAATTATGAAAATTCAGGTACATATGAGATAATACATGTATAATCTCCAAAGTGTCATAAATTTTAAAAAATTATACTACCTAGTATTGATAAAGATATAAATGGACACTACTAACATACATATATTTTGGGTAAATCAGTATAGCATTTTGGGTAGATCTTTGATGATATTTTTTTAATTGTTTATTTATTTTTGACACACAGTGAGAGAGACAGAGTCTGAATGGGGGAGGGGCAGGGAGAGAGGGTGACACAGAATCCAAAGCCGGCTCCAGGTTCTGAGCTGTCAGCACAGAGCCTGAGGCAGGGCTCTAACCCATGAACAAGACCATGACTTAAGCTGAAGCTGGATGCTTAACCGACTGAGCCACGCAGGCGCTCCTCTTTGGTGGTATTTTTAAATCTAAATACACCACTTCAAAATTTATTTTACAAAAAAATACATATATATATATATATACTCAGATGAATGCACAAAGATTTCATTTCAGAATAGCTTATAACAGTAAAAAGCAACAAGCCATACAAGTAATCATATTAAAAGGAATGATTAGGTTAGATTATAGTATATCTAGTACAGAATACAATGTGTCAATTAGAAAGGATGAAAATAAACATGCTCTGATACTTAGCAATCTCCTGGACTTATTAATAAGCTAAAAAATCAGATTGTAGAATGACATAATCACATAAATGAGACAAACAATCTTTAATGTATGTACACACACACACACATATATGTATATGAATGTCACACGAATATACCAGTGTATACACCACACTGGTAATAGAATTTCCATCTTGTGAAGGGAATGAAAAATGGGGGTGGGGAAAGAATTGGATACTTTAGAATAGAAGTGATGGAGGTCTTTGAGTTTTAGTCTAAATACTTCAGCTTATTTTAACTTTTTGCAATATGCATATATTTTTTTCATTATTTGCTTAAATTTAAAATAATACGCTTTGTTGCCAAAATCCAAAATATGATGTATAGTCTTAGCATTGTCATATTTTACTAATTGTTTATTTTCTGACGTATGCTGAAAAGTTGTACTCACATTGACATTTAGTTTAAATGCCAAAAAGATTTTCCAAATTGTTAACTTTCAGGGATATGGCAGAGTAGGAGGATCCTAAGAGTGCTTCATCCCATGGATACAACCAAACAACACTCCTATCAGTGTAAACAGCCGAGAAAATTACCTGAAGGCTGGCAGAACAGACTCCACAGCTCTGTGTGGAGTTCAGAAGAGGCCACATTGGAGAGGGAAGGCAGAGACGTGATCTGGAGCTAAAGGGACCTGTAGGATTGTCTGCAGGAGGGACAGGGAGTCCACAGGAACAGAAAGGGGAGAGGAGCAAATCCCTTGCCAGGCAACCCAGGCATGAGGAACAAATTCAAAAAGATTGAGGTCTTTTCTGACCACAGTGGTATGAAACTAGAAATCAACAACAAGAAATAATCTAGAAAGAACACAAATAAATGGAGGTTAAATAACATGTTTCTAAATAATAAATGAGTCAATCAAGAAATAAAAATAAAAATAAAAAATACATGGAGATAAGTGGAAATAAAAACGCAATGGTCCAAAATCTTTGGGATACAGCAAAAACTGTTCGAAGAGGGACACTTATACAATACAGGCCTACCTCAAGAAGTAAGAAAAATCTCAAACAACCTAAACTTACACCTAAAGGAACTAGAAAAAGAACAAACAAAACCCAAATCAGTAGAAGAAAGGAAATAATCAGGATTAGAGCAGAAATAAATGAAAAGGAAATTTAAAAAATTATAGAACATGGGCACCTGAATGGCTCAGCTGTTTAAGCATGTGACTCTTGATTTAGGCTTAGGTCATGATCTCACAGTTTGTGAGATTAAGCCCCACATCAGGCTCTACACTGAAAGTGTGGAACCTGCTTGGGATTCTCTCTGTCCCTCCCCTCTCTCTCTATCAAAAGAAATAAACATTTTAAAAAGACAATAGCACGTATTAATAAAACCAGGAGATAGTTCTGTGAAAAGATCAACAAAATTGATAAAACTTTAGCCAGATTCATAAAAAAGAGGAAGGAAGGAAGGAAGGAAGGAAGGAAGGAAGGAAGGAAGGAAGGAAGGAAGGAAGGAAGGAGAAAAGAAAAAAAAGAGTACTCAAATAAACAAATTCAGACATGAAAAAGGAGAACTCACAACGAACACTACAGAAATACAAGGGATTATAAGAAAATATTGTGAAAAATTATATGCTAACATCTTGGACAACATAGTAGAAGTGGATAAATTCCTAGAAACATATAACCTCCCAATACCAAATCAGAAAGAAACAGAAAATGTGAACAGATGGATTACTAGCAATGAAATTGAATCAGTGATCAAACAAGTCCCAACAAACAAAAGTCCAGAACCAGATGCCTTCACAGGTGAATTCTACCAAATATTTAAAGAAGAGTTAATATCTATTATTTTCAAACTATTCCAAAAATAGAAGAAGGAAATCTTCCAAATTCATTCTACAAGGCCAGCATTACCCTGATAGCAAAACCAGATAAAGACACTTCAAAAAAGAGAACTACCAGGTCAAAATCTCTGATGAACATAGATGAAAAATTCTTAAACAAAATATTATAAACCAAATCCAACAATACATTTTAAAAAATCATTCACCACAATCAATGCATTCCTAGGATGCAAGGAGGGTTTAGGATATGAAAATCACTCAACATGAAACATCACATCAACAAGAGAAAGGATAAAAACTGTATGATCATTTCAATAGATGCAGAAAAAGCATTTGATGAAGTTCAACATCCATTCATGATAAAAACCCTTAACAAAGTAGGATAGAGGGAATATACCACAACATAACAAAAACCATATATGTAAAACTCACAGCTAACCCTATATTCAGTGTTAAAATTCTGTTAGAAACTGAAAGCTTTTCCCCTAAGATCAGAAGAAGACGAGGATGTCTATCTACTCTTACCACTTCCATTGAACACAGAACTGTAAATTCTAACCACAACAATCAGACAAGAAACAGAAATACAAGGCATCTAAATTGGTAAGGAAGAAATAAAACTCACTATTTGCAGAAAATATAATACTATATAGAGAGAATCCTAAAGACTACCCAAAAACTCTTACAACTAATAAATGAATTTGGTAAAGGTTCAGGATACAAAATCAACATATAGAAATCTTTGCATTTCCATACACTAATAATTAAGTAGCAGAAAGACAAATTAAGAAAACAATCCCATTTACAATTGCACCAAAAATAATAAAATAACTAGGTATAAACTTAACCAAGGATGTGAAAGAACTGTATTCTTAAAACTATAAAACATTGATAAAAGAAATTTAAGACCACATAAACAAATGGAAAGATATCCCGTGCTCATGAATTGGGAGAACAAATATTGTTAAAATGTCCTTACTACACAAAGCAGTCTACGGACTGAATGCAATCCCTATCAAAATACTAACAGCATTTTCACAGAATTAGAATAATCGTAAAGTTCGTATGGAACCACAACAGATCCCAAAGAGCCAATACAATCTTGAAAAAGAACAAAACCTGAGGTATCACAATCCCAGATTTCAAGATATATTACAAAGCTGTATTAATCAAAACACTGTGGTACTGGCACAAATATAGACATGCAGATCAATAGAACACAACAGAGAGCCCAGAAGTAGACCCACGATTTTATAGTCAATTAATCTTTAACAAAGGAGGGAAGGATATGCAATGGGAAAAAGGCAACCTCTTCAACAAATGGTGCTGGGCAACTGTACAGCTACATGCAAAAGAATGAAACTGAACCACTTCCAACACCATAAACAAAAATAAATTCAAAATAGGTTAAGGACTAAATGTGAGATCTGAAAACTTCTAAAAAAGCACAGGTAGTAATTTTTCTGACATCACCCATATTTTCTAGATATGTCTCTTGAGGCAAGGGAAACAAAAGCAAAAATAAACTATTGGGACTACATCAGAAATAAAAGCTTCTGCACAGCCCAGGAAACAATCAACAAAATAAAAGACAACTTACTGAATGGCAGAATATATTTGCAAATGACATATCCAAAAGGATTAGTATCCAAAATATATAAAGAACTTATAAAACTCAATACCCAAAAAACAAATAATCCAATTAAAAAAACGGGCAGAAGACACCCACAGACATTTCCCTAACAAATACATCCAGATGGCCAACAGACACATTAAAAGATGTTCATCATCACTTACTATAAGGTAAATGCAAATCAAAACTACAATAAGATATCACCTAATGTGTCAGAATGACCAAAATCAACAACACAAGAAACAACAGGTGTTGGCGAGGATGTGGACAAAAAGGAATACTCATGCACTGTTGGTGGGAATGCAAACTGGTACAGTCACTGTGGAAAACAGGATGGAGGTTCCTCAAAAAGTTAAAAATAGAATTACCCCAAAATCTAGCAGTTGCACTACTGGATATTTACCCAAAGAATACAAGAACATTAATTCAAAGGGATACATGCACTCTGATGTTTATAGCACCATTATTTACAGTAGCCAAATTATGGAAGCAGTCCACATGTCTCTTGAAAGATGAACGGATAAAGTGGTGGAATGTATACACAAGGGAATATTACACAGCCACAGAAAAGACTGTAATCTTGCCATTTGCAACAACATGGATAGATCTAGAGAGCATAATGCTAAGTGAAATAAGCTGGTCAGAGAAAGACAAATACCATACAATTTCACTCATATGTTGACTTTCAGAAGCAAAACAAATAAACAAAGGGGAAAAAAGAGACAAACCAATGAACAAACTCTTAGCTATAGAGAATAAACTGAATGTTTCTAGAGGCGGGGTAGCTAGTGGGACGGGTGAAATAGGTGAAGACGATTAAGTGTACACTTATAATGAACACTGAGTAATGTACAGAATTACTGAATCACTATATTATATACCTGAAACTAATAGAACTCTGTATATTAACTATGCTGGACTTAAAATTAAAAGCAAAACAAAGATTTTTCTAAATTTTAGTTTAGTCAAACAACTTTCCTAGAGCAGTTAAAGTCTTATTTTGTTGCCATCATCAAATCTTAAAATTACAATGGAAACAATACCTAATATTATTTTCTATTTTCAGCATGATATTGAATTATATCATTAATATCCAATTGCCATTATCTGTACAATTAAGAATTACTACATAGCTTGACTCAGAAAGCGTTTTTCACTTTTTATACAAATTATGATTGTTAGGATTTTAATGAGCTCCCTTTATCCATCTTTACCTAATAACTTTAAATTGTCTCTATTATTTGAGATTTAATGGTTATGATTTCTCTTTTTTATATATAGCTCATTTAAATAACAAAAGTGAGGAGAGAGAAGACAAGGTAGTACGTATCTAGAACAGAGAATCTCAGTCATTTCCTAAGAAAAGGCCATCTTTCATTTTATAAATTCTTATGAAAACTAGTACAGGCATCTAAATTTTACCTGCCAAAGGTAGGAGCACTAGGGACAGGGGCGGAGAAGGGCGTACAGGGAAGGGCCTCTTTCCTCTCAGCTATACTGCCTTCAATGTGTGATGAGTGAACTCCTAGGCAAAAGCTATCCCATACTGCAGAAAGCAGCCTGAGTGTTAATTCCTGATTTGCATGGTTGGAAGATAAACTATAAGCATTACTGACCTTTTTGGGAACCTCTGAGGGTGATGAGTTAGAAAACTTTGGCCTTCCATTCAGTTGACTGGAAACTCCTAAAAGGCCAGGGATTTTGCTTTATTTCAGCATCTCCAGCACTTAGCATTGTATCGGGCATTTTAAAAAGTATTACTTTAGGGGCGCCTGGGTGGCTCAGTCAGTTAAGCGACCGACTTCGGCTCAGGGCATGATCTCGCGGTCTGTGAGTTCGAGCCCCGCGTCAGGCTCTGTGCTGACAGCTCAGAGCCTAGAGCCTGCTTTGGATTCTGTGTCTCCCTCTCTCTCTCTGCCCTCCTCCTGCTCATACTCTGTCTCTATGTCTCAAAAATAAATAAATGTCAAAAAAATTTTAAAAAATAAATAAAAATAAAAAGTATTACTTTAATTAAGTATTAATTAATTGAATGAAATATCATTAACTTAAATGAATGAAAGGATGAATGAACTAATACATAGTGAACCTCACAAAATAGTTGAAACAGTTGTTACTATGTTAATTCCACAACGTACCAAGGGAAAAAAAAAGACCAGAGAGAGAGAGGATGCGATATACTGAACAGAGTTCACCAATGTTCTCCTCATGAGAAGCCATAATTGATACACTAAAAGCCATATAAAAGATCCTTTAGTTATATATTCTGAGGGTCCCTGAATATTTATGCCATTAGTGGGAAAACCTTTACAAACTAAACAATCCATTGTCCTTCCTGAAATATAGTTACCTAGAATCTTATTGGACTAAGGGTATTCATTTGCCTTCAATTACTAATAATCTGGGTCAACCCAACTGTAATCTCTTGCTAAAATTCTCAAGAATAATATAACCTTAATATCTAGGGATGGTTATAAATTATACTGTTCCCTCAAAGCCTCTGATTGCTTTTGCATGCATATTTGCGCTTTCATAATTCATAATTTATTTATCTCTCCCCCTCCTCTCCTACAGTACAGCCTCTATTTGAATAGAAAGAGCTTTAATCTAAGTCAGAGCCAAGCCTTGGGAGTCAGGAGGAAGGCAAATCTCTAGAAGTTCAAAATCATTTTGGTTGCTATTAACAGCCTTGCTCTTGCACCAGTTTCAGCACTGAGTGCTGAAGCTTGGAGCTTTTTTATCTGTAGCCACTTATTTTGTCTCAGAGTATGGTGAGGGTCCCCAAGAAATGACCCAGAATCAAGTGCTGGGGAGGTACTGAACTTTTATAGCCTGAGACTAAACACAAACTTGAAAGTAAATTTCATCATTAAAGCTAGAAGAAATGACAATAGGATTCCTGCTTCTTTTAAGAGCCAACACCAGAACACCCACTGGCAGTGAACACCAGGTATTGAAGATTTTTTCCTTTTAACAAAGGTCATCTTCTTTATCCAGCTGCCTTTTTGTGTGGTAAGACAAAAATCGACTCAGCTCACACAAGATTTATTTTATGTTTCTCTTGAATAATAGACTTTAATGTATGCAATAGAAGCATTAGTCGCCACTCCTGAAACAAATTACTGTCGTGATTTTGAGGCTATTCTGATTTCGCCAATAACAACTAGATGATCAAATATGTTTTGCAGTTTATCATGCATTTCATCAAGAGTTTAAAAGTTCATTTTCATGGACTGTAAGATTCAGGTGCATTGCAACCATAAGGTAGTTCTCATTATGTACATATTTGACCATTGTAAACTGAGTGCTAGGAATTTGACTTCTTTCTGAGTATCACAAAAGGTACCAGAAAATTTAAAAAGTCCCACTTTGATGATTTGGTTAACAGTATGAATGCATAGTTGGAAAACAAAAGCTATAAGGAAAGAATAATAGCATCCACAGAATTGGAGTTATTTGGTTGAGAAAAACAGAGAGCATGACTTACTATAATTCACATACTGGTAACTGCACAGTACCTAAGATCTAAACTATTTATATTAAGGTCTTAACTATTGCCAAAACTATGAAGAACTTTCTGGCCAGATGGGGGGGAAATTATTAAAAGGATATTATAATATAAAGGATATGATACTATCCATCTAATTTGGCTTCACTTTGCATGAAACGTGAATTAGCCCCAGTAAGTTTCTTATGTTGTGAATCATTTGTTCCATTGTTCATTTCAAATTTTAGTAGACTCTCTTGATTAATTAAGAAGAACTTCTTTTCACCCCCAACATAGACATGAATACTGTGTGTTGTAGTTAGACCTTAATAACTTACCCAGTTCCCACTCTGCTCCATTATTCATGGGAATGTGAATCTAGAATAACCCTCTGGAAATAGTTTAGCAACAACAATAATAATAACATCAGCAGAGCTCTTACCAAGAACTCGGAAATTTGCTAAGCATTACTTTTATTATCACATGTATTAGTTAGATGCTGTAGTTTTTTATACTTTACATATGAGGAAACTGAGACTCCCTGCAGTTGATTTTCCCAACTACAGGTGGCAGAAGTGGGATTTGGACTCACGTATGTCAGACTTTAGCATCCATGTTCTTAATCTCTCGAGCTAGATCAAGATTTAATCACCTTACATCTTTTGACTCTTAGGAATTATGTCCCTGAGGCTTTATTCTAATAAAATAATCTTTAGTACTTGTTACGGGATGGAAAGTGTTCATATTGGAGCATGCTTAGATTTTCCCCTAGTTAAAGAGAATTCTGTCATCCCAGCTCAATCTCTGCCCGCAACCTCTGAGATGAGTCTATCTTGGTCAGAATGCTAATGTTATACAGAATATGAGCAAAGTAAGAGAAGTCAAGAATTAGAGTGCCAGAAAAGTGGAGAGAAAGGCTGGCAGAGAGGAAGTCATGTGATTTATAGAACTGGGGTTGGAGAGCTTGGAAGTTTGGGGAGGGAGATTAGCAAAAGGAAAATGAGAGAATTTAAGAACTGAGATTTGGGGAGGAGATGAGTATGAAAAATATGAGAGAGGACATGAATTGATCCTTTTAATGTCTTTTAAGATTGTGATTCTTAAATCATTAGTTTCGATTAGACATGTGTTACAAAAGCAAGTTCACAGGTCCCACCCCAGATCTACTGAATCAGATTCTTCCAGGGTAGGGCCCAGGAATCAGCATTTTAGTGAGTTTGTGCATGCATACATTTGAGAAGCACTACTTTAAAAAATATGAGTAAAGAAGAGAATACCTTTCCAATTATTTTTTGCCTATTGAGATTGTACCTTTTTAACTGTGCATAAATATGGGACCAAACTATGTAAGTCCCAATTTAGATAAGGGTTGTACCCCTAATTCTTCATAGTACTGTATAACACCTTATCAGTTAAAAATCAAATGATTCAAATGTGTGAATAATTATGTATATAATGCTATACCCACTCAACAAAATATAATATAAATATCAAAATGTATTTATCATCCTTTTAAGAGGCAAATATGGTTTGTAAATCATATATGTAATAGTTACATGTCTGAGAAACTCAGCAGAAAAAAAGACCTTGAGTAAACATATCAAAATATTAACTATTATTATTTTTAGGTAGTTGGAATATGGGTTATTTTTCTTTCATTTCTTTCTATATTCTGGGCTTCTGATATTTTCTAAAATAAGCGTGTACATAATTTTTAATCTAACAGCTAAAGTGTACTTTCTGCCTTGGTACTATTCCTGGATTGAGGGAAGAGCAGAAGCGTGGACAGGGGACTGTTGTGCTTATCAGCAAAACCTGTACCAAATTTAATTTGGCAAATTATTTCAATTTGTAAAATAATTATTTGATACTATGTTGGTAATTCTGGATGTACATAAATAATATATATGCATCTATACAATATATATATAGATATAAAGATTTTCCCTTATAGTCTCTTCTAATCTATAATTCATTTCATGTCATCATTCTTACACAAAAATCAAGCAGTTCATTTTGCAACCATAAGTGTTAGTTGGATTAACACCAAATGTTTCAATTTCAAGGTACTGCATTGACACTGTAAGGCACACTCACGGCAGAGAATGACAAAGGGCAGGAAACCCTAGAGATGGGAGAGACCATCTTTCTCCTAAGTGCACATAACCCTGATGGTTACATGTAAGCTAGCCTAATGCTCTACAAAACTTGGGTGTTTGAGATATTTTGGAAATTTTCATATTTAAAAAATGTTTATTTATTTATTTTGAGAGAGAGACAGAGAGAGTCCAAGGAGGGGAGGGGCAGAGAAACAGGAAGAGAGAGAGAATCCCAAGCAGGCTCTGCACCATCAGCACAGAGCCCGATGCAGGACTTGAACTCGCAAAAGGTGAGATCATGACATGAGCTGAAATCGAGAGTTGGATGCTTAAATGACTGAGCCATCTAGGTGCCCCAAATTTCCATATTTCAAAAAAAACACTCCAGGACTTCCTAAAGGTCATGGCCCCAATTTTGAATAAGACGGTATTAGTTACTATTCTAAATAGAACTCTGATAGCCTATCTTTCACCTAGTCAAATATTTAATTATAGAGATGAAACTACAAAAAAGGAATTAACATGAAACAAGGGGTATGACAGTAAATTATCATTTTTTTAATGATACTGTGTCTCAGCTAAAACCCAATATAATGGCTAGTACTCAAGAGAATCTTCTCGATAAATGGAGTAGACGAATTCAAGAAAAGTCTAAGATACCCCAGACACCAATTTGAGCACCACAAGAGTAGAAAGAATAGGCTACTCAGAGGAGATACATGGAATTTTCTAGTGGACTGGGGAGAAAGCTGTGCCTCTTATACTTTCAAGGGAATAAATGAGTAGCAGTTGAAACATGCATGAAAATTTTCTGGTACCCTTAGACTATGTGAAATTCACCAACTTGTAAATTTTAGGGATTTTTACCTAGTTTGATAAGATCAAAATTGTTTCAGAAAAGCAAGCAATCAGAAAATAGGCAAAAGGCATAATAGAAAGCACACCCTGTTGAAGCCATATTCTCCACATGTGGAGCTGTTTCCTTGGTCAGTTTTTAATGCTTTTTACAGTTGTAGTGCAAATGACCTCTGGAGAACAATTTCCACAACTGTTCTTGGCAAACCACTCCACAATCGAATTGGAAAATGTGTGTGATATTAAAGTGAGATTTTCTGCATGATATACAAAAATTAACACAGAATGGATTATAGACCTAAGTGTAAAATCTAAAACCATAGGGGTGCCTGGGTGGCTCAGTGAGTTAAGTGTCTGACTTCAGCTCAGGTCATGATCTCACCATTCATAAGTTCAAGCCCCGGATCAGGCTCATTGCGGACAGCTCAGAGCCTGGAGCCTGCTTCAGATTCTGTGTCTCCCCCTCTCTTTGCCCCTCCCCTGTTCCCACTCTGTCTCTCTCTCTCTCTCTCTCTCAAAATAAATAAATACTAAAAAATAAAAAATAAATAAAACCATAAAACAGAAAATGTAGGGAAAACCTTTGCAGCCTTGAATTAGGCAAATATTTCTAAGATATGATACCAAAAGCACAATCCTTAAAAGAACAAATCGATAAGTTGCTTACATCAAAATTAAAAACTGCTGCTCTTTGAAGGATCTTGTTAATAGAGTGAAAAAAACACAGCAGAGACTGGAAGAAAATATTTTCAAATTATATAGCATATGAAGAACTTGTATTCAGAATACATAATGAATTCATGTGTCAATAATAAGAAAGCAACAATAAAAATGAACAAAAGATTTAAACATGCACCTCACAGATGGCAAATAAGCAGAAGAAAAGGTGATCATATCATTATTTCCTAGAGAAATAGAAATTAAAATCACTATTAGATCCCTATCAAAATGGCTAAAATTAAAAAGACCAACCATATCAAGTGTTGGTGAGAATATGGAGAATTGTTACTCATATGTAACACTGGCAGAAATGTAATTCCCTTTGGAAGGTGGTACAATCCCTTTGAAAAACATTTTGTCAGCCTCTTAAAAAGTTAATCTAGCCATTCCACTCCTAGATATTTACCCAAGAGAAATAAAAACCTATAAAGTCCATATAAAGACTTGTAAACAAATGTTCATAACAGCTCTATTTATAATACCTGAAATCTGAAAACAACCTAAAAGTTCATCACCAGGAGAATGGAGAAACAAACCAAGTTATATCCATCCTAGGAAATACTTCTCATCAATAAAAAGGAATGAACTACTGATATATACTACGATATGGATAAGTCCCAAAATCATTATGCTGAGTAAAATGAGCCAGAAGGGGGAAAAAAACAATACATAGTATGTGATTGTATTTATATGAAATCACAGAAAAGGCAAGCTAATCTACAGTGACAGAATACAGATCAGTGGCTGCCTGGGAAAAGGGGAGGGGGGGAAGGGGCAGAAAGAAGAGACTAAAAAAGGGCAGGAGGAAACTTTCCGGGATGATAGATATGTTCATTATCTTAATCGTGGTGATGTTTTCACAGGTGTATATGTGTAGAAACTCATCAAATCATACATTTTATTTTCTTTTAATTGAGGCATTATTGACATAAAATATTAGTTTCAGCTGTGCAACATAATGATTCGATATTTGTATATATTATGAATTGCCATAATAAGCCAGGTTATCATTCGCCATCATTTTAAATATGCATAATTTATAGTATGCCATCACAACAATAAAGTTAAAAAATAAAATTAGAGGCTCCTCCTTTGGTTGACTCCTCTATCATTTTAATATTATATGTTTGATGACATTCAATCTTCTTGTACAACTTTTCAATATTAAGTTACTAAAAGATTTTCTGTGTTTAACTTACTACAAGAATTCCCACTTTTAAACAACTTCCCTAATGTTGGCTCTATTGTACAAGTAAGAATTGATGAGTCTGTTTCTCCTTGTCACTCGAAGATTGTGCCACCTTGAGGCAGTCTGAGCCTGTGTCCTCAACACTTAAATGGAAGAGATAAAAATTTACATAGGGCTATGAGGATGAATGAGATTATATTTTTGTAAACTCTAAAGTGCAATACAAATGAGAGTTTGGATTATGATTATTATAATTAATGATCTTTAGCATAATTATTTCTATCCTCTAAACAGCTACATTTTTTTCTATAATCAATAATATCAATGCACTAAATCAGAGCTGGCAGGAATAATTCTTTCTTCCATTTTTTTTTCACTTCTCATGACACCTCTTGCAATTCTCCATATATAGCAGAGATTCAATAAATACTTGAGTGATAATATTTTCTCCTTTCAAGGCAAAATATCAAAGAAGACACACAAAGCCTTTTGTTACTTTTTGCTCTGGAAAAAATAGGATTGTACTGAAACACTGAGTATAGTTGCAAGAATACTAGAATGGGAATCTAAAAGTCTGGATAATTTTTCTGAAAATACATTTGGTGACATTTGAAAAAAGCCTGCCTTGGGCTCTATAGATTTCAAATTCCAGACCTACGAAAGTGTTTAAGTCTCCCAAAACGAAAATATATATGTTTCTCATCACTACGAACTTTCACTACTCCTTCATTAATAAGAGGATGGTAAAAAGTTAGCTTTATGATGAACATTTGCCATTTTCAGTTCTGAAAAATTGCATGTTCGTAGGGAGAGCACTAGGAGAGCTGGGTCAAAAAGATAAAATAAGTTTGTGGAAGATTTTTATTCCTGATAGTTTTTGAAATTTCAAATATATATCACAGAAAAAAATTAGAACTTTATTATTATTCCTTTTGTTTTTCAGTTTAGTAATTTAAAGACTCTTTGAATTATATTTTTGGGAAGAGGGACACTCTAAACTTTTTACTGCATAGCACCTCTACTGAATTGACTGGAAAGGGTATTTATAGAATAGAAAAACTTCTCAGATGGAGGAAGCAGTGTATCACAGAGGAGATATGTTTAATAATTAGGTTTAACTGGCCCTAGGATCAGAAAGTCTCATATATCCTCCCTAAATCTATTATAATTGCTTCTTGAAGCATAGTGTAAGATCATATTAGAAGATTCTTTTTTTCCTACTAGAATTGGAAGCGACAAAATGGCTTTAAAAAGAAATTTTTATTTTTATTGTTTTTAATGTTTATTTATTTTTGAGGGGGGAGGAGAGGCAAAGAGAGAGGGAGACAGAGAATCTGAAGCAGGCTCCAGGCTCTGAGCTATCAGCACAGAGCCTGACATGGGGCTCGAACCCAAAAACCACAAGATCATGACCTGAGCTGAAGTCAGATGCCCAAACTGACTGAGCCACACAGTCACTCCAAGAGAAATTTTTAATTAAATGTTGATGACATTTAAAGGTTCAAGAACTTCAAGCTTGCTAAAGAGCTCAACTATACAGATTTAGGGGACCTCCTGACTCTTTTACTTGTTAAATAAAACACTTCTAGTTTTCAGTTCAACAAACACTACTATGGGCTAAGACCTGGGGATATAGAAGTTAATGGCACAGCCCCTACCTCCAAAGAGCTTCCAGAAGAGATCACAGGTGAGTAAATGAAATGTAACTCTATGGAAACCATGCTCTCATGTGGTCCAGTCTTAGAGCAGTTATAGAAGCATAGTCAGACAACCAAAAAAGTACTTGTGAAATAAGTCAACTTGTGTATCTTAAACTCTAAGAAATGAAGTACAACTTTTCTTTTAAAAATCACTTTCTCATCCATTTTATTATCATTGCAGTGGCCTCTGCCTTTCTTCCAAACTCACCAAATGTTCCTTCCTCTTCCCACCCCAACTCTGTGACCCCCATTAAATTTTGATTCAAAACAGCCTTGTCTCCTGATTTTTCTGTAAACCCACCCAAGAGAATTCTATGAGTAAGGAAAAAAACAGATCGGGCTGGGCCAGTAGTCTTTTTAGCAGCTGGGAGTGGAGAAAGGGCTAGAATTATTTACATGCTAATTCAAAAAAAAATTTTACTGTTTATTTATTTTTGAGAGAGAGACAACAGCGTGTGAACAGAGAAAAGGCATACAGAGAGGGAGACACAGAACCTGAAGCAGGATCCAGGCTCTGAACTGTCAGCACAGAGCCCAACACAGGGCTCAAACCCATGAACGGTGAGACCATGACCTGAGCTGAAGTCAGGGATTTAACCGACTGAGCCACACAGGCACCCCTACATGCTATTTTTTGCCTAATACAAAAGTACCATGAAATAGCATGAAAAGTCTTGTAATAGAAATAGGTACAGGGGTGCCTGGGTGGCTCGGTTGGTTAAGATTCTGACTCCTGATTTAGGCTCAGGTGATGATCTATGGTTTGTGAGATCAAGCCCTGCATTGGACTCTACGCTGTAGCACGAACCTGCTTGGGATTCTCTCTCTCCCAATCTCTCTCTGCCCGTCCCAGCTCATGCTTTCTCTCTCTCTCTTTCTCTCTCTCAAAGTAGATAAACAAACATTGAAATAAAAGAAATATGTACAAAGATGAGTACTATTTTAAAGGAAGTACTAAGAAAATTTCACCAAGGACATCTTACCACTTAGGTTCTGATGGGAGGAGAGATTGTGATGAATGACAAAATTTCATTAATATATATCTTTGGACTTGAGTAAATTAGGAAGACCGACAAAAGCCCTTGAAGATAATGCATTTCTTTTACTATACAGCTTACACCCTGGTTAAGGATATGGTAGAAAGGTACAGTATAAGGACCTAGACATTTCCTTTGGAACAGACAATATTTTATAGAGCTACACACAAAAACAATCATGTGAAGATGTTTTGACATAATATGATTAAAAAGAAAATAGGGACAAAGAAAACTCTTTCTAATTCTCTTTTTTTTTTAAAGTTTTTATTTATTTTTGAGAGAGAGAGAGAGCACACCTCAGAGGGGAAAGGGCAGAGAGAGAGAGAGGGAGACACAGAATTCAAAGCAGGCTCCAGACTCTGAGCTGTCAGCACAGAGCGCCACATGGGGCTTGAACTCATGAACTGTGAGATCATGACCTGAGTCCAAGTTGGAGGCTTAACCAGCTGACCCACCCAGGTGCCCCCAAATCTTTCTAATTCTAATACGTTATGTTCATTTATGTGATTCTGAATATAGTTCTAACCCACATGACATAACTGGCAAGGAGATCAAATGTAGTGGTATTGAGAGACTTCAATTATTGAGGGAGCTGCTAGGAAAATCATTCTGCTAAAAGTGAAAGGTCTGATAATTTCTTGGCTTGCCTACCAACTGTGTCATTTCACAGAGAAAAGATGTAGTGAGGGAGGTTGCTGTATCTCTGAACTTCATTCTGAATACAACGGAGAGCTGCTTGGTCAGGTGGGCATCACAGAGAACTTGGGAGAAAAGAATTACATCATTTTAGAATTCATAACAACCAAATAAAGGAACACCAGATATATTTATATTTATGTCCTCCATTTGAATGGTTTTATTAAGTCACAAGAATTTATCAAGTACCTACTGTGTGCTATTCTCGCTTATTCATTTCATGTGTGTGTAGTGAGAGTCTCTATCCTTGAAAACTTTTGGAAAGATTAAAGAAATCAACAAAAATCCCCCACCCCAGATTCACCACGCTGTGAATTTAAATGTATCACATAAATGATAATAACTCAAATTTCCCTGGATCTGGCCTCTAAGCTACTTGCAGAAGATTTCAGACACTGCAACTACTCTTCCGACACACACACACACACACACACACACACACACACACACACACACACACATGCACGCACGCACACACACACACATGCACACACACTTGGCATATTCAGAAAATGACCCAATTCTGGGAATTTACAGAAATCAAAAAGAGACATTCAGATTTTCTCATTCATGGAATTGGGAGTGTGAGCCAAGTTTATCTATAAATCTGATAGCCCCAGCTAAGAATCCTGTCTCTCCCTAGGAACTAGATAAGGACAGGGATGAATTTAAGTGACAGCCACCACCCTACATCATATTCAAAATTACTCTTCCTTTCCCCGAACAGAATCTGTTCAGAGGTTTTGTTATTGGGCCAAGCTAACACGTCTGTCTCCATCTCCTCTGAGGTATTCTCTGCTACAAAGCTCCTCAGTCTCTCACTAAATAGACTTCTAGAAGGCTTGCCACACTAGCTTCTAAGACTTGTCCTAGTGACAGCTTAAGCTCAAGATGGGGGCTTCACCACGGGTAATCTTGTTCACAGCTCAAGTCTGTGGGGATGGGAGCAGGCTCAACTATAACAATCTTGAATTTAATTTTAAGTTATGCCAACATACAACAAAAAGAAGGCAGAGAGCGAACGAAACTATTTAGGCCATTTGGGTAGCCTTTTCGGGGTCATATGTAAAAGATGAGAAGGACACACAATCCAAAATGAAAAAAAAATTTTAAAATTTTAAGAAAAAAATTAAGCTAGAGAATTTTATCAACAAAATTGAACCTGAGAGTAAGTATGAGTGTGTAAAATAGCCAAAGACCAGAGGGAAAACTTTTTTTAAATGTTTATTTATTTTTGAGAGAGAGAGAGAGAGAGAAAGAGAGAGAGAGAGAGAGAGAGAATGAACAGGGGAGGGGGAGAGAAAGGCGGAGACACATAATCCAAAGCAGGCTCCAGGCTCGGAGCTGTCAGCACAGAACCCGATGCGGGGCTTGAACTCACAAACCGTGAGATCATGACCTGAGCTGAAGTTGGAAGCTTAACCAACTGAGCCACCCAGGCACTCAAGTGAAAACTTTTAAAGCTACCATAAAGTGAAGAAGGAACAAGGTAAAAACGGGCTCAGTGTTTGAATTTCATCTCATTATGCTAACAGATTACAGAAAGAAAAAGCTACTCATCTCCTAATTTGCTTCTCTCTTCTCTACTAGGAAAATGATCTTCAAACTGAAAAGAGTAGAACAAACAAGGTTAAGAGGAAAATAATGCCCAAATTAGTTGAAGAGATGAAGAGAGAGCTCCTAGCTGTTTCAAATAAATTCAAGTCCCCAGATTCGAGAAAATTATTCCCCAGGCACCTGTAGAATTTACAGGTGTGATCTCAGAAACACTTGTCAGCAGCAACCGCTGAGTATTTATGGAGAAGAGATATGAGGGCAAAAGACTGAAACAGGTAAATGTTCTGATTTTCTACAAGTGGAAAATGGTATACTGTAAAAACACAACAGAATGCTGTGCTCACCGATAATCCCTGGAAAAGTGTTGGTGAGTTTCATTAAAAAGCTCTAAAAAAAAGTCCATAAAGAAGAGTATAGCAAGATTTAGGGAACAGTATGGGTTTGCTGAGAGCAGAACACATTAAGATGCCTCTTGGATTTTGTTAGGAACAAGATGAGGGAAGGGAGGGGCATTAATAATGATCTAAGGAAGCAAAGTAAAAAAAAAAGAAAAAAAAAGGTGCGGGTAGGAAGGGAGGGAAATGGAAGATAAAATGCATACCATCCCTGGTCATTATCATGTGTTAATAATGTGTGGCAAAGTGTATACTTTTCTCTGGACTATTTTTAAGGGGTAATAAACAATAATCAATTGGACCAGAGGAGTAAATAATCTCCGCCTACAATTTTTGTGCGGAAAGGGATTCTTGCACTGCTTGATGTAGCAAAAACTGACCAACAGGCAAGTTTCTATCAAGATCACGAACACTGAATGCTAAAGTCTTTTAGTTTCTTTTGAGGGGCTTACCAATTGAAGTTCATTATGATGCTAGATACCTAGGTTTTAGGATGACATTGAACCAATCTCTCATTTTAGTCATTTATAAACTATTGTCATTTTTCTAAGTCCTGTGTGCCACACACTGTGGAGGCATTTCGGGTTCATTATCTCTAATGCTTACAAAACCCCTCTGCTGGTATGTTATCTTCAGATTATAGATGAGGAAAGTGAGGCTTAGAGAAATGAAATTATTGGCCAGAGTCATTGGAGGTGGGCTTTGGATACGGGTCTACTCTACACTTACACTTTTCCACTGTATTGCAGATCTTCCATTACGAACTATATGTGTAAGTTTGGGGCCAGTCGATATGCTTAGGAAGATTTTTTAAAAAGTAAACAACTGTACTAAAAGAATTTTGATAAATGTCAGATATAAAACCAAGGCCTGAGCCCTGGACCTGTTTAATGTTATTATTAAACAGGTAAAGACACATGGCATGGAGTCGAGAAAAATAACTAATGCTTTATGAAAAAGAATTCATACTTAAAAGTATGTATAAGGTATGACAATGGGCCAAAACTAGCTGGGTAAAATTAAATAGGGATTAAGTGATAAATCCTGCATTCGGAATAAAAAAAATATGATCTTTCTAAATATGTACTGGGGATATCTGGTTTACCAGCAATATATATGTAAAAGACATGGGGATTTGAATTAATAGCAACCTCAATAGGAGGGAGCAGACTGATATATGAACAAAAAAGATGGTGGCGAAAAAGAAATCTTAAAGTTGCTTTAGCATTCATTCATTCATTCATTCATTTCTACTTACTTTTACTCTACATGCTTCATACTATATGTCGTATATGGGCCACAGTGTGCCAGACGTGCCAAGGTTTAAAATGAACTTTTGAATAATTGGAATGTGACCCAGGATATGTACTGTTGATAAAATATTGGAAAAGTTCTGGATATCATGCCCATTGAGAGTTATAAAAACGTAGATTGTATAGCTTGCAAATTCCTCAAATATTTAAAGGGGTATATTTCATGAAACTAGTCATTCATTCATTCATTGAACAAATATATATTTAGCGTTTGCTATATGTGAAATATTTCAGACACTGTCCTTGGTACTAGTAAGAAAAAAAATTAAAAAGACATGACTCCTGTTCCGAAAGACTTTTTAGTTTAGTGAGAGAGACAGATAAGAAAAAGCAAGTATTCACAGGATGCTATATTAGAGGTGTTCCTAGGGCCCAGAGAAAAAGCATCTAGATCAGACTGTGGGGGTCACTAAAGGTCCCACAGAGAAACGTGTACTTGAGGTAAGATTAGAAAGATGAATAGGCATTAACTAGCTGAAAATAAGGGGAGGAAGTAAGGACATCCCAAGTCGAGGGAACAGCGTGTGTGAATGTCTAGGAAAATCAAGAGAGCATACAAGAATTGGTGAAAACACAAGTAGTTCTGGTAATTGGAAAAAAGGACATGTTCGGGGCATCGATAGGAAATGAGGCTTGACTTACATTCTAAACTAAACTAAGGAAATTGAACTTTATCCTGAAATCTATGTGGAGCCTAGAAGCATTTAAAACGGGGCAATGACAGGATTAGATTGTAGTTTTAGAAAGTTCCCTCAAGCAACAGTGAGGCCAAGCTGGAGGCATCAGGACCTGTTAGGAGATTCAGTCAATTCTCATTATTTGTGGTACTTACTCTCTGTAAAGATGTGCAAACACTGAATTAGTGGATATTGAATCATTGCTTCTGGGGGAAGTACAGGGTTATGTTCCTGGTAGCCACTGGTCACAATATTTTCATCAACTGACCAATATGTAACCTGGCTTTATGTTTAAAGACACTTTATTATATAGATATAGAGATGAGGTCATATATATCTATGTAAATTTTTTCATAAATACTTAATTATATGCAGTATTTCTAGCTGAGAAGGGTTTAACATTTTCCAGACTCTGAGCAACAAGACCATTAATTTCATGGGCATTTAGCCTCACAACCTTGCTGTCCACTATGCTTTAAAAAAAAATCAGTCACCAATATGAATCCACATATTTTGCTGCTTTTCCATCTTTTCTATAACTTCATCAGGTACTATAGATATTACTTTAGCATTTTCTGGAGTGCCTCATATATAGATCAACAAATTTCATTTTCCTTTCTCTGGATGTGTCCTGCTGTTGATTCATTAACATTGAAATTATGATCAGCAACACTAACTCATGCCTCAATAATGTTTATCTGACACACGTATTTTCTCCTTAAGGCACATCCAGCCTTCTTGCTCTTGGGAACACTAGCCAGCTCTTCATCACTATACTTGGTTGTGATTTTAAACAGCAGAATCACCAAAAAAACAAAAAAAACAGTCACCAAAAATGCAAAAAATGTAGCACTAAATAGACTGCCAAAAGGATACTTGTTTACAATATGAAGGCCGAAACCAGAGAGTAAAGTATTGCCTTGTTTGACCTTATCTGGGAACACGCTTGCTGAGTGACTCAAATTTTTTACTACTCTGACCATGGCCAGGAATGACTTCAAAAATCTGCAAAATTGACTTTTGGGGTTATTAATAAATTTAAGCAAGTAGGAGAATTTCAAAATATGGAATCAACAATAAGAATCAACTGTACTTAGCAGTAAACTAAGTTATAGCTGATGAACACCAGAATTAAGGCAGCAGCAGTGTGATAGGTGAAGGGGATGAGTCCATTCATTTAAAATATTTATTGCATTTCAACTATGAACAAAGTTTAGTGCTAAGAACCAAGAATATGGTGTAGCCTCTCAACCCTGAGGTATGTAGGTAACAAGGGAGAATTTCAGGGTATGTGAAAAATTGCAGGAATCGTGTCTTATTTTTTTTTAAGTTTTTTTAAGTTTATTTATTTTCAGAGAGAGCACGCACGTATACATGAGCCATGGAGGGGCAGAAAAGAGAGAGAGAGAGAAAGAGAGAGAGAGAGAGAATCCTAAGCAGGTTCCATATTGTCAGCTCAGAACCCAACGCTGAGTTTGATCTCACTAACCAGGAGATCATGACCTGAGCTGATATCAAGAATTGGATGCTTAACTGACTGAACCACCCAGCCGTCCCAAAAAGCATGTTCTTTAGTAAGAGGTACATATCAGATATGGCAAAGAAGGCATGGGGAATACTTCCAGAAGAGCTTGATGGTATCTTGAAATTTACTCTTTCTGATGCTCAGTCCTAGAGGGCATATAGGGGAAAAGTGGGTTAGAGAATAGGGGAAAAGTGGAGGTCTGGGTCCGCTTAAGGAAATATAAAGCAATATAAAGGTGACGATAATACAGAAGATTAATGGCCAGGGATACCTACCTGTTGGGCATTGACTCGAAGAAATAGAGGTTTGTTTGTTTGTTTTTTTTTTTTTTGAGGCATAATAAATTTACTCCTAAAAATCTGTTTGTGAAAGGTGAGCATTGACCTAACTGAGTAAAATATTTTTAAGGATTCAGAATCCCTTGGAGGTTTATATGGAGGGCAGACTGGTGAGGGAAGAAAAGCATCTAGATTTTTTTTTCCTAGATCTTTGGCTTGGGTCGATGATTGCCTGATAGTTCCATTCGCTAAGCTAGGGAAACAACAGGAAAAAGGGATTGGGAAGGAAAAGAAGATGCATTTTGTTTGAGACACATTCAGGTTGAGGGACCTATGAGACATCCAAGTAGAGATGGTCAACAGAGAATTGAAATTACGGCGTCGGAGTTCTCTGGGTGCTCTGGGTTAGAGAAAGAGAATTGGGGGTGGGTAGTTGGAATCAGAGGTTTATATAAGGATACACAGGATTTATGTATCGAAGGGAAAAAAAATCAGATGACCAAAGATGGAGCTTAGAAATTATGTTCATTTAAGGGAGATGTTGAGGAAGAGAAACTGATGGAGAAGACTTGATAAGAAATAGCTATAGAGATAGGAGAAAAAAATCAACTATCACAGAAGCTGATGGTGGATGGAATTCTAAGAAAAAAGAAAATTCTAAAATAACGTTTAAAGCTGGACAGAGGCCAAATAAACAAAGAATAGTAAAGATACCAGTGAGAACATGGTTGGAAATGATAGGTGGATTGAATTTTTGCTGAATATTAAAAGTTACTTAATAGGAAGAGTGGAAAAAGGGAACAGGTTTCCTTATGAGATGAACATGTTGCCAATGAATTATGCACGCAGTGACTCAGTGACTGCCATTGAATAGCATTTCAGGAAGAATTCTTCTACTAGGTAGGAGACTGCATTAAATAATCTTTTCAGTCTGCCCTTTCAACACTAAGATAGTTATGTTCTCACTCAGGGAGAGAGAAAGAGTTGGGAAGGGTGATATGTAAGGCTGGACAGGTGAGATTTTATTGATGGGACACTCAGAAGTCAATATGCAGTCAAGGACTTTTGGAACGAGCCCTAATAGTTTATTGTTATGTCCCCTTGAAACTTGGATGCAATAACAGGCAACAGTAAATGAAGTCGAGACACCAGATCTTCCTTGGTGTAGTATGGAAGAGCTGGGTGACTCAGGGAGATGGAAGTATTTGCATGGATAAGCGGTATAAGTCCTAACACCTCACAACCTCGCTATGCTTCCTGCGAAAAGCCAGAAGGATGTGGTCCCACGTATTGAGCAATCAATTACGTGCAGCAATGGCCAGCTGCTTCACTCTGCTGATGCCTCATGCCTTTTCTCTGAGATTGCACTTGATTATATAATAAAGAGTACATAGACTCTGCCTTCTGGGGGATTTAGATTTAACAGTTTTATCATAAGTATGTCTCAGAAAAAAAAAAAAGTCTCTTGTGATGTCATATAACAACCACATAAATATCCCCCGTTGTTGATGTTTTATCCTACATCTTCTAGAATTTCCTCTATAATGTCACCCAGGACATCTTATAATATTGCTTATTATTTTACCATTATCTGGCTCCCACTTGAATTTTTCAGAGGAGGTGTTAGGATTCCCATTGGTATTATCTGGCAAATTCAGATTGAGTCTTAGTTTTATTTCCTAGCTTTATTACTAACCACCCTAGGATCCTTCGTAGTAGTTCTTTCTTAACTGGTGCTTTCAGCACCTTCCAATTTTGCATTGTCTAAGAACTAAATAAATGTGAGCATGCTAGAACTCAAACAGCTGTATGCATTTAACTACAAGGTTGGATGCCCAATTCGTGCACTGCTTATGCAGCCATCAGGAGAGCTCTGAAAGGAAAATCTGCAAAGCTTCCAGCATATTTTATTAATGACCAGCCAGACACCATAACCCACACCAGGGAGATGAGGACCTAATTAATTAGGCATAATACCACTTAGCACTTACCATTTTCAATAAATATTACTACATGAATGAAAGAATCCTCAAAAGACTCCTGTGTAGCAGGAACTATTAATCCTATTTTACAGCTGGGGAAACAGAAGCAGAAAGGTTCTTAGATTCGCCCAAAGCCACAAAGGGAGGTGGCATCAATTCCCAGTCTGGCTTTCTCAGACCTGGCCCCCTAGACTATTTTTAGAGCACGGCTTTCTCAAAGGTCAAAGGGCTATCATATATCAAGGGTACTCACACACAAAACTTTAAGCAGCATATGGGAATAACAATAGAGTAGGTGCATGGAAGTGTGAGGCTAGTGTCGGGGGCTTTATAAGGAAATTGGCTACTTGCCTCTCACTTCTCTTGAGGGCAGGGCTTATATGCTCTACACATGTGCGAGCAAGTAGCAGAATCCCTGGCACACAGTAGGTATTCAGTAAATATTTTTGCTTATTCATTTTTACTCAAAATCTTTGTTAAAGATTCTAGGCATTCTCCTTGCCCTCATGGAACTTAAGAGTCTAGTGACAAAGAATGTAAAATAAACCTATAAATAAGTAAACTATATGTAATTGCAAGTGCTAAATGCTATGGTGAGGGTAAAAAGGAAAGAGTGACCCATGGAGGTATCTGGGAAAAGAATACTCAGGAAGTAGGAATAGCAAGTACAAGCCATCCTTGGCATGCTCAAGAAATAGTAAGGACAGTGTGGCTGTGTAGAGTAAGTAAGGGGACAGTAAAAGAAGGTAAAGTCAAAAGAGAGGATGCATGCAGAGTCTTATGGGCCATTTTAATGTCAGTCTTTTAATCTGTAAAGATGAAGACGTTGAAGAGTTGCGAGTGGTGCTATGGAATAAAGTGACATATTTTAATGGGCTATTCTTGCCTATGATTAGGGTGTAAGGGAGAAACAGGGAGATAAGTTTGGAGATTATTGCAATCATTCAGCTGAGGAAATAATGGTGATTTGTACAAGAATATAGTGGTGGAGGTAGTGAGAGACAGTCAAATCCTAGATATATTTTGAAGGTGGAGCCGAGAGGATTAGATTTGAAGGAGAGATTTCTGAAGTCTGGAAGAAAGTGAGGAGTCAAGACTTGTTCTAAGGTTTTGACCTTAGAAACAGAAGGACTCACTATTTACTGAGATAAAGAAGACTATGTAAGGAGAAAATTTCAGAAGGGAAATCAAGAGTCTGCATTTGCACATGTTATCTGTGAGAGGCCTCTGGCCTGTCCAAGAGGAGATGCTGAGTATAAAATGATGTGTCATGGGAGATAAGTAAATAAAGTATTTCAAAGAGGAGGAACAGGAATGAACTGTGTCAAAAGCTTCTGTTATTTAAAAAGTTAAAAGATCGAGGGGCACCCGGGGGTGCTCAGTTGGTTAAGAGTCCAACTCTTGGCTTTAGCTCCGGTCATGGTCTCATAGTTTACGGGTTCAAGCCCCATATTGGGCTTTGTGCTGGTAGTGTGGAGCCTGCTTTAGATTCTCTGTCTCCCTCTCTCTCTGCCCCTCCCCTGCTCGTGCCCTCTCCCTCTCTCTCTCTCTCTCTCTCTCTCTCTCAAAAATAAACAGTAAAAAAGAATTTTAAAAGAAAATACTGAGGATTGACTTTGGGATTTAGAAAAAAGAACATTGGTGATCTTGGTAAGTGTTGGTAGAGAAAGAGTACAAAAGCCTGACAGATTGGGTTCAAGAGAGAACAATGTGAATTAAGTGTGTATCTAGATGTACCTATACCTGTGGAGGCAGATCTAGTAAATATTTGCTCTGGAAACTGCAAGAATCAAGAAACAAAAAAATAACTCAGTAGCCATGAATTCCTCCAGAATTCTGATTGTGGTCTTCAGATACCATTTCCCATAAAAGGATCCAGGACTTCTTAGAGAAGAAACTGATGTCAGATCTGCTGCCCAAAATACACAAGATTAACTAGGGACATCTTGACATACCAACCAGCAAAGAAGTTCTTACATTCCTAGGTTTGTGTCAAAAGGAGTCATGAGAGTCTGGTCATCGTGGACTCACTAGTACCGTACTAAATCCCCTGCTATACACAACTAAAAAACAGGGCAAAATATTTGAACCTCTGGTTTCAGATATCAGACCACAGGCAACACAGCACTGGATCCCTGAGAGGAAGGATAGCTTACCTTCCTTGGATGAGCTTACCAACCTTTCTATCCAGACATACTTACCAGAGACAGCACAGAAAGGGACAGCCCAAGAACAGCTTAGTAGTTTCTCGGAGTTTAAAACATGGAGATTGGAGTCTAGAGAGATGAAAACAGCAGGAATGTGATGGACAGAGTACCAAAGAGTAGCTAAGTAGACACAGAGGTCCAGAAATATGTTTAGAGATCTCTAAGTCCATGACTTGAATACTAACCTACATATGCATTGGGTGGGATTCTCGGGGGTGGGAGGCAGGGAAAGAATAACTACTGGGAAGTTGTGACCTGAATGTTGCTGGAGCTGGAATACATGTAGGAGACACTCGGTTTTAGCCAGCCAAAGTAAAGAATATGCTAAAACTTAGTGATAATAAGTTTGATTTCTGATGGAGTCAGTAATTTTAAAAGTGTTTTAACTATTTTTGACCCCTTGCTCTTATATATACATTTTAGAATCAGTTTACCAAATTTTATGAAAAACTATTAAGATTTTAACTGGAATAATATTGAACCCATATATTGAATATTTAGTCTTTCTGTCCAAGAACATGGTGTGTCTCTGCATTATTTAGATCTTATTTACTGTTTCAAAATAAATTTTAAAATTTACCTACCTAAAATTTGTGAAGCTAGGGTGCCTGGGTGGCTCAGTTGGTTAACCAACCGACTTTAGCTCAGGTCATGATCTCGTGGTTCGTGAGTTCAAGCTCAGCGTCAGGCTCTGAGCTGACAGCTTGGAGCCTGGAGCCTGCTTCAGATTCGTGTCTCCCTCTCTCTTTGCCCCTTCCCAACTCATATTCTGGCTCTCTCTCAAAACATAAATAAACATTAAAAATTTTTTAAAAAAAGAAGTAAGCTCCACACCCAGTCCAGTGCCCAAACTCACGACCCTGAGATCAAGGCCTGAGCTGAGATCAAGAGTTGGACACTTAATTGACTGAGCCACCCAGGCACCCCACAAATTTTTACTATTTTCAGTAGTTTCTTATTTTATTGTATTTTGTAGAGGTTTTACATAATTTATAAAAAGAATTGACTTTTGTGTTAGTTTTACATCTAGAAAATATGCTACGCTGTCTTATTAATTTTAATTAGTTGTCCATGAGTCTCTTAGGTTTTCTATGCAAATAATAAAATTATACATGAATAATAGCCATTATTTTCCTTAACAATTTGAATCTTTTTCCTGCCTTATCTGCTGATCAGGGACTCTGGTATTATGTTGGCTAGAGGTTATTTTTGGATATCTTTACAAAGAACTTACTTGGTTTTGTTTCTTCTCAATGTTTAGATAGATAGATAGACAGACAGACAGACAGACGGACAGATGTAGATCTAGATTTAGTATTGTTTTCTACCCCTCCCTTTATTATTTCCTCCATTTTACATTTTTTGGACCTATTCTGCTTTTGTTCTTCTATTTCTTTAGTAGAATGCTTAGCTTATGCATGTCAAAGCCACAGTAAAATTCTATTTCACATTCACCACATTGTCAAAAAAGACTGAAAAAGAAAAAACGTTAGCAAACACATGGAGCAGTGGCAACTCTTACAGATTTCTAGCAGAAATGTACATTGGTACAACCACTTCGAAAACAAATTGAAGTTTATTGGGCACATACTCTATGATCCTGCATTATATTCCCACATATATTTCCTGGAGGAATTCTTGCATAAGTGGATCAGAACGTATGATGGTTAATTTTATTTGTCAACTTAACCGAGCCATAGGTGCCCAGGTCGAACATTATTCAGGATGCGTGCGTGAAGGTATTTTGAGATGAGACTAGCATCTGAATTCGTAGACCAGACTGAGTAAAGCAGATTGCCTTCTCTAATGTGGATGGCTCTCATTTAATCAGCTGAAAGCCTCAGAAGAACAAAAAAGTTAAGCTTCCTGCAAGTAGAAGGGAACTCCTTCGGTCTGATTGCTTGAGTTAAGACACTGTTCTTCTCCAACATCATTGGCTTTTCTTGAGTCTCACCTGCCATGTTTCAAACTGGAACTACACATTGGCTCTCTTGGGCCTCCAGCTTGCTGATAGCAGATCTTAGGACTTGACAGCCTCCATAATTGCTTATGCATAAGCAATAATTATGCATAAATTAATTCTTATGATAAATCTATCTCTATGTCTAGATATATATAGATATAGATGATATAGATATAGATATAGTTAGATATATACTTATCTTATTGTTTCTGTTTTTTTGGAGAACCTTGACTTACACAGAAAGCATGGATGAACATGTTCATGATGGTAAAAAACCAGAAACACCCAAATGGCTCTTTACAGTATAGAAAGGATATCCGCATCCCATAATAAAATGGAGTAAATACACAGCAATAAGAATATAGTTATTATAGCTATAAACATCAGTGTGGATGAATTTTAAAGTATCGTTGAACCAAAATAAATTCAAAATGGATTAAAGACCTAACGGCAAGTTCTGAAACCATACAAATCCTAAAAAAGAACATAGGCAATAACCTCTTTGACATTGGCGATAGTGACTTTTTTCTAGATATGTTTCCTGGGCAAGGGAAACAAAAGCAATAATGAACTACATCAAAAATTTTATGCACAGCCAAGGAAACAATCAACAAAACTAAAAGGCAATGTACAGAATGGAAGAAGATATTTGCAAATGAAATATCCAATAAAGGGTTAGTCAAAATATATAAAGAACTTATAAAACTCAACACCTAAAAAAAAAATCCAATTAAAAATGGACAGAAGACGTGAACAGACATTTCTCCAAAGAAGATATCCAGATGGCCTACAGACACATAAAAAGATGTTCATCATCACTTGCCACCACAGAAATGCAAATCAAAGCTACAATGAGATATCACGTCACACGTGTCAGAAAGGCTAAAATCAACAATGCAAGAAACCACGGGTGTTGGCAAGGATGTGGAGAAAAAGGAATACTCATGCACTGTTGGTGAGAATGCAAACTGGTGCAGCCACTGTGGAAAATAATGTGAAGTTTCCTCAAAAAGTTAAAAATAGAACTACTCTACAATCTAACAGTTGCACTTATGGGTATTTACCCAAAGAATATAAAAACACTAATAAAAAACACAAAAATTCTAATGTTTATAGCAGAATTGTATATAATGGCTAAGATATGGAGGCAGGCTAAATGTCAATCAATTGATGCATTGATGATGATACACACACACACACACACACACACACACACACACACACACTGGAATATTATTCAGTCATAAAAAAGAATGAAATCTGGCCACTTGCAATGACATGGAGCTAGAGAGTATGATGTTACATGAAATAAGTCAGTCAGAGAAAGACAAATACCATATGATCTCACTCATATGTAGAATCCAAGAAACAAAATAAACAAGCAAAGAGGAAAAAAGAGAGACAGAAACAAACCAAGAAACAACTATAGAGGACAAACTGATGGTTACCAGAGAAGGTGGGGGGTGGCGGTTGACTAGGTGATGGGGATTAAGGAGTGCACTTACCATGATGAGCATCAGGTGATGTATGAAATTGTTGCATCACTATATTATACACCTGAAACTAATATAACACTGTAGGTTAACTAACTAGAATTAAAATAAAGACTTAAAAAAATAAAGTATTGTTGAACCCAAAAAGATCAAGTTAGAAAAGTATATAAATTATGATTCCATTTACATAGAACTTAAATATGAGAGAAACCAAACGTCTATAGAAAGCAACTATAGGGGCTCCTGGGTGGCTCAGTCGGTTGAGCGTTCAGCTTCGGCTTAGGTCATGATCTCGCAGTTCATAGGTTTGAGCCCTGCTTTGGGCTCGGTACTGAGAGCTCAGAGCCTGGAGCCTGCTTTGGATTCTGTGTCTCCCTTTCTCTCTGCCCCTCTCCCTCACACACTCTGTCTGTCTCTCTCTAAAAAATAAATAATAAAACATTTTAAAAAAGCAACTATAAACAAATATGCTATCTGCATATAATAATATGCTAATAGTGTATTTTATGTAATATATATTATATAAGGTACATAATATATACAGTATACATAGTATATTTACTATAAGCAATTATAGTAGTAATAACCATATATAAACAAATATAAACAACCACACGAGACCATAACAACCAAAAGAAAATAAAGCAAGGGAGCTATTTTTACAAAATTTAGGATAGTGATTATATCTGGGCAAGAGAGGGATGTAATTGGGAAAGAGCACACGAAGTGCCTCAAAAGTCCTCATAATGGTGTGTTATTAAGCTGGGAGGTAGACAGATGGATATTCATTCTGTCACTATTCCTTAAATTTTATGCATATGCTACTTATAATCCTATATGTGTGAATATGTCTAATCCTCTGTGTTTGATATTTCTTAATAAAAATTATATCCGAAATAAAAAAAAAAAACAATCTGGAGAATCAAGTGGTCTACAAGTTTTCTGTGTTGCACATTTTCTAATATGGATCAGGCATTAGACAAATATTGAATATTAAAATATGAAGCCCGGGGGCACCTGTGTGGCTCAATGGGTTAAGTGTCCAACTCTTGATTTCGGCTCAGGTCATGATCTCATGGTTGGTGGGATTAAGCCTCCCCATGTCAGGCTCCGTGCTGACAGCAGGGAGCCCGCTTGGGATCTTCTCCCTCTCTCCTTTCTCTCTGCCCCTCCCTCAAAATAAATAAAAAACACTTTAACCAAAAATAAAATAAAATGTGAAGCCCAAAGCATCTGCTTTCTACCTCAAGCTCTGGAGATTGGTAGTGTCTGTCTCTCAGTCTGGTCACAGTTCATACGGCATCATCCCCTGTGCCCATCTCCATCACCTGAATTTCTCTCTTCTCTGGCCACTTCCTTGTTACCCTCTGCTTGTGTTCCAGAGACACAGCTATGTGTTTAGACTCAGACTCTGGAAGTCAGGAACCGTTCATCTAGGAGCTAAGTAATTTCTAGGCATATTCTGTTTGGCTTAATGGTATTTAAAAATCTTTAAGCGTAACTAAAATATCAGAAGATTGCACATAAAAATCTCAATTTCCAGCCTCTCTTGAAAAGTAGGAAGATCTGGCAACACTGAGCTCTCATTTCTTCTTGCCAGAAACTAGCTGGGATGGCATAGTGGCTGTGCATCTCAGGCCTGTGCTGTCCGCCATGTTGTCCCCATCACTCTCTGTTTCCTGTGACAGAACTGAGTGACCCTTTCCATTGATCCTGTCTCTTTCACTGTTGTTGTTGTTATTATTGTTTAGGTACGTATTTCCCAAGACGCTTAGCAAAATGACAAGTGGACAAGGTGGCTGGGTGCTTTTCCTTTAGTTGAGGTCTTTTCACTTAGTAAGTGTGAATATTACTTTCCTCCCCCGAGAAGCATCCATGTTTGCCTTCTCTTTTCCATGACCTTATCTAACCATGTCCGAGAGGATTCTCCTTCTTCTTATGCATAAATTTTGGTAATCCAGAGTATTGTTTTCCCCTTTTTGGCATCAAAAACAGCTGCAGATATTACCTTAACTTGTTCTGCTGAAAGAGGACTAATTCAACATCTCTGAATCTGAGAAGAGGGCCCAGAAAGGTAAGAGTGTCTGGACCTGGTGTGTGCCCACGCTCTCCAAATGAGAGCGCTTGGAAATCAACACCTCAATCTGTTTTCTTTCCCTTTGCCTTGACTTTCCTCTGTTTTCTCCACCCTGTGTGCTCTTCTTGGCAGGAAACTCAAGCCTTAGAAATCCGAGTCTATTCATAAATGCACTTCTTTCAGTTACTATGGCAATGCTGAAGGAATCTGTCACGGCCAAACAGGATCACAAAAGGATCACTTTTATTTTTCTTCTCAATGCTTCCACCAACAAACAAATAAATAAAATGCTACAACTAGCCAGAGTCACATTTGCTTCTTGGTAAACAGCTCCCAAGGACTGGCTTCCTACCTTCATTTCTTACTTTTTTCCCTCCTATTTTATACAGAGTTTTATTTGTTTTCCCAGACATTTATTCAAAAGGACCACAGTGAGTGGCATTCTGAATCCAGGTTTTCTCCCTTATCTTTTGCTATTATAAATGTGGCGTAAGAGTCACAACCATTTTTAAAAGAAGCGGTATCGTTTCCCAAGATTATGCAGTAAGAATGCGTTTGTTGAAAATACAGGTTGCACATTCTCATCTCCATGAGCTGTGGATAACTACTCCAGAGAGCTGCTGTTTTGTCTTCAGCGCCTATCTTTTTATTCCATCATTGACAGTTTGGGAATGAAATAGTTCAAAAGTCCGAATTTAAAGAAAGCACCAGACAGACTTCCCGCCCCATCCTCAGGGCAGGGATGGCAGGTTAAGTTGACATCCAGATTAGCAGATGAGCATTCAGCCACTTTGCCAGTCATCGCTACTGCGCGGACTCTGTGCGGCAACAGAACATTTGCTCTGAACAACCTACAGTCTGTCAAATTCCATAGCAGTTTCCAAGGCAATGATATGTTCTTGGTCTTTTCTTTATGTATTGCACAATGCTTTAGAAATTGCACAACAAAGAAGAGGGAAGCCCTTTGAACCCAGTAGGGGAAGACCCCCTGATTACCAGAAAGAGGTTATTTTGCAGATGGATTCAAATTCTTCCTGCCTCTTGAGGAGAGCACCAGCTCTACCTCCTCTAGGTGAGGGGGTGACACTCAGATCTCTAACCTCAGCGCCCATTTCCAGGGAGAGATTTTTATTTGAAACTTCACCGCCCTGGCATCTCAATGGCACTGACTGCCCCATGTTTACGAGTGAAGGAAGGAAGAAAAGATTTCACATGGGAAATAAACCCAAGTACCTTTGATTGGATCTGATGCCCCCACTGGTCATGCTACTGTGTTTTCAGCAGCCTCTCACGCCAGTACAGGGACAACATAGAAAAGTACAGAATGAAGGCATTGGGTGAGGTATACCTGGTTTTGAATCCTCATCCTGCTGCTCACCACCTCTCATCCCTGGACAGGTTATTTAATCTCTGTGAACCTCAGTGTTCTTGCCTGGAAGAAAAGGATAATAATAGTACCTATAGCATAACATAATTGCGGGGATTAAATTGAAAACTCTATATGAAGCACTTAGCACAGTCCATTCTGAACAACGGTAAGCTCTAAATAAATATCAGCAGTTACTATTGTTTTCGTTATATGTTTCAACAGGAGAATGCATATTCTTATCTCTGATTTTTCTTGTTTTTATTTTACACACTTTATATTTATATTTTTCTATTTGTTTCCTTATATTTTAACAACTCGGTGTGCCCTAGAATATTCTGAAAAAAAAATGGAAAGCAATCCTTTCCTTCACCATAAATGGTATTTAAAGATGCTTGATACAATTTAGAAACAGGCCCTATCTCTTCACTTACTATGAATATATTAGGTAGGAAATAGTATACTCTTTTTACCAACGAAAAAATTCAGTTAAGGCTGAATCCACTTAAACAAATCTAGAAATATGAAGGAAGATATTTCTGACACGAGAATTTTTACCCAAATACTGATATTTCGTGTTATCCCCAAGTCAGAAGCTGAGTAACAAATCCATTTACTACTGAAGAAACTGTATCTGATTTGATAAACTTTAAAAATAGAACCCTGAAGAAAACATCAGAAGACTAATATAATATCCTTTCCTTTATCCTTTCTTTCGTTCATTCAACAGATATTTACTGAGTTTATTTCATACCAGGTGCTGCGAGAAGCAGTGTAGAGGGTGGAATCGTAACCGAGGTCTGAATCCTTTTCTTAAGGGACTAACAGAAATTCAGTTGGAGGTATGCGAATGAACACTGAGTCAAATAGAAAGTGGGAAGCATCCCAAGAGAGGTATGGAATAAGTGGTAAAAGAATCGGTATGTGGAAATGCTGGTATTAATTATGCCTGATTTTGTATGTGGGAAATAACTTTTGAATCTGCAGCTTTGATACCAACTCCCTTGTAAATCTATGGTTGGGTGTCACATCGAGCACAGAGAAGGTATCAAGAAATTGGGTGATTCAAGAGCATTTAACATATTTTTAACATGTTCTGAAAGGAAAGTGGACATAAAAGCCATAAAATGCAGAAGAAGTAGAAGCAGCTTTGTTGTGATCTTTATGCCTGGGTTCTGCTTAGTATATCTGTGCAGTTGGAAAAAACTCTATGTTCTTCATAAAGTTTAACCTTGAAATTTTTTTCATATTAAAGAAAAAAAAGAGTGGAAAATTGACATTTGTGTGAATTCTGAATAAAAACTGAGTCAGTAGCACTCTAGTCCGCCATCTGGGATTTTGCACTACTCAGTCGATTCCAGAAATTAGATTAATACGGAGGAACTCAGAGAGGGGAATTTCCTTTTGGAGGTAATTACAAGCCTCACCTATTAACAGTGGAAAATCTGCAGCCAGTAATTGCTCTCCTCGAGTCCGACAGGAGACCTCAAATGAAATACAACCTCAGGATGTGTTTTTCAAAACGGAGGGTTTTATTCCAATTATCAATGGGCATAAACCACCAATACGATTTGAAAATGCTGAAGTATAAAGATATTTTCTTAGGAGAGTACTACAAAAGCACAGCTCAAAATATCAATCTGCTCTTCCTCAAAACATTTTGAAGTTCTGGTTTTGCTTCAACATTTTCACTTGCTTTGAGAAGCTTTCTTTATCCCCCAAATGGCTTTCTATGAATCGTGTAAAATTTGAGTTCAGAAAATCGGTTCTGGTTTAAGATGTGCACACTCAGCACGGCTCTCAGACCGAGGGGCTTTAGAGCCTCTTCTCTGGACAGCACGTGCAATGGCTGGAGAGTTTCAGACGTGCCAGACTCCAAATGACTCAGATGATGATCTTCAAGACCAGACTAGGCACAGTATCCATCTCCTCCCCACCGACCATTCTTGTTGCCAGATCCTGGGGACAAGAGGTACTGGAACACCTATAGTGGTTTCAGAGACATGGGCTCCTCTTAAAAGAAGTAAGATGTACGGCTTTTGAGAGGAAACAAAGGATGCGATTATTTCCTCAGAAAATACAGAAGTAAACAATGGGATGTGCAGGAGAATATTTTCATTCCTTCGGAAACTTTGGAAATCACAGTCAAACAACTTAGAATATATGTGTTAATGAAAGATCTTTTGTCTAATTTATGTACATCACTTTACTACAGATCTATGGAATTTAGGTTACATTTGTATAATTCCATAAGGGGTTTCTGATTGCTTAAGCGCCACCTGTTCTTTATAAATGCTGTGACTGACATCAAGTTTTTCTCCATATGGTGATGACATTTTTGATTACTATTTGTCTTCTTACATTTTAATAGTGATTTGAGTTAAAATAATTTAAAGTCTGTTTCCCGATAGCTTTATATAACTGAACAGTTCTGTTTATGAGTTTTATCTTTCTGTATTTTGAGTCCACATAATTTTTTAGACGAGCTTAAACTAGCTACAGAATACAGCTTTATAGAACTAAATGAGTAATTTTTCAGTTGTGAGTTAAAATCAAGAGTAGAATCAATATGGGCATCTCTGTAATTGAAAACCAGTGGGTGATAATTCTGTACTGAAAACAAGATAATAAGAATAAAAACGAGCCATTGGTGGGAGAAAGATAAGATTAAAGATGTGATCGCAATTAAATATGAACTATTATTAACATTGTAATAAAACTTCCACTTCTAATTTGTCCTATATTTTCCACTTTTGGATTACGGTTATGAAGATATATAAAAATAATTTAAGTAAATCATGCTAGAATCAATTTATTGTTTCCTGCTAAATTAATATTTACAGCATTGTTAATATCCAAATATTTTGGCTTGCAGAAATAGTTCAGTTTTTTTTCAGTATGTCAAGATTTATTTCTCTAGTTGTCTGATATATTATTTATCACTTGGTGTGCATTAATTTTGAAAGTAACAGAAAAGGCCAAGGCAAAGCATGTGGTATTGAGATGCACAGTGAAAGAAAATGTCGATTTCTCCCATCTTCATGCCTGACAGTGATTTTTTTTACACCGTTAAGAGCCTACATGCGTGTATATTTGAGGAAAAAAAAAAAACACAAGATATAAGTGGCCATTTTCTTCTTTGTGATGACTTTCTATTTTTTCCTCTATTTTTTAAAGTTATAAATTTTTTGGTATATATAAACAGTTTGACTATTCAATAAATGGTTCTGGGAAATCGGTGAACACTTTAGGGATAACATCTCAGTTTCCCTTGGGGAAGAATCATCCATTCTACCAATCCAAATCTCTGCTGGGTTTGCCAGGTTCATCAGGTATAACCTTGAGAGAGGAACCAACACTGAGGAAGGCAAATTCAAGAGAGACACCGATTCTTCTCAGCTCTTAAATTCAGTGACGCCTGAAATAATTCTCCAGTTTTGTAATTATTTAAATCAATAATCCTTCCAGCATAGTCTGAAGGGCTTGACCACACTGAAGAAATAAGATGTAACGGAAAGGTAAAGAGGGAAGCATTGAACACCCCCTGTATGAACACTGTATTTTACGCATAATACTTGCAGGCATGAAAATCCAACACTTCAGTGTCTCCAGCTTCTAAAGCCCCTCCCAGACTTTTCTAGCTATTTTCCTCTTCATTCCCCAACAAACATCTGCTTACCCTTCAAAATGTAGTTCAAGCGCTGCTATTATGAAATCCTCCTTAATAGCAGATTGTTAATAAAGATTTTCTCCTTTCTGCTTCCATTACACTTTGTATAGGACTCTCATAATTTTTCCCATTTTACCAAAATCATTGGCCTAAACATGTGTTTCATCTCAAAGAGAGTTAAATTCTCATTTGAATTGTCAGCATGTAGTAGAATGCCTAAGTAGGTAACTAATAAATACCTGATAAATGGAGGAATGAATGAATAAATGAATGAATGTAGCACTAATAATAGTAAAAATCATCTTCTGACCAATGTGTTCGGAATTTCTTCATTGCTCAAGTGTTAACATTTTCTTGTGGTCTAAATGATACGTTTTATCTATCTGGGAAAGCTACGTGACCACTTTATTGCTTTCATGTGAGTTCATGGTCCATTTTCAGGTAAATTCTTGAGAAGATGAATTTTGTTTCATTGACTGTGAAAGCAAAGCCCCATGCATCAGCCTCTGAATGTTGATAGCAAATCCTATGGTCTCGTTAGCTCTTCCCAGCATAATCTAGGAGAATAGGAGTATGGGGTTCTGTTCACGCATGGATCTTTCTAATAGTAACAAGTCTTTCCACCAACACAACTCTTTCCTTTCTTTTTAACAATGGCATATGGTTCATATGTTTACAGCAGATCTCTACAAAATACTTCTTTGTTTTTATACAAAGATAGGCTGGGTTATGAACTCTTAATCGGCACCTCACTTCCTACACACAAAAACAGAGTCCTTGGGGCTGTACAAACTGTGGACATATTTGTAATGAAAGCAAGGCAGAGGCAAATGGAAATTTATTTCAATGAGTTTACTGTAAGCACACTGTTTTTTTTTTTAATTGGTAGGTTTTAAAATTGGTATTGGTAGGTTTTAAATGCCTAATTATCTTCATATAAATGGCACCCTATCATCCTAGAAGTGTTGTACTCCTGCCCTGTGCTGTTTATTATTTTGCATTACAATTATCATGCAAAGCAGAGAAGGTGACTTTAAGCAGCTCGTTTAAAGTGCTTTTTTTCTTAAGTGTAAAATCTTTGGGAGGCTATTTACATAGATGTTTATCATTGGGTGTTAAAAATCAGTCCAATTATAAGTACACAAAAGTTTTTATTATGGGTTTAATTTTGAAATGTAAATGGCCATTGTAAAGTGCCTGTTGAAATTTTAATTTGTGCTTGCATTTTTGTCTATGGATTAACAAGCCATCCTGTATTGAAATTAATTATAGAGATATACAAAACATTCAAAGATAACATAATCCGTATGGCAAAATTGCCTAAAGGTATGCAATGCAATCCCCTCTTTGGAGTTGAACATTAGAGACGTTGTAAGAAAGTGCTCGTCCGCCACCCAAACCACTAGCAACGCTGTGCAGACGATAGGATTCCACTTCATGTTGCATTCTGTTGCCATGGCTATGATGGCCTTAATATTGTATGCTCACAGCAAGGTTGCAATTAGTATTTGGATTTAGAAGAGAAACATAATGATCTCATATTGAAGAAACACTTGTTTAATACTATTTTGGATCTAGGCGTCCTTTCAAGCTGCTAACGAGCAGCACTGTTGGTCAGAAAAAAAAAATTCACTCAGCCATTTTGTACCTGTATCCTCAGTTTCTTCCAAACAAACTTCCCTGGGACAAAGAAGCTGCTGATGTTTCTGGTGTGGCCGCACGTGCCCTCTGCTAGACTTCAAGAACACATGCCTTGCATACTTTTAAAGTTGTAACAGACTTTCCTTTGATTTCCTGTGCAGGAGACAGAGATGATGCTGCACTGACTCAATAATCAAATTGAAATATGTTACTCGATACTTTTAAAAGTGCAGCCGATGTGTGTGTTCTAAAGGTTGTAGGGTTTGATACATGCACAACCTAATGAAATATTGTTCTGGATCACTAATAATTACCTAGTGTGGGTATTTTCACTGGCACTTATGAAGTGTTCCTTTTCATGTTATTCACTTGGTAGCGGTGACAGGTGAGGACATGGGTGGGCCCTGGGGGTGGGAGACAAGAAAAGATTAGCCATGATAATAAACAAGGAGACGGAATTAAGATTAGCAGGATGGTTGCCCCGTGTTCTCAGACTACAAACTATAGTCAGAGCCAAGACCTCAGGATTCCGGACATGGAACATGGAGAGATCATGAGCTAAAGCTAAGAGCTCAAGTTGGGGAGAAAGGCACTAAACAAACTCTGCCTCTGCTTCACAAACCAAGTTGATACAATATTCTTAGATCCTTTCTTGTCATTTCAATAATCTTCATAGCATCTTCACCAGGAGTAGATTCCATTTCGAGAAACTGCTTTGCTCATCCACCAGAAGAAATTCCTCATCCATTAAAATTTTATCATGAGAGTGCAGCAATTCAGCCTCTACTTCTTCAGGCTACACTTCTAATTCTAGTTCTTGTGCTATTTCCACCACACCTGCACTCACTGCCTCCACTGAAGTCTTGAATCCCTCAAAGTCATCCATGAGGGTTGGGATTAACCCAACCACTCCCGATCTCCTGTTCATGTTGGTATTTCAATCTCTTCCAATGAATCAGGAATGTTCTTAATGGCACCTAGAAGGGTCTGAGAGGATTGATTCCAATCCTGAAGAAGCTCTACTGCAAGTTCCGTGCATGCCACAAACACCGCTGCATGCTACAGAGAAATTGTTTGTGAACGAAGAATCATTCAAGGCAGCAAATTTCACTCTTGTCTTATTTTAAGAAATTGCCACAGCCACTCCTGTTGCTCCTTTAGCAACTGCCACCCTGATCAGTCAGTCTACAGCCATCAACATCAAGGCAAGACCCTCCAAAAGATTATGCAGAGAGATTACGACTCTCTGAAAGGTTAGATGATGGTTAACACTTTTTAGCAATGAAGTGTTTTTTAATTAAGCTATGTACATTGTCTTTTCTTAAAAAAATGCTATTACACACTTAGTAGACTATAATATAGTGTGAACGTAACTTTTTTATGCACTGTGAAGCCAAAAGTTCAATTGGTTCACCTTTATTGCAATATTCACTTTGTTGTGGCGGTCTAGAAACTAACCCACAATATCTCCCAGGTATGCCTATATATAAATGATTAAATATGAGCCTTTAATCTATTTGATTAATATCATAGAATCATACTACTAGAACTCAGGGCCATTATTAGGATTTCACTTGCCAGTAAGCTTTGTTAAACGCCAGAATGCATATGGATTTTCCTGGCCTCACAATTGTTTCAGTTCTGATGATGATCTCAAGGCAGAGTTAAGGACCTATCCTAGACAGAAAGAATCAGAGATATGCAAGGGCCCAGCCATCTTAGGAGGGACAGTATCAAGAAGGCATTATGTAAAATTACCAAGTAAAAAGGGCTGAAAAAGATGTGAAAAGATGAAAGCAAGAGCCTGGAAGTGGAGTGAAGGAAGAAATAAGAGAAACAAAATAGATGAAACTTCAGGGAAGAGCTGGAGTTATAAATAAAAGCTAGAATTAGTAATGTGGTCTAAATTAGGAGAAGGATGGGGTGCCTGGGTGGCTCAGTCCCTCAAGAGGCATCCACCTCTTGATTTCTGCTCAGGTCATGATCTCACGGTTTGTGAGATCAAGTCCCATGTCAGGCTCTGCACTGACAGCGCAGAACCTGCTTGAGATTCTCTCTCACCCTCTCTCTCTGCCTCTCCCCTGGTCATGTATATGCACTTTCTAAATAAATGAATAAACAAACAAACATTAAAAAAAACAGGAGAAGGAAAACAGGAAAATGGTGGTGCTGGTAATAATAATAGCTACTATTATTAATAATAGCCAACCACATACAACTTTCCATATATCATCTCATTTAACCTCCCAATTGTGAGCAAGGTATAATCACCCCCATATTGGAAAAGAAGCTGTTTATATTTCAAAATTAGCTCTAATTCTTTACAATAGTAATTTCAAAGAATCTCCATTCTCCCTCCCCAAATTTCCAACCCCAGCCTCCCCACTCGATATCAACAGAGGATCTGTCCTCCAACTGTCAAAGGAAAATAGCCAAGAGATGAGAACTCCCTTCACTGCATGCTACCAAACCGAGATATTTAGTTGTTTTCACAGCCATTTTTTCTGCTTCTGTCCAGTTACAGTGGAAGAGATGGCATTAATATCTGAATTTTATTTCTCCACCCAAACCCTGGATCCCATTTCTTCTTGTCTTTTTAAAAGAACCTTTCCATCTACCCTCCTGCACTGTTGGTAAGAATGCAAACTGGTGCAGCCATTATGGAAAACAGTATGGAGGTTCTTCAAAAAGTTTAAAATAGATCTACAATCCAGCAATCACACTACTAGGTATTTATCCAAAGAATACAAAAACGCTAATTCAAAGGGATATATGTACCCCAATGCTTACAGCACCATATCTACAATAGCCAAATAAACAGCCCAAATGTCCATCAATTGATGAATGGGTAAAGAAGATGAATGGATAAAGAACAATTCTCAGCCATAAAAAAAGAATGAAATCTTGCCATTTGCAACAACGTGGATGGAATTAGAAAGTATAATGCTTACCAAAATGAGTCAGTCAGAGAAAGACAAATACCATATGATTTCACTCATATGTGGAAATTAAGAAACAAAACAAATGAACAAAAGGAAAAAAGAGAGAGAGAGAGAGGCAAACCAAGAAACAGATTCTTAACCATAGAGAGCACTCTGATGGTTCCCAGAGGGGAGGTGATTTGGGGATGGGTTAAGTAAGATTAAGGAGTGTATCCATTGTGAAGAGTACTGAGTGTTATGTGGAAGTGTTGGATCACTAAATGGTACATCTGAAGCTAATATTACATTTTATTTACCTAACTGGAATTTAAAGATGAACTTCAAAAAAATAAAGAAAAATTAAAAAAAAAAACCCTTCTATCTTCTTTCTCTAGATCTTCTAGCTCTCCCTGTCTAGTCTCCTTAAAATGCACAGTAAAACCAAAGAAAATTTCCTTTAGCCTATATCTCCTTCCACTTATTTTCTCTTTCTTTTCTCTCAAAGCCAAGTTTCTTGAAACAATTATCTATATTAATTCTCATTTATTTACTTTTCTTTTACTCATCAACTTACTGCAAGAAGATTTTTTTTACACTACTTGCTCCAACAATAACCTCTAGTTATTATATCTAATAGAAATATTTTGGTCCCCATCATATATAAGCTTTTAATAACACTAGTTTTTGAAATAAACTCTGCCTTATACTCTGTGATACCATGCTCTCCTGGTATAATCTGTTCTTTGATACTTCTTAGTTTATTTCACAGCTCTTCTACCTATCATGCCCTTAAAGATTGATATCCCTCTTGGTTTTGTTCTTAATCCTGTTCTCTCCATACTCTCCCTGTGTTATTAACCACTCCTGGGTCTTTAATGCCCATGTCTATGCTGACTGTCAAATTGGTGCCTCCAAACCAAATCTCTTTCTTAATCTTCAAGTCATAAGCCACCATCCTCTCTCATCTGAATGTCTAAAATGACATCCTTATTTCTATGTTTACTCCTAGTCTTGACTCCACCATCTTGCTATAGCCAGAGTCGTTATTTCAAAATGCTAATCTTACCATGTTACCCACCCCAAATCTTTTAATGGCTTTCCAATGTCCTTAAGATAAATCCAAACTTTTTGACCTATCTTACAAATCCTTCAAGAGGATGTTCCCATGAAATGTTCCAGCCTTATTTCTTTCCACTTTCCCCCTTTTGTTCAATATGGTGGCTTATTTGCATATACTGAAAAAAAAATCTTGAATGTATTAATCAATGTTGCATAAGGTCTAAATGTTGCTAAAAGAGAAAGTATCTCACTTCAAAATTCATGCTTTGGAGTTTTAAATATGAGCTAGACTTCTTTTTATTTATGTCTTGGGGGAAATTTTTTAAAGTACCTAATCTGGACTGAACATATGGGAGGGGGTGGTTTATGAAGTACATTTTCTGGTTGTGATCAAATCTCTTTCTTTGATTTCAGGTCCTGCCACAAGAAAACGTTGGGATATAAACTCCAACCCCTTGGAAGAATATCTCTGAGGGAATTAGACAATTAACTTGGAGACAAGGAAGAGCCTGTAGGACATTGGGCCCTAGTTTCATTTTAGGGCAGAGCAGAGATGTTATGAGACTACATGATAATAAAAGCAAAAAGACCATTTGCTTTTCCCACTAGTTCACTGGACCTAAGCTTGCTGCCAGAACAACACTATAGGTAATTCTTTAAATGATCTTTTACAGAACATCAAATTGGCCCCAGTGGACTCAGCTGGGTCTTATGACTGACTGAGAGTAATAGAGGGAAATATGACTTCTGAAGGATCTCTGAGCCTTTCCTGAGAACCATGACCAGGAAATGGAGCATCAAGGAACCACTGTTAACAGAAACCACTGCTCTCTGAATCTGGCTTAAGCTGCTGCTAGGAACCACTGCTAGGTAACTCCACAGAGATGCAGACTAGGGTAGCACATCAGGCTGAGAGGGACTGTCTCGCCAAGCGATATTTATTTTTTCTGTAGCAGCTCTCTGTCTTTGGAGGGAATGAAGTTTAGGTCCTTACTATTTACATAGCATCTGGTGAGAAGGGTAGAGATTGTAACTATCTTATCATTGTCTTCATTGATGAAGGAGAGTAACCTGAACCTGAAGGAATTACAAGTTGAGTGAAAGTTTAAGGTAATAGAAGGCTTATATTATCTGAGCTCTCGGAATAGCATCTGGCAGGGGATAAACTGAGAGGAAAAGGCTGTGCCAGGAAACTGGCTGACTTTTGATTTATACAGCACCTATCATCGTGTCTTAGACACATAGGTGCAATTAGGGTACCTACCAGTCGGAATGTGATGGTGACAATGTGCAAATCTCAATAGTTTATATCAGCAAATACATCATTTCTCATGCATAGTGTGTGTCCAGTGTAAGTTGGCAGGGAGGCTCGGGGTTGCAGCCAATGAACAGCTAAAACTCAAAAGGCGGGTTCTGGAAGGTCTTGAACCAGTAATTAAACACTCTGGTACAAAAGTAACACATGTGAATTCTACTCACCACTCACTGGCCAGAAGAAGTCACAGGTCTCCCTTCATTATCTGAACATAAACAAGGCCAAGACAGAAATCCTGCCATGTACCATGTGCCCTGAAGACAGAGAACCCAAAAGACTTGGGAAACATCATGAATGATGACCATAAGAAATACGTGTTCATTGACATGATTTTTGCATTGTAAACACTAATTTATGGTTTATGATACATGAACGTTTGATGCTCTAAAATAGTATTTTTTGATATTAAGAAGTTTTAAACTCCCCAAAATATGGTGTTCCAGTGTGAGAAACTAAAAGTTAAACACCGTCATGTCATATGATCACGTAAAGCAACTTTAAGCGTAAGGGCCAGTGGGCACTGAAATTGCTTGGCAGCTATCCCCAAATATGCTAACTTTAATATTTAAAAATTTTTCATCTAGAGGCACCTGGGCAGCTCAGTCACTTAAATGCCTGACTCTTGTTGGGGCTCCAGGTCATGATCTCATGGTTCGTGGGATCAAGCCCCAGGTCGGGCTCTGCGCTGACAGCACAGATTCTCTCTCTCTGTCTCTCCCCCACTTGCGTGTATTCTCTCCCTTTCTCTCAAACAAATAAACATTTAAGCAAAATAAATAAAATTTTCATCAAAATGAAAGTACGAAATCTAAAATTCTTATATAGAACACTTCTGAGTATATTCCCAAGACTTCCATTTGCTGATAGAGTTCAGTTTGAGAAGTAGCTCTCTACTTAAAATAGCCAACACTTAATAAATGCTTGCCATGTGCCATTGTCCTTAAATGTTCTGCTTAAAGTAACTCCTTGATTCTGCATGAAAATGACATTATACAGGTATTTGTTGTTGTTTTTTTTTAGTTTTATTTATTTATTTTTATATTTTAATGCTTATTTATTTTTGAGAGACATAGAGACAGAGTATGAGTAGGGGAAGGGCACAGAGAGAGGGAGATACAGAATCTGAAGCAGGCTCCAGGCTCTGAGCCGTCAGCACAGAGCCTGACACAGGGCTCGAACTCACACACCGCGAGATCATGACCTGAGCCGAAGTCGGCCACTTAACCGACTGAGCCACCCAGGCGCCCCTATTTTTATATTTTAAAGAGAGAGTGCAAGTTGGGAAATGTAAGGGGATCCAAAGCAGGCTCTGCGCTGACAGCAGCAACCCCAACGTGGGGCTCAAACTCACAAAGTGTGAGATCATTACTTGAGCCGAAGTGGGATACTCAACCGACTAAGTCACCCACAGGTATTTTTTATCCACATTTTTTCTGTAGGGGAACTAAGGCGAAGAGAGTTTAACTGGCTGCCCTGTGATCTGAACCCAGGAAACATGGGTGCAGAGCATTCATTGTTCTTAGCCTCTTCACTATACTGTCACTTTTTTTATACTTGTTCACTTACTGACTCAACAGACATATGTTTCCTAATATGTGCGGTAGTGATTGTGATCCATAAAAGGGTATAACATAAGATAATGTCCACACAAAACTTTCCACCTAACAGAAAATGAAATATGTACACAGTCATTTATGAAAAATAGAGAGCCATTACAATATACATGCAATTATTTTGCTCCTCTGTTTCTGGTTTATTAGGAATCCTCCCCCCCTTGGAGTGCAAACTTCATGTGAAGAGGTGCTATGTCTATCATGTCCACAATTGTTTTCTCCATGCTGAAGAGCCTAGGAAATTGTAGATACCCCATAAATATTTGTGGGAGTGAACGAATTTATTGGAAACTTCACTGCTAGCCCAGTAGAAGGTGCTTTATGTGATTTTTCTCATTTAATTTTTTTATTTTTAAAAAAATTTTAACATTTATTTATTTTTGAGACAGAGAGAGACAGAGCATGAGTAGGGAAGGGCAGAAAGAGAGGGAGACACAGAATCCAAAGCAGGCTTCAAGCTCTGAGCTGTCAGCACAGAGCCCGATGTGGGGCTTGAACCCATGAACTGTGAGATCATAACCTGAGCTGAAGTCAGACACTTAACCGAATAAGCCACCCAGGCGCCCCTCTCATTTAATTTTCAAAACAAATATTACAAATAAGAAACTGAGATTTAAAGTTCAATCAGATGAAAGTGGGACAGCTAGAATTTGAACCCAAGTCTTTCATGATTTTACATACAGAGCCCCTTCTCACTTGAAAACACTGTCTCTTAATGTGGACCAGAAGACTACAAAGTTCTGCAGGAAATAGTTTTCTTCCAAGCTCACGCATGATCATGAACGAATCACATATAAAAAGAAACATTTCCGATGACTCCCACCATTTTTGTCTAAAGCAAGGACAAGAGGATATATTGCAAAGCCAGATGACTAGATATTTATCAGTCAGAAATGTCTCAAAAAATACAGCTTGATTAGTGAATTGCAGTATGTTCAGTAATTAATTAAGAGTTTGATTTGTAAAAACAAAGCATGATGGCTCCTACACACACCATGTGTCCCCTGAGCAAATGAAGATAGAGCTTAATGCTGAGGCTCCCGGTTCAGCTAAGCAGTCACAGATGTGACTCAAATTAGAAGGATGAACTCTGAATAACAATAACACCATCCAAATTAGCAAGTAGTATCTAAAATTTCTCCCAGAAATGCTGGAGACTGTGTCCAGGGTCCAGGGTTATGAGCATTATATTCCGCTCAAACTGATTTTCGGATCTATTTGGGCCAGTGCCATGTATCAAAAGAACTCTTGGTGAAATGAGGGTAGTGTTCTTTCTAGTTGTTTAGTGGAATGCCATCCAGAGAGAGCTCTAAGGTCAAGTCTAGATAGTTCTTATGGGAAAAACTGCCTATTCTTGTTCCAGGCAAGTGTGTGTGTATATATGTGTGTGTGTGTGTGTGTGTGTGTGTGTGTAACAGAAGTATAACAGCGTGTAAGCATGGTATTTAGAAATGGAGAGTTGAAAAGTAGCTACCTCTGTAGAAAGCAGAGTTTGAAAGAGTATAGTAGAGGTTGTTTTGCTTTGTTTTCTTTCAGGCTTGTTATAGGCCTATGCAATGTTTTAAAGCATAAATATTTATTTTTACAAAATGACTACTCTAGAGCAGGATACCAAATAAAACTCAGAGTAATCTTAACAAGAAATTTTAAGATTATGGCTCTGCAACCAGAGGTGCATTATTCTTTGGAGAATATTTATGTCATAAACACAATTAGAATTGTAATGTATTTAAGAAACAAGGACAAGATAGCGTTTCTCACCGACACATGTACAGCACACATTTTATACCCTGAAAGCAAACAAATACCTTCCCTACGTGGTCATTGCTTCTTCATTGTATAAAACAATTCACTCGCGTCCTTTCCCCCTCTCCTGTGACAGAACACAGTAAAAGGAGAGGGTCTACACAAACTCCTTCCCTTCCCCTTTTACCTACTACTTGGGTTACTCAGTTCCATCTGGATAAATGTTCAGTGTCTCAATATATGTCTGATCCCTCACTTCCCAGTTCAGCTTCCCCGTCCCTGACCATGTGCCCATTCTTTGCCTTTCTTCCCAGTCCTGCCTCACAATGCCTAGTTCTGCCACTGTAACGTGCTGTCCTGCCCTCACTCCCTATTTGCTCCCTCCTTCTCAGTTTTGCAGCCATTTTCCCTCTGTCTCTAGAAGACTAATGACATTTGCTTGTGGCTGCTACCGCCTTGCTTTTTGGTAGGCTCCCCAGCCTCTTTCCTTCATCATCCCTGACTTTTTAATACTTAAAATGTCCCAGCTGGCCTGTCATTTCACAAGGTATGATGAAGACTGCCTTCATTTCATTACTTCCGTCTTGTGTTTTTAAACAACCACATGGCCTCCACTGACCTCTCAGAAATTTATTTCATCTACATTTTTGATAGACGCATGAGCTCCAAATATTCAGTTGGGGTCAATATGATCATTTTGCAAAGAAAAGGTAGTTCACAGGCTTCTGGAATTTGTAAATAACATTTATTCTCAACCATGCCTTTGAAATTTTCATCTTATGAAACAGTTTTGAAATTGAAGACAAAAGTCCATCAGAGTGGCATTCCGTTCTCTGAAGTTAAAAAACAAAAACTCCACAATCTCAGTTCTAGGAAAAATGCTTATTTGAGTGTCTTCTGTAATTTTCTGCCTTGAAAGGGAGAGACACACCTCTCATATCATTTAGCTCTCAGGTTTCTGAATCAGTCTTGTTGGCTTATACCTGGAGTAGACAAGGTTTAGGTGTATAATACATAATCAGATTGATCATCTAGAAGTGTCCTCTTAAGGCAGCTGATATCAATGCCAAGTTACCCGAGGAGGCAACTTTGCTCTGCTTTGTAACAGAGATTTCAACATTAACCAATGCTTTGCTCTCTGGACCTCCTCTCCCTTTTGACGGGAGCTGACAGTCTCAGTAATATCCACATCTTTCTTGGGTTGAGTTTTAATTGACAAGCCTTGATGTGATTGTGCATGTTGTCAGTGCTAACTTATTTTTAATGTTAGAGATGAGCTGAGAGCATATGTATGTGTGTCCCATTAGGCCAGAGAAATTAAGAGAGAATTGTATCCTCAGTCTTTAGTCATTTAAAAATTAGTTTCCTTATTTTCCTGCCCCAGATGAATTCTGCATTGTTTTAATGAATTCATTCACAGTGTGAGGGCACACAGCATTGAAGAGACCTCAAGCAGATTCACATTACAGACACTGACATAGCTTGCTAGAGATCTTCAAAGGCTTTTGTACTTTATTGCTTCATCATTTCTTGAGAAAATTAGTTTTAGGCTGTTGAGCCCATCCACCTTGTCTTTTTTTCAACAACACCGCCCCCACCAACTCCGTAAGGGGAAAAAAATAAAAAAAGAAAGAAAGAGCCGGGGACATGATCTGAACCATATCTGTTGTTTAGAAAGATTAAATAATTTGTAATTGATGTAGATTACTGAAAAATACAGCCTCATTTGTAAATGATATAATTGAGTTATCAATGCCTTTCCAATATTTTTAGCAGTAGACACATTTTTAAAACACGAAACTTTATACAGAAACCCAATAGATAAAAGGGAGGGTATTCTAGTTAACTATAAGCAGGGAACTCCCAGGAATCTGCCTCATCACCCTACCTATTGGCAATCCCTGGGGCATCTCTGTTAGCTGCTTAGACACATTTGCAAGTCTAACACTCTAGGATTCTATTTGATTCAATTTGGCAAAAATGTAATTGAATGCCTACAATATAACTAGAGATAAAAAGATACAGTATAACAGTTCACGAAAATCTGTGTTTTGAATACAGTGGCCCACTATACCCTTATCAAATTGCATGTTAAGCCCCAAAAGAACCCAAGGGTCTCAGAGAGTAACATGGACCCCAATTCTGCTACTGGTTTTACTACTCAATAAAGGCTCACTGAGCAAATGTATTGAGTGAATGAGAGAAATTGAATTAAAGAGTTGACTGATTAAATTAAATAATGGGTGATATACAAAGAGTGAATGAAAATACAGTCCTAGGGGAATATTATATTCACTACAATAGCTTAAAATGTCATCTTTATACATCAGTAAATCAAGCTTCTATATGGTAAAAAAAAATAATAATGAATGCCTTGTCAGTTCTTCTATAATAAGCAGTGATCGTATACTTCAAAGGAAATCCTATCTTTTACTTAACTATGGAATAGTACTCCATGAGAGGAAATTCTTGATTCTAGCTGACGATTAGCATATGCCTTGAAAAATAAGGAAAAAGGCTCTTAGTGATTCTTAAATGTTAACTGATTTTAATATCTTACTTGGGCCTTTTAAGGACTCTCAACCTCAACTAATATCCTGTAACATGAAATTCTCTAATGCTGACAAAGCAAATAAGCAAATGTCCTGCACATTGTAAGTTGAGAGCTTAAGTATTTCTTTACTCTTTCCTTCCCATATATTAGGCATTCACATTGCTTTCTTTCTACTGGATAGCTTCACAGGTCAATCTGTCCAAGCACCTGTGATTTGCATTGTGGACCAAAGACCAGCGTGAAGGTCAAAGTCACAGGAGAGCCTGCCAGAAAGAATGGGAGAACAATGAATGACATATTGGTAAAACTTTCAAAAAAATCACTGTTTTACATTCATCAGTTGCTGCGTCATCCAGATAAACAATATCTCTATGTCTCTTTACCAAGACCACAAATAATGTTTTGTTCTTTTCGGCTAAAAGACTCACTCTTTATAAAATATTTCCATTTGGTTCACTCACTTTGGAAAGTGAGAATATAAATGATTAAAAGAAACCATGTGGAATCTCACATTTAGAGAAATGAAAACTTTTATAAATGGATCTTTTAATACAGCCAAATGTTCTTTGGGTATATAATAGTTACATATTATAAAAAGCATTACAAATTGACCACAAGAGAGAGAAAATACACTATTATGGATCTATCCAATAAACTAGACTAGAGATAACTGAAATATTAGACATACTTATGCAAGGTAAAATAAATCAATTTAGAACCCACTTAAACCATAAAATTTTTAAACAAAAAGAAAATAATTAAGTATAGAATGATATGTCCATTTGATGGAATATACTAAAGTCATTTAAAATGTGCTTCATAAAAAACATTTGAAGAAAGTCTTATTGCTAATGAAAGATATTTCCACAAAGCCATATTGATGCAACTATGGTAAAAGAGCAAATTTAAAATAATTCATTTTTTAAAAATCTCCAAGTAATGTTTAAAACAGGCAGTAATGACTCTGCTCATCCTTAATAACTACACTGATTAAAGGAAGTTTGGTGTTTCCATTTCAGTTACTTGACTCTTATAGGTATATAAATAACCTTTATATCTAGAAAAAATATATATGGTAATGATCTTCTAGAGCTAAGTTCTAAAAATATTATCACATCTGTCTTCCAATAGAGTACTAAGAGAGCTATTTAAAATTTAATTGAGGATTTCCTATGGCAGAACCTAAGAAAAATATTATGGCCAGATCTACTATTTAGTATATATCCAAAAAAGAAAAATACCAAAGAAGAAAAGCTTAAAAAATACAGAGTTGTTTATTCTCTATATTTTTAAGAGAGAGGAGAATAAAATTGACTATTACACAGATAAATTTATGTGCTAATTGAAAGTACTTCATAACTGTATGAGATAATTCAGAATATTTAAGATGTAGACCATTCAAAACACTCACAGTAATATAGAACATTCAAAATTCTGAGAATACCTCACATCACATATAAAAAGTAACTTAAAATGGGTCAAAAACTAACATGTAAGAGCTAAAAGTATAAAATTCTTATAAGGAAACAGGCACAAATCTTCATTACTTTCACTTAGGCAATAGTTTCTTAAATATGACACAAAAACACATGCAACAACGAAAAAGATAGATAAATCAAGTTTCATTAAAATGCAAAACTTGTGTGTTCCAAAGGACACCACGAATAAAGTGATGAGACAACCCACAGGATGGATAAAAACATTTACAAACCCTATATCCAATAAATAACTAGTATACAGAATACATAAGTATTCTTACAATTCAACAATAGAAAGACAAGTAACCCAATTCAAAAAAATGGGCAATGGATTTAAAATGGACATGGCCAATGAAAACATATTCGACTTCATCAGTCACCAGTGAAATGTAAATCAAAATATTCAAGAGATACCACTTCCCATGGAACAGAACGGCTATAGCCAGTAGGATGGACAATAACAAGTGTGGGGAAGGTTTAGAGAAACTTGAGCTCTCATACATTGCTGATGGGGATATAAAATTGTGTAGGCACTTTGGAAAACAGTTTGGCAGTTTCTCAAAAAGTTAAACATGTAGTTACCATATAACTCAGAAATTCCAGTCCTAAAAGAAATGAAAACATAGGACCACACAGAAACCTGTACATGAATGTTCATAGTAACATTGTTCAAATAAAAAAGTGGGAACAATCCCAATGTCCATCAATAGATAAATGTGTAAACAAAATGTGGTATATCCATAAAATGGAATATTTGTCAGCCATAAGAAGGAATGAAGTACTGATACATGCTACAACATGGATGAACCCTGAAAAAACTGTGATAAATGAAAGAATCCAGACACAAAAGATCACATATTATACGATTCCATTTATCTGAAAAGCCAGAATTGGCAAATCCATAAAGATAGAAAATAGATCAGTAGTTTCTAGCGGCTGGGAGAGGAGGAAAAAATGGGAAATGTCTACTAAAGGGTATGGGGTTTCCTTCTGGGCTGATGAAATGTTTTATAACATTCAAAAAGATTGATGACACTTTCTTAAACGAGCACAACTGGAAAATAAATAACTTGGATAAATTTGGTTCATTGGCCAGATGTTGCTTCAATCCTACTCTGTTGTTCACACTATCTCTAATTCCCACTCTATTTTTCAAGGCATTGGCATCCTACTCTTCAGCAATAAACTATATTATAGGAGAATGTCCAGGATGGGGAGATGTGTGTTTCTCCCTATTGGTAATATTTAGGTAAAGACAATAATGTATAATTTTGATAGTTAAATGTTTTGTCATATTCAAAGAGCCAGGTCAAAATAGCTTCTTCAACAATGTCATGTACTGAGAGTTCTTTTGCTAGTCATGAGATCACATCTACTTTTGCGCTGTGAGCAACTATGGATAAGTCTATGAGACAACATGGGCAAGTCAGGACTGTGAACATTGAGAGAAGGGAAACAAATGAGATGAGCCCAGTGATCATATTGGCTTTCTGTCTAGAGATACTTTCTGGACAATGATTCAGGGGAGGCAAATCCAAAAGGAGCACAGTGGTCTTGCTGAGCTAAGATAGACACTGGAGTTCAAGGAGGCCAAGGCAAGTATATTTGTGAATCAGAGAATCAGACTGTAAAAGACAGTATTGAGAAATAGTTCCAGAAATCATTAGGGGAAGGTGGGTCTCCTGAGTCTGTTGCTGAATATAAGCTATAGAGGGTGAAACTCTATAAGACTAGGAAAACAAAACAAACAAACAAAAAACAATTCTCAATACCCAAATGGAGTTGTAACTCGGGACTTTTAGAGATCTCAGAAAGCTCACGCCTCAGAAGTAAGATATTCTAGGCCTAGAGAACAGACAACTGTAAAAAGGAAGAAAGATGAACACTTTAAAGGAAGGAAAAAAATCTCGAAGTGCAACAATATAGAATTCAAAATATTCAGTACCTAAAAAATAAGTACTTGCCGTATGAAGCAACAGGAAAATGTGACCCACAACCAGAAGAAAAATTAGTCTATAGAAACATTCCCAGAACTGGCCAACATGATGAAATTAGCAGACAAGGATGTTCAAGAAGTTATTATAAATATGCCAACATATTTAAAGGAAAACATAAATATAACATAGATATGGATGATATTACAGGAATGAAATAAAACATCTAGAGATGAAAACTACAGTACCTGAAATGAAAACTTTGCAACTAAAAACTTAACAGTAGATTAGAAACTACAGAATAAGAAATCAGTGAGCCAGAAGACAAATCAACGGAAACAATTAAAAATAAAACATGAAAAGAAAAAAAAAGCTGACAAAATATTAACAGAGCCTCAGTGACCTGTGGGATGATATTGAGTGGTACGACCTATGTGCAATTAGAATCTCAGAAGTGTGTGTGTTGGGGGAAGGAGCAGAAAAATATTTGAATAAAGCATAGCCAGACTTTTCATATCTGGTAAAAACTATAAACTCACAGATTTGGGAAGTATATAGAGTCCAGATATTGCAAACACAATGAAAGCACACCATGGCACATTACAATCAAATTGCTGAAATTCAAGGAGAAAAGGAAAATCTTAAAAGCAGCTAAAGACACACTATTTGTGTATTCTGACATAAAAGAGTCTGAATATAGGATTAAAGTTTAAGAGTGACCATGAATTTCTTGGCAGAACTTTGCAACCCAGAAGATAATGAAACAACATCTTTGGAGTGTTGAAAGGAAAAGAGCAACCTGAAAGAGTTCCCTCTCAGTATTCTACACACGGTGAAAATACTCCTTAAAACAGGAAGGCAAATTTGCAATGATATGGATGGAGCTAGAATGTATTATGCTAAGCAAAATGCCATACGATTTCACTCATGTGTGGAATTTAAGAAACAAAGTAGATGAACATGTGAGAAGGGCGTGGGGAAGAGAAGATAGGGAAACAAACAATAAAAGACTCTTAACGGTAGAGAGCAGACTGAGGGTTGATGGAAGGATGTGGGTGGGAGATGGGCTAGAGGGGTGATGGGTATTACAGAGGGCACTTGTGATGAGCGCTGGGTGTTGTATGTAAGTGATGAATCATTGAATTCTACTCCTGAACCCAATATTGCACTCTATGTTAACTAATCAAAATTTAAATAAAAATAAATTTAATTCAATTTAAAAACTGAAGGCAAAATAAAAATGTTTTCAGGAAAGGAAAACCCTGAGAGATTTTGTCATAATCAGAAATGCACTAGAAGAAATGTTAAAGACAGTTCTTTAAGTGGCTGGAAAACAACACCACATGGAAACTTACCCACACAAAGGAATGAAGAGTGCTGTTAGTAATAAGTATGTGGGTAAACATAAAAGTAATAATTTTGGACTGATAGTGTTCAATATCTGGGTTGTGGTAAAGATTACATGAGACTAAACATTTGTTAAAACTCATCAAACTATAAAATAGAAGCTTAAGTGCGTGCATTTCATTAAATGTAAAGGCTTTTCAAGTTTTCTAGTACATCTACTTTTTGGATATGTGATAATCAGTTAAGTTTGTCTCTTCTAGTTGCAATTCTCTTGTACCAAGTTCTTCTCAGGAAAGTGCTGGATCAATCACTTGCATCGTTTTCTCCTATATCTAGTCAAAAAGTACTTCTGGAGGAGAAAAAATGAAATCAGCACTCAGGTTTGAGCCACTACAAATTTATTCTTCCCAGTTTCAACTGGTTCCTCAGTGTCATTTGTGAACTCTTTACATGTTCTTAGCTATGGCTTCTTCATTTCAAACACCAGTCCCTTTCAAATATGGGGAAACTTTTGCTTTCAGCAGAAAACCATGCCTTTTATTCATAAAATGGAAAAAATCTGGCATAGTCGTCCCAATTGTCCCCCTACACACGTATAAGTATACTTACATCCGCTCATCTTTAGCTCTTTTCTCTACTCTCAGAGCATGCGGCGCCCCTATTGCTCAAGGCCCACCCCTCCATCTGTCCCCTGATCCTGGGGACGTAACTCCTCTGGGACTTCGCTCCATCAGCTCTCTTACTCTCTCATGTTCAGCCTCCCCCATAATTGGCTCTTACATTCAACCTATAAATATGCTCAAATACCTCTCATCGTAAAAATGAAACGAAAAAAAAAAATCTCCTCTTTCAATAGACTGACAAATTTCTCTCTTCCAAATTTCTCTACATTGAAAATAACCCACATTTGCTTTACCTCCATTCTCCTTCCTGTCCAGATCTTCTGACCCACTACTTTACTGAAATCTGGTCATAAATAACTCCCCATCTGCCAAACTTTGGGGGTATTTCTCATCCTTAGTGGATCTTCCTGTTGTAGTTGATACTGTTGCTCGCTTCCCCTGTTCCCCTTGACAACTAGAGCAGTAGCAATGGACAAGTGTACCCATGAGGAGCGTGTCAATTGGGAAGAGAAGAAACCCAGAGGTGGGAATGTGGGGGATATGAATTATTAAGAAAGCAAGATTATGTGGATGAAGAAAGAATGACTGAGATGTGGAAGGAATGGTCAGGAGACCAGAGGAATCCCAAGAAGGAATGGCGTTATAGAAGCCCAAGGACGGGAGGAGTGTGATCCGTGGTGTCAAATCTGGCAATTCCTTTAAGGCAGTCTGTTAGGCAAGAGAGTGGCGGTTAGGAGCCCTAGGGCCCTTGCCTCGCTTCCTAACCATCTAGTTCAATGCTCTGTCAGCTCTCACCTTTTGGATGCGCTGGTTAGACAAGAAGATGTCTAAGATCCCTAAGTCTTTAAATATAAATCTAGAAGTCTTTTGCTACTTCAGAGCAATAGCTTATTCAACATCTATTCTGTGATCTTTGCTGGCGTCTACTTCCCACTGTCCTTCAAATAGGCTACCACAGAATTTTATCCAGTAGTGACAGTAAGAATTGCAACATCTTTATTTACCTTCCATGCCCAAAAATCCTAGCCACGTAAATGTTCCCAGCCACAGGAGCTCTCATTGCTTTGGGCTCCTGACTTCTTTTATTTTTTATTTTTTTAATTTTTTTAGGCTTATTTGTTTATTTTTGGAGAGAGACAAAGAGAGCAAGTAGGGGAGGGGCAAGAGAGAGAGGGAGAGAGAGAATCGTAAGCAGGCTCTCCACTGTCAGCACAGAGCCCTATGTGGGCCTCAGACTCACGAACCGTGAGATCAAGACCTGAGCTGAAACCAAGAGTCAGATGCTTAACTGACTGAGCCACCCAGGCACCCCTGGGCTCCTGACTTCTAAAAATTATACTGGCTTAATCCCAGGCTCAACAACAACAAAAAATGCATACATAAGATAATTATGTTATGGATGGATTTGTACTCTGGAAACATAGCTTCAAAAATATTATGAAATGCTGTTACTACTATGAAAAAAAGTGTATAGACTTAGGGGTCAGAGACTCCAGACCTGGGTACTCTGCATTTTTATCCTTCAATTTTCTTATTTTTTTTTTCTTGAAAGATTTGATCCCAGACTTAGAAATGGAAACAAAAAATTTGGGGAAGAGAAAGAAGTAGTATTGATAAATTCCTCTTACGTAATATTCTAGTCCTCTACAGTCAGAAAATAACTAAGAGTGCTGTTCTTTTGGCATTTGGAGTAAAACTGGTTCTTAACATTTTCTTTTGAGTGAACTTCTATCTCAGACACCAAGGAACAAATGAGAAGTGTAAAAACAGCACTGACTGTACCAACTCCCACTACAGTTTTCTGTCTTTAAACACTTTTTTAAAGTTCAATATAAATTGCTTGACAATGGCATTCACAGCTGTGGTAAGGGGATGGGAAGTGGATTTCTGTTGCCAAGTTTCCTTTCACTGGTGCCTGCAGCAGCCCTTTCTAACTCTGTGGTTACACCCAACACAGCATAGATAGTCCCCAGGAACTGCAAATTCTTTCCTTTCTACAAATTTACAGTGGCAGCCAAGAAAAACAGAAATCACTGTGACTTGATGGGAAGAAAGAGACAATTGCCAACTGGAAGGTGGCAGTGGAAAGACATACTTTTCAAAAGAAACTTCACTTTGTCAGGAAGGCGTGCACCTGTATGCAAATTCATGAAAGTGTAGGAATATGATGGAGACCATTTGGCCATTGATGAGAAAAGGAGAGAAATAGAATTGATATTGTTGTGGAAGTAAACTTCACATGAAATGGCCAAAGACAGGAGATGCGTGGTATTTTCTGAATGCAGCCAATAATGTTGACAAAGAAACAGCATCCAGAAGTGATGGAGGTAGAGCTTTATCTAGACAGCTGTTGAAAGTTCCATTCTGCTAAAAGCATGTATCTGATAAATTCTTGACTTGCTCTACTAATAGTTTCATCTTTCCGATGGTTGAGGAAGCAATAAGGAGAACTGCAATTCAATTTAATTATGAATTTCAGGGAAGGACTAGATGGTGATGGGTCGGTGATAGGAAACTGTGAGCTGGTTACTTCGATATTTTGCAGACTTGTAAGAGTGAGGGGTGGGAATTCTGGGAAGTGTCAGAAATATACCCTGGCCTTCAGGAAAACAGATTTCAAAGAAACCAGACAGAAATAGTTCACATTTTTTAAAGGAACATAGTTCAGGAGGGAAGGGCAGTTCTAAAAAGAGGGAAGGGGAAGAAAACTTATGAAGTTATTACTTCCAATATAACAACGGCTTTTTAAATTGAAGTTTAAAGAAACAAAAAAAATCATTTATTGGAGAGTGAACACCCCAATCACTGGAAGTATTAAATAAATTCTACACAACTGTCTCCGAGTAATAGAATCAAGGAGATTTCCTATAATAGATGGGAATTTGGACTAGATCACAGTTTTTAAACTTTTTTTTAAATGTGTGCACCTTGATTCCTTTGGCGGTCCGGAGAAGCCTAATTGGATCCCTTTCCCTAAAAATGATTTTAAGCACAAAAGATTATGAAAATAACTCCAAGAATGTGGAAAGGCAGTTATCAAAATATAAAAACAAATTTGTGATAAAATGTGTGTCTTCATCAATGCATTAAATAATAAAATCTAACAGCAGTCTAACTAATAACTATGGTAATTTTGAATAGCAAAGCATGTAAATGATATTTTAAGATGCCTGCAACAAATTGGATGTGACGTGAAGATATTTCATCCACAAGTATTGTTATGGTTTGTTATCTAAATTCTTAATTTGAGGAAATGCTACCGTACAGTTAGACATTTGTGTAATTTTTTCTATCCAAATTCATAGATCCTTCCATTCACAGAATGACTAAATTCCATCCAAGAACCATGAGATTCTATGGACATGATGGCATGAGTTCCACCAGATCTCCGTTTCCCAGAAATTAAAGCCCAAATGTTTTAGAATTGCATGATAGACACTCAATGTGGCATCAGAGAGATAGGAATGGGAACGATTTTTCACGGAATCAAATTCCAATTCGACCACCTACCAGCTTTGTTATCTAGAGCAAATGACTTAAAAATCTCACTGCCTCAATTCTCACATCTGTAAAATGAGGTAATATTATGTATATCATTGGGTTTGTCTGAAATTTCAAAGAAATAAGTCTTGTATATAATAGCCAATCTCATTTTTCACTTTACCCATTCTCTGTTTCCAAACCGTGCTCAGCCATGCCAAGCTAACTGCAATTCCACAAGCATACCAATGTTGTTCCACCCCTCCATGCCCTTACTCGTTTCACTCCTGTCTGAAGAATCTACCCTAAATATCTTGTGACATTTGCCCTTCTGTGCTCCTAATCTTTTACTTTAGAATCCACTGAGGCAATCCGGCAGTACTTCTAAGAAGCCATCTTACCTCTTTCAGGGCAAATTAAAGAATTCCTTCTTTGAACCCTATAACACTACTTCTGACCAGCAAATTCCTACATGTATTAATCCTGGCTAGCAACTCCCAGATTTATATGTCCAACTCTGACTACTCTTCTGAGTATTAGACTCATATCCAAACTGGCATTTTTGATGAATGTCTGAAAGGCATGCCAAGCAAAACTCTAGATTTGCCTCAACTCAATCCCTCATCCAAAACAAAAACCAAAACCCAAAAAACAAAAAAACACAAAATAAAACACCAACCAAAACCCAAAAGAAAATCCCACTCTTGACCCCCTCCATCCTCATCTCAGTCATGATATAACCTAACTGCCCAAGCTAAAAACTATGAGTCATATTTTATTTCTCTTCCCATCACCCTCACCCACATTCATTCTAATACCTGGTAGCTCTACCTCCAAAACTTTTCTTGCATCTGTCCTGAATATTGAATCATTCCACCACTAACATGTAAGCCACCATCATCTTTCTTCTGGACTATTAAATTTTCCTGTTACATGCCTCTATATTTATAATCTAGGACACCTACAATCCATTTTCTATGGTGATCTTTTAAAATTATAAATCAGATCATGCCACTCTCCTATTCTAATCTTCACAATAGAATACAAATCCCTTCTACTGCCCACAAGACTTTATAGATGCTGGCTCCAGTCATAATTAGATCCCCTAATCTGATACTCTCTTCTTTGCTCACTATGGACCAGCCACATTTTTCCTGTTCCACTTAATTTATATACGTGCATTGTTCACTTTTTCTAATATGTTCTTCTCTCAGATATTGGTATTTCTAACTTATCTATCTTGTAGGCCTGAACTTAAAAATCACTGCCCCAGGGTGCACGGGTGCTTTTGGTTAAGCGTCCAACTTCAGCTCAGGTCATGATCTCATGGCTTGTGAGTTCAAGCCCCGTGTCAGGCTCTGTGCTGACAGCTCAGAGCCTGGAGCCTGCTTCAGATTTTGTCTCCCTCTCTATCCATCCCTCTCCCACTCATGCTATGTCTCTCCCTCTCCCTCTCTCAAAAACAAACAAACAAACATTTAAAAAATTACTGCTAGGGTGCCTGGGTGGCTCAGTCAGTTAAGTGTTGAACTTCAGCTCAGGTCAGGATCTTCTGGTTCATGACTGTGAGCCCAGCATCATGCTCTGTGCTAGCAGCTCAGAGCCTGGAGCCTGCTCTGGATTCTGTGACTCCCTCTCTCTCTGTACCTTGGCCTCTCCCACTTTGTCTTTCTCTCTTAAAAATAAATAAATATTAAAAATTTCTGTTGAAAATTACTGCCCCAGGGGCACCTGGGTGGCTCAGTCAGTTAGGCATCCAACTCTCAATTTCAGCTCAGGTCATGATCTTGCAGTTTCACGAGTTCGAGCCTCACATCTGGCTCTGTGTTTATGGTGTGGAGTCTGCTTGGCATTCTCTCTCTCCGCCCCCCCTGCCCCTCCCCTGTTCATGCTGTCTCTCTAAATAAATAAATAAATAAACTGAAAAAAAAAATTACTGCTCCAAAGAAGTTTTCCCTCATCACTCTATTTAATATCCATCTTTACTGCACTATCTTAATTGCCTGATGTCACTCATTCTTTCCTGAATAAGATCATTTACCTGAAATGATCTTACTTATCTGCTTGTTCGTTATCTGTTTCTTTGTCTAGACTTCCAGCTGAATCAGTCCAGTCTTTTTAAACAGTTATTTCCAGGGCCTAGAATACTACTTCACATAGAGCAGACACTCAGGGCGTATTGTCTGAGTAACAGATTGAATGAATGAACGGCTACCTTTTGTTACAGTATAGGAGTTGTTCTGAGGACTAGATGAGATGATGCATGTATATTACTTAGCATGCTCTCTACCACAGAGCAAATACTCAAAAATACCAGTGGTAAAACAAAAAATTTAGTTGTTTTTTTTATAAGTATAGTTTTTTGATCAAGTAACTCCAGAGAAAATGTGGCAACTGAAAGGCATAAGTCTGAGAATAGGTAACTTTCTGAGTAAGATAAGAGATCATACTGGAAAGGGAGAGAAAAAGAAGCAAAATAGTGGTGACAGGATATGGAGTTCCTGAAGTACTGGTCCAGGAGATTCATCCTAAGGTCAAAGGATGTTTGAAGCAAGGTGCACGGGACATCCTAAGACAGCTGGGTTACTGAAGACATGTTTTGCCAACTTCCTAATGTTCCTGACAATCAGATCCTCATCCCCAATCACTTTTTAAGTGAGCACAATTTTTTAAATTTATGTATTTAATCTGAGAGAATGTGTGTGTGCGTGTAGGGGGAAGGGCAGGGAGTGGGGGAAGAGAGAATCCCAAGCAGGCCCTGCACTGTCAGCACAGAGCCCAATGCGGGGCTTCTTCTCAAGAATGCATGAGATCATGACCTGAGCCAAAATTCAGAGTTAGATGCTTAATCGACTGAGCCACCCAGGTGCCCCGCAAATACAATTTTTAATCCAATTCTCTAACTATGGCTTCACTAAAAGACCTTGCACGTTGCTCACAGAGAGCTATCTTTGGGGGTGGAATAAGAGTAGGGGAGGATGGAGACCCAGAGGAAGGAGAGACATCTTTGATGCCATCACACCCAATGTGTGACTCTCTGCTTTTGAAATGTTCTTTCTAGTATGGCTTGCAACTGGTTTGGCCATATTTGCTGCTAAGAATACAGTAGTGGGCATTGTAACCTTTCCCCACACTTTCCTCAATCATCTTTGTTTTTTTTTAACTTTTTTAAGTTATTTATTTATTTTGAGAGACAGAGAGAGTGATGGGGGATGGGGGCAGAGAGACAGGGAGAGAGAGAATCAGAAGCAGGCTCCACACTGCCACCACAGAGCCAGATGCGGGGCTTGAACTCATGAACCATGAGATCATCACCTGAGCTGAAACCAAGAGTCAGACGCTTGATCGACTGAGCCACCCCAGGAATCCTTCAACACTCTTTGAAAATAGCATGGAACATTGTCAAAACTGGTGGCCTCCAGTCACGGGAGTCCCATGCAAGCAAAATCATGTGGGACGTGTGAGAAGGAAATCTATTTTTCTCACGAATTGCCTTGAAGCAGACCACAGACAGCCATGAAGGGGAGCTTTGGGGTTAGTACAGTATGAAGGCAAGACAAGTTTATTCGGGCATCCACTGTGCCTGTATTTGTTACAGAAATAACCAACATGCATTTTATAATCTACCAAAACTCAAGACACATTAAAGTCCCAGTAACAACAGAACTCACAGTGTTGAGAATTAAACCTCTCCCACTGAAAGCCTCCGCATATACATTCTGCCCACATGGAAAACTGTACCCCAGGCTGCGCTGGATCGTGTGCAGCTTTAACAAGCACAATGTTAAAATGCTGGGAGGTTTAGGTTAGATGCTATCTGGCCCATAAAAGTCTGAATTCTTTTATAGCACACATATTACAGCAACACAGCACTCCAAAACATAACTGTTTTGCTAATACAATAGATTTCAGGAAATATTGCTCCAAAACTACTACAATGGGTTCAGGGAAGTATTGCTCCAAAGCTACAACCGAGTGGTTTGGAAAAAGAAAACTACATAGTGAAAAGATCAGTATTTAGACTCAAGACAGATGGGAGTTCAGAATCCAGATCTGCTGGGTAGCTTTGGAAACAGTGCCTGGCACCTAGTCCGGATGTGGTAAGTGTCTGCTGAATGAAAGAACTGCTTTGAACTTCAGCGAACCTATCTATAAAATGAGAGTAAGAATTACCATCTAGCCTACAGGATTATCATGAGCATTAAAGGCAGTGTAGATAAGCTATGTAGCCAAGAACACTGTGACTATTGGAACTTCCCTTTATCCTCCTAGCAATTCTCTCCTTGTGATACATCCTTCTATTATTATCTTCTGTGTCCCTTAGGATTGCCAGGCCACGCTATTTGGACTCTTTCATCTTTTCTTAAGGATTACTTAGGATAGAAGAGTGGGGGAGTACATGTGACAGATTTGTATCCCTAGAACTTCAGGCTTTACTGCAGACTTTGCTTGATCTCATTGGTATGTTTTCTGAGTATTTCCTGTTTTCGTGTGTAGACTGAGTATAACTAGCAATACAAGAACTTAACTATTAATTACATATAGCTAGATATACCTAAAATTATTGTGATATGTCTCCTATAGCTTACAAGTTTCTCTGAAGCACCATTTCAGTTGATGCTGCTCTCTTGGGTCTTTGTAAGAAAAAATAACTATAAGGGAAAGAGAATTTTAGAGAACCAGATATCTGGGTGGAGATTCAGATGTGATGATGACCTGGTTGTACCATCTTTGGTACAAAGTCAAAACTCTGAGTCCCAGTGTAGGTTCAGTGAATCTGGCCAGTCAGGAGGCTGTGCTTTCGTTCTACCAACTATACCTAACAAAAACCGGCAGCTTCCAAAAACTGGGACAACAAAGTCCCAAGTTCAGTTCAAGTCAATTTAGTAAATACATATTGAAAACCTACTGTGGGTCAAAGACTACAGACACAAAAGTAAATAAGATGAGGTCTCACTCTCTGAGACACTCACTTTTCAGTGGGTAAAACAGAGACATAAACGGGCCATTTCATCGTAATGAAATAAATGTTAGAAGATAGGTGTTGACTGAGTCCTTTGGAAGCCCAGGGGAGGACACTAGCCCAGCGTTCACAGAAAAAGAGGCAGACATAATAATGAAAGGCAGGAAAAAGTGAGTTCAGAAGAATCTACAGATGGAAAAGTATATTCCTTTCTTAACAGGGAGGAACAGGGGAGTTTGGACTAGGGAAGGAATACATGTATTTTGTGGACTCAGAAAAGGGAAGCCAGGATGGATGAAGGTGGACTTGGGCTTTTGGACAAACACGCACTGAACTCTTCTCTCTTTGCACGCCACTGCCCTATTTGACTGCGTTAGACTCCTAACTTGGCTCCAGGCTCCAATCCGAACTCCCTGCAGACAGCACATACGTTGCTTCACTGCCCCAGTGTAATCTTCTTAAGAGTCATTTGGTCGTGTCTCTTGCATCGAAGATAATGGCAACAGATGTCTAGTTTCTACAGGAGAAAGTTCAAGCTCCAGGACCTGGCCCTTGTCCTCTTTGTCAGCTTCATCGACAACATCTTGTCATTTCTATTACATGGCCCAGGGTTTGGAACAGATCATTAGTCTCTCAGTCCTTGGCTTTCATACGTGCTGCTCCATCAGCTCTATGCTTCCCCATCCTTCTCTACCCACATCCTATTAAAGACTCAGCCAAGATCATGCTTCCTCTGAGAAGCCTTTGATGACGGTGTTCCTCAGCCTTGTTCCTCCCAACCCCCAGCCACTGCAGTTTTCAATCTGGTTTCAGTCTCCCTCTCTTCTCTGTGCCCACACTGTCATCCTTTACTACACTTTCTGTTGCTCCCGCCAAGGGTGTAAAATTCCTGAGTAGCAGAGCTTGGCCTCTGTCATGTTTACATCGCCAGGTGTGCTCCGGTGACCAGTTGGGTTGCAGATTCTCAGGTTGTCCCCACTTACCCTCTTTTCACCCCCTCCTAGCTTTGCATCTTCAGAGGCCACAGTGAAGGTTCTCTTGAATTTGGTTGCCGGTTGTGTGGGCCTATGGGAGGCCCCTGCTGGAGACTAGAAGTTAAAGAGGATAAGACTTGAAAATAAGCCAGGTGGCTGCGAATTGGCAGTGCCCCCTCTCTCTGAGACCATGGTCCCTCTCAGGAGGCCCTCTCCAGACAGCTTACCCTCCTGGGTTGTAGTAACCCCTTTGGACTGTTGCCCCTTCAGGCATGGGAGTGCTAATGGTGCCCCACTGTCACCAAGACCTAGCGTTTTGCACTCTACCTTGTTAGAGTCCTTACCCCAGCCCAAATCTTTGCGAATCGCCTCTTTATTAGGCTCAAATCAAGTCACTTCATTTAAATACATCTCTGTCTCTGACCTACCAGCACATAGAAGTAACTTAATAACCATTTTGGAAGGAAAAGAAAAAGAAATAAAATGAGGAAGGAAGGAGGGAATGAAAGAAAGGAAAGATAAAAAACAATAGTGTCTCTGAGTAAGGTCTTTCCTGAGCTGGATTCCCTAAGCACTTCTTATCTTTGTGATTGTTTACTATGTCTAGCGGGTACTGTCATCCTTCTTTACCGGGTCTGGGAGAGTGATTTGTAAAAAATGCACTGGGCGGTCGTTCCGAGCTCTAACCTCCTGGAAGGATGGGAAGAGAAGAGGGAAGATCATAGCACTTCTCTGAAGCACTTCACACCCTCTGGCCCGAGTGCCAGTATCACTGTGGTGCCACCACATGGCAGCTCCTGCAAGAAAGGAGGGCCCACAGGAGAACATCTGAGAAAAGGCAGAGCCAGGTCTAGACGGTGAAGAAGGAAAGAGCGTTTCTGCAACAGAGGAAAGGATTCATGGAACTGAAAGACTCCAGCACTAAGGGACTCTGGTAGAGAATTAATTGACCACAGACCAAAATAAATTAATATAAAATAGTCGCCATTGTTCCTGTTCAACTTTTCCAAAAATGATGAATGTTCCTGAGATGGCTGAGTGTGAAGAATTCGATTTGCAACTCCAAAGTCTCTGACCCTATGAAAGGCCCGGAGTCCCTCGGCTCAGGCGGCCAGCCCAGCAGGAGACTGCCCTGGAATAATGGCACTGGTGTTCCAGGGTCTCGGGCCTCAGGCAACGGGAGAAAGAGCTTGTGTGAAGCCCTGTCATTCTCTTCACCCCAAAGACTACTGCAACCACTTCAACACCATTTTCTTCCATTTCAAAAGCCAAGTGTTAATGAGTTTGCAACTCAACATATCATTCCAATTTCCCCAAAAAATCTATTTATGACTTTTGTACATAAAAAAGCAATTGATATTGCTTAATAGGAATATCAAAGCATATTGCCACATTCTGTCTGCCACAGCTGAAAGATTTATTATTGCTTACTTCAAATCACCAGTCTCCGAATTATTACAGAGGTGAATTTTTAACACAACACTGATTTTTCTAAACTTCATGTCCTTTGAACCTTAACCGTCTCAGCTGGAGCTTGCCTGGAATACATGCGCAGACAATATAAAAAGGCCCAGAGCCCAGGATCCAAGTGGCATTTGGAATTCCAGCCCGCTGAGAAATGTTTACACCTACTTCCCTTGACTAGAAAGCAGCTGAAGGGAGCTTACTCTGAGCAGTAATTGCATGTTTTGTAAAAGCTATCAAAAGTTGCACACAGATGCATTTTACAAAGACCTAGAGGGGTGCGCACACTTCTCGGCAGGTGTGTAAGCCTGTGGCTCTGACAAACCAGGGACAAGAGCCACAGAGGTGGCTCAGGTGGTCTTGAACATGTCTCTATTAGATGAATTTAAACATTCCCTCCACATCTGTATGGCTTGGCAGCAAGCTGCAAATGTGTTTCTGCCATGTGAGTCCTTCAAGTGCCGCTATCCTTCCATAAGCCGTAATGAATCTCACAGTCAAACAGGGCATGGCGTGCAATCTTCTGAACACCTGCACTCTTCAAACCCTGCCTTTGACTTACGTGAGAGTGTGTGTCACTTCACTGGCATCATCGAATGATACAAACTAGGCATAATTGTGACCTGGAAAGATTCAATAGGGAGACCAAAAAAAGAATAAGAGTAAAAGAACCCCAGCTTGACACAGAGTATCAAGAACCTCCTGGGTATCAGAGCATCGTAAGAACCTCACTTAACAGTGGAGGAAAACCAGGCTTGCATTTGGTTATTACTTGCGCTGGAAAACACTATTTTGTTACATTAATGTCTGCGCTAATTATTATAATAACCCTGAGTTTATACCAGTAACAAATCAATTGTAATGAGCTGAACAAAAGAATCTAGGTAGAATTCTTTCCTATAAATATGCTTCTGTCAGTGCAGTCAAAACACGGTGCCAACACACTGCCAGTGTCAGTAAATAACACATTTTAAAATTGGTGTGTCCTTTTAATCTCCTAATTGGTTGCGTATGCAAGAAATCAGATGGAAAGCGAAGTCTCTGTCCCCTGGATTTCTGAAGGATAGTTATACTTAGAGCCATCACAGGTTGTCAGTATTGTGCAAAATATCCGAGTCTGAGGGGTGTAGAGGTGAGGAGTTTTGAGTGTGATATGAGGGACCTGAATCTGAATCTTGGAATATATACAAAGGATTTCATAGTGCCTAATACAGCAGAGTGACTCATATGGTTTCTTTTCAAAAACATGATTGTCTTAAAAGTTTACCAAGCCTCGTTTTTAAAATGGTTTTGCAGCTGATATATTTAAGTGTGGAAGAAACAGTTTTCAATTGAAAGCAGCTCTACAAACTAAGACTTTAAAAGCTGTCTGTGCAGCGGGTGCCTGGGTGGCTCAGTCTGTTGAGAGTCTGACTTTAGTTCAGGTCATGATCTCACAGTTCATGAGTTCAAGCCCCGCGTCGGGCTCTGTGCTGACAGCTCAGAGGCTGGACCCTGCTTCGGATTCTGTGTCTCCCTCTCTCTCTGCCTCTCCCCTCCTCATGCCCTGTTTCTCTCTCCTTCAAAAATAAATATTAACATTTAAAAAACTTCAAAAAAAATACAGCACATGACTCTTGATCTCTGGGTTGTGAGTTCAAGGCCTAGGTTGAGCGTAGAGATTACTTAAAAGTAAAATGTTAAAAAAAGATTATTAAAAAAATAAAAGTTGCCTGTGTAGAAGATTAAATTGTTCAAGCACCTTTCGTATGTATTGCCCTACTTTGTCCTCATTATCTGAGAAGTAGGTAAGATAGGCAAGAGTCAGTTTAAGAGGTTCGGAAAGGTTAAATGATCTCGTGAAGGTCACAATACTAATTAATAGCAGAACTATATCTAGAACCCAGATCTCTATGCACCTGGTTTGTTACAATGCATTTTCTCCTGATAGGTTATTTACTGGTCAGGTCATTCATGGAAGTTTATGATGAGTGCTGACAGAACCCTAGGAAAAATTATTCTATATTTAGGTTGTCAGCGTGTGTTATTATCTATACGAACACATCTTCAGAATTTCTCAGAAATGAAAGGAATTGCTTTTGTTCCACTAACAGAATAACTAGTGGATAAGAGAAGAGGGAGAAATATCACTGAAGTTTGGGAACCATTGGATCTAAACACCTAAGTGTGACTGTGCATGCATGCGTGTGCATGTACGTGCAAATGTGTGCAAGAGAAAGAGGGAGAGTCTTAAGAGATCACATAGTAACACATCACAGCCCATAATATGATGTAGTGCTGTATGCCTCACAATACATTATGAAGCATCCAGATGCCATAGGTCAATCAAAGTCAGGATGGCTGAAATGTGTGTTAAAGTGGAGGAGATTAAAATATTATGCCTAACACTGTATAATGCATCATGGAAAAATCCTTGTAAGTATAAATTAGCTTTACTGTTGAGTATAAAATCTTCCTTTTGGTTATTTATGAAGCTTCATTTTGAAGATTGCCTTCACTGACTAACAAGCAAATCAGAACTTGTCATGTGCAAATCTTGTGAAGATTGCAAGGCCAGTATATAATTAGCCTCAAAAGAGTGTGACCAAATTGGGTAAAAAAATAAAAACACTATGAAAAGGAAATAAGAGAACCAAAAAGAGGTCAGGGTGTGGTCAAACCATGGGAACCCTTGACTTGAAATTCTCCTCACTTAGTTATGTTCAAAGTCTCAGAAAAAGTAAAATTCTGAAACAAATATTCCTATTCTGCTATTCAAAGGGCTGCTATTGTTCATAGATCAAAGAATCTGGTGATGAAGAGAAGTTTATACAGCTCTGGGTATGAAAAATATTCAAATTGGGAACAACAAAGAGAGCCGGCACAGGAGAAATAGGGGTGAGGAGGAAGGGCCAGAATGGTGGCTTGCCTCATAACAAGTGCTGGGGAAGTATCTGCCGAATGAACAGGCCACAGGAGTGCCACTTCCCTTAAAATGTGTCATCAACTCCACCCTTCAACAGTGATCTGTCTTCCCCTCGACTTCCTCACATTTCTTTCTACTCTACAAGTCAGAAGCAAGAGTCCAGTGCTACACTCTACTCTTTGGCTAATCATCTATGTAACCCCCTGAAGTCATTTTTACATTTCCTGTAAGGCACATACCGCCCTTTTTCACTACAGAGCCCTGCTTGTGAGGTCAGATGGTTCTCACAGATGACACGTAGGAGAAAATTCCCAACTAATTGCTGTTGTTTATACCCTCCTCAGTGTAAGTCTCCAGAGATGGGATGCTGGTCTCCACCGGGACCATTACGCAAGCAGGGTCTGTCACGGCTTTAGTTAATGAACCCTGTTGAGATCATTGCCCATCAGGGTGGAGTACAAGTGGACCCTGGGTGTGAAGATTTCAAGGGGGAAAACCCAGGAAGTGGTCAGATGACTCAATGGTAGCACTTTGTTGACTCAGGCTTGAGAACTGATACTACGATGTCTCACTGTGCAATGGTAGACACCGAGTTTCAAAAACAGGTTTTTTTATGTCCATTGTCCACGAGCTTCTCAGTTAGACTCTGGGACCACTTCCTTCTTGTCCTTCTTGTTTCTATCTTTTCATCATTGTGTGGAATTTGTGCCTTCAGAGTCATTGCTACATCCCAGGCAGTCTGTCTACAAGAAGTCAGCTGCTCTATGAAACTGAAGTGATCCTCATATACCCCTCATTATCTATAAATGTGTAATTAGCTTAGAGATATTTATCAAGCACCTAGAAAGTGTCAAGAAATCTGCTGCTTATTACTTCACATCGAGGTCGTCTGAAACCCATATTCTTCTGAAAACATTTCCAGTTATTATCATATGCCCTTTTAAATTAAGTTGCTATTAGCTCTCTGAGAAGCATCATTAAACAAATATCTTAATCTTATCACTTGAGTCAAGTTAGTTTCTGTGTAACTCATCTAGAGAAGAGGAGACACAATGGAGAAAATGGAATAAGTACTTACTAAGAGAGCCTATTGAGTTTCTCCCAGAACTGAATAAGCAACAAGAAAAAACTGATAGAGTGGGGTGGTGAGAATCAACTACATCCACTCATCTGGATTAGAAATTGCTAAAATAGAGAGTCTTTCTACAGAGTCAATTTCCCAACATCTATACTACTTCTTGGTATGAATATAAACCTTTTTGTGGTCTTTGTGTCCAGTAAATCTTTCTGGACACTAAAAAGCTTTTTAAAATTTTCCACTTTAGTAAAGGCACTGTTTCAATGAAGAAACACTAGCCCTAGAAGTCAGAAGGCCTAAACTATGGATTCCGGTAATTATTCCTAAAAACAAATATTCTGTCTTTCTACATGGGGTAGAAAAAATAATCCCCCAGTTCCCAGAATCTATGAATGTTTTACCTTATATGGCAAAAAGAACCTTGCAGATGGTAAGGAATTTGAGATGGGGAGATTTTCCTGAATTATGTCAGTGGGCCTAATGAAATCACAAAGACCCTTATTAGAGGGAGACAATAGGATGGGAGTTGGGAAAAGGAGACTGGACAAGAGAATCATAGGTTTGGGGGATATGCTCTGAAGACGAAGGAAGGATCCATGAGCCAAGGAAAGCAAGAAGCTTCCAGAAGATGGAAAAGGCAGTCAGTTCTCACCTGGAAGCTCCAGAAGGAAGATAGCCCCGCTGACACCTTGCTTTTACCCCCATAAAACTCATTTTTGGATCTGACTTCAGAAATTGTAACAAATTGGTGTTGTCTTAAGCCAGAGTTTGTAGTAATTTGTTCCAACAGCAATAGGAAATTTATATTAGTACGTGCCATAGCAGAAATTGAATAATTGATACCTTTTAAGTTGATTCATTGACCAGATACTTCCATACTATCATGTTTGCTGCTACTGTGGCAACTGAGGATATAGGAGTAAAGCTAAATAGACATGATTTCTGTTCCATTAAGCTTGCAAACTAGGAGGTAGGATTATGTTCCTTATGGATGAGAAGATTTATAGATTTATCCAATGTGAAAATTAAACCAGTTGTTTGTATAGAAAAACAAAACAACTGGTTAACAATTTTTTCACTTTTTAATAAGTTAGGTTGGTGTCCCACTGTGACTCATTGCATTTTTATGTCATAATTAAACTGCATTATAATTGTGGCTGTGGTTGTCTGCTTGCCAAGTTCCAATTCTGCCTCTGTCTTTTTTAAAACCTAGGGTCAGAGAAATAAATTGAGAATCTTAAAGGTCTTGTGATTCTTCACTTAATTCTCATGAGGCTGTCGATGTTCATGACCTCGAGATATGCAAAAGATACTTCTACAGCTAATGGTAGACTAAGTGGAAATAAATCTTGAGCAGTCAATACTTTTGCTACAAAAGGGGTTGAGACATTGATAATTATATACGATCCAGAAGGGAAGTACATTCATGTGTTTTTCACATGCAAAAAAAGAGAGGTTCTAATGGATGGAAAGCCTTCCTTTGCACAACAAGGCTCATGAAACACAAACTTCAGGGCCTTTCACTTATTTATACAGCTTAAACCCAAGGCTCTGGAAGAGGCTCTAGAAATACGTTTCCATGGCCATGAGTTTTTCTAACATTTGAAAAAATAACATATTAACCAAAGACATTGTGGTTAAGGTAGCTGTCTCTTTCCACTTCAATTTTCTACCCTGTTTCCCTCCCTTCAGATGATGTTGGTAGAGCCACAGGTGTTTCTCAAAACTGGCAAAGGTGAGGTTGGGTTGTAGATGCCTGTGTTTTGGTTCAGTGGGATATACTGATGCTGTTTGCAGTCACGTTCATGCAGAGTTGGGGTCCGGCCAGCCATCTCAGTGTAATGTTGGGTTCCCGACTTCCTCCTTTCCATTGTGCTGACTTTCCTCTTGCACCATGAAGATACAAGGTCAGAGGTTATATCATGATACGAACATGTCCCATGACACCCAACTCTAGAAATAGGTGGAATGGAAAGGATAGCCAGTGTTTCAAATATATGGAATCAGACAGGAGTTAGTCTGTGAGCAATTCTGTAATACGTTCTGTAAGCAGGAAATTGAGTTCTCCCTAATAGCCAAACTCATAATACAGGTTCTTCCATGTCAAGAATATACATGATAATGTGGTATATATCATTACAAATGCACTACCCATTTTTTCTTTTTTGATATGAATTTCATGAAAAATAATTTTTAAAATCCCGGTGTTTGTATGATGTAAACCTGTCATGACACTAACCAGAGTATGTCTGTAAGTCACTGATGTCTTGTGCATCTCAACTGTTAACTTAAAAAAGGAAAATCAACCGACCGAGAGGGGAAAATGGGTGATGGGCATTGAGGAGGGCACTTGTTGGGATGAGCACTGGATGTTGTATGTAAGCGATGAACCACGGGAATCTACCCCAAAAACCAAAAGCACACTCTACACTCTGTATGTTAGCCAGTTTGACAATAATTTATGTTTTAAAAATGAACAACAAAAATAATAAAAAATAAAAAATAAAAAAAATCAGTCAACCAACCTAAAGAAATAACTGACTTATTTCTGGTTGTTATGTGACAGCAAGCCAATTACATACAGGAAAGTACAGGGAAACAAAGTATTGTAGAGATTATCAGGCACTTCACTAAGAAAAATATTATGTTATTTCTATGGATTTTAGGATACTGTGGTACTTGTCAGCTTCCTGACCTTATTTCTCATAGTAAATGAATAAATGTTCATAACTTTGTATCCATAGTTGCATATTTTTAAAAGTGGCCCCTCCACAATGTTTAAGTTGTAGATCCCATGGAGTCACCGCTGCAGGACAGTCAGTACAACAAGAGTAGAAGCACTTGTTCAGGAAAGGCTGGCAGCGTGTCCCTGTTCACCACTGAGACAGCAGGGCTCCAGGATCCGATGGAAGACGAATGCGCAATGTGCTCCTGAATCAAGTTGGTTCTTCCTGGTTCAGCGCGTGTTTGGAATACTGGATGGAAGATCAGGAGAAAATACTTTCTACGATCAGATCTTCACTTGACAACTTTGAATGCGTTCCTGGAATCCTTCAGTCTCCATTTCCTTATCCATATATTGTTGTGCTTAAGAGCATAAGCTCTAGAGTGAGACCATCTGAATTCAAAGTGGTAATTCTGCCACTTACTGTGCGACCCTGGGGAAAGCCACATGATTTTGCTAAGTTTTAGTTTCCTCCTCTATAAGAAAATAAGAACAGGATAATTCTTACCTCAGAGGTTTGTTAGAGGGATCAAATGACATAATGAATGCAAAGTACTTAGCACAATCTGGAGATACAGTAAGTGCTCGATAAATGATAGTTGTTATTATTTTTCTATGTAAAAACAATACAACTAAATCTGATGTCTATCTTTCTTAGATAAATGGTGTAAGGGAGAAATGATTACGTCATGTCAGAAGAAAAAGAAATAAGACTAAATTGAAAAATACCATGTTCACAAGCATGGGGGTGAAAAGTATCTGAAAACACTCATCTCTTTGTTCTAGGTCACAGGACTCAGGCTGTATGTGTCTGCACTTGGATCTGTTGGGGCCCAGGGGGAGCATAGACACAGAAGGACCAGGAAGGGATGCCAGGCTCTCTTTCGTTGCCCAACTCCTGCTGCTCCTTTTTATGGGCATCCGCTCAGATGTCCTGGACTTCCTCGCTTTCCAGGGCCCTATCATCTGAGGAACAGTAACGTAGAAGCTGGCTTGTACTCAGTGCTGTGCTAAGTCACAAGGCAGGTGTAAACCCCATGCCCTACCATCTCTACTCAGCCAAGGTTGGCACAGAAACGTCAACACATCATCCCATTCTTCAGCCATGAGCATGCTACAACATTCTCCGGCGTGAGGACAAAGTAACGTCTTCATGAGGCTGTTACTTGAGTTAAAAAGGAAATGGGAAGAATGGAAAAGATCTATGGTTTGGGCAAAGAGGGGGATCTACAGCAATAGGGAGATTTCCTACTCTTTCTAGAAGAGAGAATACAAACGAATATTTTATCTAATATTTTATTTTTATAAATAATATATATAAAATATATATTTTATATTATATATTTATATATTATAAATATTATATATTTAATATTATATATTAAAAATATTTTTTATTTTAATAATTTTATTTCATTTCATTGTGAGGTTTAACTATTTTTGAGAACATAGGTCACTTGTGATTCAAAACCCAAAATTTTAAACTAAAAACAGAAATGTGCTCCTGGTGTTGCAAATGTGTGTGTACATGCATAATGATTAACCACGTTCATACAACTGCCTCACTCACTCCCCACAACAATCTTCCAGTTAGGACTTGCCGCTTTGCGTCCACTGTTTACATAAGAGGAAACTAATGCTCTAAGATGTTAAAGGGGTTGTCCGGCAGAGACCAGTAACCTTGCCTTCCCACAAAAAACACACACATACAGATATGAATATGAATAAATACTTTGACTATGAACACAGCCTTTATTTGTATGAAATCATGTGAATATTTGTGAAATAATAACTTTTTTCTCCCTGTGGTGTTTCTCTCTTTCGCTTCACTGGTTAGAGCAGAGAATCAATCTCTAGCCACAGGCTCAGAATGACCACATGGTGGTGGGTGGGGTCAGAAAACATCCTCTGAGTTTCCTATACCTGGTTTCAAAGGGCCTAACTCTTAGGAGAATTTTGATGATTTGGGGTATAAGCCAGCTATTGGAGGAAACAGAAAGGCAGAAAGATTTCCCTTCTACACCCCTAGTTTCTTCTGGATTGTGGGGAGGAGAGGCAGAGCAGACAAGTTAGCTCTGAGAAGACAGAGGCTGAGAATGTCTAGAGCAGAGCCCACGAGAGATAACATGATCCTGGGCAGGGAATTTGTATTTAGATACATGGGACAAAGGGTGGCCTAACAAGGATTCGTGGCTCTACTGTGCTAGGGATGCCGCAACAAGTTCTCACCTCCAAAGTTGCCACCACATCAGCAAGAGACCCACAGGCCTGAAGCTGCCGTATAGATAGATGGTTGGCAGTCTCTCTATGGCACTCTGTTTGGAGCAGATCCCCACCCACATAGGGCCTTAAACTTCATCATGACCTTTAAACACTTATCACAACTTTAGGAGGAAAAGGTCCCACCTAAAGTCCTGAAGTTTTCTGCCATGCCAGTGGAATAATATCTGAAAGTAGAAGTTAAGTTGAATTTTAGAAAAATAAATGTAGCTTGAACGCCTGAAGTTGTAGCCTGAGATTTCAACCTATTGTTTTATCTTTAAAAAAAAAAAAAAAGGAAATCAATAACACAAGAAACAACAGGTGTTGGTGGGGATGTGGAGAAAGGGGAACCCTCTTACACTGTTGTTGGGAATGCAAACTGGTGCGGCCACTCTGGAGACCGGTATGGTGGTTCCTCAAAAAGTTAAAATAGAATTACCCTAGAACCCAGCAATCACACTAGTAATTATTTGCCCAAAGAATACAAAAACACTAATTCAAAGGGATACATGCACCCCAATGTTTATAGTAGCATTATTGACAATAGCCAAATAATGGAAAGAGCCCAACTATCCATGGACTGATGAATGGATAATGAAGATGTGGTATACATATGTAATGGAACATTACTCAGTCATAAAGAAGAATGAAATTTTGTCATTTGCAACGATGTGCAAGGAGCTAGAGAGTATCATGCTTAGCAAAATGAGTCAGAGAAAGACAAATACCACATAATTTTACTCATATGTGGAATTTAAGAAACAAAATAAATGAACAAAGGGAAAAAAAGAGAGGCAAACCAAGAAATAGACTCAAAAGTATAGAGAACACTCTGAGGGCTACCAGGGTGGGGGTGAAGTACAAGGATGGGTGAAAGAGTTGATGGGGACCAAGAAGAGCACTTATGATGACCACCGAGTGAGGTATGTACATGTTGGAATCACTATACGGTACACCTGAAACCACCGTATGTTAACTAACTACCTGTATGTTAGCTAACTAGAATTTCAATAAAAACTTTTACAAAAATAAACAAAAATATATAAAAAAAATAAAAACATTTATACTCAAAAAAAGGGAAAAGAAACATAATGGCATTAGCAGAAATAGACATTCATTTAGAACTACCTTCGTTAGAGTTGAATGTGTAATATTCTGTTTCTCTAAAACAAGCAAGGGATGTTTTTCTGTCCCCACATCTGACCCTGCTAAAGGTTTAAAACCTAGAAGAAGCCATCAGATATAATCACTTGAGCTCTCCCTCCGGTGAAACCTCTCATAAAAGAGACTTACACTATCTATTGTAGAGATCTCAGATATATAAAATTTAGTGCATTCCAAGGTAGACGCTGCGTACTGGGGGCCTTATCTCAAAAGGAGAACTGACATCTCAAAAATATAGGGTGCTCAAAACTTTTACTGTCTGTCCTCTTAGGCATTCTGAACTCAGAGTTTCCTGATCTCAATGACAAGGAACATAAATTTTTTGGAGAAAAAAATAACAAAAGACAAAAAAACAGACCCAAATTATTGGTTAAGATTATCCCGCATGTAATATTGTCAGTTCATTTTTTTTCAAGATTTGCCTCAATTAAAACTTGAAGCTACTTAAAACAAAAAACTTGGAGCTGTTTTCTTTTTCTTCAAGTAAATCTGGTAAAATCATTGTTTTTCCTCCCAAGCAGATATAAAATAGAGCTGTACATACATGACTATTGCATGTTGGTCCCATTTATTGTCTCATTCTCTTACTTCCCACACAATCACATCTTCACACTTCTCTGGCTTTGTTCCTGCTGTTCTCTCCACCCGGAGCGCCACTCTCTTCACTTGGTCCTGGGCAAATTTCCCTTCCTCCTCAAAAACCTCTTTTGCTTCCCAGGAGGGGCCCCTCACTCCCCTGTCCTCCCGTCTCATTTCACACAAGGCTCTGTGGTGGCATATGTTCAAGTAGTGGTCTATTCCCACTTTGAAAGTTTTGCCTTTCTGTACCTTCTGCAGGTCTTTTTGAAAAGCCCATGTCTTAGAAAGGCCTTCTCTGATTGCTCAAATTAAGGGTATAACAATCCTTAATCCCACTAGCGCTTTCTCTGCTTTACCATTTCTCTTTAATGCAAAGCATTATTGAACATACTATGTATTTCACTCATTTCATTTATTTATCTAGTTCGTTGTTTGTCTTCCCCACTCTAAGGTAAGATTTCTGACCATTTTATTCATGATTCACCATCCACAATCCCTGGCATACTGTAAGCACTCAATAATATTTGTGGAAAGAATGAATGAAGGTGCGACTAGTGTACTATTGCAATTATATATTTACCCACTTTGCTCTGCTTGTTCTCATATGTTCTTTAGCACTTAGTACAGTGCTGGAGGCATCCATTCATATTTACCAGGGAAAAGAGTAGATGGACAAACCGAATTAACCATGTCTTTTTTGCAATTGAGAAAGGATGGAAATTTTACCCTAATCTGTAACATATTGTCGTAATACCATAAAATAATAGTGTTTCCTGGAGAATGGTGGCAGATCTTTTTCATCAGCAAGTAGAATGATAAAAGGTATCCATAAATTATTCTGATAATACCGAGTATCTGAATACTTTTTTTCGGTAAGGCAAGGCATTAAATTCCACAGAAAATATTTATTAAGTGGCTAGTATTTATCAGGCACAAGGCATGATACAAAGTCATATAATTTAAATTCAGCTCCAAAGTGTACTGAAACAATAGAAAACGCTGAAGAGTTTTACTTGAATATTTCTGTTTGTGAAAAATATGTCTCACTCTAAAAATTCAAGCCCTGTACATTGGCTCCAAGTGAGGAAAAATTAAACCATAAAGTGCAATTCAAAACTTTAATAAAAGAGTAGAATCTAAAATATAGCAGCAGCTAAAGCAGTAATAAACCAAACGAAACCGAATTATGCAAGAAGGCCATGCCACCTTGTGGGTACTGGGAGTATTTTACCATCCTCGGTGTGTAACTAGAGAAACAGTGACCAACTACAGGAGTAATTAGAAAGATTTTCAACAAATTTTTAACAGTAAGTAAAACACATCGGATTTATTTTTTGGTGCTGGAACTGTTGGAAGCCTTTTACAACAAAATGCACTTCTTTGTAAATGAATGCTACATCTTCTTAAAGATGTAGACACACGCTCTTTCCTTTTCATTTGTCTGAACAAAAGATGTTGGTTGTTGAGACGAAAAAAGCATTTAAACCAAAACAAAACAAAACAAAACAAAACAAATAAAATCAACAATAGACAAACTCTGATGTAATGTCCGAAAAAAGCAACCAGAAATTGTAATGCCTGTGTAAATTTGTGCCACCAACACTAGCCTAAAATTTAGTTAAAGATATTATGTGATGAGAAACATAATTTTTCAGAAACATGGAAAGTACTAGCTATGAAACTACAAAATGTCTTCATGGCTCAGAGGTAAATCTATCGTTGGGTTGACATAATAATTTGGGGGAAAAATAAAAATTTGTGCAGGCTAATAGGTGTAGGAAGTAACATAAGACTATCTAGAAAGTAAAAAATAAAAGTGATCTTTCTTATAGGAAGACTTGTCCCTGGTCTCAAAATAGAATCTTAGAAGCCTAAGCTTTAGTACTGGAAAGTACCTGACAAGAAGCAGAGGGACCAATGACTCATTCTAATGAATCCTTAGGCAACCAAAGTATTTCGTCTCTTGTTATTCTTTATCTGAGTAATTACCAAAACTCAAGAAAGAAAAACTCTCTTACTGGCAAAATATTAAAAAAAAAATAACAAAAGCAGAGTTACTAGTAAAACTGAAGCCTAGCTGGAAAGGGTTTTAGAGATTACTGGATCCAGAATTCCCAAAAGATATTTGTTATACTCTATTCCCAAAAGATACTATGATGTGCCACTAGAAAAAAATGTTTGGAAAATACTGAACCAAAGCTGGTGTCTTTCACTGAAGAACCTATCACACTCTTTACTATGCTCATATAAATTGGGAGCATAGAGTATGCAGCATTTTTCAGTTAATTTTATTTTACAATTTTACTTTTGCAGACAATTTCACAAGACTAAAGTACAAGTTTTGAGAATTCTGATCTAAGCCAGTTCCTTATTTTATAGAAAAGGGATTGATACCATATTGGTATTTAATTTGCCCGACACACTAAAACCAAAAAATTACATGAATAGGACTAGGTCCCATTTATTAGGAGTTTTCCTAATCCGTATGTTTAGTGGGTTTTGTTTTGTTTTTGTTTTTTTTTGGATGATGTCATTCACATTAAATTCATTCCTTACAAATTGTCATACTTCAAAATTACTGCTCTGAAAAAGCAAATGTGTTAAGTAAAAAAAAGTATGCCAAACATCTTTTATCATAGTTTTGTGTTTTATACAACCATTGACCACCAGAAGATCCAGCACCTCCAACATGGCCCCTCCCCTAAAGCTGTGACTTCCCAAAATGACATCCTTGTGGTTTCCTCAAAGTGAGACCACCAGATAAGAATAGTAATACAAATTAGTTTGATTAGCTATAGTGTTTCTGCCTCTCTTGGGTTCAAACCCAGATGTATAGTCAAATTGGTTGGCTTAAAAATGTTCATTTTGAGAAAGTGTCCTTGACTATAAATGAAGTGATTCAAATATTGAGAGAGAAATTTTCATGCTTAGTGATGTGAAAAACCATGACATTTACCAAAAATAGGTATTCACATGCTGTAGCTCTTACTTTCATGGGGAGGAGGAGATAGAAAGGGAAGATGTGGGGGTCATGGGGGACTGTGCAGCAAAGGCATGTGTTTCCCAAGATCATGGAGCAAAGGGGTAGATGTGTTCAGTAACATATCTGTAGTTCCTCTGCATGAGGCACCGGCCTGGGAGATTCATGTGTAGATGGCTTTAGGATGTCTTGGATGGTGAAAAAGTGGCTCTCCAGCATTCTGGAGTCCTGTTCTGATGAAAACATGCATTCAGCTGTCCTTCATAAAGTCATATTTATTGCTTTAGAAAATTAACAGCACTTGCACATTGCTCTGTGGCAAACGAGGCAGCCTGATACAGAATCCTGGGAACTAGGACACGGCCTCGATGTAAGACTCCAAAATACCTATTTCCAGGAGAGATGCCCATCCACGGAGGCCATTTGTCCCTTGAAGCATCCTCACTCCTCCTCCTCCTCCTCTCTGTGTGTTTAGACTAAAGGAGCTCAAGATTATGTTGACAACGCTACTGGACCAGGTTTTGGTTTTGTTTTGTTTTTAAAGAATTCAAATAAAAAAGAGATTTAAGGCTCTCATTTGGGCAAATTGGGCCCTAAAACCCTGCTGTTGAGGAAAAAGTTGGGATCTTGTTTTATTTTAAAGTGTGTGTAATTGTCATCTTAATGCAATGCATTAAGTGAACAATTGCCAGTTTTCAAAGTACATTTTTAGAGCTCCTGTCAACCTAACTTTTTATAAAAATGATGCAAAAAGAAATGGAAAGGAGAAGTACTGAATATTAAATCTTTCTGCAGCCCACTGTCTGATTCTCTTAAGGTCTGTGCTGATATTTTTAGGCTTTGAGCACATATAAAATTTCATGGCTGTTTTAATATACATACAGGCTTGAAACAGATGAAAGCTTCCATCTGAATGATATAGATTCCCACTCCCACACGCAGTACTCAGACAAAACACATGAAACTAAGTTTAACTACTCCAGAGGAAAAAAAGCTAATTCAATCCTGCCAGGATCTGAAGCTGAGATTCTAAGGATTTTAGGCTTTTCAAATCTGTTCTTTAGCTTTTTGACACACTCCCCTCTGTTAGGAGCTCTCACATGGAATCGATCCCAGGATTTGTCTGGTGTCTACATAGTAAGTCTTCATTATTCAACATGGATACAATCCTGGGGGTCATGATAAACAACAGAATATCAAGTGAGTGAGCGAAGTCTGTTCTCTGGTAGAAAGCAAGGTCCTTCAGCAAGAAATCATTTCTGTTTCTGGATCAGTGAGAAATCTGTGAGCCAATGAATAATATGACAATGAAGAATGAGTACCTTCTATCTATATGTATTCAAATGCCATAGGAAAGAAGGGGACAGACTTGTAATTGAGAGCTTATATACTATGCACTGTACAAGGATTAAAAAAATACTTTATTTAATTTTATCCCAGGAGACTTCGTAAGTTTGCTCATAAGAGAGTTTTCTACTCTCTGTTTATAGAAACAGCAACAATAACAACAACAACAACAACAACAAAAGGCTCAGGGCTTACAGAACTTGCCCAAGTTTACAAAGTAATTAGGAATGTCCAAATTTGAAAGACCCAAAGCCAATTAGTAGTGTAAGACTCTAACCCAGCAATGGAAAATTCCCTATAAGCAGCATGGCTAGAATGTGCACGAAATCTACCTATCCAACAAACAAATACTTGCCCTGCAGTTAGCCATTATCTAAATCTTGCACGACTTATCCAGCTTTCAGAAGGTCCCTTCTGAATAGAAACATATACGTTTGAGGCCTCAAACCTGTATATGTTTGCTCCTTTTGATTGGTAAGACAAAACTCGATCATGCTTCCTTTTTTTCAGTTTTATTAAGGTATAATTGACAAATCAAATTGTAACCTATCATGTTTCTGAAGAGGAAAATAAAAGAGTCAGATTGCCACCGCTGCCCTATAGACCAAAATCAATACTTCCAATGCGCATCTACTGATTGCACTTTTGTTGCAAAGTTCAATGGTTCTTGGCAATCTAAGCAATACTCTAAGATGGGTTGAGTCCAGGCTCATTCACTAAAATGTTATGATCTCATCTCCCTCTTAGAAAGACTGACAATTCATGGGAATGTGTCATATGAAAACTGTCAGAATATCTTTTATAAACTTGTAATTGTAACATAATAATAAACTGCTAAATATATTGTTTATTGAAATGCATTTTTCAATTATCAAAAAAGAAAGAAAATTCAAACATTAATGTGTTCTAAGACTTTTTTCCTAGGCTCTTGTTTTCAGTTGGGTCTTTACAATCATGAAACAAGGGCTACTTGTGGTCACACTTTTCCCCTTCCTTTCTAACATAGGGAACAATATTCTGTGGGCCTATTGCATTTCTTTACATCTTGAAAGAGAAACATTGACTGACTTCTGTTCTAGACTACCTTTTCAAGGAAGTTTGTATCCCAAACAGGCACTGAGTATAGAAACAATGTTTCTCTTCAGAGCAAAGAGCAGGTTTGCTTACTGACTATTATAAAACATTTTGGTTCCCTGAGCCCAGAAATCCTCTCCTGTGACGTAACCTACTGCGTATACAGGTGTCATCTGACCTTCTACACCTCAGCCTGTGCAAACTGGAGCTAGAAGAACTGGCACAAAAATGCCGATACTCTGACTACTTCTATTAAGATGAGTAACAAATTGTTCTCTATCTCTGACCCAGGAGTCTTGTGTTTTCTATCAGCAGCATCATAATACGGTGGCAGGCCAATTTGTTCAATTGCAAGGGGGGTAAAGTCCCAGTCCTTTCACAGTGTTTGGCAGTTTCAGAGATGATGGTGGGATGCTGAATGAGAGGTCGCTTCACGGAAAAGGGAGGGTGGGGGCTCACAGGCCAAGTCAAGGGACCCAAGGGAGTCCATAGCCTCAGTAGTGAATATGTTGGCCACATTGTATGATGTATAGGGCAATAAATGTGCTTCTCTTTATTGCCTGTAAATGAGGAGGCATTTAGAAAGTGATTGAAGGTTGCATACAGGAAGTAGTTCAAAAAGAGCTGCCCAAATGCTGCCTGCTTATTGTTAACTCTCTTCTAGATTGGGTTTGGGGGAGGACGTCTTATCCTATTTAGTGGTCAGCCTCAGATCCTCCAAATGGTAACAAACAGCACTAAGACTCATCCTGGTGTGTCCCCTTTCAGACAAACATTGCAGAGACATAACACCTACACTAAACGTGAAAGGAGGGAAAATTTTGACCATATAGATAGACGTCAAGCACATCATTAAAACCTGGCCCAGTATGTTGAAAATCTGGAAAGGATCTGAGGAGGGGACAGGTTGCCTAAAATCTGTTAAGAAAGAATGGCAACAGTTGGCCATCAGATACTCCATCCCATCCCCCATCATGGCAACATTAAAACTATTTGGAAATGACGGTAAATGTCTCAGAGATTTTTGTGATAGGTTCTGACTGATAATGCAGACCTTTGACTTTTTCAGGTAGATTTCCCCTGAGATAGACTTCCAGGAGAATTGGGTTCTTTTTGCCCTGGTTGCCTTTACATTGCTGTTGAAGATGACCCACAGGAGAGGGCGAAACTGACCCAAGAAATCTACACAAATTCTTGTGGTCAATATTGTTGCTTTGGAAAATTCCCCTAGACCTTAGAATGAATCTGAGCAAGAATTTAAGATGTTTTCTTAGTAAGAGCCAGCCATTTCCCCAGAGTAAGGTGAATCCTCAAAGAAGGCTGATGGTGTACAAATCAAGGCTGAACTACCCAGAGAATGCAAAGCTTGCAGCTCCAGCTGGAAAGTAATGTGTCTGTGGCTGCAGAGTCAAGGGGTGCCTAAAGCTGAAATAGAATACCAGTAATGATGGCCTTGCCACTTGACATAGGGCTTTTGGTATAGCAAAAAACATGAGAAATTTGTTTAGTGAAGACATGAGCTCAGTATATGAAAGATAATGTCTCCCTCCAGGACAAAGAGGATAAATATTTATTTTATCTTTTATAAAAGATCCAAGTTCTCCATGTGCAGGCTCCTCTCCTGTAACACAACCCACTGACCTAAAGGTGTCATCTGGCCCTCTTTGCATCATTCTGTGGGAACTGGGGCTCGGGAAGCTAATGCAAAAATGTTAATGCTCTGGCTTGTGTTGTTGCTGTGAGTATTAACGGTCCTTCGTCTCTCACCCCAGAGTTTTGTGTCTTCTACCAGCATCCGTGGAACTGTGACAGGCTAATTTGCTAGCTTGCAAGTAAAGTAAACTCAGATTCTTCACACTTGACACCAGACACATTTATGACCTCTGTAAGGATGTAAGAATTTGAATAGATGCATACTCAATGTGTGTTTTCTGTTGATGTCTAGAACAACTTTTAAGATAGAAACATTTCATTAAGGTAAGTAAAATGGCAAGGGAGAAAGTGCCAATGAAATACAGCTTTTCTCTTGGAATTAGGTTTGAAGCTTCTCTTGTTCTATTGCCTGAGATCCCACTATCTGAGCTTCCTCATTTTAGGTATAAAAGATTGACTTGTGAACAAAAGGGCTCCTGGAAATGGAATACACCAGGCAACGACTGGTCATTCATGCTTCAAGATAATCAAAATATCTTCTCTCCATCTAATTAGAATAATTACCCAGAAATAATGAAAATTTCATGGGTTTATAGTTTGATAGTTTCATGTGTTTATAGAGGCATAAGTAAAGAGAGGCAGAACAAAAGGAAAAGAAAGAGTACTATTAGAGTAATATTTAGCTTGCATTATACCACCTGGTTTTGGCGGCTAGAATGCAGGATGACTGTAAGACATACTTAGAGTAAAACGCCCAGAAAAAAACACAATAAAATGATAGTGGATCGTCACTAAAGACAAACTGCTTCTACATCCCTAGAGACGCAGAAACCATAGGCATAAAGTGGCTGGAAGATTCAGTAAGACTGATCTATTAAACTCTCAATTCTCAACCATACTCCTAAGAACCACTCTTTAACAGGATTTGAAGATGAGTTACATAGTAAATTTGGACAGTCCAAACATTTTTTATCACCTTTGACTTCACTGTCAAACTACTGATGTCTAGGGGTCCAATTTTAAGAAAAGTTTCAATAAACATTTGTTTATTTTTATTTGAAAGACCAATCTTAAGAAGCCACACTTCGACAAAGTCAAGGGAGCTGAAACTTTATGAAGTGTATTGGTATAATTGCTAATTGACTCACTTAACTCTTCTCCAGCAGAGTAGAAATAAAATATAGTATTGCTTAGAGATTGTGAAAAATATTGTAGAAGAAATAGGTTTCTAGAGCTGTCATACAAATCTTATCACTTTTCCATAACTGAGTTATAACAAAATATATTTCTTCCAGATAATCAAAAAAGACAGTCTGTAAAATTATCTTTTAAACCTATTTAGTAACTTATTTTTCCCAGAGATTAAAATAACAGAGCTTTGCCCATGATAAAGTTTGGTAAATATCTGCTAATTCAAATTGATTTCAGTATGGTAGAGAGAAGGACAGAACAGATTGACTTCTATATTCAAACTACCTCCTAAACACGCACTTTCTTTGAATGTTTGGTTCTACTAAAATAAAACAATATAAAATTTCTTTCTTTAGTCAATGTTTCCTTGAACTTACATGTAATATTTTGTCACTCAGGATCCTTTAGCGTTCCTGTGGATTTGATGCCTGCCGTATCAATAATTGAAAATGGCTATTCTCAAAAAAACCAAAAACGAATGAACGAATACATATATATGTATATAGATATGTGTGTGTGTGTATTTATGCCTCTCTTATCCATATATATGTGTGTGTGTGTGTATTTACGCCTCTCTTATCCATTATGGTAAAACCACCAAATCTAAGTAGCCAACATTGAGGTGGGCATCAAATGTGACCCTGCAATGCTCTTTAAGTTCAATGAACTTGATATTACTGTTACATCTCTAAAACCTGTGGCTGTGGTCATTCACAGTGCATGGTGGCGTTATTTTCTGAAGGGAAAAAACTAAAACTAGGGAAGAAACAGTTGGGAGTGTGTGTGTGTGTGTGTGTGTGTGTGTGAGAGAGAGAGAGACAGAGAGAGAGACAGAGAGACAGAGAGACAGAGAGACAGAGAGGGAATCAAAAGTTAAGAACTATAGGAAATACTCTGCTCAGGAAACCCAGTGAATGTGCAGATCTTGCACTTTCCTTCATCTGCAATACAGTCCTCGGTAACAGAGTCTCATCGAGCGTTTTCAGTTATATCCTTTTATCCTACAGATAATCCATTGGAAACACACACACACACACATGCACAAAGTACGCATAAATATAAATTTGTCTCAGGAATTACTTTGCTCTTCTCATAGGATGCTGAGTGGGAAGGACTTTTTGTACAGAATTGTAGCTAATGTTCAAAGCTTAGGGTAAGACTGTAAAATATCCTTCAGTCCTTAGATAGCTGCTATTCAACCCCTAACAATTGGAGTTGGGTGTATTCAGACAGACAGAACTGGCTCTCTCACCAACAATCACCATCACAACCTCTCCTCCCACAATCCGTACAGAAAAATGACTGAAAACAAAGGGAGGGTGTGGACAGTAAACCTTGTGGAAAGAGCACTGTGGTGAAAACTTACTTCTTCCCCTGCTTCTTCCGCCTTACGCATGCAGATCTCAGGAACTAACTTGGAAGAGGGAGAGGGGGTCTATCCAGTACCACGCCATCTTTTCCTCTTCACTCCTTACTTCAGAATCTAGGGTGCAACAAGGAGGAAAAGAGCCTTGAGCTGAATATGAGATTGAAATCTTAAATACGTCTGGACAAATTTTAACACCCAGAATTGACTGGTGAATCATACAGGATGTCCAGGCTGCTATTAGAAATGGAAAGGGGAAATTATTATATAGTACAGTGAACGGCAAAGTTTGACAAAAGAAAATAGTTTTCTGTGGGTGCCCCAACTCTTCAATTAACCATTACACACTTTACATGAGTCAAGAAACATATGCTAAATTTTGTACAAATCACAATCTCTCCACACACAAAGCAAAAATGAAGACCCAAGGTATCTGAGAAATAGGATCAATTTACATTATATTTCTCTGCTCGCTACCATCAAAACATTTTCTAAACATTTGCTGCTGTCTTTATGATGATACTAAGAATCAGATCTCTTTTGTGGTTTCAAATGAAGGAAGGAACACACTCATTTGTACATGCTAGGGCATGGATAGGTTGTAGGAAAAGGGGAACTTACATGTATTGGGTGCCTAGTAGTAGACATAAAAAAAATGGGATCTCTTTTAATCTTCAAAGTGTGGTAGATGATAAATGATAGATGATACATAGAGTTAATTATTAGAATCAAAACCTGAAAGTTTCAACTAAAACTTCTAACTATGAAGAATTAATTTTTCTAAAGCAAGGATGCCTATGCAGCAATGAGAAAGAATGAAATCTGGCCATGTGTGGCAACATGGATGGAACTGGAGGATATTATGCTGAGTAAAATAAGTCAGGCAGAGAAAGATAGATGCCATATGTTCCCACACATAGGTAGGCTTTGGAAGACCTAGCAGAGAACCAGGGGGGAGGGGAAGAGGGGAAGGGGAGAAAAAAAAGCCACAGAGAGGAAGGAAGAAATGACATGAGAGACTCTCAAAGAATAAGAAAGAACTGAGGGGAGAGATGGGTGTGGGAGGGGAGAGAGTGGGTGATGGGCACAGAGGAGGGCACTCGTTGGATTGAGCACTGGGTGTTATATAGAAACCAATTTGACAATAAATTATTAAAAATATATATATTAGAGGTGCCTGGGTGGCTCAGTCGGTTAAGCAGCCGACTTCGGCTCAGGTCACGATCTCACGGTCTGTGAGTTCAAGCCCCGCGTCGGGCTCTGTGCTGACAGCTCAGAGCCTGGAGCCTGCTTCAGATTCTGTGTCTCCCTCTCTCTCTGCCTTTCTTCTGCTCACGCTCTGCCTCTATGTCTCAAAAATAAATAAACGTTAAAAATATACATATATATATATTTAAAAAATTAAAAAAAATAAAGCAAGGATGCTCGCGTTCAATATGACAGTTTTGTGGATATAAAAATCACCCACCATAAACTTAAGACACATTGCCACAGTCGCCTACAGAATCAAGTTTAATACTGGTACATAAGGAAATCTAAGTTCTATTTCTCTTTCTCGACAGGTTCCTCAACAAGGAAATGATGGAAGTGGACTAAATCTCTGGGGTACATTTCAGTTCCTTCAGGCTGAGATTCTTACACGATAAAGAAAAAAGGATAAATAAAAAGTTCGGCTTTTTGTATAAAGCTAATCTTAATCAGGCAAGTCTAAGGTTATGTCCACATGGTGTCATCTAAGCAGTTGAAAATGAATATGTCAGCCAGATAGTAGATTTGCTGTTACATAGTAGACCAACGAATGGCACTACAAAACACATACTAATAAAAAACTCCCTATTCTGCTATTTAAAAATACCCAGCTGAGTGCATAGATATGACCTAAGATCTCTCTGAGATTTCTCAAGTCTCACAATCTTCTTTCCAATAATAAACAATACCCCAACAAATTCCCTTCCAGGAGCGCAGCGGTTGTGGATACCAAGTGGCATTTCCTCTGCATGTTTTTCCCTGGGGAGGCCTTTGAACTTCAGCCTTTTGGGGTTTCACAATCTTGAGTTACCACAGTGAACACTAAGGCATGAACAGACATTATTCTAAATCCTTTATTTTACAGATGAGGAAATTGAGGCTCAAGAACTCATTACCTGTCCTGCACTACCACCAATTCCAGCGACATTGGCCACTGAATTGTCATCTCTTGAAGATAACTTCCCTAGAAAATATAAAGTGCTTTAGGTTTCTTCTACTTAAGGTAGGAGCCGAAACCACCAAGCTTATTTCAAAAGAAAGAAGTCTTTTCCATAAAGACTAGAAGTGATATGTTGCAGTGAACGAGAAAGATGTGGACAGAGGGAGATGAGAAAGAGAAGGGATTTTGGTGGTTTTGATAAATTTCTCATGGACTGATTTGTCATTCGTTGAGCTGAAGGCAATAGAAGCACAATTTCAAACTCTTCCAGCCTCCACATTTGATTTAAAAAAAAATAGACTTTAAAAAATAAGGTCCTAAAAGAGTACTTTGTTCTTTTTCTCTGAAGTGAGTCCAAAATCAACAACAACAAAAATGAAACTGCTGAAGGATGGAATGTTTTAATCTGGATTAGTTTGGTCACTGTTTAATTCAATTTAACTCAAAAAAACTTTTTATTGAGTATGTGATATGTATACGTCATTATCTCTCTCTTTTTTTTAATTTTTCTGTCTCATTACCATGTATCCCTGAGCCTTAGAAGTCAGTTGAATGAATGAGAGGGGACAGGATGTGTAAATTGGAGTTCAAGACTATATTTGTCACTTAAAAACGCAACTCTTAACTAGCCATTCTTAATGGGGTTGTGATGTTGGAAAAGTATCTGGCAACTCCAAATGAAAAGCAATGCTATTACCTACATTATATTACTTATATTTTACTGAGTGAAGGAGACCTCGCCTCCTCAATATCCCAGTGGGATTAATAAGTATGCATGTGTGCATGAACAGTGGCGGTACAACGGCCCATTCTCTTGGTTGCCTCAGAACTATCATTCCTAAATCATCTCTAAAATACTTAAAGATGGGGGTGCCTGGCTGGCCGGGTTGCTAGAGAATGTGACTCTTGATTTTGGGGACTGTGAGTTCAAGGCCCAGACTGAGGGTAGAGATATTTAAAGAGAGAAAATAAAATCTTATTAAAAATAAATTTTAAAATGTTAAAAATAAAATATTTAAGGAGATAAATGATAATCACTTCATATGAATGTTTGTGGAACAATCCTTCAAGATAGTTTAATGTAAACGTCCCCATCTTCCTACCAGCAGGAGCACAAATGGTCCTCCCAGTCTACTCATCTCAAACAGGTGGGAGCTTTAAAGTCTAAAGAAAGATTTAACCCAAATATTACTAAGGCCGGGAACTTCACATTCCAATCGCTATAGCTTTGGATTTACAAACATAAACCACAAAGGCTAGAAAGGCAAATATTAAATTTCTTTTAGTTCTGAGTTTGTGAAATTGATGTTAATCATCTCTAAGAATTTTCAATTCATTAACGTAGGCGAGCAAAGAGTGCCATGAGATTATTGTGTTAGACTTCTGCATGCATTTAACTAACTGCCCAGAGAAATTTTTTAATAAAATGTTAGATTTATTTAGCACTTTGGTCCCACCTAAGACATTTGAAGACTTCAGAGACTGGCTAATTAAACCTCACCATGTCACTGAGATGCAATAAGACCTAAGAAGCATGGCTTTCATTGAAGAGATCAAGAAAAAGAGAACCAGAAAGTGACGGCTCATCAGGTCTGACAATTAGCAGGTGGCATAGGTCAGAGATGCTTGGGAACAAAGGGAGAGAAGCCTCAGAGTTCTCTGCCCCAGGACACAGATGTCTTCATCTAAGTATCCACTCCTTGTGTCACACCCACAAGGTTAAGAGTTCAAACTGGAGTGAGGGGGTAGAGATGACACTTTTTTGGAATAAGTCCTTACCAGTCTGGTCCTCTCTAGCACAGAAGATAATGACAGAGGAAATCTAAGTCCAACCTTATCAGCACTCCAAACCAAAATGACACAATGTGCTATGGGGACACCACATTCTACAGATGGAGGACACAATTGTGATGGTGGCAAACTTTTGATAAAAGAGTTTATCAAACTATGCTATTTGCTTTGTACTGGTGTTATTTGTGCATGTGGCCTCGTGAAAAATAAACTGCAGAATCAGAAAACTAAGCCAAATCCTGGCCCTTCCCCCTATGAGCTGTGATATGGAGGGAAATACTGCACCCCCAACAAGTTCAGTTTCCTTATCTGAAAAATCAGGATAATAAAATTCATGTCACGGCATTCTTGTGAGGATTAAACGGTAAAATATTTTAAAATTCTGGATCTTTAAAGGACTCAAAAACATTATTTTTCCCTTCAAAATGAGAGAGTTTTGGTGGGGGCAGGGGTTGGCAGAGTTGTGTTTGTGTAACTGGTTTTGTTGTTTGCAATTGAATCCAAATTAACCTGCGAAATCTCACACAGAACTCCACTTAGTTCAAAAGTCAAAAAGTAGTTTACATCATTAGAAATGCAAAGTAACTCAACTTGAAATTTCTTTGTTAGCATTAGTAATTGAGAGGTTGTCATTAAGCCGTATGGATCAGTCAACTGAGGCTCATGGGAAGGGGAAATTGCATGCTTTCACCCAGGACTCAGCACTGAAAACCTGAAGGCAAGTTATGAAATGCCTCACAAAGGACAAAGCATCAAGTGGAAATCAATGCCTCTGTAGAACCAGCTCTTACTGGCGCCAAAGGGAGAAGATGCTACTCACTGTGGTTCCCAGACCCAGACGGGCCATCACTGTCAGTCCTGGCTTTCTCACACGAACTTCGTGTTTTCAGTCAAAAATTTTTTCCATATCACTACGCTGCCACATATCTGGTTTTTCCATGTATCCTCACATAAAAGTATATTTTGACTACAGGGATGCCTGGGTGGCTCATTGGTTAAGCATCCCACTTAAGCTCAGGTCATGATCTCATGGTTTGTGAGTTCAAGCCCTGTGCTGGGCTTTGCGCTGACAGTTTGGAGCCTGGAGCCTGCTTCAGATTCTGTGTCTTCCTCTCTCTGCGCCTTCTCCACTCTCTCTCTCTCCTCTCTCTCTCTCTCTCTAAAATAAATAAACATTTTTTAAAAAAGAATCTTGGGGCACCTGGGTGGCTCAGTTGGTTGGGCGGCCGACTTCAGCTCAGGTCATGATCTCAAGGTCTGTGAGTTCGAGCCCCGCGTCGGGCTCTGTGCTGATGGCTCAGAGCCTGGAGCGTGCTTCGGATTCTGTGTCTGCCTCTCTCTCTGCCCTTCCCCTGCTCACGCTCTCTCTCTATGTCTCTCAAAAATAAATAAACGTTAAAAAAAAGATTTAAAAAAAAAAAGAATCTTTTGACTAGAAATAAAATACTTGCAAATCCTTTTTCCTTTACCAGATTGAAATCAAAACACAACGACCATGGAAAGCAAGAAGGAACACCAGGAAGGAATCAAACCTTAAATTTTTATTTTTTAACTTTGACACAAATCTTGATGTTGGGTTCATCCAGGAATTAGAGCTTCTTGAAAATTACAGAGGAAACTGTAGAATTCCTAGACTGACAACAAAAAATACACATTCCTTGCCAAAAATTTCTTCAGAAAAATGAAAGCTAATTGTGAAACTTCCTAAACAACAAGTAGCATGATTCTGATGCCAATGAATCCAAACATAAAAATCTTCCAATTTCCCCATAATTGATATTTCTTCAGGATGGGTGCTCGAACTAAATGAAATAATTGTTTAGGTTCAGATTATAAGGTATTTCATTGTTCTGACTTAGTTTTGGTTTATTAGGTTTTGGAAAAAAAAAAACAAAAACACATGAGCTTAGGTCTGGCTCAAACAAGTTCCCTAGGTTTTTCTTTGAAATGGCTTAATTTCATTCACAGTTCAGTTAAAAAATAACAACAAAGTCAGATTCACAGCAGGTTTAGCAAACCTTGCAGTTTCGTATGGCTTGGGATCGAAAGGTGTTTTCAGGTCAAAGCTTGGCCTCAGAAGCCCGGAAGTTCGTCCAGTGTCTCTGAAGCAAGGGAATGAAAAGGGGACAAGTTGTCTGCTGTATGAGGGGGAAAAGAAGGGCCCCGGTCCCTCTGCAATTCACCCTGAGAGTCACTGCAGCATGAGACGAGGTACCCCTCCTGGGTAGAGGAGGGAAGCCAATCCGTGTCCTCACACAGGCCAATTTCTTCTCTCCATGATTCCTTCCATTTTACCCAAGGCCAGTTTCCCAAGGAGCACCCATCTCGGCTGCCAGGAAGAGTCTTCTCCCACCCCACCCCCTCTTCTATGCCTAAATCAACTTCAGGGGCACCTCTCGGAAAGGCTTCTCTGATCTTCACTTTCAAAAATAGAGCCCCATGTGCATACACATGCCCCCTTCATTTTTCCTTTATTGCCCTTATTATAATTGTAGTTATACAAATACTCATGTGCTTATCACTCATGGCTGGTTTCCTTCATGATGCCATTTACTCCGTGGAGTTAAGAAAAATGAATGTTTTTAAATCCTGTATTCCTCACTCTGAAGCAGAGGGCTTGGGACCCAGTAGATGCCCCATGGATAATTGTTGAACAGGCAGCTCACTGCTTACAAGTTTTCATCCCTCTATTACCTGTCTTTCCTGCCCTCAGGATGTAGGAATGTAGCTTACATTCTACATACCCTTATATGGGTTATATATAAGCAGATAGCAAAAATAACAAAAACTGTCCTTTATTGAGGCCTTAATGTATGCTGGATGTGGGATTTACTAAAAACATCATAGACGTGAGACATCATTTAATTTTCTCAAGAGTGGGAAGTGCATAAAATTATTATTTCTATGTAATAGGTGAAGAACTCAGGGCTGGATTAAGCCTGGGACAATGCAAATCTTGGTGGGGAGAAGGGAAAGGGGGGATGGTGAGGAGTGTGGAGGGAAAGGTCAAAGACACACAGGGAAGGTAGCAGGGTGCCAGTGAGCATACTTTGGGTCATAATCCTTTTTCAGAGCCAGCCCTTTCTGTGCCTCTTACTAGCAACTCACAGCCCATATGTGTTGTTATCTGCAGCATTAGACAAATATTCCATAGTGGAATCCCTTTTCCTAGTGCTCAAGGGAACTACAAAGTAGCAGATCAAAGGAAAATGATGAAAAGGGATTTGACTCTGTGGCCCTCATTGTTTAGTATCTATTAAATATGTTCTTTCTCTTTGTGTCTAAAACATTACAGCTAAGACATGGGTGGTCAGAATAGATAAGTCTCTGGCCCTCTTCCCTGTGACTCTACAGTTCCATGTTGCCATAATAATTTCCCCTTGATTCCGTCATTGGGCTCTTCCTTCCTTCACACTGAAGATTTATCTAACAATGAAAATGGTCCTAACCACATCTAAAATGGCTTAGTTGACAGGGTCTCAAAGAAATTTTTTAACCCTATGTTTATATACCACCAAGATAAATAAGTAGGAATTTGGCCATTAAAAAGTTAATTGGGTCAGTTGTGATGGCCACACTGTTTTGGCATCTCATCCCCATCCTTGGAGCCATGATGAGAAGCTATTCCTCTGGAGTCTGTCATGTAGCACTTGAGCTCCTCGGTGACAGCTGGTGGGCATGGAAGATTGCAGAACATGCCTTTCTCCCTCATCTCTTTCCCTCTCTCCTCTCTACTTCTGTCTTTTCTAGGGTTCTGTGCAGCTGCACTGATAAAGCACCGCTTGAACGCTTGACAATTCTATATTTTGTTGTATTACAACTTCTTCGGAATAAGGGTTTCCATTAGAGAACGGAGATCTGGAAGCGTCTCAGAAGGTTTTAACTCATCGGACAGTTACTACTTCGGCATAACTTGAAATCGGTGGCTTAGGGACAGATTTGAAGCATAAAGATAATTGAGAAATAATAATGGTAAATCTAGATATCCAGGTAGAGGTAGAGAGATGTTCTCTGTGGGCATGACTCACGATTCCCAGATTTTCCAATTCGTATGGAAAGAAACATGAAGACAATAATTACCTTGTTCAGGGAAGGATGTACCTGGAAGGAGAAAGACCCAAGGATCTCTAACTTCCATCTCAATTCACTTACCTATTCCCACAAAGAAACAAGAAACACAGACTACTATACAGCAATCGCTACTGCCTTATTTTGCAGCATTTTCCTCTAGTTATTTAAAGTGATATTTTTTAGTGAAAGAGGAAAAAGAAAGGAAGTGATAATAACACAAAGATATTACCTCATTGTATCTGATTTTACATGAGCTTTGAAGAAGAAAAATCCATAAACGTGTCAAAAGAAAAAGTTAACGAATGAGTTGCTTCTGCGTTGGCCATCATTACAGCAAACGCACATATACATAAACTCACATAGCCTTGCACAAAGACTTAAGGAGGACAATACGTTGGAAGAGAAAAAAAGTAAGAGACGTATTCAAAATATTCACTTCAATAAAAGAATTTAACAAACCAGAGCTTTGGGTTTAAGTGAGTTTCTTTAAATATATTTTTCATTATTAATATTTTATCAAAAAAATAATAGTTTTAGCACAAATTCCACTTTTCAAAGCTCACACAGCTCCAACGCTGAGGTTATCTTGTTTGGCATTAGAATAGCTCATGTCTACATTAAAGCTGGAATCTTAGAAGTGACATAAACAGGCCTTTTTCTATAAAGATAAAAGGCTAAGCTTTAAAGGATTTTATATTTATAGATAAATGTTTCCATAGTAATCAGTACTATAAAACTTGCTGGTGTCAGCAGTCCTATGCATACAAAAATGGCTCATATTAAAATGAGCTAGATTCAGAGAATCAAATGTAGATTCTTTCACCTTAGGAAAAAACTTTTGTGAGAAGATCAGAAATGTTTTTGAATTTTGTTGGAAACGGCTCTTCTTTGGGTCACATGCACCATGTACTCCCACAGAACACACAAGGGATGAAGGCCTGACCTTTGAAAGCAGCATGGACCATGATGAAAAGTAATTTAAAACAACACACTCATTATTACATCCTCAGATGATGAGCTTGGAGCTATGCATTTTAGATTTTTCCAGTGTCTGAGGTCAGTTTTGTTTTAGGAAGAAAGAAAGTTCAGGAAGAGGGAAAAAAGTTCAGAAGGAGGCAAGACGAAAAAGAGGAGAATACAATTGTATTGCTTTAATAATAGAGTCAGAAGCACATGGGATAAATATCACCCAGAACATAGTATAAAACAGGTAAGAAATCTGTTTTTAACATTTATGGCTTTCCCTGCAGAAGTGGAAACATAGGTTTACCAAAAGACCTGTACAAAAATGTCATGGCAGCTCTATTCATAATAGCCTCAAACTGAAAACTATCCAAGGGTCTTATCAACAATAGAATAGACAAAAAAGTTGGGGTGTATTTATAAAATGAAATACTATAAAATGAGAATGAATAAATGATTTCTACATACAAATACACAGGCATAATGTTGAGCCAAAGAAAGCAGGCATGCAAAAAAAAAAGTATATACTGTCTGATTCCATTTAAGTAGAGCTAAAAAATAAACAGAACTAATCTATGGGTTAGAAGTCAAGAGAGTGATTACTTTGGGTAGACAGTGACTGGGAGGGGGACAATGGAGGTTTTTGGAGCCCTGGTAATGTTTGCTTTCTTAATCTGGGTACCGGTTACATTGGTGTGTTCGTTTTGTGAAAATTTGTCAAGCTGTACATTCATGATTTACACACTTTTTTATATGGATATCATAACTTTAATGAAAAGGAAAAAAAAATACAACTTTGAAGTGGCCTGAGCACTTTTCAGTAAATACATATAAATGTTTCCATTGTAATCAGCTCAGTTTTATCTGTCCTGGTTACCTCCTCATTTCTGTTTCTCTTGGCCAGCAACCATTTGACACTCATAAGAGATTACTTTCATAAGGCAAAGTATGTGTGCACATGTGCGCACACTTCCAACCTCAGTTATCCACATTTTTATGATATCTTCGGAGATACATACCCAGTTTTCAGCTGCCCAAAAGCTACTGAAGTCTGGGATCTTGTTGGTTGGGGGCAAGGAGTGATTTTTAAATAAATAATGAAGCTATGTTGTGCTAATACCTCACGAGAGGGCTGAATACAAGCAGGGAAGAGGGCTTTGATTTTGAAAGGTAGGTCCCTGACTGCCCACAGGCTCTAACGGGACCTTGCTGTGTCGGAAGGACTGGCAGGTGAAAGCAGGACAGTGGTTCTGCTGGCTGTTCCATAGTATGTCACGCTCATGGGTTCCCATGTGGCACTCGTGTCAGATAAATGGAAAATTAATTGGGAGCTTTCAAAAAATTTCCATTCCAGGAGTTTATACAGCTCATTCGATAACACTTTTGACTGAAAGCAATAATCCTTTTTTTCTTTTCTCTTTTTTTAATTCTTCAGAATGAGAAACAGCAAACTATGAAGAAGTGGCGAGGGGGCAGTTGTGAGAGATTGTAGGCGCTAGAGCCTCTAAGTGACTGTGCGACCTTGGGCATAATGTTTCATCTCCGGGAGCCTTCGCTTCTTAGCTATGAGGTGGCGATGATAACAGAGCATCTCTTACATATAATTGCTGTAAGGATTAAATGAGATAATAGTACAGTTAGCAGGTCATTATCTTTTGGCACAAAGCATAGTCAGCAGTCAGTAAACGTTAGCTATTGTTACCAGATATTGCTCTTGAGAAGTTTTCAACTTAATATCTAGAGTCCTCCATGGCTTATAAAAAATGGAATCCTGGCTGCCCATGCTAGGAGATCATCAAATATCACACATAATCTTCAAATAACCACAGGTACGCTGGCGATTCATTGGTGAAAGTTGAACCCTCAATGTCAGAGCTGCTGTGACAGTAGTTATGCATGTTGGAGTCCTGCCTCCAGACAGACCACAGGAAAGAAGATTTTTAAACCTCAGCTTTTCCTTTGTTTCTCATTCCATCCTTTTTGGTCTCTCTGATTCTTCATTCTCACCCCGTCACGTTCCCATCTGTGCTTGCTTCCTGATGTTGGCATTAGTTTAAGACTCAGGTTGCTGAGGGACCAAGAAACTAAACTTACATTGAAGGAGTTAGTCATGAAAGGCAGCCCAAATAGGAGGGACTGTGTATGGGCAGGATTCATTCGTGAGCACACATAATACTTTTGGATGGTCTCCTGAGATGGGCTGCATGGCAATTTTGCTGCCTGTATTCAAATATATTTAATAGTGCTCATTGCATTTCTAATCATGTTGCTCATAAGGGAATTTCTATCCTGAGATATGACAGAGAGGCACAACAGGCATAAGGAATAAATATTGGCAAAACAAAGAGCAAAATATTTTACCTGCAATGCTGGCCTCTACCTCTGACAAAAGCAAAACAAAAACAAAAAACTGAATGTGGCCAGAAGTTTCTTTAGGATCCAAGAAAATGCTAATTGATGGGCAGTTTTTCCAAGATTTCTTTTCACTTCTTTCTCCATTTCCCCTTTTCAAATAAAATGAGAAATTTAAGTACCAAAGTTCCATGAAAAGAAAGTTGTTTTTTTCCTGTCTTTTTGTTAGCTACATTGTGACGGGACACCAGGTAAGCAAGATTTTGTGATAACATTTCAGTTTTTCAGTTTATATCATCAAGATATATTCTAGATATATTCTATACTTGGATTTGCCTGGATCTATGAAAATTAACAAATTGTAGAGGTAGAGTGCAGATTTTCTGCTGTGGCTCTTCATGATTGAGCCATGGCATGAAATTACTTAGTTGAAAAACACTATGTTACATTTTCAGGCATAGCTTTCAACACATGTGTGAGTTCATGATTCATGGGCTCCTGAAATCTTACTCTGCCTTGAATCAGTGATATCCCCACAAATCCTTACCACAGAGGCAAAACCTACCCCAAGCCAAACTACTCTTCTAACACGGTGGTAACACCTGGATGTAGAAGTAAACACAGTTAAATTTGAATTTGGAATAGATGCCATATGAGATACAACCAGGGCTAATGTTATAGAAACATACAGATGGAAGAACTGTCCTAATGATAGCTCATTGTGCAGCTTCATTTTCTGAATTTAGAAATATCTACAAATTTAAAGGTCAAATGAGCAAAAGTAGAGAAAGATGAAGATCTTCTGCAAACAAGCCAAACAATGTAGTATGTACCGTTCTGTGTGCATATTACACAGGTAGTTAACACAGGTAGCTCCAACCACACCGAAGAACACCATGAAATTCGACTGTAGACTTCCAAGAGCCATGCATATGGTGGCAGGTTAACATTTTCGTATCTTAATCAAGGTTTCCCCACTTACATTTTCTTTTACCGCTTAATCTTTCCCTCATTCAGCCGCCTTTCCAACGCCTCAGGAAAGGTAATGCAAAGAATTAAAAAAGGAAACAAAACCTTGGCTTTGGAAAGTTTCAAACACTTAGGCTATAAATTGTAGTGGTGGTTGTATAACTCTATAAATATGCTAAAAACCACTGAATTGTCCACTGAAAATGGATGAGTTACATGGTCTCGGAATTATATCTCAATAAAGTTGTTTTTAAATAGTTACAAAGTTTAGATTAAACCATAAACCACAGATTTGGAAGAGAAAGACCAAGGCCACCCTGCATTCCAACTAAATGAATATTTTTCTGACTCGGAAAAGAAAGGAATCTGAAATACAGGGCTTATGATATAGAGTACTAGATAAAGAGGCCTCCTGGCTCAAAAGAATGACTTACTTAACACAAGTCAGTCTTAGGAGGAAGTGGGTAGAAATTCCCAGATAGATTTAAGGAATGTGAGAACAGAGACAAATCTATTTTCTGTTTTCTATAGTCTGAGACTCCAGTGCAGGAAGTTCTGTACAGGTGTCTAGACACTTGGCAGTGAGGCAGCCCCATTGAGTTTGCTGCAGCTCCAGTTTATATGGTAGCAGTGGAATGCTTCCCAGTACCCAAGAGAAGCTCAGATATTGCATCAAAAGCCCAGGGCCTAAAAGGGACAAGGTGTTTAGCAATAATCTGTGTGGGCTACTGACCGAAGGCCAAATAGCAAAGAGGGTGCCTCAGAAGACCACATGAATCAATTGCAAACAAGAACAGCTTGTTCTATCATGTCCACTTCTATCCCCACATTTTGGCACTGTATAATCCTTCCCGATCTTAAAGACAGGTCCAAGGCAAATGAAGGAGATCCTGAATTGACTTGAGTATATCTTTTGCCTTTTATCCCAATGAAGTATCAAGTTCAGTTTTAAACAAATAAATTACATTGATTGAATGGAGTTCGGAGATTGAAATTTTGTCTAATACAGAGTTATTTTAAAATAAGCATATGAAATCATGAGAGCCTGAGATCCTGAATGCCACAAGCTACAGTGGCCTGGTTTTTTCAGAGAATAGGGAGAGATTTTTCTGCCATCTATGCCTCTTGAGGCAGATCAACTGGGCATTCCAGACTCAGAAGGAAAGAATCAGAAAATTAAAGATTCATTTACATTTTTTTAAACAAATACTATAGTTGAGTTACTTTCTCAATAATGATCTCTCTTTCCCTGAAAGGTCACACTACAATGACATTAAATCATTTTGTAGGTTGAGTTATTCCATTAAACCTTGAACAATCTGATTAGAATGGCTTTGAGTTAGAAAGGGAAAGGTATATTAGAATGTTTACTACAGGTTTTTTCCATATGAGTCATATTACATATTGCCATCAAGTTATCCATGTGTGCCCTTGATTCTTTCTCTTGTCTATTTTCAAGTGTTAATTGTTGGTTCTTTCAGCTATACATTTTGATGCCTCAGAAATCAATGCTAGTGAAAATACACATGCTTGGCATCTACCATTATGAAATCGCATCTTTTTCCTGTAATTACCACCCCACTCTCCATTTTTCTGCTCTCCTTCTGAATATCTGAATTTCTCAAAAGAATGATCTATGTACATCGCTCTCCACTTCCTACCTCCCATTTATATTTTAATTCTCTGCAATCTGATTTCTGGTCCAAGTACTTTGGAAGGAAGGGCATGACCACTTGTCGACATCATCAGTGACCTCCATGAGTCCCGATTCAATGAACTCTTATAAGGTATTCTCAATATATGCAATTTTGCAGCAGTATTTGTTACAGGTAAATACTGCCATTGTCTCAAAATTATCTCTTTTCTTAGTTTTTAAAGTATCACATTGTTTTGACTTGCCCTTTTTTCTCTGGCTATTCCTATTCTCTTTTGCTGGACTCTTCTATGACTAATCTCTAAGTAAAACTCAAGGCTAAATGGGAAGCCTCTTATTTTCTCTAATCTACTCAGATACTTCATCATTTCCTGGGTTTAAATATCATTTTAACTGTGATGACCTAAAAAGGATACCATACCTCTGACCTCCATATACACACACAACATTGTTTACTTAAATAAGATATCTTATAGACATTTCAAGCTTAATAAATTCAAAATGGACTTCTTGATTTCCTCCTCAATCCTGTTCCCTCATCATAAGCTCCAATCTTCTTCGTACACGGCACCGCCAATCACTCAGCTGCTCTACTGAGAACTACAGCTATCATCTTTAATTTTTCCTTTTCCTCATGTACCACATCCATACAACAGCAAGTCTTGTCCAATCATCTCCAAAATACATATTAATCAGATTGTTTTTCTACATCGCCTCTGCCTTCACTTTAGACTAGTATGCTGTCATCTCGTTAAATGGACTATTTAAAGATCAATTGATCTCACATCTTCCATACTTACCCCTCACCAAGGCATGCTCAATACAGCAGCAATAGGTCATCTTATTAAAATGTAAATTTTGCCTCATGTCGGTCCACTGCTTCCGCATCTTCCCATAGCTCTTAGAACAAAATCCAAAGCCCTTATCAAGATTTGTGAGGTCCTATTTGCCTCCCCAGTCTCAACTCTTACTGCCTCTGCACTTACTATGAACCGACCACTCTAGTATCCTACCTTTTTAAATGTACTAGTTCTTTCCTTCTGCAAATGCTTCAGATGACTGTTTTCTCTGCCTGGTATACTCTTATGCTCTGGGCTTCAAGCTAAATATCACCTTCTCTGAGATTTCCTTCTTGAACTCCCTACTTAAGGTATATCTCCTTATACTTATGTCTATCTTAAACTTCTTTCCTTTATCTTCATAACACTTAAGTGTTAATTGTCACTATTTCCCTCATCTGTTTTTTGTATCTGTCTCCTTCACCAGAATATAAACTCCAATTTGTCCACAAAGTAAATCATGGTCATTATGTTCCCTATTATATTCCTAGAGATTAGCACAGGGCATAGCACATAGTAGGTACTAAAAAAAATCTTTTGATTGATTCATATTATCACAATAGACATCAAGTGCATATCTTCATATGTTTCTGTATTTATATGGATATATATGTGTACAGGAAAAAGAAAAATACATATATTTGTGAGCATACAAACATACCCAATAAGACAGTGGCTGAGGCGTATGCATCTTCTGGTGTAAAGGTGACAGAGACATAACATACGTAGAGTGATGCACTCAGTTAGGGCCAGTTATTTAGCTATGGGATTTCTTGAAATAATGACCTCCAAAGTTCGTCCTTCTACCTACGACACTAAAAAAATGTTTAAAACTTTGCCAACCTTATCAAAGGAAACAATTAATTAGGACCTGATAAGGTGTCACATTATAGTAGAAGCCCAATCATATACTTGTTAATAGATTTTTATATGTTGTGAATATTTATTTGAATTTTATTTTTTCACTTGTCTGGTTTCATTTGGATAAGGCTTGCTTTATTTCAAATTGTGAGCCAATGCTTTGTGGATTTATATATGCATTTGTGTACTATATGAGAGTTTGTAATAATTCTCTGATGACAATTTTATAGCATTCCTTTTCCCCATGATAATACTCCCTTTTGGACATGAAATTTACTCTAAGTGACTTTCAGAAAACTTCCCACCATCATCAACAAAAAGGAAAAGTATCTATTGCCATAAGAGAATATATTTGCCTACGTCCTATGCGATCAGATGAGGGTGTTGTCCCTGCAGCCAGGTCTCCAGCACTCCTCAATAATTAGCCTGCCTGGTTTCTATGATTGTTAACTTTATCTGTCAACTTGGCTGGGCCATGGTGCTCAGATTGTGGTCAAACATTATTCTAAATGTTTTCATGGAGGTTTTTAAGATAAAAGTAACATTTAAATTAGTAGACTCTAAGGAAATCAGATTACCCTCCATAATGTGGACAGGCCTCATCCAATCAGTTAAAGACTTTAATAGAAAAAGACTGATCCCCAATGAAAAGGGAATCCTGACAGCAGACTACCTTTGGACTCAAATCACAGCATCACGTCTCTTCTGGGTCTCCAGCATGTTAGCCTACGTTGCAGATTTTGAACTTACCAGCCTCCACAATGGCATGGACAAATTTCTGAAATTGAATCTCTTTTTCTCCCTCCCACAGCACACACACACACACTCTCTCTCTCTTTCTCTCTCTCTCTCTCTCTCTCTCTCTCTCTCTCTCTCTCTCTCTCTCATTTTATTGCTTCTCTTTCTCTGGGGGACTCTGACTCACTCCGTTTCCATCATCAACCCATTTTCAATTTGATTCCCATTTTTTGAAGAGTACCATAGACACTACTAACAAGACTGAGGCTCATTTCTCCTGTTTTAAGCTTTCACAGAGAGTAAGAATAACTGTAATATGGGTAAATGGAGCAACTCTGTTCTCTGAGGTGGAACACATTAGTCTCTATGGCCTTAAAACTCACCCTGATCACCCTTCTCACCAACTCAAAGGCATCAGATTCTGTAAATGATATCCTAACAAAGAGCTCAACAATGCAAGCTCTCTGCTCGCTGCTTCTCTATTGACCATTCGTATTGACTTTGGCCAGGTCAAGAGCTTTTCATTGCTTTAGTTTCCCCATCTGTTTGTGTAATGCTTATTTCTCCAATATTCCGAACTCCTTCCAGAAGCAGGTGCCCCAGAAGAGCAAGTGTAGCTATTGATCAGGTACTACACTCACAGAAAGGCTCCAAATAACACGCCTGAACCCATTACCCTGCTTTGTCACATATTAAAAGCCTGGAGATTACCAGAAGTATTTGGTTTGGGTTGTTCTTTGAAAGATATGACTGTACCCACAAATATGCACAGAATACTGGTCGAGGACTCTTGAATCACAAAGGCAGGTCCTTCCCTCTTCTTGCCACATCTTTGATGGTGATGAAGAATGTGTTTACTCAAGTTCACAAAAGAGAACTTGGTTTGCTCTGTTTTAGCAACAGATTAGGAATTTCAAAGAAATACTGGCAATGTAGGTCATTTTTTTTTTAACAAGCTTTGAAGCCATGCTGAAATCTTATCAGTAAGTCAAGATTTAAAAACTCCCACCTGTACATCGGCCCTCCCTTAAACTCTTTTGAGCAGCTGCACCTCCTCCTTTGTTTGTTGATTATGTGTGAACAGAAACATAGCATACACTCAGCTCTAGGCACTAGAAACCACTGTAAGTCATTTCTATCTCCTTGTGGCCTATCTGGTAGGCAGATTCAAAGCAAACATGAATTCCTAGGGATATATTATAAATATATTATGTGATTAAATTGTACTGGCTTACCTGCAATGGATTTGTACTCACTCTCTCTCAGAACCCCCATTTTTCCAGCAGTAATCTTCCCAAAGGGAAGGCCTGCTCACTGGGCTCTTTTTAAAAGACGTGCAAATCTCAACACCGCAACCATTTAATGACACAAACGTGATTGTAAAGAGAGCACAACAGAATGAAAATACTGTATTTTCATCACTCATCAACAGAAGGCTTATGTGTAATATACCCATCGCAGGCGGGTCTAGTGTGTACATTCATTTGTTCAGGAAACACGTCAAATTACTTAACTTACAAAACCATATTAAATAAGGTCAAAAGTCAGCCAAAAAGTACGCTGTTAAGAAAAAGCCCTCTAGAGAAGAATCTGCCTCCCTCTTACTTTTGACCACCCTAGCTTTCTCTTCTAGGTAGTTTCTATATAAGCCAACAAATTCTAGTTTTTATAATACCAACTCACATACGATAGTTGTATTTAGGGCATTCACAGAGTCTACTATTCTCTTTAAACAGCAGGGCCTTCTTTTGGGAGGATTCCTTCTGCCCCTCTCTCACTGTGTCTACCCCAAGCTGCAGGCTACTAGGCTTCATTCAGTATAGTCCTCATCGCCGAGACACTGAAACCAGAGAACTAAATCCAGAGAGAGTCAGACAGCAGGGCTGGTGGACAATGAAATCAAGTCACACCACTGGTCTAACTTAATGCTCACATATATTTTCAAAAGGGAAAACTCTGAGCAGGCACGGCTTAGAATCTGCTTCCTGGCCCACACTGCAAAACTTCTCTTCTGCTCTCCTGGAAAGCTAGAGCAAAATCTAACAAATAACACCCAAGAAGAACTTAATGCACAAGTGTTATTTTCTCAGCTCAATGTCACAATTATTTAGTGTGCTGAGCACTATATGTCTTTTAATTTCCTATAATCCCTACCCATAGTATAATGTGGAATTCCATTTATTCTATTTTAAAAGGGATGAAGTCATTCAGGGTGGAAACTATGACCTGATTGAAAGTACTGAAATGCTGCTATGTCTCAGACTGGGCTCTGGCACAGGGAGAAGTATAAATTAAACTCTTCTGCAGACATTTGATCTCTTGCTATGAAAAGGGATATTGTGTTTCCTCTGTTTAACGGTATTCTCTGTCCACTGTGAAAAGAAGCCTGTTTGCTTAAAAAAGTGTGGCATATTTTTTCCACTACGAGTGGCATTGCAAGTGAAATCACAGCACGCCCTGAATATAGTTCCAATGGTCTATATGAATTGTACATCTATCAAGAGAAGCCAATGTTGAAATTGTGGTCACTTAGTATGAGATGAATAATTTAATAATATGATGACTGATCACAACCACATCTCTGGATGCTAAGACTGGCAGCTTTTGTTGAGTGCCCACCTGCAGACAGCGCTGTGCAGAGCAAGTTAAACAGAAACAGTCATGCCTTCTAATCCCAGTCCATCTTGCTGCACACCAGAAGCTGCCCACACACAAAGTCAGGCTATCGTGGTTACTGGTGGACATTCTTCTGAAAGTGCACGCACATTTTATTAATTGAGCAGAAACATTCTCTTCCATTTCCATCCACAGATCCTATGTGCTTTATGAAAATCATAACCATTCTTTGTGAAAGAATACAAACTTTGAAAATTTCTATGCAGCACATGATGGAAATGCGCGACAATAGACCTCCGTTAGTATCTGGCATGTGGTAGGCATAGTGTTGACTGAGTGAACCAAGGCTACTGCCCTTGAGGAAAAACTCTAGAAGAGTTTTTCACACTCTGTTCTGCCCTGTTTGTGGAGGCATTTCAGAAGTTACCAAAACGTCCTTTTTCATGTAATATCAACTCTTTGTTATCCTAACGTCTTGAATTCTCCTCTCCTACCAAGGGAGGCTGGTGCATTTAGAAAGTGCTGATTTAGAGCTGGGAAGCCTGTAGGCCTCTCCTGGCCCCCCCCACTCCTCCAGCTGCTTGAAAACATAGCTGCTTCTACTCATTTATATTTCCGGGTTTGGGCAAAATGTCCGGCTGCTAGAATAACAGTTTGAAAACCATTCCTGGAAAGTATATTTTTCTGTCTTACATGAGTTTGATTTTTACAGGATTGTATGGAGGGATGGCATACACGAGGAAGATTAAATGGTGGGGACCACAGACCCAAAGGAAGACCTTCATTGTCATAAGCATGTAATAAAGTGTATTTGGAAGAAACAAAGGATTTATTTTTCTTAACTGTAGTACCAATAACAAATTTATTTCACTTTGTAATGAAAGGAAAATATAGCCTGATCCGCAACTTTTTTTACCCCAACCTAATTGGCGGTACTCACTTTAGTGAAGCAATCTGGAGACCCAATAAAAAATTTGGCACGGTTGCTTTTTATATTGTCGTCATTCCTTCTACTAACGTGGCTTGCAAAATTATAGAATATGCAACCCCAACTATTTCCTCATTATTTTGATGCTTGGAAAGGTCCTATATTACAGTGTTCCTCTTAAACTTAAATAATAAATGGTGAGTTGAAGAATGCCGTTTTACCCAATTGACTTAATCATTTTTGCAATGTTTCTCAAAGTTCCCTGAAGATCAGGAACACCTGGAGTGCTTGACAAAAACAGATTTCTGGACCCACAACCAAACCCACTGAACCAAAATTTACAGAGGGCGTACCTAATAATCTGCACACCTAACAAGCCCCAGGGATGATTCTTATCCTCATGGAAGTGGCGAGTACCATGAGATAGAGGTAAATTGAGTCTGTCCTGATTAATACGCGATTTCCCATTTGACCCTCTATGTAGTTTTCTCTTGCAGAGTGACAATTCAGCTGAAGACATTAAAAACTTGGGAGTCTTGGCAATTGCACACAGCTGTCCTGCCAAGCCACTAGACTAGCTGGTGTGATCAGTTTGGGATCAAAAGTTAAATACTTTACATCTGAATGACATAGCAGATATGCAAAGGTAATGTGTTTTTCCAATATATGTAACTGTGAGACCATTTGCCTCACTCAAATATCTCCTTCATCTCCATGCAATTGAAAGGGAAAATAGCCGCCAGGATGTGGCAGCTGAAACGGAGGAGACTAGGCTTGTTTACCTAGGTTTTGAGAACTTCCATTATGCAAGTTTGCATTAACCCCAAGCCCCTGAGGGATGCTCCTGAGTTTCCTTTACACTCCAAGCGGCTACATTCCCCAGATGCTAAGGACTTGGAGTGATCACATATTTATCCTTCTGAAAGCCTTTCGATAAAATGATTGGTGTGTGTCTTTGTGGGTGACAAATGACTTCTCTCAACAAATGATGCATTAACTTTCCAAGACAAGTAAAATATTGAGTGGCTATCAGGTGAATTCAAACACTGTAGACAATAAAGGGAGGAAAGGCAGGTCAAGAAAATATATATTATCAGTGTGATGAGATTTGTTTTGGGATCCTAAGTGCACAACTGACCGGTTAATCGATTTGGAGTTGGAATTGTACAGACTGACTAGCTTTCGCCTCCTCCCTACTGTTCAAAGTCTCAGTCTCCTACAGGATCAATTCCAAACTACTTAGCACACACTGCAGGTGCTCTGTGGACTCAGCTTTCTCCTTCCTCTTCATCTTCTTTCCATCCTAACCTACTGTTGATGATTCAGTATCAGGAACCTCTTGCAGCTTCCTGTATAAACCCTGGTATTCTCCAACCTTAGAAGGTGTCATCACCTCTGCTTGGAATTGTTGCCCCAGCCCCTGCCTTTAGGAATCAACTTAGTGGTCATCGTCTCCAAGAAGCCTCCTTCTTCTACACTTTTTTTTTGTCGTGGGAATAATCAATGTCATGATACTGTCCAAATTCTAGAATGTGAGCTACAGGACTATGGAGAAAGGAACGGAGGGAACTTACTGGCCTTTATGCCCCCAGTGCCTGGCCTGTGGAAGGTTCTCAAAGAGATGGTTATGGACTATAATAATGTTAATCAACCCTTAGAGTGTTTAAAATGATGAGACCAGATTATCCCTGCCAATATTGCTTTTCTGTTGTCCTTCGAAAATAACCACAGAACTTTTTCTTATTATAGCCTTGGAAAGGCCAGAAGCACAAAAAACACTCCATTTATTTTTGATAGAATGTATTTGTTTGGTGTGCTATTTGATTCTTTTTCTGCCTATTACGTGTACATTTAAAAAATTAGTTGCACCTTTTCCTTTCGAAGAGCTTAGTAACCATGTTGTTTCAGATACAAAGGCCTATAGAGCAATGCCCACTGCCCTGTGAATGGGGCCTTTGTTCTCAGTGCTGTTTTGGTAGGAAATGGTTGCTATTTAGGTTTCCAAGAGGGAATATAAACTATGCTCACCTAATCAAACAGACCAGTAAATACAGCAGTTAATCTGACAACTTCAAATTCCTGAGTTGCATTCTGAGAAACAATTTAACACCAACAACCATTTAAAGCCTATGTAAATCATAAGCCTTTGGTTACTAAGCGCTTTATTGTATTTTATTTCATTTCATTTTATTAATTACTGCAAATGCCTGGTTCTGAATCATATTTCAGTTAAAGATTTCTTGTTGGTGGAAAAGAAAAGAAATTACATAGGAAAATATAGCATGAAAGCTCAAAACTAAGACACGTGAAACAGATGTCAAAGAGAAGGGCGGAGCAGCATGGGTGAGTATGTGAAGGGGAAGTGCGACCCTATCCTACTGGCGTGTTATAAAGGACTGATCCTGAGGACAGGAGAAATCCAAGTACAGGTCTGTGGTGCCTGATGAGTGAGCCTGCCCATTGTTCTCATTTCTTCAGATAAGTTATTTCAAGCTAATCTGCCCTGTGGCTATGGACTGAAAGACAGTTCCTGTTTGTTGAAGTTATTAACAGTTTTACAAGGCCCTCACCGAGTCACCTTGGGCGTTTAGTCACTGCTTGAGGAACAAAAGCACTGAAACAATACTTGCCTGGAAAAAAAAAAAAATCCACCTAGTTCTTAAATGCAACATATAATGATACTTTAAACCCAAACCACAACAACAACAAAAAGATCTCTTTGTTTGTAGTATGGGATATGAATATCCCCATTTCGTTCTTACCTGTTTGCTAACAATTGTAATAGCCTCTTAAAACTATGTCCTTGCAATATATCAGGGAGCAGGGCCGAACATGCACACGGTACATATTAAAAGCGCTATCTGAACTATTCCTTCCCTCTTGAAAAAAAAATCTAGTGTTTCTGGTTTTTAAAGGAGCCATTGTCACTTGTGGCTGAATGTTTATTTTACTGTCTCCTGCACAGCGGAGGGCATTTCACCTATAAAGAGTGATTATAGAGCACTGGCACGATTTGAATACTCTAATCAATGCTAGTTAAAGTAGGAATAAATAAACTTTTATGGCACCAGGTTTCCTACCCTTCATGGAAATTATTGTTAATTTATTGAATCAATAATCTTAAAACAATAAATTATGATGCCCTTTGTTTTACTAAGCCCTTCTCACAGTGTGTTAAAAAGCACAGGCTTTATAAATATTGCAACAGGCTGGGAGGATTTTTTTTAACCAAGTCTTTGTATGTGGCCCATTCTGCAATGGATTTGACTATAAAAGTTAAAAGTGTGTATGTGCTTTGGGGGTGGGAGGAAGTTGAACACAAGCAGACACTAAAAATAATAATAATAATAATAATAATAATAATAATAATAATAATTCCTATACTAATTAAAGTAGCTGAGAAAGGAATTTGGATTCTTTTTCTCACTAAACCTGTCACTGTTTGAGGTGGTTTGATTTTACTGCTCAGCTGTTTGAGAATTATTAGTTATAAGAGAATATTTATTACAAATCAGGGAGAAAGAATTTTGGTTGATAAAGCAGGAAGCTGACTGTCCAGAAGGAATATTTGTCCTCAATCTTTTTCTCTTAGTCATAGTCCCATGTTTGTTTAATCTGTTCTCTACAAAAGCCCTCAGCAAAAACAATACTCCTAGATTCATTTTGAATTTTGTACCTTCTACTGACCTGACTTCTTAAGGATAAGACAGAGGGCCTAAAACAGTGGCTGACACGTGGTTGACTCTAAACCAAACGTAATGTTCCCTCCCTGAGGCCATCCTGGGACTACTTCTCCACCCCTCACACAAGTTTAACAGGTCAGGAGAGTTGTATCCTTGCAATCTTTATTAGTTTTCTCATTATGTTTTTACCTTTTGTAGCAATCAAAGTATCTTTTGGGTACCTATTCATCCTGTTACAAAACTGTACCCAAATGCAAACTCTCTGGCTTTAAAAAATAAAATATAATGGAGAAAAGTGCACATTTGGGGTAATATCTGCAGATGAGACATTACTGTAGAAGCGATGTCCCAGAAGCACCTAATATCCAAAGCTTTCTGTGTAGATTAAGCTCCTCTAATGGCTCTACAGCTACTATATACAATTATCTGCTCACTAACAGCATCCCCTAAAACAGACGTAAGGGATCTTTGAAGCCGAGCTCTGCATACCTTAATTACGGAACCAATTTGGGACACTATCTGTTCCAACATTTTTTAAAGGCCTTCCCTAGATTATAAGAACACATCTAATTCAGGATTATTTTTTGTGCTTGGAGACTACAGACCTGAATGCAGGCAGTTGGAATGGCCCCCCAGGGTGCCGGTGCTTGCCACCACATTCTGCTGGGGGTTTTACAGTTTTTGTCACAGGACTGACCTAAAACCAGAAATATTATTCCCTGGAGTTGAACTTGTGACAGAAGTTCCCACTCCTTGGGATCCAACTCCGACTATGGGACTTTAATAATTTAGCACCTGGAGGGCCCAGCAGGGAAACTTCAGAAGCCGACGATTTATGGAATTTCCATCAATCATTGGTATTCTGCTTTAAAGAACTCTCTGTGGGTTCAGTAAAATTTCAAGGAATCTTCCTGGGATTATGAGGAGTTCAAGAAGTGTACCTGGACCAGAAAAGGGAAGGGGAATCCAATATGTTTTGAACACCTACCATAAGCCATAGATGATGCTAAAGGAACCAAAACCTCCTAGAGTTGAGCCATTGGTAGAGGCCCTCAGTCTGATCCACTTGTAACAGATTGCTGCAGACAAGGAAATTCCTGGGCTAGGTTTGATTTACAGGAAGGCTATGGCTTAAGTAAAGATTCTAGTCTGGTCGTCATCTCCTCCCACCATATATTCCCAAAGCAACTCTAGAGCCCCTGGAATCTGGGTTGCAGGATAAGAAGAATCAATTTTCTGAGTATTAACTGCATTCAACTGCTAACAAGACAAATCGGGATTCCAGGCAGTCAGTGAGGACTGACAGCACTAAATCCACCAAATCTAAAAGGATGGCTAGTGTGGAGAGACTGGCTACCACAGGGGGAGCCCTATCTTCGGAGACTTAGTAGGATTTCATGGAGCTCTCATGACAATGCTTTGAGGAATATATTGCAATCTCAATTTTAGAAATGAAAAATGGAGATTCACAGGGGTTCAGAGGCTTACCTGAGGTGACACAGTGGCAGAGCCAAAAGTCACATCAGAGCCTTCCCAAATCCAAAAGTCATCCCACTGCCTGGAGGTCACGCTGACAATCTTCTCCTAAAACTATTTCGTTGCTTCAGTCTGTGTACCTTCGGGTACTTGGTGACTGTCTTAGAATGATCTTTTTTACTCACAGAAATTAATCCAAGCCTTGCCCTCATGGATATTCCACACTCTGAAATTCTCATAAAGAAAGAATCAATATCCATTATGTAGGTACAGGAATCATAGATTTCAGTGAATTCATTCATAAATAGGAAAGTTTAATATTGATTTAACATTAGTGGGTCTATTAATATTAAAGCTAATTAATTGTATTCTTCCAGCCTTAAGCCTTTAATGTCCATGCTCTTTACCTTAGTACTTAATAGATTGGATTCTCTCCTTATATTAGGTAAAAGCCAAGTTACCTTAAGAAATGGGAGGAGACATTGTTATATGGAGATATATACTCAAAAACTGAATCTTTGGGGGATCCAAAAACAATCTTGTACATGGGCTTCAGAAAGATGAAAGTATAATTTGAAAAATAAGAGGGTTTCAGTTCTAGAAATAGAACTATTTTATCATTTCACATTGTGGATACCAGCATGCACTGCCCAGACCCCTCTTTTAGGACTGAGGTTCTCATCCCCATCCTCCTTCTGCATTGGCTGCTGAGAGCTGATAACTGAGTCCCTCTCCAGGAATCACCCTTGGCAAAAGAGAGTCATGTTGCTCAAAGTTACACACACACCCTCCTAGGAAGCAGCTCCCGCTCCCCTCCACATACAACTGGTCTATGGGAGGGTTCAAAGGCTATCCCTCCTGCCTCGCTCAGACACAACTTTGATGTGTCACCACAGCTCCAGAGCTCCCATGGGATCAGAAAGGGGCCCTGGTGCCACTCTCTCTGAGTTCAGTCTCTTCCTCTATCTAACACAGCTTTCCTTTCTCCCTTACAGCTGTTTTCCCCCACTAAACCTCCATCTGAGGAGTCATTTGTGATGACACAAATCATCTCAGAGTGTTTCCAGGAATCTGACCTGAGACCCCCCTCTAAAGCACAGAGGTTTATCAAAACCTTGCTCTAAGTCACTCAACTCTTCTCTCTCCTTACTTCCTCTGTTTGTCATTATGAACTTAAATTGTCACTCTTGAACAAATGCCGGGGGTGTTTTCTATATCATGGCTCCAATTTTTTACGGCTCTTGCATACACATAACTGATTTACTCATTGCTTTAATTCTTTCTTGTTCTGTCATGTTTTGACTGCCATCAATCTCCTTTAGGTGACAGACCATCATCTCATGGGTCACTGTCAGTAACGTGGATTTGGCTAATTTTCATTCAGGTACCTATCTTTGGTTTGTCTAGATGGAAAGTAGAGGAGATATAAGGCATAAAATACGGCCACCCTTGCTTAAGTAAAAGCTCAAACTATTTTTTTTTCCACAGAGAGAACCATGAATGTAACAATTTCTCTTAGCACGGAAGGTAGACTTGGCTGGCACTGTGACTAGCCTGTCCATTGCATTTGTTATGTATTGAATGTTTGTGTCTCCCCCAAGTTCATATACAGTAAAACCTTGGTTTGTGAGCATAATGCATTCCAGAAACATGCTTGTAATCCAAAGCACTTGTATATCAAAGCAGATTTCCCATAAGAAATAATGGACACTCAGATGATTTGTTCCACGACCCAAAAATATTCATGAAAATGATTGCAATACTGTAATATAATACAAAATAATAAAGAAAATATAAAATATAAAGAAAAACAAACGTTAACCTGTATTTATCTTTGAAAACCCTCTTGGCCGGTGTAAGATAGACATGAGAGAGGAGGGTTATTGTGGAAGAAGACTTTCACTATCACTAACAGAATCACTGCTATCTATTGGCTCAACGGAATCTTTTTCTGCATGAGGAGCATTGTATACACTCACATAGATGCTGACTACAGTACAGTATTAATAAACTCTTATCATATATTGTATTTAATGTAACTGGCAGTAAGGCAGCAGAGGAAAGGGTCTATATCTGCAGGCAGCCTGACCTAGAATAAAGCAAAGCATTCCTAAGCCTACTCTTGTATGGGAAAGCAAAGGACTGTCCATAGGGGCTTTGAAGTGACAAAAATATACTAGTGCCAGTTGTGGGCACCTTCCAACATGCTGAGAAATCACTGATTTCTGCCAAACACCGCAGCCTGAGAGCATAGGAAATGATCACCCATGATCTTGCAGAGAAAAGAACCATTGGCCTCATTTGTGATTATGTGACATTTGGTGTCACGTGTTACTCATATCACAAGACATCACTTTTTTATCAAGTTAAAAGTTATTAGAAATGTTTGTTCATCTTGTGGAACATTCGCAAAACAAGTTATTCACAATCCAAGGTTTTACTGTATTGAAATCCTAACCCCCAATGTGATGGTATTAGAAGAGGGGACCTTTGGGGAGTAATTAGGTAATGAGGGTGGTGCCCTCATGAGTGGGATTAGTGCCCTGATAAAAAGACACAAGAGCTTGTTGCTCTCTCTGCTCTCTGCCATGTGAGGATACAATGAGAAGACGGCCATCTGCAAATCAGGAAGAAGACCCTCACTGGACACTGAATCTGCCACACTTTCATCTTGGACTTCCCAGCCTCTAGAATTACGAGAAATAAATGTATTTTGTTTGAGCCAGCCAGTCTAAGGTAATTTGTTACAGCAGCCCTAACTTGCTCACACAGCATTTATGAACCAGGTCTAATTCAAGTCAATGTATCAGTGACAGGTAGGAATTTATTTAACAAATATTTATTGTGCACCATGAATTATGCCCTATTTTAGGTAAGAGAATAGAGCAATACACAAAATGACAAAAACTCCTGCCTTCAATGAACTTTCATTTTAGTACAAAGGACAGAAGAAAAGTAAATAATTAAAATTCAAAGAGAGCAACAACAAAAAGTCTCAATAAATGTATACGTTTTCCCTGACAAAACTTCCAGATCCTCCAGGTGCCTGGGTGGCTCAGTCGATTGAGCGTCCAATTTCAACTCAGGTTATGATCTCATGGTTCGTGAGTTCGAGCCCCACATTGTGGTGTCAGCTGTCAACCTGCTTCAGATCCTCTGCCCTTCTCTCTCTCTGCCCCTCTCCCTCTCTCTCTTTCTCTCTCTCTCTCAAAAATAAATAAACATTTAATAATCATTAAAGAAGAAAAAACTTCCAGATCCTCAAGAAGTCAAAGCAAGTTGACCTTGCACCTCTTTCGCTGCTCATCCTCTCCTGTTCATACTAATTGGCAGGAAAATGCAAGAGAGACGAAAGAACCCAAAACCGTAAATAATCCACTTCGTTAATAAAGTTAGCTTTACAAGTGAGCAATCAAAATCTTAGCCTGAGAGGGAATTCTCTTTCCTCTATTCAGACTGCTTGATTCAGTCATTTATAATTTTTAACAACATTTATATAGCATTTTTACAGTTTCAGAAGCATTCCTAGTTAATCATTCATTTAGTCATTCATTCAGCAAGCATTTATTATTTAATTATGTGTGTCAGACCCATATATCATCTCCTTTCTCCCCAATGGAACTCTGACAGGAGAGCAAATATTAGCATACCTGTTTACCAGATGAATTTGGGGGAAAAATAAAGCTCAGAAATACAGAACAAGCAGAACAGAAAAACAGACGTTAGGGGTGCATGGGTGGCTCATTTGGTTAAGCAACCAACTCTTGATATCGGCTCAGGTCATGATCTCATGGTCAAGCCCCCAAGTTTGGCTCTGTGGTGGCAGTGTGGAGCCTGCTTCTAATTCTCACTATCTCTGCCCCCTCCCACATGCTCTCTCTCTCTCAAAATAAATAAACTTAAAAAAAAAAAAAACAGGTCTTTAGAGTCAATCAGACTCAGGTTTATCTCCACATATATATATTGATAGGAATATACTTACACATGCAAAAAAAATTGTTTTTGAGGAGGCTTACAATAATATATGGAATATAGTGACGTAAAAAAAATATAAATGGATTGAAAGAAACTTAATGAAGGGACGATGGTAGAATGGAAAACTGAAAACAGACAGCAAATCAGAAAACAGGTATATGTGCTAACTATATTAATATCTTTCGTAATTACTAAAGTTAAGCCTCCAGTCCTTTATGAGTTTGTTCGCTATTAGTGAAAAACTGAAAATGGAAAAGTAACACTCTTTCAATTACTAGATTGCAAAGAAGTTAAAAGAAAGAAAATGGTAGAACTTATGGGATAAAAGAGAATCAAGAGACACGTCATCCAACTCCAATATGTGGACACTATTGGATTCTAACTCGAACAAACCAACTGTAAAAAATGACTCCTAAAACATTGGAGAAATGTTAACACTCACTGTTTTTGTATATTAAGGAACTGCTAAGTACTTTCAGTGTGATAATGGTATTGTGTTCATGTTTTTGAAAGAGACATTATCTTTAAGATGCATATTGAATAATTTGAGTTAAAAAAAAAACATACAATGGATATAAGATTCCTACTGCCCACATAGTAGCTTTTTTGATGGACTTTATTCTCCTATAAACCTGAGGAAAGGCAACATATTGCCCCGAGTTTTTGTAAAGATTGAATCAGGTATGTATACTCAGTCCTCATTATTTGTGGATTTGCTATTTGTGAATCTTCATTATTTGTGAATTTCCCTACTCATTAAAAAGTATTTATAACACCAAAAACAATATTCATGGTGTTTGTGATCATCAACAGACATGCACAGAGGAGAACAAAACTGGAGTCACTGGAAGCATGTGTTCCCAGCTGAGGTTCAAAACGGCAATGGCTCTGCTTTCTCCTTTTTAGCTCTCTTTTCTATAAACAAGTGTCCTTTTCATGGTCTATTTAATGTCATGCTTTTTGTGTGTTTTTTGTTGGTGATTTCACCATTTATAACTCTCTCCTGCCCAAGCATAGTGCTGAAGTGCTGTCTAGTGTCCCTAAACACAAGAAGGCTCTAATGTGCCTCACAGAGAAAATACATGGGTTAGATAGGCTTCATTCAAGCATGAATTATAGTGCCGTTGACCATGATTTTCATGTTAGTGAATCAACAATATATATTGAATAAGACATTTTTAAACAGAAACACACATAAAACAAGGTTATATATTTGCCAGTTGACTAAAATGTTGTGACCAGAGGCTCATAGGAACCTAACCTTGTGTTTCCCCTAGGAGCAATTATTCAGTATTCACAAATTCACTGTTCATGGCAACTTTATAAAACATAACTGCTGCGGATAACAGGAATCAACTGTATATAAAAGACTTAAGCTAATGCTTTCTATAGAGCAAGTACTCAGCAAATGTTTTCTGCTCTTAAGTGACAGCTAAAGATCAGACTGAAAATCCTTTATTCAGAATCATTTCCTGGGCTCTTTATGTTTGACATAGCTCCCCAGCCTGTAAGTAAATTATAAGGTGTGTCATACACTATTTGATCAAAAATATCTTCAACTGGACATAAGTTTTCCAACTTTCATCCAATTTTTGTTTCTCTGGGGTTGCTCTGGTTAGCAGAAAATCACTGGGCTTAGAATTAGAAAACATCAGCCAAACTTCTACTGTTATATGAGTGTGTGATGCACAGTCATATCTCAAGCACTTCAGAGATCTCAGTGATAACTGCATAAAGAAAATATAATGGCTCCATTCTACAGTAAGAGCTAAAACAGAGAGATTAATAAATCTGGAGACACTAGGGAAACAGATGAAAAACAAGTGTGAAGCTACCTTATCTTCTTTTGAAACCACTGAGCACCGCCTGTCCCCACCATGCTGGAGAACTCCTAGACAAGTTGTATATCTCCAACTATGATTTCCAAATTAGCATTTACTTCTGAACTTCTAAACAGGCATTCAAAGACTACTCAAACCACAAGATAAACATGCTCCCTAGAGCATCAATTTTACTAGAATGTTCATTGAGAAAAATACATTAAAACTTATTTTATTTTTGAACTGTAGCTCAAAATTTCTACATAGGACGATGTTGTACATGCTCTTGGTATTTCACAGTATATCCTCTGAATTCACCTTGGATTTCACCGGTAACAATGGACAGCCCTCATACAAACAATTCTGAGGAGTAATACTCATGGTTCCACAAAGGGTTAAGCCTCATTGTCTGCAACAGCAAATGGCTCAGTGACTCATCCCTTATTGGCTTTTCTTCTTCCTGTCTCGCTCTCACTACTCTCTTGCCTACCAAGTAAACCACCTGTGCCCAAATCCTTGTCTCAGGCTCTGCTTTTGAAAATAAGGAGAGCTATCTAGTTGGAATGGACTTGAGCTGCATTCACACAGGACTTTACAATAAACTAAAGAAATACATGTATCTGTTTAGACATTGAACTGCAAGCAGATATATGATAGACCTAAAAGCATAATATTCATGTACTATGCAAAAAAGATGTCAAAAAAATTCCTATTGCGGTAGCTATTTTTGGACCATGCTCTAGACTTCAATGTATTCTTCTCTCTGATTAGGGATCTTAAGTAAAAAAAAGAAAAGAAAATTAAAAATTAAAAAAATTAATTCTTAGAGTAATCATCAATATTCCCTACTCACAAGACCAATCAGGAGTTGACTATAAATGAATGCCACTGCCAATGTCTAGAATATATATTTCAGCAGATGGGACTTAGGGGATGTTTAAGTGTTTACTTCACTTAGTTACCCCATCAACATGAGACTCAAGGGGAACCATGTAACAAAGACACTTTGTCCTACTTCTCAGGCAAAAGAAAATGGAAGTCTCATTCAATAACCTGGATAATGGTGGCTATATGAGCCACATTAACATAAAATTATCTTCCCTGAAAATCTGATCAAGACTTTATGTACACAGGATATGTTTCCCTAGAAGACTTCAGAAACCATTGCTTAAAAAAAAAAACTACCATCATAATTAAGGCTCTTCCTAAAGATAAAAAGTACTCATATCCAAATTGGGTAAATATATATATTGGAACACTCTTTCCCTTACTGATCATTTGTCCTCAGGAAAGGTGGATATAAACTTTGTTGCCACTATTTCAAGGTAAAACTGAAGAAAGGAGGAGAATAAAAGGAAATTAGTTGCTGATTTTTAACTGTTACTCCTGATAGAATTTCAATTCATATCCATTATTCGATTCCCCAGGATGTCTTGTGCCAGATTCTCTCATCCTTCAATTAATCTTATAATCTGCATTACAAATCAGGGTCCTTCTTTGGTTTTATGAGAAAGACATAAGTACTGACTTTGGAGGAAAGATCGAGACTGCTTTACCCTATTAAAGTTCAAAAAAAGCTGTACTGTTTGTGCAAGACTTCCATCCTCATCCTCACTGGCTTGGATTCAGTTTTGTTTGGACAGGGGTGATAAATAAACAGAACCATCTATCAAAAGCAATGAGGAAGTCACAGTTTACAATATATTCTCTTTTAAAATTTTAACATCGTTACTTTTATTCCTTTTATGGCCACTGATGCATCCACCCCTACACCCTCTGAATGTGGAAGACCTACTAGTGAAACAGACTGGCCTCCTGTTGCCAAGATCAGGCAACAAACTCATGATCTAGTTATGAACACATTGTGCATGTTCTGTGACTTAGTAATTGTAAATGAGTCCTAGATTACTTTTGCCCCCTTCCCTTTTAAAATACACTGTCTGCACCCAAACTGCTATCTGATGACAAGAAAAAGCATAGCCATACTTCAGCCACTCATCCACCAGTTTCTTCTAACATGCCCTGGTTTTATTTAGTGTCCAAGTAGTGACCCTTCTCAAACCTGGAGCATGAAATAGAAATGGCGACATGATAAACTCTCCTGAATCCTACATATCCTATGATCCAATAGTTTGACTCCATCGCCAGAAACTACGTGTCCTTGGGGTCAACTACAACTGATTGCTCAGGGAAGAATTACATAAATTGTCCTGATCTTACTTTTTCTTCTTCAGAAAGAAGGAGAAGTCATCAGGAGCTCAGTGTTTACACAAGAATATGTCATTCATGTTGACATACACCTGAACATAAACCCTTTTCTTTGTGAATAAAAGCAGCATGGAAATAGTAATGTTATATGTAAATGTCCTTTAAGTTTCTAGAACCTTTCACTGAGTGTTGGTGGTCATACATGAAAGTTTCTTGGAAGCCTACTTGGTGAGAATTGGTCCGTAACTAATACCCTTCACATCCCACCTTCTGCTAAAGGGCAGTGCAGAGTTTTCCAGGTCCAGCTACTGAGGGAGGAGCAGCAAGGGGATATAATCTTAAGGCATAATGACAATTGTGAGGTGTTTGTTTTTTAAAGCACAGAACGTAATACAATTCAGTTAGAAGCATACTCTAATGTAACTCATTCACTGATTCATTCACTGCTCAAATATTTACTCACCACCTATTTTTATATGATACACACTATGTATACCCTTGGAATTCAAAAGCAACTAAGATACCTTGCTCTTTAGGAACTCACAGTCTAGTGAGGAAGGTGGGTAAATAGTTATAATCAGAGATGAGGGTTCATATAGGGTATACAAAGGGCTAGAAATATGGGTGATGAATGACGAGGCAGTTGTATTTTGTAGTTCCAGGAGAAAATGAACTTGATTTTCATTGCTTCAGATCCACATGGACTTCCTTGCAAATATCTTCTTGGTAAATTAAGATAATTCAAAGAGAACTTCTACCTCTTTAGTCTCTGATGCTCTAGGCAGGGAAGAAAAGGAAAATGACCAATTGTTGCTCACATGGCTGCTTGATGGGCCATCATCATGGACAGAGCCTACTCTGCGGCACAACTCACAGTTCTTACCTCTGTAGCTGCACACGGGGCTCTGAATGCTCACAGAGAGAAGCAAACAGATGATGGAAATCTCTTTCTAATAGAAATGTAGGAAGTGAGCTTTCTATTACTTTGGATTTATTCTCTCTTTTTTTTTTTTTTTTGGCAAGTTCTAGGAAGGATGGACGATAGCCTCCTTGAAAAGCCTCACTATGCAGAAGGAGCATTTGAGAAAGATTAGAAGTGAGGGAAGAAGGGAAAAAAGAAGGGAGAAAGGGAGGAAGGGTGGGAGAGAAGAAGAAATAAAGGCACACAAGATAGCTATACTACTTGGAACAAGTCACACAAAATCAATGAACGCAAGAAGTAAAGAAATATTGGGAATAAAAGCTAGCCTAGAGTTTTTCCATAATTCAAATTTATAACTGGAAAGTCATCTATTATTCATTATATGGGTCACTTCCTACCATGCCTACCTGTCTACCCATTAGCAAAAACTGTGTTAATTTTTCTGCAACTATCTCTGGTATGTGGAACATGCTAGCCCCACTGGAAAATAACTAGATCTTTAAAATCAAAAGCCTAATGACCACAGTATCTAATTCTCCCATTCTGGAGAATACAATTCACATGGATGGAAAAAGTCATACACAATCAGGTTAACTCTTGGTAAGGAGTAAAGAGGTCCAAAGACTATCTCTGAAAGCCCTTTCAGAAAGGGGACAGCCCACTGTGCCTTGGGTCCAGACTCCGAGTACATCTCCCTTCTTAGACATTCTCTTGCATCATAGCATTTCTTTATTTTAATCAGTAAAATAATTAAAGAGCATTAATGTACTCTAAGAAAGGAGTTTCAAACTCTAAAATAAGAGACAGAGCTCCTTTCTTTGCTTAATATTTATTGAATATTTCCTAAAACATGCAATTTGCTACAACTCTCTCATGCTCGTCACAGTGAGGAGTTAATACAGTTGTTAAGAACATCAAATACGATTCTTCTCCTGGAAGGAAATCACTGTATAGAATTGTCAGGAACCTATTTTGGAAGCTTACACTAAACTGGAGTCGTTCATTGTTGCTGTGCAGCTAAATAATGAAACTTAAATTGGTGACAACTTTTCAGTGTTTTCTTTACATTGGTATTTTATTTTGGAAAGTTATCTCTAATTAGAATAATGATAGCATTCAATCATTCATTCAAATAGATATGTCTTGAAGACCCACTATGCACAAGGCACCATTCTAGACTCTGAGGAAAAAATGGTGAACAAGACCACCCTCCTCTATGGAAGCTATGTTTCAGCAGGGAAAGAGAGACAATCAATATACATTGATACAAATAAACATTCATATTATAAACAAATAATTATGCAAGATGATTTAAATATGTACAAGTGCTGGAAGATACTAAAATATAACAATGGGATAGGGAATGATTGAGTCAATGAGTGGTCTGGGGTCCTCTTTAATGTGGTCTAAGAAGACCTCTCCGAGCTAAGAGGAAAAGGATGAAATGAAGGGAGATGCGCAGAGAAATAGAGAAAGACTTGTTAGGGCACGTGGGTGGCTCAGATGGTTAAGCGTCTGACTCTTGATTTCAGCTTACGTCATGATGTCATGGTCGTGGGATCAAGCTCTGTGTGCTGACAGCACAGAGCCTGCTTGAGAGTCTCTCTCAGCTCCTCCACTCCTTGTGTGCACTCTCTCTCTCTTTCTCTCTCAAATAAATAAATATTATTAAAAAAAGAAAGAAAGAAATAGGGAGAGAGTAATCCAGGCAGAGGGAACAGGAAGTGCAAAGGACGTGGGACAGTTAATACATCTGAGTATTAGAGCATGTTTTGCACAGTTCTTTACAGCTTGGAGCACTTTCCTGTATATAGTTTCATTTGAGCCTCACAACAACCCTGGAATAAGGGTACTGCGGGTAATGTTATCCTCACCTTCTATAAATCACACACTCAGTGGAGGGTCAGATGAGGTCTTGTGACACCTATGCTTTCTAACACATTGTGATGCTTCTCTATGTTTCACTGATTATGAAGGGTTCATAAATCATCTGAGCAGGTGGTTTAATGACATGATTAGCTCCACTTTTTTCTTCCTTTCTTGTAGCATAGTAGATAAAGCTTGAGCTCTGAGTCCGGCAGACCTTTATTTGAGTTCCACTCTTGCCTCAGTTACATCTACTTCCTTCCTGCCAGTCACCATAGATGCACTGTCTGTTCTCCCATTGAAGCCAAACTCTCCACTTGGACCCTGGATCCCAGTGTCTCTAGCCTACTAATAAGGACATTACTGCAGAAATTCTCCCTTCTCTTCTGCATCATTAAACTATCCCTCCCTACTGTATCATCCCCATGAGCCTATTAACCTGCTGTTATTTTGCCCATCTAAAATAATGTTCTCCTGACTCCATAGCTCCTGTGCCTAGCATGCCATTTCTTTGCTCCTCTCTTTACTAACACTACTCAGAAGAGTTCTTTGTACTTATTTGTCACTGACTCTTCTTTCTATTCGACATATTCTTTATATTCGGCTGATCAGGAGAAAAACCTTAGCATTATCCTTAATTCTCTCCCACAGATTTTATCTAATTTGGCAGGACATCCTATTAGCTCTACCTTCAAACTACATATAGAATCCAAACACTTCTTCCCTTCTCCACCTGGTTTAGTAATAGCCTCCTAACAGGCCTGCTGCTCTTTACAGCCCATGCCCAATGTAGCGGCCAGATCAGATCACTCCTCCATTCAGACTCTCCAGTGCTCTCATCTTGCTCAGCATTAAATCAAAGCATTTACAATAGATGTGAGACCCATGTGATCAGTGACCCCCCCCCTCAGCTCCTCTGATTTTATTTCCTACTTCCCTCCACCTGGCTCACCCAGCTCTTGCCACACGGGCTCTACCCCCTGACTCCTCTGCTAGAACATGAGCTCCACAAAGTCAGGTTTCTTTGGTTTGTGCATGTATTGCAAGGGTCTGGAATGGTGCCTGGCACATAGTAGGCATTCAATATGTAATTGTTGAAAGAATAATCCAGGACTACCTAACATAAAGTTAGGTGCAGATTTGCCTGTTTTTACTTAACCTAATTAATGAATAGAGTTCCACCAGATCACATCACAATCTTAATTACTGAATACAGGTCTCTCTTAAACAAATAATATGAGAAATAAATACAAGAAACCTCCATCTCACTATGTATTGCACAGAGTTAGTCATTTATTAGTATCTTTCATGTATATATAAAAATCTGCTCCACTGCTGCCTCAGTTTAAGGATCCAATCTTGAGTTGGAGGGAAATATTGCTTGCTTATTGTTCAAATTATTGGTTTACCACTACTTAAGTGCCTAGAAATAGTTAGGAAATAACCTTAAGCTGTTTATTTCTTCTGAAAGAGAATCAAATCTACTACTGAGTTTCTTTTTGGATCAATGAAAGCTGCCATGAGAACACTGAATAATTCAATAATTTTTAACTCGATCTTGTAAAATAGAAAATTGTTACTTATGAAAGAGAAACGAATATTATCTTTTAAAATGCTTTAAGTCTTAGTATTTTAACTAAAGCTTTCTCTATATTAATCAAGAGTCTTTCCATCATACATCAGAGGTGATGATAAAGACAAGCGTGCTCAACCTCTTGTGGTGATCATTTTGCGATATATTCATGTATTGAATCATTATGTGGTACACCTGAAACTAATATGATGTTATGTGTCAATTATATCTCAATTAAAAAAAAAAAAGAATGCTCAAATACAGCCATAACAGAGGGAAACACAAATGTACCCGAGACGATAAAAATACGTAAAAAGATAAAACCTTTAAAATAATAAATGACATCTCAGACTTTGATTTGAAAAAGATATTGTACTAAGTCCCATAATTATTTCATTTTATTGGCAATTTTACAGGTGTTTTGCTTAACATTCTTGAACTGCATTCATAATACAAGTACTTCCCTCTATCTCCTATCATTTACATACCTAAGATTTAAAAACATACTAAATTTATTCTCAGAATGTATTTCGTACTTCCAAAGTTCTCCCGCGGAAATCTCAGAACTCGGGAATCTGGTGACTAGTCCTAATACTTCCTTGCTTTCCATTCTCCCTTAAAGAGGAAATCAGCAAGGAAATCCCCAACCCAGGCCACAGTCCTGCTGAACCCGCCTGCAGCCATTTGATTCACACACAGCGTGACACTCAAATACATCTGGATGCAGACCTCCTCCATGGGGCCTCTCCCTGCCGGGTCTGCCCCACTTTTTTTCGGGAGCAGGATTCTCCGTTTCCCTCAAAGCTCTGCAGAGGTCAGTGCAATTGGGGATTGAAGGAAACCCAAAACTGATCGCCAGAGAACTATTTTTGGATTATCTAGTCTTAAATCATTTCAGTTCAGCCCTGTGGACATCTATCCAACTTGTAGGCACAATGCTAAGCATTAGACCAATAAGGCCTGGCCTCGCTTTTGAACACCACCAGTGCAACAGTGGAAACAGGTCTGGCGTGATCTGTAATATAAACGAGGTAGGCTTGACTGGCCCTAGGATTCAGAGAAAACTTTCTGGACAGAATCATACATGGGCTGAATTTCAATACAAATGGAATATAAACTGGGCAAAACAAGGGAGAAAGGGCATTCGCAACAAATCCCATTGCTCCACTTTTATCAATTTCGTTAAAAAAAAAAATCAGAGAGGAGGAAGGTTGATACCCAGTCTTTAAAAGGAGGCTGAATTTTCTGTGTGTCTTGGTTTATTTTTGGTGTGTTCACCCTTGTTGAGTTAATTTGGGGTTAACTGCAGTCCCATATTGAAAACGCTTGATTTATTTTGCCTCACATGGCATAAATGTCTTCATACAAAAAAAAAAAAAAAAACAGTTGTGCTGGTCTGAATTCTGATAGTAAAATTAATATATTCTGGACTAAGTCTGAGTAAAAATACATTGTAACTCAATTAAAAACATTTATTTTAATAATCGGTTTTAAAATTTTGAGTGACTGTGTGAGATTTTTAGGAGTATTCAGTCTGAGTTTTGTTTACCAATATTGGAAGAAATCCTAACTTTTTTTTTAAAAAAAAAAAGAGGACTGTATTCCAGTTTCTTCAATCCTTTGTTAGTTTGTCTTCCTTCGTGTACCCACTGTGCTTGTTTCTATAACATATGGGACTTTATACATTAAAGCAAAGCTGTGTTTGTAAAAAAAAAAAAAAAAAAAAAAAAGTGCTGGTTTTAAATTCCAGTTTTTATTCCATGTATGCTATACCCTGTTATAAAAAAGTTTCAGATCATTGCTATTTTTGCCCAAATTTCACCCTACAGAAGTCTCTTTATTAAGAAATGAGAGTTAATGAAAAGAAAAGTAGGGCTACTGTTTATATGGCTGCAAATATCACTGGGGAAATATTTCATGTTTACATTTTGCTGAACTATTTATAGCGGGGACACATACTTACAGTAAAGCCCTCTTTTCCCCATATAATGGATATCTTTGTGCCTGAATTCTATATACTTATATGGTTTACATTTTTATCCAGTCTGACCACATTTCATTCCACATTACTTTGTCCTCCGAGCCCAGCTATATTATAGCAACACCTTCTGGCAGAACAGAGACACTGGAACTGTAGTGAAATAAAACAGTGCCTGCCTGCCTACCAGCGTCTTAAATTGTTAGCAGGGAACACGGACTAAATTTAGCTATTTAACAGATCTTTCACATCAATTACGAGGGTCTTTTTTAATCCCTACTGGTGGTCTTTGAAAGCTCTCAATTTTAAGTATATGAGTTTGTTCCTCTGAATTAATGGCTAATATCTATTGCTGTATTTTATCTATATTTTAACTATTTAGCAAGATATGTTCATAAATCTAAATCTAAAGTGTTTCTTGCCTGAAGTACAGTGTCGATGAGTGAACTTGGAGTCCCTCTGGTGGTCATTTAAGTCAGTTTTAAATGAAACTGATTTCTCAATACCTCTCTTGGCCACCAGCCTCACCCTTCCACCTTCTTATGTCTGTATCCCAACCCCAACCCCAACCATCCTAGGCCACCGTTACTCACACACACACGCACACACACACACACAGTTGCTCACCCCATTCCTAAGAAGTATTTAAATACAACGTGAATAATATCTATAAATTCCTAATATGAGGTTGTGAGAATCTTTTGCCTGTGACAAAAAGATTGATTGCCCAGATTTACAATAAAATGCTCTTATGTTTTATGACACAGCTGAAAGCTAAAATTCTTACCAATTCCCTGGTTCCTCAACTGCAAATCATAGCTCCGGCTTCTTCTTTACCTAAATAGATTTTTTAAATTAACTTTAATTTTTAAAGAATATTTTCATTTGCTTAGCCCTTGATGACTTGTATTTCTTTCCAGTGACCTGATTTAGTCCCTTTAAATATTTCTTTAATTTCACTAATTGAAGAGCCAAAGCAGAAAACAATTGTACTCAAAATAAATAGTGGCGTGGGATAGTCACTGTGCAAAGCTACTGTCTTTCCCTTGGCTCCTTAGTTTTACCTAAAATATGAGAGAAGACTTCCTAGATTGTCTCTTGAGTGATTGAAGAGGGTTTCAAATAGATAAAGTCTTGAACTGTGCTTAGAGAAGATTAAGAAGTTATTTACCTAAACTGAAATGAGATGTGTCCTTGACATTATATGATGTCCCCTTGACATTTTTGTCATTATCTGTTTCTGGTCGATGGTCTCAGAATTTCAGAGCATTCAACATTTAGTTCCCATGAGTCTGTGGTTTCTCTGAGAGGGCATGTATTTCCTGATTTCACTCTCAGTCGAAAAATACTCATCTGTCAGAGATGTGTTTGCTTATCTTCAGAAAATGAGTATGTTTAATTTACTGTTTAGAAAAGGAAAGGGATCAAAGTAGTGATTATATTGATATTGAGATCACTGAGTGCTCCTGAATCTTTCCAAACACGTGGCTCCCTGAACACCTCGGAATGCACCCTCTTTCCCTCTCATAATGGGTTTCCTTGAGTACCGAGATGCGAGATTATACAACACTAGTCATCAAATCCAATATGTCAACCATCCATTGTATCCAATTAGACTGAAGAGGATTGAGTTTAGAAGTGTGGTCCAAAATATTATCAGACTACAAATCCCGCTTTTAAACATTGTAACAATCAAATATCAAAACCCTACAAGTACATATACTTCAGACTATTAAAAAATAGTCAAACAGATATAATCTTGTCCACTAGGACCTATATATAAATAATGTTGCATTTGTTCAGAGTCAGCACTAATAAAACGTTTTACTGGAATAATTTGCCAGAAAAAAACGTGAATGGCATCTTTCACTGCCTTTCCTTAGGTGTTGCACCACACCACATATGAAAAAAACAAACGGCCACATAACTCTTTTTGCAGACATCTTTTCCCTGTAGTTTCTAATCTCCAATTCACTTGTTCATTGTTTTTTGAAGGTGGGGGTGGAGTTCACGTTTTAATATTTTCAAGGGGATGTAAGCAATTAGATATGGCAAAGAGAAAACATGTTCCATTGTTCTTTGGTTTTTAATAAGTAGTTACTTATGAATTACGGCAACCAACTCTCCAACATCCTGGCATTGATCACTACGCTGTTGAAGGTTTTCTGAATGAGAAACAATGTGATTTGTAGACTTCACCTGTTATCATGTGGTCTTAATTATTTTAGATTGGAGGAGCTGGCTGACACTAGAAACATGGATACTTAGCACCATCTATTGCTCAAGAACAAAACAACTGTACGATAAATAAAGGGGAAAGTCAAAGTCATTCTCGAGGTAGAGCTTTTAAAAAAGAGGATTCGTTTTAGGTTTCTATGACTGATATAACAAATTATCATAAATTTACTGACTCAAAACAACACAAATTTATTCTTTGAATATTGTAGGTTGGGAGTCTGAAACAGGTCTCACTGGGATAAAATCAAGAGGTTAGGCAGGATAGCATTTTTTTTCTATGGGAGAATCGACATATTTCTTTGCCTTTTCTAATTTGTAGGGGATATAGCTTTTAGAGGCGCCAACATTCCTTGGCTCATAGCCCCCTTCCTTCATCATCAAAGCCAGACATACTGCATTCTTCCATTTTTCCCTACCATTCTTCCATAGTCACATTCTCCTCTGATTCTGACCTCAGCTGGAAAAGGTTCTCTATTTTTAAGGACTCATGTGATTAAGTTGGAGGCACCAACCCAGTCTATCCCCAATAATCTCTGTACTTCAAAGTCTTTAACCGTAATGACATCCGCAAATCTCATTTTTTTTAATTTTTTTAACGTTTTATTATATTTCTGAGAGAGAGACAGAGAATTAATGGAGGGCAGAGAGAAAGGGAAACAAAGAATCTGAAGCAGGCTCCAGGCTCCAAGCTGTCAGCAGAGAGCCGATGCAGGGCTCAAACCCACAAACCATGAGATCATGACCTAAGCCGAAGTCAGTCGCCCAACCGACTGAGCCACCCAGGTGCCCCCGCCAGTCCCATTTTTAATGCAAAGTAACATCTTTATAGGTTCCAGATATCAGGATCCAGACATTTTCTGAGAGCCATTATTCTGCTTACCATGGGGTCTGAAAGAGCATTAATTAAAAACCGTGTACAAATATCCAAATTTTTTAATTCTCTTGACTTTTGGTGGAGTTACTATGTTGGCAGTGATATATTACTATTTATGTTGGGGGCAGAGAAAAGGAAGGCTGCATTGTAGTATTTATAATATTTGTCATTGTTATCATTCAGTTTTTATGAACCCAGCCTATAATTGTTCATTTTCTATTAGGTAGGCATTCTCAAAATGACCATCTTTTAAGAACATTCAAACTAAGTTAAATATTCCTTAGAGGAAGGGTCAGTCCTCATTTCCTCTATTCTTCCCACATACCACCTTTGCTCTGCACCCCATCCCACCCTGTGATCCGGTCACCAATGCATTTATGTACACAGAGGCATACGCACACCTACCAAAATTAACACATTCAATCCATGTCACTAATTTCCAGTGATTGGTTCCTGTTCTGCTGAGGGGTTCTGCTTTGAATGTCTCTTTTAGAACATATCGATAACTTTCCCACCTACCTTACAACACTGAAATATTATTTGTGATTATTATTTCTTTTTTATAGTAATGCTATGAGTATGTTAGTGATGGGAAACGTTGATGATCGGTACTGAGCATCCAGTTTTACTGTACTTATAACAGTAATCCGACACATGAGCTGTTGAATGCTCGGGATGCTTCTGGCATTTCATGACTAATCTAGAGAAAGCAAAGGGCAGGTGCCAGAGGGATGCTCAGTGGACACACTCCATCTCAAACCCACTCCCTCTCTGACCAGAGACACTGGTGGCAGTTGGATATAGAAGAGAGCTTTCGGCTAACAACACTGTTCATAGTCCTCACTGATTTATAACTTGTGCTGACCACTTTAAGATTTCTGGTGGGGAGGAAATACCCAGAAAATAGTTTATTCTGGCCATATTCACTCTGGGGTGTGTTTGATGTTCCTCACTTTGGAATAGGAAGGATGGACACTTTGGAATAGAGCAGTCTCTTTCTATAATTTCTCAAATTCGGTAATTAAACAAAGGCACTGAGTTTTTAAAAGGACTTGAAAACTAGTGTAACTGCTCAAGGTCTATCAGATCATTATCCTCAAAATAACGAGAATGTATACAGAAATTATAACTTATAAATAATGTTCACGACCATATAACATGATGACAACACCGGTCTTGTAGGACAGATATCATTTTACAACTGAGGAAACTGATGCTCATGTCTAACTGACCAGGATTCTAAACAGCGTACTCGTTGGCATGGATGTGGAGAAATGATCGCTATTATATAATGTGTGTGGGAAAAAGTTTCTTGGTTTTTCTCTGTTAAATATAGTCAGTTTTAATGATGGTAACCCACCTTTATTAGTTAATATATAGGTTCAGTGACTATAAACTGAGAATCTAAATAATAGGCTAATGCAAGCTAAAAGTCTATTTCTCTGACATGAGATGGGTCTGTTGTAGTGAGTACTGGACTGTCATTCTGTCAGCAACACAGGCGCCTTCAGTGTTCTGCTCTGGAATCCCTAAGGCAGGGGTTCCCTAACTCTGCTACACCCTGAAATCACTTGGAGTGATTAAAAACACTAATTTCCAGGTTCTACCCCCAGAAATTCTTATCTGATTGGTCCACAGCATTGGGATTTTTTAAAGTTTCCTAAGCTCCCTAAGTAATTCTAATGTCCAGCAAATTAATCCAGCTTTTCAGAGGGGTAGTTGATTATACCAAATGTGACAACATGTCTTTGACCCAACATTTCCACTGTAACTAATATATTCTAAGGAAATGTTTAAGAATATGAACAAAAGATTGAAATAACGTGATGTTCTTCTCATAGTTGTTTATGACAGCAAAAGATTGGAAATAACCTATATCAAAAACTGTCGGCTATTCAGCAAAATCTGTTTCCCCCCGCCTCCTAGAAACACAGCCAGCGTATATTTCCCAGCCTGTCCTACTGGTAGAGAGGATTATGGGACTGCACTCTGGGTGAGGAATGTGGGCACAAGTGATAGAAACGGCTTCAAGTTCTATTTTTTTTTTTGATAGTTTATTTTCAAATCAGTTTACATATAACACCCAGTGTTCATCCCAACACGTGCCCTCTTTAATGCCTGTCACCCCCTCTCCCCCCTCCCCTACCCCCTTCACCCTCAGTTTGTTCTTAGTCTTTGAGAGTCTCTTATGTTTTATCTCTCTCCCTCTCTTTTTTTCCTTTCCCCACTTCCCCTCCCCCATGGTTTTTGCTAAGTCTCTCAAAATCCACCTATGCGTGGAAACATATGGTATCTGTCTTTTTCTGACGGACTTATTTCACTCAGCATAATACCCTCCAGTTCTATCCATGTTGCTACACATAGGCCAGATTTCATTCCTTCTCATTGCTGCGTAGCATTCCATCGTATATATGTGCCACAACTTCTTTATCCATTCGTCAGTTGAGGGGCACTTGGTCTGCTTCCATGATTTTGGCTATTGTCGAAAGTGCTGCTATGAACATTGGGGTACACGTGCCCCTATGCATCAGCATTCTTGTGTCTCTTGGGTCAAGTTCTAGTCCTTAAATACTTCCTGACTGGTTTCTCCATGCTCTCTCGTCCTGATGTTGGTGAGTTACAGAGAACCCAGGGAATAAAGCCAAAGCCCGAAATGATAAGGAAAGTACTAGAGGAAGGAATCTGGCTCTTTCCTGGAATGACCACATGGCATCTCTGACCAGGCAGACTGGTCAGGCTATCTCTGACCAGGAACATACACATTATGCTTAAGGCGAGAATGAGATAAACTTTTACTGGATTAAGACACTGAGATTTTTTTGGGTACAGCAGCCAGACACCTAGAGGTGACCCTAATACAAAATTTAGATGCCAAATAATAGACAAATTAGTCAAATCAATGTAAATGAATTTCTTGCAACATAGGCTTTCTTTATATGACTTATGGATCCCAATCTGGGTAGCAGCCAAACTAGAATAGATATAAAGCATGAGTTTTCATTCTGCTTCATTATTATCCATTTGAATACCAGGCTATTAAACGAACGCACTGCTATTCACTTGACTACAACTTTGGTGCAGCTGAGCTGGGGTCGTTGGGTTTCAAATCTCTGTTTTTGACACGATAAGAGGCAGTCAACAAAATCAAACAAAACAGAAACAGGGAAAGCCGCATGTAACTAAATCTATTAAAATTTAAAAATCCCGTCGAAGTCCCCTACCTGGAGCTGGCGCACAGACCGCGTCAGAGCTGAGCCCAGCTGACCCGGCGGACCGCCTCTCTGCAGGCTCGCTGGGCGGCGCGCAGCCGGCTCTTCCGGCGTTCCCCCCCTAGCCCCGCGCGGCGCTCCACAACCCCAAGAAGTGGGAGTAAAAATGGCGCTTTGGAGGCGCCTGGGTGGCTCAGTCGGTTAAGCCACTGACTTCGGCTCCAGCCATGATCTCGCGGTTCGTGAGTTCCAGCCCCAAGTCTGGCTCTGTGCGGACAGCTCAGAGCCTGGAGCCTGCTTCGGATTCTGTGTCTCCCTCTCTCTCTGCCCCTCCCCCGCTCACGCTGTGTCTCTCTCTCTCAAAAATAAACATTAAAAAAAACTTTCCTTGCCCCGGGGTTCCAGGACATAGTGTGAGGCAAGATGGAGGGTGTGAGCTACCTTCACACTTCACTTCATCCCTGTATCCGGCACAACATACAAAGCAGCCACACCTGAATTCCTGCTAACAACTTTTATTTCCTCAGTCTTCCTTAACCCTATGGAGCAAGAAGCCACAACTGAATAGGGCCCAGAACAAGGGCTGCTTTCTTTTCTACTCCCTTCCTTCCAATATAAAAATATACATAGGGGCACCTGGGTGGCTCAGTGGGTTGAGTTCCAACTTCGGCTAAGGTCATGAGCTCAGGTCAATGATTTCAGGTTCACGGGTTCCACCAGGCATCAGAGCCTGGAATCTACTTCAGATTCTGTGTCTCCTCTCTCTCTCTGCCCCTCCCCCGCTCACTCTCTGTCTCTCTCTGTCTCTCAAAAATAAATAAATGTAAAAAAAAGATATAGTTATAGGTATATTTTTTTAATTCTAAAAATAAAAAGTAAAAAAATAAGATGCCATTTACAACAACATAGATGGACCTAGAGGGTATTATGTACGTGAAAAAAGTCAAAGACAAATAACATATGACTTCACCTACATGTGGAATGTAAAAAAACAAAACAAAACAAATGAACAAACAAACAAAAAGCAGAAACAGACCCAGAACAAATTGATGGTTGCCAGAGGGAAGAAGGGTGCAGGGGATGAGCAAAACAGGAGAAGGTGAGTGGGGGAGATACAGCCTTCTGGTTTTGGAATAAATAAGTCAGAAGGTAAAGGTTACAGCATAGGGAATAAAGTCAATGGTATTAGAATCATGTTGTATGGTGAGAGATGGCAACTACGCTTGTGGTGAGCACAGTGCGATGTAGAGAGTTGTCGAATCAGTATGCTCTACACCTAAGACTAATGCAACATTCCATGTCAACTATTCTTCAATGAAAAAAAAATAATGCATTCTGATCAGTTGTGTGCCGTGGAATCATAGAATTGGAGAGCTGAGATGAATTAAGTGTTGGTTAAGCCCAGATGTCTTGAATTCCAGCCATAACATTCAGTCCAGGAGTCATTTGTTTTTAACTTGAACACCTCCAATTATGGAGATTCAGTGAACATAGAATTAAAAGCAGCTTAGGGTTTTTGTGTCTATTTGTCTTGCAGAGCTAGTAACAAAGATAAAAAGAGGAAAGAAGGCAAGAAGATAAGCGAGCATTTATTGCACATGCATTGACTAGGCCCTGGGTATAGCAGATCCATACATGCTATTTTGTGTAATCTTCACTAGAACTCTGCAGGGTTGGTGTGTCCATTTTGTCAGAAGCCCTGAAGCCTTGTAGGGTTAAAATAACTCATATAGCTGCCAAGTTCATATATCTGCCAAAGTGATAGAGGCAGTGCTTACCCCACGAAAGCACGCCACCTCCTGAACTTTGAAAGGAGGAAAAAGGAAAGACAGAGGATAAAAGAGATTTGGCTAATGATTGGCGATCTGACATTTGACATTCGGTTTCCCTAGAGGGCTGGGCAAAATAGTGTCCTGGTACACAAGTGGCTTCTAGAGTTAGAAGCTGGGATTTATATCCAACTTCTTCTGCTTCCTAGCAGTGTGGCCTTGAGAAAGTTTCTTTTTTTTTTTTTTTATGTTTATTCATTTTTGAGAGAGAGAGACAGAGCAGAGCGTTAACAGGGGAGGGGCAGAGAGAGAGGGAGACACAGAATCCGAAGCAGGCTCCAGGCTCTGAGCTGTCAGCAAAGAGCCCGACGCGGGGCTTGAACCCACGAACCGTGAGATCATGACCTGAGCCGAAGTCAGTCGCCCAACCGACTGAGCCACCCAGGTGCCCTGAGAAAGTTTCTTAACATCTTTAGGCCTCGGCTTCCTTGTCTGTACAATGGGGAAAGTTGGAGAGCTACATGCTGACATTATATTGAGGACGTTTGACATGATGCGCATCAAGTGCTTTGCATGATGCTTCCCAGATAGCGGCTTAATGTGCAGGTTTGATGTACAGAGACGGGGACGATGGCAGTAGGTGTGGCATTTGAGAAATTAAAGCCCTTCAGGGTGTCTGCAGCTTTCTCAGAGACATAGAGACGAAAGTGATATAAATACATATTATCGTTTCAAAATAGTATATATTTATTTCAAGTTGGTATAATTCTAATTAGGCAAACATTCTGAAATATCCCATGCATTGTACGCGAACATGAGGTTATTGGTGTATACTTTGAAATACACCTGGAACCATCATCAGGAATCCGTACTTGGTTTTGTTCTCTCCCCTGCTCTCCTTCGTAATTCCTTAGACTAACAACATAGAATCTTAGGAGGACAGTCCATAATCATTAAACAAAAGGGAGGAAAAAAACCTAACCATTTCATTAAATGGCAGAAACCATTACTTTAGTATAGTGAACGCGGCTTTTAAGTACACCTGACTCAGATCATGAATATTATGTCAAGCAAATTAAATACTCCTTTTTCTTTCAGAATATATTGATATAAATGACAAACACACAAGGTCACATAGATATATGGAAATCTGTTCAAAGAAAAATGAAGGAGTTTTTTTTTTTTCAGTGTTTCCATTTTGCAATTAAATGCGCTCAATGATTTCAGTGCTGGGAGAAGAGAAAAGGAGGGTCTGTCTAATTGGGAGTATTTACAGCTCAATTCTAGTTGTCTGTGAGAATCAGGAAGAGATGGAATGCAAAATGTTAAAAAGTGTCCTGGTGAGCTGCAAAAGCAAAGCATTTGCAACTTCGTGTGGCTGCTGAGAAATTAGACAGGAAAATTTATAAAACTGAACAGAGCTATTCAGGGGAAGGAGGAAAAAAAAGCAGTGGAACTCTTTTAGCAAATAAAACCCAGTGGAACCTCAAGTATAAACAACCTAAAAGTGGAGTTGCTCTGTCGAAGTAGAGTATGTAGAACTTCATCGAATAAACTTCTCTTCTGTTGAAACCTGAGATTATACCTACCTAAATGCATGATTATCACTTAGGGATGCTTGTTGAGAAGGCAGATGCCCGGTTCCAAGCCCAGACATTCTCATTCAGTAGGTCCAATATATGTTATGGGATTATTTATTATTGAAATGCCTTCGCAGGGATTGTGATGAATGATGAGGCTTGGGAAGTGCTAATAAAGCTACCCAATACAAGCGCTTAAGCTCAGGCTTTTGGATGAATTTAAATAATGTACCCCTTCAGATATTTAACAAAGTAGACCATGTTATAGGTTGATGTGATTAATGGAGGCAATCAGAAAGGTTAAAGTTTTACCGTTAAAGAATGACCAAAACTTGGCCTGAGGATTTGGTAAAAATGAAAAGAAAACACCAGTGCTCGCTCACTCTCTCTCAAAATAATAAATAAGCTTTAAAAAATATTTTTAAAAGGGGGCTTCTGGGTGGTTCCATTGATTAAGTATCTGGCTTTTGATTTCAGCTCAGGTCATGATCTCACAGTTTGGGAGTTGGAGCCCCGAAATGGGCTCTGCCCTGACAGCATCGAGCCTGCTTGGGATGCTCGCTCGCGCGCTCTCTCTCTCTCTCTCTCCATCTTTCTCTCTCAAAGTAATAAATACAACTTAAAAGATATTTTTAAAACATTTAAAAAACACACGTGCCCTCGAAGAGAGTGGAGTAGCCTCCCATCTTCCCTACGCTGTGGTCACTACAGAAAGTGACCAAAAACATGCACCCCCGAGTTCCATTCCTGAGCTTGAGCGCATGGTCATTCACTCAGCTGTTTGACCTTGGCCAAGTTATTTGATCAGGACACAAGAAAGTACAGGGACCGCAGGAAAGCTTCCGTCGGTGATCTGCAGCTCCCTGTAACACACTGTGGGTAACTCCTGGGGGGACCCCAGAAGCTACCGCGGATGGTCCTAGCTGCCACAGGAGAACAATGGCTCTCCCTTTCTGCAGCCTTTCAAACCTCATATAAATGTCTATCATTTAGCAGAATTAAACCTAGAAACATATGGAAAGGGGTTCTGAGAATTGTGTTTTCAGAGATTTCCCCTGCAGAAGAATGTAAATGCAGACAGTGGTGACGCTGAGTTGTGGCTAACAACAGTCCAGTGTCCCCATGTCTGTTCCCCACATTTCCGTGTCTTCCGACTCTGCTCAATCACCCACCATGTTCTCTCCTCCTGCTGGTTCATACCAGGATATTAAGCATCCAGAATTTGTCACAGCCAAACGTTTAAACATTGCCTACCACAAAATGAAAGGCTGGTGAGAAAACAACCAAAAAGCAAGAAATCCCGTATTAAGTTTCATAAGGGCTTACTACCTTTCTGTAGTGGAAGATGACCTGATTTCTCTCTGGGCTCACGAGCACATAGTAATTTCTGCAGCTAACTTACACTATATTATTTTAGTCTTCTCAGGCAAAGAGAAGTCCATTTTGAGAAAATGTTATAGCAACATTGCCTCAGGCCGCTTGAGATATATGAGTCGATGTTCTTGACCATGTGTAATTGGTACCAGCTTAACTCACTCCTCTATGCCCTACCCACTCTGCCCCATTACACAAATGCTTACCAAAATAGTCATGTTTGGAAATGAGAGGCATTATACCATAATTTTTAAAGTAACTACAAATCGTTATCTGTGTCTGGGTCCATATGCTAAAAAAAACGGAGTTAGAATTAAATAGACATCCCATCCACTTTGGAAGAAGATTGATGTGCTTACTGATACACAGTACCATGTACATTTTAGAAATATATCCGGGAACTCACAGAGCCATGTTAAATTGGCAATTAAGTTAGTTGGCAATTAAGTGTCCTTGAGAAATGACAAATTCCCTGTATACATTGTAAAGTATAGACAAAAATTAAACCACACAAAAGGATAAACCAAACCATGTCAGCATTAAGAAGAGTTTCAAATGTACTTAGGAATCTACATGCACAAAATGTCCCTATAAAAATTTCTGAGATCTGTTTGTTTCTAAAATTTTTCACTAAATATTTAAAAAATAGAAGTGCTTCTGGTGCACTTGGGTGGCCCAGTCAATTAAGCATCTGACTCTTGAGTTTGGCTCAGGTCATGATCTCACAACATATGAGTTTGAGCCCCACGTCGAGCTCTGCCCTGATAGTGTGAGACCTGCTTGGGCTTCTGTATCGCCCTCTCTTCGCTCATCCCCCACTCACACTCGCTATGTCTCTCAAAAGTAATTAAATAAACATTTAAAAAAAAGAAGACATTTCGTTTCTTTAAAGAAGCATTCTAGAGACATGTACACACAAAGCCTGGGTACTAAAACTATCAAAAATAATTATAACGTCATATGAGGTATTTCAAATTGCTACATCTAATTTAAAAGAGTTAATAGTAACTTTAAGATTATTTAAATGCTGATAAGGAAACAGCAAACGAGAACATACCTGTCTTGAAAACAAGCTAGTAAGAGGAGGATTCAGAGGATGTAATTCTTATTTGTGAGAAGCACTATCTGTTACTTTTTAAATGTTTAACTTCTTAGAGCAAGAAACATTACAGCACTCTTTCTTCAGTCAAATGCAAGGAATAATGCTTTTTTTTTTTTTTTTTTTTTTTTTTTTTGCATTTAATCATTGCTTGCTTCAAAGGTGATTGGTGATTGCATTTTCTTTGGTCAAGTTGTCCTTGTTTCCATCCCAAAAAGGTAAGCATTATGAAGTCACTTGAGAGGTATGATCATACCATTTTAGAATTTGGTTTTTTTATTCTTCTTTTTCTATAAGCTGAGTAATAGTATGCAAATTTGTGTGTATATATATATATATATATATCATCAAATTTAGTATAAAAATAATCAACTATTAAATTTTGTCAGTAAAATTATTTATGTAACACAGTATTTCAATTTTAAATGAATTCTCATTTATTTCTACATAGTAGGACAACAGCTGTTACATTGCAATGATCACAATTAATACTTCTCCGTAACCAAAGAGGAACCCCTAATCTTTCCTTAACAATAGTCAAGTGGGTCGTGTTTATCCGCCTCCAAAAAATTAATCCATGCTCTTGGTGTTTAGTTAAAATACTTCTAAAACGCCCTCTTGAACCAATTACACATAAAAAAATTAAGACAAAATTAAGGCCAGGAGGACAGAGATAATGCACTGATAAGCCCTGGAATTGTTTGCTACCTGGTATACAAAATGTACTCAAAAGCAAGTCAAGGAAACAGCATGGGCCTTAGAAGACACATGGAGAGAGGAATGCCAAAGAAAGAATATTTTAAATTTTATAAGAGAACCCTAAATATCTCAAACAGTGTCTTAGTGAAAACCCATTAGATAAAATGCTCTCTTTTTTAAATATTTACCCACAAAACTCGTAACTTAAGAGCATTAGGCAAACATTCCGTGCCAGGATGTACTCTTTGATTTTGCATGGAAGAAAACAGTAATTAGGTTAACACCTAAACATAGCCTAAACTAAGTAAAAGTGAAAAGTACCTCCTCTTCGTAATCCATCAACCACTTTATGGAAACATTCTTCTCACACGTTTGGCCCTACCGCTTCATTCCTCCTCCACCCACCCTGGCATCCATTTGTTCGTTCTCGGCACCTCTGTGCATTGCATGTGACACCTTCCGTGTTCCCTGGTTTACTGCTGAGAATTTCATGCGGAACATCTGTTGCTCAGATGTTCCGTTCTTTTCTGTCTTAATCACCTCTCATTCAAACCTAGAAAGAAGAGCGTTCATCTCAACTAACGTGAAATTACAAAACCACACTGATAAAACCAGGTCTTCTGAACATCTCTGTTTTTCCCAAAAGAGGAAAAAATAGGCACACCTAGGAAACTGGAAGGTCCCTGTATGCAATCCACCAGCCACAATCATGTCAGTTCTCTCCGGCGTCATGTTAGGGTTGTAAAGTCAAATCGATAAATATAAGAAATTGGCTGAAGAAGTATTCTCATATTACAAGGAAGTGAGAAATCTCTGGGAAGTTCTCTGTCCAACTATACTCCTAAACTACAGTAGCCAATCCACATGATCTAAGAAGCATCCCGGATTACTTCTACCCGTTCTTAACAAGCCCAGGTAATGTTTGACTTTCCCTAGTCTTCTTTCCTATAAAAATTATCAGTTTCTTGAGGAAAAGACATCATTTTCTGTTTACTAGACTATAAGAATTCTTAAGGACTTACTGTCAAGGACTAGGGTTTTAAAGATAGAAAAAAGGTGTTAAGAGAAGTCACTGATTAGGAGGCGTGAAAATATAGCAGGAGCAATATTCCTTTGTATTCGGTCGAAATAAGTCAGGCCTCAGAGCTAATTTAAGAGAGGAAGAAAAGGCCTACATGGGTTCTTGAAAGTTAAAAAGTAATTTGTGTCTACTTAGACAACAACAAAAACCCTATGTAAAGTCTGATGTAAAGAATAGCCCCGAGTGATTCTGGCAGCCAAAATCAATGAGGACTACTCTAATAGCTGGAGATAAGACAAGTTTTAAACATTAAGTGAAATGAGTAAGACTTGGAAAGTGCATTTTATCAGGAAATGTATGCTCAAGCTACTCAAGCAATGAAAATTAGATTATTTTAGAAAAGCCAAAATAAGGACAAGATAAAAAATGAAAATAACAGAGGTTGCCTGGGAAGGCTTCAAAATAAGACATTAATTTAACCCCTTATGTAGGAAGGTACAGAAACCATGCTCCATAAAATTGTTCATCATCTTCACACTGAAGAATGCAGATTTCCCTACTAAAGGACCAATTTTGTATTAGGACAGATTTTGCTCTTTGAAGAGAACAAAATTACTCTTGTACCTTTAAAAAGCCCCAAATATTGAGCTGTGAAATAAACCCCAGCAGTACTGAACATAGCGAAAGTACAAGATTTTAGGCGCTTACATCCAAAACCAAACTAAACTAATCCAATAAGTGACACTTAACAGGGGAAAAACCCACCCAATAACACTTGTGTGTGACCTGCTGTCATGTAGCTATAACAAATAAAGTTTAAATGAGCGCAAACAGTTCAACGAAAACCATAAAGGGTCAGTATTAAACACAGAGAACAAACTGGTCTATACATTTTTTAAATATTTGTTTATTTGTTCATATTGAGGTATAACTGACATGGTCCATATTTTTTTTAATTTTTTTTCTTTTTTTGAGAGAGAGAGACAGAGACAGAGAATGAGCGGGGGAGGGACAGAGAGACAAGGAGACACGGAATCCAAAACAGGCTCCAGGCTCTGAGCTGTCAGCACAGAGCCCACTGCGGGGCTCGAATCCACAAACTGGGAGATCATGACCTGGGCCAAAGTCAGACACTTAACTGACTGAGCCACCCAGGTGCCCCAACATGGTCCGTATTTTTAAAACTATAAATGACACTATGCCAGGTTATATCTATCTATCATCTATCTATCTGTCTGTCTGTCTATCACCTATCAGTATATTTAACCCAGGTATTTAGTTTCTAAGTGATACTATAGGAGGTGTGTGCGTGTGTGCGCGCGTATGTAGGGAAACCATTGGACTTAAATGCCCTCAATGAAAGGATCTAAGAGAAAGCTCTAGAGTTATTTTCCCTACTTTCATCTGCCAAAGATAGATTTACCTTAGAGAATTATGTTTTTCTTAGCATAATTAATGCTGCTACTATCATTTGGCAATTTATTAAAGTCTTTTTTTGACTTAATATAGTTGTAAGTTGTACCTTTTCCATCTCTCAAAGTAATGTTTCATGTCCACTTACTCATAGGAAAAATGGTAATTTTATTTATCTGAAAATAATTGCCTTCCAGCTCCAAAGGGTTTCAAGGTAAAGCAAGCCCAAATTTACCAAAATGGCTTTAACTTTGTTCCAGGAAAAAATTAAATCTAGGGAACTAAACCAACTGGAACATTTCAAGTTGAGAAACATAGTTTGGAAGATAGAAATTATAATTTTTAAACAGATATTAGATGCCTTAGTTTCCTGGGTATTCTTCGGGAATAACGCTGAGCTGATTCATAGAACATGGAATCTGAAGAGAACTTAGAGATTACTTGTTAACAACTCCCTGCTCTCCCTCCCCACCTTTTTTTGCAAGAAGGAAAATTGTGATGGCTAAACTATCACCTAGGCAAACACCTCCCTATTCGAAAGAAAGAAAGAAGGAAAGGAAGGAAGGAAGGGAGGAAAGAAGGAAGGAAGGAAGGAAGGAAGGAAGGAAGGAAGGAAGGAAGGAAGGAAGGAAAGAAAGAAAGAATAAACGAAAGAAAGAACGAAAAAAGAAAGAACATTAATGCATGAGACAATATTATCATTGAGAACAAACGAGGAATAACCCATAACATATAGGCAAAGCTGATGAAAAAAACAATACTAACCAAAAGAAAAATGAAATTCTGTGGCTAGGGTTACTTGCATGTGCTTTAACTGTTCTGTTTAGTCTATTAAAAATGACTCCGTGGGGGCGCCTGGGTGGCTCAGTCGGTTAAGCGGCCGACTTTGGCTCAGGTCATGATCTTACCGTCTGTGAGTTCGAGCCCCGCATCGGGCTCTGTGCTGATGGCTCAGAGCCTGGAGCCTGCTTCGGAGTCTGTGTCTGCCTCTCTCTCTCTGCCCTTCCCCTGCTCATGCTCTGTCTTTCTGTCTCTCAAAAATAAATAAACTTAAAAAAAAAATGACTCCATGAGGGTTCAGAACTACTCCTGGAGCTACAGGCAGATGGCACCTATCATAAATATCTGATCTGTAAAGTGTATATTTAAAAACATATATTATAATTTAAAAAATAGGAATAGACCGAGTGCCTGGCTGGCTGAGTCCATAGAGCATGGACTCTTGATCTCCGGTTCATGAGTTCAAGCCCCACATTGGGCATGGAGCCTACTTAAAGTTTTTAAAAGCAAATTAAATTAATATTTCTACTCAGAAAAAAACTACAAGAGCTTACTTTTTTTAACGTTTATTCATTTTTGAGAGAGAGAAAGAGACAGAACATGAGAAGGGACGGGGAGAGAAAGGGAGACACAGAATCTGAAGCAGCCTCCAGGCTCTGAGCTGTCAGCACGGAGCCTGATGAGGGGCTGGAACCCATGAACCGTGAGATCATGACCTGAGCTGAAGTCAGAAGCTGAACTGACTGAGCCACCCAGCGCCCTTGGGAGTTTATTTTCATATTTGAATTCAAAAGACCCTTAAAATTTTGGTTTAACGTAACAGTTCCAGGAATACCACAACCGTGTTCATGCTGGTCAGGTTCTATCAGAAATGATCAAGGAGCCAGGAGCCTGGTTGACAAAAACTCTTTGGCAAAAACAAAATATGTTTTTACAATTCTTCGAAGCTGACATAGAGCAGTTCCTTATATGAAACTTCTAAGCAGCGTGAGTATCTTCCATAGGTGAAAAGGCATTCCCCACACCTCCATACTTGGAAATGCTCACATGAATTGCAAAAACTAAAAAGTTGCACAATAAGGAAACTCCCAAGATACAGATGTCGATGTGAACAAAGTGTTTTACAAACAGGGACTTTAAGTGCCTCTGCTAAAGTCAAGTTGAAACGAAGCTGTCTAAAATACACAGGCCATCGCTGTGCTGAGCAATAATTACTCATCCGTTTCTCTTGTAAGGAAATACATCTGTGGCATTTGAATTCATGGGAGCCAAAAGCTCAGTAGAGCCCGTTGTTCTGTTTCATATCTGGGTAGTTCATTTTGGGAGAAAGCCTGCTCATGATGCATGATTAATAATCCCTTGTTGAGAATGTGTCCCGGAGATCTGGTGACCCTCTTAGAGAAAGACTTTTTGTTTGCTCTATGTAAAGGCTTAGGTCTTGGGCAAAATAATGACCCGCTGTGGCTTCTTGAGTCTTTTCTAGAAATCTGAGTAGACACCGCAAGTGCGGCAGTGGTTATAAACCTAAAGTGAAGAGTTATGTTGGGCAGTTTCCTAATAATCAGCTTATCATAGACTTGGGGATTCAGGCCAGCTAAATTCATTTGTTTTCCCTTCCGTAACCACAATACCTGGACCACTCCTAACAAAAACAAAAAAGAAAGTTCCCTAAGAGCCTTTAACTCCCATTCCATATTCAATTTTCTCCAACTTCCCCCAAAGGTCTTGTCACCCAGTTTTGGTTCCCAGTCAGAGCATGATCAATGACCTCACATTGTTGTTGCTTTGTCCTTATAAATCTTAGGTAACTCCTCCAGGACCACTCCCCATTCCTTCTTTAACTATTTTAAACTGAAATTATTATTGACATAATTGTAGAGGAAGAAATAATAGAGCAAGATCCTGGGTATGCTTTACCCAGTTTCCCCCAATCAAAATACTACGTTAAAATACTTTAGGATTCTATCACAACCAGCATTTTGATATTGTTACAATCCACTGATTTTATTCAGATCCTCCTAGTTTAACTTATATTTGTGTATGCACGTGTATGTGTGTATATTAGTTGTGTACCTATATTCATTTTTAAATACTAAATTCAGCTAAAATGTGTGGAGTGCCTGCAATCTGCCTGGCACTGTTCTAAGTTCTTTATATGTATAATCTCATTTAATACTCATTAAGTACAGTTCTTATCCCCATTGTATAGATGAGAAAGGCTAAACGACTTGGCAATGGCAGAAGAGGGCCAGTGTATTTAACTGTCATGCCACAGGTCTCATTATTTCACAGCACTTATGGTTTACAACATACAGCTTTGTGGAACTAGACTGCGTTCCAAAGAGAATGAGGCTGGGAACATCCTTCTAAAATAGCTGTATAGTCAAACGTCTCTCCCAGGGGATTGTTAGCACTGTGAAATTATTCTATATAATTCCACGTGGTGGATACATGACATTATATGCTTGTCACACGGGTAAAACCCTACAACACAGAAAGTGAACACTAAAGAAAGTATAGATTTTAGTTAATAATAATGTATCGATCTTGGTTCATCAATTGTAACAAATGTACCACACTATGGCAATATGCTAATAATAGGAGAATGGGAAAAACTCTTTGGATCTTTGCTTCATTTTTCTGTAAACTCAACATAGCTCTAAAAAATAAAGTCTATTAACTGAAAATACAGTTGTTAGGGGCACCTGGGTGGCTCAGTCGGTTAAGCATCCGACTTCAGCTCAGGTCATGATCTCACCGTTTGTGGATTCAAGCCCCACGTCAGGCTCAGAGCCTGGAGCCTGCTCTGAATTCTGTGTGTGTGTCTCTCTCTCTGACTCTCCCCCACTCATGCTCTGTCTCTCTCAAAAATAAAATTAAAAAACATTTTTTAAAAATTAAAAAAAAAGAAAATACAGTTTTTAGAAGGTCAACTGCTCTTTCAGCAAAGTAACTGGAAATACTTTATTATTGGAAATCTCCAAACCGTGGCCACTGAGCATTTATATTTCACCAGCTGCCTTACATTATCTGAAGTGGCAGGAAAATAGTGACAAAAACTCAGGCACTTAGAGAGTGCCCTGGGGATATGTGTGGCTTGTTCTCCCTTCCACATCTTCCCCTGCACGCCGAACAAGGACAGGCAGAATAAAGTGTCTGTAATTACCATCCATTCCTGAGCCCCATGGAATTTGAACTTATGTGTACTGCATTGTCACTTAAACGCTAAATCTTAAATGTCAAAACATTCTTCAGGACAGAGGGAGCACTGCACCAGGGTATCCCCAAATAGCTTTTCCATACTCTTTTTGGGAGCCCCGAAAGAAAATTTTGCTGCTGCTTTCAAAAATACTGTTTTTGTGTTCCTGTGAAAATTCACGAAGGGAATATTACATTTACTCCTTACAACCAGCAGAAATACTTCTTTCTGGTGGAAATAATATCAGACATGAATATCATGGAAAATATTATCTAAACTTTTCTATTGAGTAAGAAATGTATCCTGCACCTCAGGACTAGCGGACACGTAGAGTAATCGGGAAAGTTGCCAATGACTGCTCGCTGTGGAACTCGTTCTTTCGACAAACAAGTTATGCTCTCCAGCACATGGTACCACCGCACATCATCATACAAAACTGGAGAGACAAATTAATCCTAGCGGCTATTCAGAGGAAGATACCCGAACATGCCTCACCCTCCTTCGCCCCAAATCACAATCCAATATTAACTCATAGTCTGTTCCATCGTCTTTGGAAATTGGACCCTTTGAAGACAATCTATGAATACGCATGTGGCCTTTAGGCACTTTAATTGTCATTTCATCCAATTAACAGATAATTAAAAATGCCTTCGCGTGAGTACATTTTCCCCCTTTCTTTGATCACCAAGGAGTGCTCAGTGCCCGAAAGGATGAAGTGCAAGGAGCAGTCCATCCACGTCAGTGGCAGAGGCCAGGCGTCTCAGAGGTAGTCAACTTCCTTCTATCTTTGGCACTTGACCCTCCAGCTTTGGATTTTAATGATCTGCTGTTCTCTTTTAACTAGTCAACTAGTTCTTATGGGACTAGTCATGACATCTTCCCAAAGTGAGAGCGTGTTGCTTAGAGTCATTTTCATGTAGAGTTCACGCATGGATTACTTTCATGGGAAACAAGGAGTAAATCATATTTACGGCTAAACTGGTGGCGATATCCCCTTATAGACACTGTAACCAGCCTTTCTTACACTCATCAATGGGAGGAAATGGGCATACCTAGCCTCAAGAAATAAAACCTGTCTTGACAGAACAATCAAATAAATATGTTTTAGGGGATTTCTTTTTTCTATGACAACCAAGATGGACTGTGTTAAAACGTGATAATGTGCAACCCTCACTTCTCAGGGACTCCATCCGGTTTATTTCTCCTTCACGCAACATGGCCAACATGGGTCAGCAGGGGGCTCTGCTTACTCGGGTCTCCCAGGGACCCAGGATGACAGAGGCTTCATGCTAACTCATGAGCCCATAATCATTGAAGTAGGAAAAAGGAAGCTTGCAGCTGAACGTCACCAATTAAATGTGTCCTCTTAGAAGTGACAGATGTCACTTTCACTCACATTTTATTGGCTGAAGCAAGTCACTGACCAAGTGTAAACTTCAGTGGGGTAGGAAATTGCAATCTTAACAGGAGCCCAGAAGCCAGAAAACCAGAATGTTTGTGAAGAGTTCTAATTATTACCATACCTGCCTATTCCCTATGACTGACAAACAGGAGCTTATTACTACAACGTACTTTGGTGAAGTTTGAGAATTTAGTATCGAGTGTTTCAAGTACTCGTGAGTGGCCCTGAGGTCTGTAAGAAGCTCTAACATCATATGGGATGTAGCAATTTAGCTAATGAATTAGCTTTGGGGTTCTCTACTTGTTACATTCACTGTAATTCAAGGAAGGTGATTAAAACTATATCTCTTATAAGCATACTTAGTTGTCCCTTATGAGAATTTTTATTGTTTAGGAATTAAAAAAGGCTTTGTCTCCCTCTGAAGCATTGGTTTGTTTCCAGCTGCAAATTAGTTAGAATCTGTTGACTCTGCAAAGAATCAGTTTACAAACTTTGAATTCGCCCCAAGAGCTGATACATTTGCTTATTTGGTTTTAAACTTGTCTCCCCCTTTGTAATTAATTTTAAAATAATGGCATGATGGTTGTCCTTTATGTAAACTACTCCAGGGCCTTTTCGTGAAAGAGATCAAGGATGATTTTTTTTTAAATCAAAACAAAAGGAAACCCTGTCACTTTGTTAGAAATAACACTTTTCCTGGAATTAGTACTATTTGTAGAGCCCTACGTATGTAAATAAAGTACCAGCAACACCACAGGAAATTCATTGTTGATGCAGGGGACAAAATGGAAGTATACTGCGATTCTCAGAGCCAGCTCTTTTTTTTTTTAATATTTATTTAGTTTGGGGAGAGCACAAGCAGGGGAGGGGCAGAGAGGGGGACAGAGGATCCGATGTGGGCTCCGCACTGACAGGATGACAGCAACCATCCTGATGTGGGGCTCGAACTCACTAACCACGAGATCAGGACCTGAGCTGAAGTTGGACTAAGCCACCCACGTGCCTCTTAGAGCCAACTCTTCTTACTAGTGGGAAGAACACCTTGCTCCCCCCATGTTTCCCATCTGCCCAAAATTCTGCTACAGGTAGATACTGTAAGGGCAAAACGGGACTGATTCCATTTTGCTTAAGGGCAAACTGGGACTGACTCCATTGTGTTTCCTGTCTTCCACCCTGAGTCCCCAGTGCCTGCTCAAAACCTGCAACTTCCCGGTTCCAAAAGAACCACGCCCAGTGACCTAAGGAACAGGACCTTTGACCCTTCCTCAGCCAATCGGCTAGGGTCACGACCATCACCCCTCCCACTGCCCCTAGACCCCTTTAAAACTATTGTGGTTTTGGAACGGGCCCTCTCTCTCCACCCACTGATGCGTCGGTGCGGTAGGAGATTGAGCTCGAGCTAGCTCGATTAAAGGCTCTTTGTTCTTGCATCGGACTCGGCTCCCTGGTGGTTCTTGGGGTCCCCGAATTCTGGGCATAACAATACAACCTATTTATTTTATTATTAGAGATTAGGCTTGAATATAATATTTCTTGTAGGAGTAACACTATGACTTAAACTTACATTGAAATTATGTGACAAACCTGAAGAGAGGAGACCGCCTAGGGGTAGAGAGAGAGGAAATTGCTATAAATGAGAGGATATCCAGAAGATTAAACTTTCATAGTATATTTCATTTATTGAAGTTGTGAAGTGGGGGCATGAATCATAAAGGATTAATCTCTATAATATTTTGGATTTTGTATATTTAAATTTTTTTATGTTTATTTATTTTGGAGAGAGAGACAGCATGAGCAGAGGAGGGGCAGAGAGAGGGAGACATAGAATCCGAAGCAGGCTCCAGGCTCTGAGCTGTCAGCATAGAGCCTGATGTGGGGCTTGAACTCATGAACATTAGATCATGACCTGAGCTGAAGTCAGATGCTTAATTGACTGAGCCACCCAGGCGCCCCTGATTTTGTATATTTAAATAGGTAACTACCTTCAGATTCTCTCCTAAAGAGTCATTTTCAAACAAGTAAGCTCTCAAAATAGGAAAATTAAGAAGGAGGGAAGGGATGGAAAAGATCGTGGAAAAGACAGTCCTTTAATGATGGATTTCTCAGAATTGGGGAGCCTTAGAACAAGAAGGGACTTGAGGGGTCAATAAGTTGAAGCCCTTCTTTTTAGAAGAGTTTATCTGTAGCCAGTTGGTGGAGATGATGGAGGAGATGGAGGTAAGAATCTCAATTGCAAGTTGAGCTCAGCGTTATGTAACTTCTTTGAGTTTCCTTTTTGTTTAGTCACTGGCAGCATAAAATTTCATTTTTGTGACAGAGAAACATATGTGAGTTAGAAGTAGACCCCAAAATGATCTTCATGGGCAAACCGGAGAAAGTATCTTAAACAAAGATGGTAAGGGACAATGAGGATGACAACCATGGTCAAAAAGAAAGAGACACTGAATAAGTGTAATATGTTATCTAGAAGGAGCAAAGCAATGTAGTGAAATGAGCATTATAACAGGGAGTAGGAAAGGAATGCCCCTTAGAGTAAGAATTGTATCCTCTCCATTGACCAAAATGTTACTAAATCTCATTGTCCAGGTTCAGAATCTGAAGGGTGAGAGAAGCAGAGAACTTCAAGGGGCTTAAGAGAATAGGCACAACAGTTGAAGAGAAAAAATGAGATGCAAAGAGGAAAGTTAGAATTTCATCTAGAGAAGCAAAAATTATTGACAGCCAAATAATAATATTATATCATTTGGAAGAATGTTATATGGGGAAAGTTAGATTTTCTTCAGTTTGTAGATGTCTGTCTATAGATAGAATACGAAAATGTCTTTGACGTCAAAAGGGACTATGGCTTTAGAGAAAAAAAAATTCTTGACACTTTAGACATTAGAATGATCTCCGAAAAGGCCCAGCTCCCTCTCCTGTTCCAGCAATAGTTCAAAAGAAATAAATTCCTCAGATCTTGCTGATTTAGATACAGTCCAGCCCAATGTAAGAATTACTTCCGGTTTACAAATGGAACAAGGAACCACATTTTTGGTAAGAGCTCAGCCAAACTGACTTGATTCTCAACATCCTGATTTCAGATTCCAGGAAACCTTCTCCCCTCAGAACTGAGGAAGGATAACTCATTGGAATCACCTGGGCCAAGGGCTGTACCTGTGATACCTCGCAAGAACACTTGAGTCCCTCAGGTCATCAGCCAACTGTCTGCAGAGAACGTACTTTAATGTGAAAGGAAGTACTTATCTGACTTAGTATTCCAAGAAACTTAAGAACAGCTGCAGCTTGGCTGGGAATCTTGTTTATCTTTTTAATTGTGTATATACGCCCAGAGGCAATCGCTCTAAATATAAAGAATAAATAGTGTGCAGGAATTCAGTAATGAAGAATCTCCTGTTGTTTCCTGTGTGGTAATTTTCACAGAGACCACCATGGTAATTTACTCACATGAGGCTGAGACAGAAAGGAAGTGCCAGGAAAAAAAGTGCGAAGGAATTAGCAATTTAGGAGGCACACTTCATAATCAAACCTGCATATGCCAGGTTTCCAGCAAACTCCAGGCTACCTTGAATGATGTAAAATCACTTCAGCTTCAGAATGAATGTCTTTCTTTATAAAATGGACTCTGCCTTTTAAATGAATCTTGTTGCTAACATCACAATGACTTCTTAGTAGTACTGCATTTGATGCGGCTCATTCATTCGCGTTGAGGCCGGTGCTTTGAAATTTGAATGTGGAGGTGAATCCTTTTGTTAAAATGCAGATTCTGACTCAGTAGATCTGTAGGGGGGCCTGAGATTCTCCAATTCTAACCAGAGCCTAGGAAATGCCCATGCTGCTGGTCTGGTAATGATACTTTGAGTAGCGAGGCTTTAGATAACTTCAAAACTCATCGGGCAGTTGCCACTTTAGATTTTACAAGACACTCTCTGAAAAAATAGATTACATTAGATTAAATTAAGTCCAGGCAACAGGAAGTTAGGATGATTTTCAGTGCTAAATGGTTATGTCTCTTCGGGGCAAGAAGGGAGCTTTTGCAGGTCGAGATCCCAAGAGCAAGTTGGCAGAAAAAGCAGTGCCAGGCAAGCCTCTATGCTGTGGAGGAAGTAGGGACCAGCTCAAATCACCATGCCCAGGGGGTTATGCCAAACTCATGTCTAATCAAGGCTATTAAAAAAAAAATTAATGTTTATTTTTGAGGGGAGGAAGAGGCAGAGAGAGAGAGAAGTAGACATAGAATCTGAAGCAGTCTCCGGCCCCGGAGCTGTCAGCACAGAGCCTGATGCAGGATTGAACTCACTAGTCACGAGATGACGACCTGAGCCAAAGTTGGACACTTAACCGACTGAGCCACCCAGGCGTCCCTAATCAAGACCATTTTTAATACAAAGAGTTAGTTGAGTTGATGGGGTTCAGCAAGAACCATTATTGAGCAAGAGGCAGTGATTTTGTTCCAAAAGTGTCAATCTTTATTGAAACTGGATTTGTCAATGTCAGGATGGGAAGAGACAAAGTCCAGGCTTGAAATGGTAGCTGGGCCTGGTCAAACAGGCTGGGGCTGTGAGCAGGGTGACAATCACAGAGAAGAACTATAAAAGGGCAGAAATCCAGTTAATCGGGATGGATGGACAGGCAGGTTGAGAGTTAGGAAGAAAGTTCAGGGGGATCAGGGCTCATCCAAGAAACACTAGATGCTGGGGTTAGGGCAACAAAGCTAATTTCATGCCCCCGAAACTCAGCTGTTAATGCCAGATCTAACTATCAGTGAAGATCTATTTCCAGTGAAGTCAGGAATTGGTGAGATTTAGCCTTCAGACTAGAAGACTTTAGTACTTGGAGCTAAGTGGGGCTTTGATAAAGGAAGATGTGAAGCTGCCAAATATTATGTACCTGCTGGATGCTAGGCACTATGCAAGGTGCTTAGTACATACTACCTATGAATGAGTAAAGATTTTTTTCTCCAGCAAGATAGGAGAACAAGTAAGTTGTAATCCTTTGAAGAGTTACTGGTCAAGTGGAAGAGGCAAACACTGGCATAATTACAAGTTCTCACAGTCACCTAGACGAAAGGGGATGCTCCAATGTAAGCCTGTGCCTTCACACACTTGACTAAAAGCTAGTCATTCAAGCGATTAGCAAAAATAATTGTTAAAATGTATCAGGAGGAGAAGGATTATTGCCATTAAAAAAAAGTTTGCATTGGATTTGAGGGGTTCGGGGGTGGGGATGCTCTTGCAAAAATGCAAACATTGACCTCATGATTATGATGAAAGCAAGCCCGAGAAAAATACTGTCCATTCTTATATGAAATATGAAGTCGCCTTCTCTTCTGTGAGAACCACCAAACTGGTGAGGATGGAGATCATATTGGATGATCTCTGTCCCCATCACTTAACCTCATTTAGCTTCTTATTGCCTTTTAAATTGCCTTGTCCATGGGCGCCTGGGTGGCTCAGTCGGTTAAGTGTCTGACTTTGGCTCAGGTCATGATCTCAGGGTTCATGGGTTTGAGCCCCGTGTAGGGCTCTGTGCTGACAACTCAGAGCCTGGAGCCTGCTTCAGATTCTGTGTCTCCCTCTCTCTCTGCCCCTCCCCTGCTCACACTCCATCTCTCTCTCTCTCAAAAATAAATAAACATTAAAAAAAAATAAATAAATTGCCTTGTCCAATCTCATTGGAGAAGCTGACCGATTTATTATCTTTATTCAGGAGTTTACAGAAACTGTCTTGCAAATATAACTTTAGTAGACTGGGAAATAGGTAAATAAAGGTCCAAATGACTATAAAGGATGATTCTTAAATTAAGTGTGGTAGCGAAAGTATCAGTAGTGTGGGATTGAACCTGGTTGCCGGGCTGTGTGAAGTCAGCAAGGGTCTAGAAGACTCCTGTGATGATCATTGTAGCCATACATCTGGTAAATCTATGAAACTGATTTTTATCATCACAAAGCTGTTTACCTATCAAAATAACCCCATCCTTCGATTATACCAGAAAGGGGGTTCTTCCCATCTACTTTTGGCCATATCGTATTCTCAGGACATAGATTTGGGCCAGAAGCACTAAGCTAACAATATTATATGGGGCATTTGATGACTCAAATATTTCCCTCACTGGTGCCTGACATTTCGCTGGTGATAATCTGCCTTCATTTAGTTCCTTTGGGTTGTACAACATGGCTTGTCCTGAAATTCTTACTCTCTCACAAGTACTGTTTGCAATTAGAGCAGACTACTGTTGACCCCTTACGTGATTAACAAGTTTCTGAACGCAGGCATGCCTTAGGATAGATACTTGAGTCCAAAGGGAATAATAAAACACATGATTTTCTTCCTTAGAAGAGGAAACTAAGTTTGGAATTTTAAGGATTAAAATAATTTAAAATTTAATTTAAATTTTAAAATTCTTAAAAGAATTAAGAATGTCATTTGTTTTTGTATTACTCAGGATTCTATAGGAAATCAGAACCTATATATGTAAATATATAGAACCTATAAAAATATATAATATATAATATGTTACATTTATATGTATATTATACATATAATACATATGTGTGTATATATATGTATATATATGTATATAATACACACACACATGCAGAGAGAGAGAGTAATTTTTTTTAAGGAATTGGCTCATGTAATTGTGGGGTCTGGCAAGTCCAAAATCTGTGGGTTAAGCTGACAGGCAGAAAACTCCGGTACGAGTCAACATTTCCGTCTTGAGTCTGAAATCAGCATGGCAGGCCAGTCAGGCTGGTGATTCAGGCAGGGTTTCTATGTTGCAGTCTTAAGACCGAATTCCTTCTTCAATGGGAAATTTATGTTTACTGGACGAGGCCCACCCACATTGTGGAAGGTAATCTGCTCTACTCAAGTTTTGCCAACTTAAATGTAAATCACATCTCAAAAAACACCTTCTGCGCAGCAACATCTAGGCTGGTGTTTGGCCAAATAACCGGGCTCTAGGGCCTAGTCAAGTTGACACATAAAATTAGCTATCATAGTTGTATTTGTGTAGAACATGGAGCTTAACTTATATTTCTAAAAACTAAAACCATCTAGACACATCTTAATAATTATTTTTTATCAACCACTGCTTGGTCTAGCTCTGAATTTTACCTCCAGGCTTGACTAGATCACACATTTCTAATGCACTCTAAGCAGCCTGGGGAAGCTGGATTATGCCTCTTGTTCTGTGCCAGTGGTCTTAATTCAGAAACTTTCACCACCTCCACCAGGCATAGAAGGAAGAACTCATCCCCACAGCTCCTTTGTACATTTCTGCAAAGTATCTATGAGCCCCTGTCTTTGGGATCATTATTTATTTTTAATAAAATTCCATTAGCTCATACTTTACACATGAACCGTTGTAAACTTTTTACAATATTAACTCATTAACTTTTATGACCCATGAGGCTGATACTGCTATGATCTCCGTTTCTGCCACGAATTTAAATAACTGGTTTAAAGCCAGAGGGTCAGTGATGGCCCTTAACCATTCTTTCAATTATTAGGCAACCTGCATATTAAGAAAGAGGTTTCGTTACCTCCAGCCATGGCTTGAAAAGAAACCAGAGATTAAAAGTATCTACTATCTCTGTTTACCATTATCATGAATAATGAGAAATGTTTACTAGATTACAGCTATCTTTAAAACAAATGCAGTTTAATTGCCTCCTTTTAATCAGTTCAGTTTAAAAACAGCTACATAGTAGGGGCACCTGGATCTCAGTCGGGTTAAACATCTGCCTTCGGCTCAGGTCATGAACTCATGGTTTGAGTTCAAGCCCCACATAGGGCTTTCTATCTGAGCAGAGGCTGCTTCAGATCCTCTGTCTCCCTCTCTCTGTCCCTTCCCGACTTGTGCTCTTTCTCTCTGTCTCAAAAACAAAAACAAAAACAAAAACAACCAAAAAAACGCTACACCGTATTTGGGATACTTTAGCCTGAGTCTTGTAACTAAACTTTTTTCATGAGTTACTCTCAGATTTTCCAAAAATCCTCTTGACTTAGTGACAAAACCTTTGGAGAGAATGACCATGGGTTTCAGTCAGCACTGTCCCTGTTGCATAAAGACATGACTGGAGAATAAACCCGGTTATCGTCCTGCATAAGACATGTCTACATCTTGGCTGTGGGTTTTTTGATTACAAGAATGTGATCCTACAAGTCATCGCCATGATAAAGTCAGGCCACAATAGAATATTTCATCAAAAGATAAGTTATCATGGTGGAAGGCAACTATGAGGTGCCGTGTTGTAGAATCAGAGTCTTGATTTTAAAAATATGTTTACGATCAAACAATATGTTTACTGAATCAGTTGAAGCAGAAAAATAATTACAAAGATTGAAATTCCCCATCCTCCAAGCCTTTTATTTTTTTGCCTGTTAGTAAACTGATGTAGAAGAGACACTTGCTCCCCTGAAGGAGACTGCTGTCTCAACTGATAAATCACATAAGCTCCAGTGAATGTATTGCATCACCCTCAGGAATGACAGGTCTATCTTTGTCACTCTTGTGGGATTTGAGCACTGACGCTGTAAGAGAACTTGACTAATAACCTTCACCTGGACCTTTCAAAGTCTGCATGTAACTCCCTGATAAAGATCTTGATAAAGGCTAATATTGTCACAGGTTGACAGGGTTGGGAGAAGAGGGTCACCGAGCACTTTGACACTTTTCAGTTTATAGTAACTCCTTGAAAAAAACCTCCAGTTTTGCTGTACTTGGCAATCATTGGGACAAATCACAAGAAAATGAGTATGAAATATATGACCCTCATATAATGCATTTGGCTTTATTCTCTCAGACATGTGCACATGAGGGCAGTTTATACAAGGTCTGGTTTGACTTAAAGGACACATCACTGATGTTCTCTGAGTTTAGATGGAATGCCTTTCATTTTATGTAGTGTCTTTAATTCTAAAGCTAGTGAGCCACACATGGGTGTGTTGTATCAGTGAGATGATTCACTATGACAGTGAACGGGAAGAAATAATCTATTCCCCTTATTTTGTGCAAAATTCAAAAGACCAAGCTAAATTTTACTAAAGACAGATCCATACCCAGGGAAAGGACAATTCTTAAAGGCCCACTGTATTTCTAGCCAAATGTTTGAAAACAGATTTAGATTCTACCCAGGTGTATGGTTTACAGGTTTTTCTGGTGTGCTCAATTCTTTTCACGCTTTCAATGTCATTTTGGCTTAAAAATACCACACTACATTTACTTCCAGTGACCAAAAGCCTGGGAACATCACGAAAATGGTAATTAAGCATTACTTTCATGTATCCGACAAATGTCGATTTCAAGAGTCTACACAAACAGGATTCCTTTAAGTTGTTTTATTGATGACAGGAACAAGTGCGTAATTAAAGATTTCATGAAGAACCTGCAAACAATAAAGACTGTGTCTATTGCCAGCAAAATACAATTATTCCAGGTCCTTTAGACACTACAAATATAGAGTTTTTTCACACCAGATGGTTCATATGTGACGAAGCCATTTTAGGATGTTTAATTGTGCTTCTACAGAACCTTCAAAGAATGAGGTAGTTTCCTTTGCTCACATTACTTTCCACATTTGTTCCACTTTCAGTGGGTTTAAATCCTTTAATGTAACCTTTAAACAATTTTTTCATGAAAGCCAAGCCTTATTTACAAAGCGTGTATTTCTTTCCTCTTGATTTTTCTTAAAGAGAATTTCTAGAATGACTACACAACTAGAGAAATTTGAGACAATCAATGATTGGGCTTTTTCATGGCAATTAGATTTAGATGGAAGAGCACGTATTCTAAAAACCCCAGAGTTAAGCTGATATTCTCCTGTTTCTATCTATAAACTCTGATTTAAAAACTACTTCCTCAAATTACTAATTTTCTCTCAGCCACCATTATTAAGTGCAAACTCTTCAGCACAGTGGCTTGGGCTCTGTTTATTAGCCACTCGAGTCCATTTCAGAATCATTCATTCTCATAAGTCACCAGGGAAACATCTGCAGAATTTACAGATGCATACAGATTAGCTAGCTTATTTTTAAGACTTCATTCAAAATCTACTTACAGCCATACTCTTGAGAGAATTCCTGCACTCTTCAGAAACTTATCAATGACGTGAAAATTGAGGAAGACCTTTGCATTCCTTTCTTAACCCTGAGAATGACTGCGGTGAAATTAACCTGGGGAAATTGCAGCATGTTGCATATTTTAGTTAAAAACTCAATGACAATATTCAACTAATTTCCAAGTCAGTTAGCCTTCACCAAGGAAAAGAGGATGGTGGTAAACTGTATTTCTAAGGGGGGCGGGTGGGTGCAAACGTCACAATCTACTCTTTGTCACTTATTTTTTCAACCTCAAGAATCTTCACAAATCCTAAGTGGTTGAAGAAATGACACAATAGATCTTATAGAGTATGCAGTTATAACATACAATCTTCTCTAAATTTGTAGTAAAGTGGTTTCCATATTACACGACCACCAGTTTATTATCTCAAGGTCATGGCCTAATTCTAATGAATTGGCCCCTATATTTAGCCATTTCCTCTTTGGCACTATTTGTATTTGGCACCTAACATAGGTGCTAAAGATCCCTATGGCTGACAGAATAAGGACAAGGCTCCTGTGGACAACACAGAAGCAAGTTTGACTTTTTTCCTTTGTTTCTTCCTCTACCTCAGTTGTTCTCTTTTGACATCTTCTCTAATTAAAAGTTTCTTGTCCCATAATTTAATAATGGAACCTAATTATTAATAATTTAATAATAGGAACCTAGCCATTATGACAGTGGATGTACAGAGAAACCGGTCGCTGAAACTAGATTTTAATTAATTCTCATACCACAATTATAGTCAGTTCTTACGCCCCAACAGTGGATTCTGTAAGTTGAAACATTATACAACTTAAGTTTTAAGCCTTGTTCATAGGGTCTACAACGGTATGAAAAATATACTTCCAGTCAATGTAAGACTTACTTAAGACTTCAATTGTATCCAGAGGATTTTAAAGACCGCTTCATTTTCTAATACTGAATTTCGTGCCTTCATCACTCACATTTGAATCATAATGAATTCGAATCATTCACTAAAGCAAATATGTGTACTTCTGATCCCACAGAATTATTTACCCACAAACACTATTATATCATGCTGACATGTTTTTTATCAAGCTTCCTAAATCAATATCTGAGAAGTCTTTTCTTAAGGTATGTACACTGAAGATGAGAAATCACTCTCTTCTACCTCTGAATTTTTTAAACTGTGTTTTGGCCATGACAAATATGAATCTCTTTGTAATACTTTAAATAGCCTTTTTTAAAAAAAATCTCAAACCATGAAAAGTCATTGTTATATTAGTCTTCTACTTGTGTTTTCTAAGTAGCTGGATCCATCATTTCAAGCTAATGCTCTAAGCAGTTTAATTCCTAATAGACATTTTCCAGAAAAACTCATTCTGGGAACATTTTATTTCAATAATATCTGGCTTTGAGTTTAAGATCAGCAAGGATGCTGTAATTTGAGACGATCCTGTGTTAGATGAACCATGACAATTTAACATTGCTCCAGAGAATGTAGTTACCAAATGTACCAGGCAGGTTGGCAATAAGCGGTAAACCAACAGGGAATCACCACGTAGACAGTGGATGGAGAACCTCTAAACACTAATCCTACTGAGGAGTTTTGCACTAGAAGAAAGGAATGGAAAAAGGGACAAATTTCCTTTAAAAATGAGATGGAAATGTTCACTGTTATTTCTTGATAAGAGATATGTTCCGGCCATCATCTATTATCTGACTACACTAAATATCACTTTTTTTTTAATCTAAAACTTTAGTAGGGTATAAACTCCGTGAGGATAATGTCTACATACTATTTATTTTCTAAAACTAACTTCCTAATCCCTACCACTAGCTGTGTTAGATGCAGATTTGTGGGTCCTCAATCATCATTTATCAAGTTAACTATAGTCTCTATGATCTTTGTCAATTAACAGGTAATGCTTATTGAAAAGCTGGTACTCTCTGTCTCTTTTTGGGGGAGGTATCTGGAAAACAGGTGAACAAATTCTATTTGTGAATAAACAAAGTGACAGGTGTTATGAAGTGTCCACTAAAATTATGTGTGAGCATTACTATTTATAACTTAAGTTTCTGCATATCCACAAAAGAAGTAATCCACGTTACAAGGAAGAATTCTTTGATCACATTGAGCATCAGAATATGAAATAAGCGAGCCTTCCAATGTTTCTCTCACCCTTGTCTAAGCCCTTTGCTTTAGTCCATCTGATGAATACTGATTGCCCTAAATATTTTAGAAAATATAAATAACAAGTGAACAAGTATTGTCATTTTCTGCCTAAAATACATTTTTCCCAATCGTAATGGTAAACTGAACGTATGTTTTTAAAAAGGAACTTTTTAAGGAAAAAGAATACAGTAACTGAGCACCGAGGGGGAACGGGAAGAATAAAGTTTCTTTGGGCAGTTGATTTTATAGCACAAACCCCCTAAAGTGGAGATGAATCTACTGCTTTAATAAGAGGCTCTTATAATTCTTTCGACCAAGATATACTCATTAATTGCCTCAAGCGTTCAAGAGTTCTGATCTGAGGGAAACAAGACCACTCGTTTAGGTACAATTACATCGAGCAATAAAACTGATCATAGGGCATCTCACGTAGGCTTCCCCAAACTTGAGGAGTGCTGACGCTGCAGGTCATGTCAGCGGTGTTACGCTGTGCTTTCTTACTGCTATCATCTGTCATCTCTTTTTTCCCCTTATAGCAATATTTTGAGAAAAGAATAGAGGGTATTTACCGGGGAGAAAATAACATGATTCCGTAACAAGTTTCCTCATTCTCTTATTTCTTGTTCCCTTTTACTTTTCCTTTGTACGTTTGAAAGCAAAGGTTCCAACAGGTATCATTACTTTATTTCATTCCTACCAGCTGCAGGTCCCTCAGAGAATGGTACACACCCCTGCAGTTGGCGCTTCTTTTGAGGTATCATGATTTGAATCCTTAATAAACGACTGTAACAACAACAAAAATAAAAATAGCAAATACCTTTAGGAAATGCCCAAATTTTTTGTTTATGTCTGAAACACTTCATTTTAAAATCCTGGTTTCTACCAATGTGTTTAGGAAAAAGCTGACAAACTTGGTTTGAAATGTAAAAACTGAAAAAAAGTGGGAGGAAGAGAACATGCAAAATAAGTTAATCATTATCATTCTAAGTGCCACCAGTTCTGTTTATATTCATGCACATGTGAATTGTTGAATCTCATTTGATCAACCCAATTAAACATTAAATAATTGCAGCCAATTATGCAAATATCAGCAACAATATTAATTTGTTGATCTTTTTGAGCAGATTAGCCTCACATGTTCCTAATGCTAGACTATCTTACACCATAAATGATCAATTAGTGTTAGGATAACTAAGTCTTGAAGAATGGATAATTGCCTAGTTATAATGTGTCACTCTTGCTGTATTAATCCACTGCAATTAAACAAATAGTGCACAAGAAAAAAAGATGTGCAGATGTTCCTTTTAAATCTACTTAACAAGTTAGTGTCAAGGTCAATCTTCTGTCTTATTACTTAAGAGAATGCCAGATTGCGCTCTCTCGGTTTTAGAAGACCTCCGGTTTTTTAAAATGTATATCCTTAGTTTTCACTCCATCTGGTAGAAAGGGCTTCAAATGTTCTTAAGTTTTGATGAAAGAAATCAGAGGGACATAACGTCAAGACATATTGTTCTCTAACTTTTACGATGGACATGTGTTGCCATGCTAAATAAATTTAGAGATGTGAAGTATGAAACGTATTTATGGCAAACAAATAACTTCCGTTTCTCATAGATATGTAGGTCTAGTTATTTAGTGCTACTTGACAGGTGGGAATTACCTGTAAGTCTTTTCTAGACTACGGTTTTAAAAGCGAGGTCACAGGATTTAGCCAAGGCAAATGCATACCCTTCGAATACTACTTGGTAAAGCGTGTAGAGGACAGTTAAAGCACCTGAGGCCTGAAAAGAACAGACTTCCAAGACTTCAGATCACCAATTAAAAGCCCCCTAAAAGATATTTTCACTATTCCTTTTCATCTTATATACTTCCCTAATTTTCATTTTACCATTCCTATCTAAAAGGACCCTATGGCCAAAAGTCTTGGAAAAGAATCAAAGCCCCATTTGCTATGTGCTGCTAAATGCCTTAAGGAAATTTTTCTAACACATCAAACTTTTAGAATGTCTTTTTTTCCCTTGCTCTGAAAAGAGAATGAAATATGATCAGCAAGATGAAAGTTACTAGAACTGAGGGAAACCAAAATATAATGTCTGAGAGTTGACCTTCCAAGGGTAAATGTTTTCTAGCAAGGTTTGACTGACTTTCCCCTAAATAAACCAGGACTCGATTTTAACCCACAGCTCCCAAATGAGGAAAAGATCATCGAGACTTGCTCTCCCTCTTCCCGAACCACGTGATCCTCCAACCCCCATTCAATAGGAATGAGGTATACCAAAGTCTACTGCTCTGCTTTCTACCAAAAAGCTAAATATGATTAGTTATTTTGTATTAAACACTTAACATATATGTATTTTTCACTTCACAAAGGTCATTTCCTTTTGGTTGGTATGATATCATGACCTCTCTAGAGCTGCTATTTCAATTCCAAGGCAAGTCTTCAAATACGAAATAATCCCTCCAACATACTATGCCTCCGAGTATCTCTAACGACTTAGCAGTCCCTGGAAAATAAAGACAACGTGAGGTAAACGTACACAATGTCAGAATCAACCACAAATTCCAGTAAAGAGGTTTCATAATATAGAAACAAAGACGGTACACTTCTATAGAAGCTAAATGTTCATTCATTCATTATTTAATGAGTACCTATTATGTGCCAGGCAGGGGGTACGAAGATCTCAAAGGCACAAGAGCCTCTGTCTTGTGCTGGAGCCTGACAAACAGCCAATTACAATACAATGTGGAAAGGACAATGGTGGAAATGTGCACAGGTCCTGCCAATGCACTAGGAGAGCCTGGAGGAGACTGTGACACCAGGAAAAAAGATTTACTCTGTAAGATGGATTTAGGGGGCCTGCAAAGAAAAATGTGAAGGGAGAAATACCAGTTTTTCAAAGTCTTGATTATTAAAAAAAAAAAAAAAACACCCAAAAACCCAACAACCATTTTCTGAAGATGAAGATAATGTCACAGGAAACATTACCTATGAAATATACTCAGAACAGTTTTCAAACACAAAGAAACTCATTTGGTTGAGGAACGGAACATAACACACTACAGAATAAAATATTTTGGTATCTGAGTAAAGTCTTGAGGGAGGCACTAAGATTATTGAGGAAAAGTCTATGCTCTATGGCTTACATTATCATCTTTCAAAGAGAAGGTGAAGTAAGCTTTTAACACCGAGTTTACAAAATACCGCGTGATGATTGCAATTCATTTTCTCTGGCATGAGGAAACAATCACCCCGGTAACAACTGAGAATACAAACTACATTAGCCACAACTAAAAACAAGTAGCCAAAGAAATCTATTGTAATTCAACTGCGACAGTCTGTCTCAATAGCACACAGACGATATCCTGTATTTTCCATTCAGGATACTATGATTGTCCAGTCGCTCTCTTCTCTTCCGTACTACAACAAAAGCAAGAAAACATGTTTAAGTGTAAATGCCACCAGCGCAGCAATCGCTTACAAATAAATTCAGTAATACAACCAATGGTAAACAAAAGGTCTGCTCCTATTTTGAATAGTAAAAGCATATTCATGTTAAAAATAGGGTTAGAGAGAAACAATCAAATACCTGGAGAGAATCACAAGTTTTATAATTATGGTTGAATTCAAATTTATAGCTGGTGTAAGTTTCTAAGTAATGCCTTTTCATCACATCACCATTCTGTATTTAGCTTCTGCTCTCCAAATAAAGTAACGTGACTGAAACTGAATTACAATAATCTTTACTCAAAAGAAGCGATGCTCAAAGTGTACGCTCGACACCCGGAGCATCGGCATCACCAGGCAGCATGTCTGAAAAGCAAATTCCCAAGCCATACCTCAGCCTTTACTGGGGATGGGTCCCAGCAACCATGCCTCAGCCAGCATTCCGGGGGGTTCTAACGAGAGCAAAGTTTGAGAATCACTGCTCTAAAAGCCCCCTTTCTCAAGAGTGTTTTGTGTTCATGGACAAAATATTAAATTGACAAACTCTCTGTTCTCCAAATGAAAGTCATTCAGGTTATGTTCGCATCTCAGTTTTTCTTATTCCTTCAAAAGTTATGGAACTACATCACAATCCGAATTTGATCGTCTGCGTTTCCAAATAATTTGCTTTCATAAACCTGAATTTTAATGCTTAAACCTGAATTAAATGAAACAAAGACATTCCAGATGTCAGGTAGAAAGCTAGTTTTAATTCATTGGCGCTTTTATTCATTCATTCATGCATGTGTGCATGCATTTCTTCATTCACCAAACATCTCTGTTTAAATGGGCTCTTACTCTTTGAGCAAGTACTGCATGCTAACACTATGGCACCAAGAGCCTTACAGACTTACTACTAAATTGATCCTCGCAGTAACCCCAGAGAGTAGGCGCCATTATTGATCTAATTTTATGGATGAGAAAAACTGTATTAGGGAGATTAAAAAACTTACTCAGGCAATTCCTAAATGGTAGAGCCCAGACCCTAGCCAAAGGTCTCTCTCACACCAAATTACACGTTCTCAATTACCATTTGGACTTCCCTCCACATGTTCACATAGCCGTGCGTGGAGATGAACTTGGAACATATCTTCCCTCCCATCCAGAAGAGCATGCCATTGAGTCTGCCGCCACGTGCTTGCCTAAATTACTCAGATGGTGTCCCCTTTTCACATGAATTGGCTTTTCAGTCCCAATATAACTTCAGCTGAACTTCATATAAAACATTAGAACTTCTAAATTGGGAAGAACTATAATGATCATCTAAAATGTAGGGGATTTGGGGACCCTGAATGGCTCAGTCAGTAGAGCATGTGACTCTTGATCCCAGAGTCATAAGTTCGAGCCCCATGTCGGGTGTAGGGATTACTTAAAAATTAAACCTTTAAAAAATAATTAATTAAATGCAAGGATGAGTCAAATAAGTGGAGCTCTGGATTTTACTTCAGAACAATTCCACCTTGATCAGTTTTGTATGTTGGGATTCCAGGGAAGATTTCTTTTGTAGAAAATTTCTGCTGCTTAAAAATCAAGTATGAAGAGCAATGTACTTATAAATCCAAGCTTCTTATTTTACATATACGGACATTAAGGCTCTAGAAAACTCTTAATCTCAAGCCCAGGGCTCCTATCTCTGTCTGATGCTATTTCTCCTATGTTACATTTGTCCATGGGCTGGGTTCCTCTTAAAGAGCTTTAAAGACCTCTGAGAGCAGAATCTATCAAAATGGTAAAAAATACTAGAAGCCAAGACTGGGTCTACTTACAACCTTTTGGTTTACATAAAAAGGAGAATGAAGGAAGCCCAATGACTCTAAGTGACGTGCTATGACTATATCATAAAGAGTTGTCTAGGGGTGCCTGGGTGGCTCAGTCGGTTGAGCGTCCGACTTCGGCTCAGGTCATGATCTCACAGTCTGTGAGTTCGAGCCTCGCGTCAGGCTCTGTGCTGACAGCTCAGAGCCTGGACCCTGCTTCCGATTCTGTGTCTCCCTCTCTCTCTGCCCCTCCCCCACTCATGCTCTGTCTCTCTCTGTCTCAAAAATAAATAAACATTAAAAAAAAATTAAAAAAAAAAAGAGTTATCTAAAGAGTGCGGCTTCCCACTATTAATTGTTGATTCATGATAAATGCTAGATAAAAATTCCCCAATTCTGTTTGATTTATGTATGGCACAACATGACTTAAGGTAAGATCAAAATATGTGTTTTATTTCTCTTACTTAGATTCCCATTAATACATTAGATACCTATGCCATTAATAATAATAGAGTGTCATCATATTGACATTTTAGCAGGTCTACATTATTATGATTCACGGCCACCATAATTTCAACTTGAATCTCATCGATTAAAGTAAATTTGCTTTCAATTAGTTGCTTCAGTTTTACAAACAGTCAAAAATCTATTTTGGTTACAAGGACAGTCATAGGCCATATCACTCTAAGAACTGTCATAAAATATATCAAGATTGACCCCCTCATCCTGTAATTTATGCTTTTATGTAAAAATTATAGCATTCTGAGATGTATTCAAGAAATGTGATAATACAGGTAATTCATAATATCTAGACCTAGGCAGTTAGCAATCAAACTTTCCATTTAGATGATAAATAACCTGATTTAATTTTTCAAGGCAAAATAATTCAAGAGTAGAAATGACAGATGTTAGCAGAGATAGAAATTATATTCTTTCCTCAGGACAAGGTGTCTCGAGAAGGAGGGGAAAGAGCACAGGTCTGCATGGGCGAGGCTGTCATTATCAGGGTCATTACAGAGCCACAGCAGCAGGCTTCCACCTTCCGCATTTGGCAGGTCTGCTCTAAGTCACGCTGACTTGACGTTGTTCACTGGAATCAAAGATGAGGTTAAAGCAACGTGGCAAATAAGACTGAGCCCGTGGGGTGGTGCTCTGAGCCCATGTGGAAGACTACCAGTGTGATGTGCAGAATTTTCACCTTTCATGAATTCCAGGAAGAACACGAAACCAAAACACGACTAATGACAAGTTCATTACTTCACATCCAACATACATATGGCAAATAATTTTACGTGGCCTTTGCTAATTACATTTGGCAGAAAGTTCTTAGCAACACAAAAGGACAATCTACATGTCATGCACTTACTCTCTGTGATGCCAATAAAAATATAATCATTGCTGCCCACCAGGTAACAATTTGTCATTCTTGTTCTAAATCCTATTCAGTGGCCTGCAAAACTCTGTAATCCTGTAATGTGGAGAAGTGTGTATTAGGGAACAAGGACAGCTGGGAAGTTGGTCAAGGGGCTGAATCATCAAGGCAATCTGGAAATGTTCACTTAGTATGCACACCAAGAGAAGGAAAACTCAGGACATCAGCAGGGAAAAGGGGTAGGGCTCTTATGTAACTCAAAACCACCAAGCAGTTTCACTGAAAACAAGAAAAACGCAATAACTGCTAATGGTCATTTATTCTTACAAAACTATAGCCACTAGTGGGGAAAACAGAATTTTAAAAGAAATTCCATCTGGTGGCCTGCAATCAATACAGATCCTGCTCCTATCTCACTGGGCTTTCCTTTTCCTAAACTACTTAAGACATCCACCTCTCTAAATTTAACCAAAGAGGTGAAAAACCTATACACTGAAAACAACAGAAAGCTTGTAAAAGAAATTGAAGACGACACACACAAAAAATGGAAAAATATTCCATGCTCATGGATTGGAAGAACAAATATTGTTTAAACGTTGATACTACCCAAAGCAATCTACATATTCAATGCAATCCCTATCAAAATAACACCATAATTCTGCACAGAGCTAGAACAAACAATCCTAAAATTGGTATGGAACCAGAAAAGTCCCCAAATAGCCAAACCACTCCTGAAAAAGAAAACCAAAGCTGGAGGCATCACATCTGGACTTCAGGATATGTCACAAAGCTGTAATCATCAAGACAGTATGGTACTGGCACAAAAACAGACACTTAGATCAATGAAACAGAATAGACAACCCAGAAATGGACCCACAAACATATGGCCAACTAATCTTTGACAAAGCAGGAAAGAATATCCAATAGAATAAAGACAGTCTCTTCAGCAAATGGTGTTGGGAAAACTGGACAGTGACATGCAGCAAAATGAACCTGTACCACTTTCTTATACATACACAAAATTAACTCAAAATGGATAAAAGACCTAAATGTAAGACAGGAAGCTATCAAAATCCTAGAGGAGAAAGAAGGCAAAAACCTCTCTGACTTTGGCTGCAACAACTTCTTACTCAACATGTCTCCAGAGGCAAGGGAAACAAAAGCAAAAATGAACTATTGGAACCTCTCCAAGATAAAAACCTCCTGTATGGTGAAGGAAACAATCTGCAAAACTAAAAGGCATCCAACAGATTGGAAGAAGATTATGTAAATGACATATCAGATAAAGGGTTAGTATCTGAAATAAAGAACTTATCAAACTTAGCACGCAAAAAAACAAATAATCCAATGAAGAAATGGGCAAAAGACATGAATAGACACTTTCCAAAGACATCCAGACGGCCAACAGACACATGAAAAAATGCTCAACGTCACTCATCATCAGGGAAATACAAATCAAAACCACAATGAGATACCACCTCATACAAGTCAGAATGACTAAAATTAACAACTCGGGCAAAAACAGATGTTGGCAACGATGCAGAGAAAAAAACTTTTGCACTGTTGGTGGGAATGCAAACTGGTGCAGTCACTCTGGAAAACAGTATGAAAGTTTCTCAAAAAATTAAAAATAGAATTACAACCCACCAATGGCACTACTATGTACTAATCCAAAGGATACAGGTATGCTGTTTTGAAGGGGCACATACACCCCGATGTTTATAACAGTGCTATAGAGAAGCACCAAAGTATGGAAAGAGTCCAAACATCCACTGACAGATGAATGGATAAAGAAGTTGTGTAGGGGTGCCTGGGTGGCTCAGTCAACTAAGCGTCTAGCTTTGGCTCAGGTCATGATCTAACAGTTCATGAGTTCGAGCCCCGTGTCAGGCTCTGTGCTAACAGCTCAGAGCCTGGTGCCTGTTTCTGATTTTATGTCTCCCTCTCTCTCTGCCCCTCCCCCGCTTGTTCTGTCCCTCTCTCAAGATAAATAAACATTAAAAAAACTTTAAAAAAAGATGTGTACACACACACACACAAACACACACACACAGGAGTATTACTAAGCAATGAAAAAGAATGAAATCTTGCCATTTGCAACAACATGGATGAAACTAGTGTATTATGCTAAATGAACTTAGAGAAAGACAAATATCATATGACTTCACTCATGTGGAATTTAAGGTACAAAACAGATAAACATAAGGGAAGGGAAGCAAAAATAATATAAAAACAGGGAGGGGGACAAAACATAAGAGACTCTTAAATACAGAGAACAAACTGAGGGTTGCTGGAGGGGTTGTGGGTGGGGGGATGGGCTAAAAGGATAAGGGGCATTAAGGAAGACACTTGTTGGGATGAGCACTGGGTGTTATATGTAGGGGATGAATCACTGGATTCTACTCCCCAAATCACTATTGCACTACATGCTAACTAACTTGGATGTAAATTTTTAAAAACAAAATAAAAAATTTAAAAAAAAAAAACCTTTCACCTGCCAGGTCTTTGCAATCATTACTCTCCACTTTCTAAAACCTCAGTGGTAGCCCTGCTGTTACTCAAACATGCTGCCCTGATATTTAAGGCCTGGATTCCAGCTTTTTACCTGATTCTGACAGGAGTTTCGGTATGTACATTTCACTTTAAAAATATCTAAAACCAGGTTCTCTCAAAGTTTTCTTGAAAAGTAATTTGAGGGGTGCCTCGGTGGCTTAGTCGGTTAAGTGTCCAACTTTGGCTTAGGACATGATCTCACAGTTCTTGAGTTTGAGCCCCGCATTGGGCTACATGCTGACAGCTTACAGCCTGGAGCCTGCTTTGGATTCTGTGTCTCCCTTTCTCTCTCCCCATCCCCAACTCACGTTCTGTCTCTTTCTCTCTCAAAAGTAAATAAACGTTTTAAAACGTTTTAAAAAATTAAAAAAAAAGAAAAGTCATTTGACACTCTTGAAGACCTTTCTCCCATCTCTCCTTAGAATGTGTTAATATACAAGAGCAACACGCTTTTGTTCTTCAGCATCTGTCTGGTAGATCACTCACTTATTCGTTCCTTTATTCATTTGTTTGAGAAACATTACTGAGTGTTATGATAGCCCGGGCCCTGTCCTGGATACTGGGGTTACAAGAAGGGAATAATACAATTCCTACATTCAAACAACCCTAGAACAAAGACAAGCGTGTGACTAATTAGAATACAACTTAAAGGCCATATGTGATATGGAACCCAGGTACTTTGGAAGCTAGAGGAAGAAGTTATATTTGAGAGGATGATTCTGTGTTTGTAGTGGGGGAAAGGGATGTTGTTCAAGAGAAACTTTAAAGGTTCCTCAAGGAGATGTGTCTTGAAAGACAACCAATACCTTCTCAAGCAGGCAAACTGTAGAAGGTACAAAAAGGCAGGAAGAAGTAAAGAGCAGAGCCAATTGGAGAACAGAGATGAGCCCAATGGCAGGCACATAGGTGAACACGATGGTGAGTAATCAGATCAGCAAAGAGCGATGCAAAAGAAAAGAAACACTGGAAATACGGCTAATATTCTCCATGCTTAAGTCTGGTTAAGGAACACAGAAGTGTTTTTCTTTGTCACTTGAAAAAAGAAAGAGGAAAAAAATAAAACTGAAACGTTCCCCCTCCTAAGAGGTATTTGTAGGGTAAAGTAAAATCCATGGAATTTTATGGAAAATTAGCCAAGGGGAATGATGACTCCACCTCTGAGGTTCTTACTCATACTGAAATACACAAGTTAAATGAAAATCAAATCTGTGGTTAAGAAGGAATTTCCCCCCCTTGGTCACAGTGGCAAGAATCTTGAAGGGTTTTTTGGTTGTTGTCGATCTCTTCAATTTACCAGAGCACTTCTTACGAAATATCCATGTTTCCATGTAATGTCAAAGAGATCAAATGTAAAACATGATGCAATTCTATGCTTTTTCCTCAATAATTACTTAAATTATTTTTCTTGGACAGAAACAGGCATCCGTAGTTTGGTTGACAGCACCAATTTGCCATCTTGTAAGAGAATAATTTTGAAACTTTAGGTTCCATGCCCACAGGCATAAAATAATTGAAAAAGAAGGATGTGGTCTTGGATTCTGAATGGATAGTCCCCTGTTACTTAACAATCTGGAGCAGAGTTGGTCCTTCTGGTTTGTGGCTTAATTCAGGATAATTATATTATCTCAGGTATCCTGTGTCTCTATCCCTTTCGCTTCCTTATTCCTAGGGAGCTCTGAATGTATCATTAATTTTCAGTGTTACTGAAAACATCCCAACAAGTGCCCTTCTTAATGCCCGTCACCCATAACACTTTACTACCTAGGGTAAAAAGAGAAATTAATTTCTTCTTAGCCACAGGCACTAAGTTACACAGAGAATATATACAGGTAAAAGGAAACTGTTGTTTCTTCTCATTCTCTGCTTCATATGGATCTTTTATTTTTAAACGTATTCATGCGGCCTCACATTTAAACTGAATATTTATTTTGTTTTTCTATAGCTTTGACTTCTCCGATTTTTTTTATCCCTTTTATTACTATTCCATCACTAGCACCTGGAACAGTCAGTCTCTCGCACACTGTGCTCAAGATATATATTTATTGAATGAATAAATCAAAAACATTCACTTACTCACTAATCTTACATCCATAATCTTACTTTAAAATGTTCTGAGAACTTTTGTAATGGCTTGTCATCTTGCCCCCAGAAAACGTCTTTGGGCTTCTCTTTTACTTAGAGTTCTGATGCATATATTTTGTCACTCTCTCAAAGGGGATGACACATTTCTGCTTTTGCCTGCCTTAGGCAAAGCTTCGTGGTTATGTCCAAAGACCTCTACTTAAACCTTTCTTCCAATTCAAATTTAATACAGTTTGATATTCCCTTTAAAATACAGTTAACTCTTTCTTTTCTTTTAATCTTTTACAACCAAATCAAATTAAGGGTAATTTTCTTATTTCATACAATCTCTGAGAGGTACTGAAATCTCATTTTGTGTATTAACTTTGATAGAACGAAGCATTCTCTTCTGTACGTATTCAAGAAAAGGTGCCAAAGTGATCTTTTCTTATCACCATACTGACACTACCTCCCCTAATAATTTTTTATTATTATTTTTTGTTTTAACCCAAGTTAGTTAACATATAGTGTAATAATGATTTCAGGAATAGAATTTACTGATTCATAACTTACACATAACACTGAGTGTTCATCCCAACAAGTGCCCTCCTTAATGCCCATCACCCAGTTACCCCATGCCCCACCCAACACCCCTCCAGAAACCCTCAGTTTGTTTTCTGCATTTAAGAATCTCCTGGGGTCCTGGGTGGCTCAGTCAGTTAGGCATCTGACTTCGGCTCAGATCACTATCTCGCAGTTAGTGGGTTCAAGGCCCATGTCAGACTCTGTGTTGACAGCTCAGAGGCTGGAACCTGCTTCAGATCCTCTGTCTTCCTCTCTTTCTACCCTTCCCCCACTTGTGCTCTGTCTCTCCCTGTCTCTCAAAAATGAAAAAACTTAAAAATTCTTTAAAAAAAGAAAAAAAGACTCTCTTATGGTTTGTCTCCATCTCTGTTTTTATCTTATGAGTGAAATCATATGATATTTGTCTTTCTGTGACTGACTTATTTTGCTTAGCATAATACACTGTAGATCCATCCATGGTGTTGCAAATACTGTCTCCCTTCTTAAAAATCTTTCAATTTCTGGGGCGCCTGGGTGGCTCAGTCGGTTAAGCGGCCGACTTCGGCTCAGGTCATGATCTCACAGTCTGTGAGTTCGAGCCCTGCGTCGGGCTCTGTGCTGACAGCTCGGAGCCTGGAGCCTGCTTCAGGTTCTGTGTCTCCCTCTCTCTCTGACCCTCCCCCACTCATGCTTTGTCTCTCCTGCTCTCAAAAATAAATAAAAACATTAAAAAAAAATTAAAAAAAAAATCTTTCAATTTCTGTCTTGGATAAAGGCTTTCATAATGTGGCCAGTTTTATATTTTTACTCTATTTATGTTTCTTATTTGAGCAAAACACTAATAACTTATTACCTTCATCAGATTTACTCAGATAACTGTAAAAAAATTTAGATTACCCAAACATCCATATACTCTTATTAATTTATTTAATTTTTCCAACTACTTTTAATTGTTTCCATGTACAATAGTAGAAAACTCAATAAATTATATATCTTCTAATATTAAGATATTCCTTTACTTAGTTTATAGAAGAATTTTTTTTAATGTTTATTCTGAGGGAGGTAGGGAGGCAGGGAGAGAGGAAGAGACAGAGAGAGAGAGAGAGAGAGAGAGGCAGAGAAAGGGGAAAAGAGAATCCCAAGTAGGCTCCATGCTGTCAGCACATAGTCCGATGTGGGGCTCAATCTCACAAAGCATGAGAGCATGACCCAAGCCCAAATCAAGAGTCAGAACTGAGCTGACCCACAGGCCAAGTTGAAGGATATCTATAGAAAGCCTTTACTGAAGAGGAGAAAAGCAACAACAATTCATTATTTCAAAAACCGCAATCATTCTTATCTTTTAATATTATTAATTTTGCATAAAAGGTGCTGAGTATGTCTTCCAAAAAATACCATTCTTATCACTATCCAAGGACCTCAGTCGGGCTGGAGGGGCCTGCTGCTTTGCCAACTTTTTTTTTTTTTTTTTTTTGCTCTGTTTTAAGACCTAGCACCATCTGGTGTCACTCAAACTATCAAACTTTATTTCACATTTTAGTATGAATCTCAGCTCCCCTTGGTTATGCTCACTGACCGGCAATGATGCTATGTGGGCTCAACAAAATCCTCCAACAACATGTGAGGTGTTTGCAAGTTATAGAACAGTCTCTTTATTGATGACCCAGCATTACATGGTGCTTGATATGCCTGCCTAGAAATATGCTTAACCGTCTGATGAGACACCACTGTAAACCGTTGCTCAGGAAAAAACAGGCAGAACAAGGTCAGCAGTAGAAAAAAAAACATAGGATGCACACTCTTTGACCCAACAGTTACAATCTCAGGAACTTATCTAAGGAAATAATCAAAGATTGCAGTGTTTGTAACAGGTAAAAAAAATTGCCAACAACATAAATGTTCAATAATAATGTTTCTTTAAAAGTTGTAGTACATCAATATCATAGAATTCAATTAAATTTTATACATGGAATGGAGAAATTTATTTATTGATATGAAAAACCAAATGATTTGATAGATGAAAAAAAAAGCAGGTAACAAAATCGCATGACTCTTTTGTTAGAAAAAAATTTCAAAAAACACAAAATATTCTAAGTTGAGATATCGAAAATTAACAATGGTTATATTTCAGTTTTGGAATCACAGGTAATAGTTTTCTTCTGTGCTTTTGTCTACAAATTTAATTTGTTAACCCCAAATGGCAGTGTTTATTCTCTTCTCTCCACTGAAGTATGATTTGGTTTTAAGTTCTGATTGAAATAAGATGACATTTTTTTAAAAAAAAGAAGCCCCTACCTGAATATCAGTCAATTTGTCCAAGATCCGGCTTGCAAGCTTAGGACCATTCTCCATAGTTGGGATGTGTACAGTCTATGAAAGAATATCACAGGCACGATAATTGGAGGATACCCACGTATGAACAAGTAAGACACTCGACAATTCTACTGTAGCAAGACAATCCCACTGAAATAAGGAATGGTACTATGATAACTTGATCACATAGGGCAGCCCCTTATGCCAAAGACTGTTTTCTATTCTGAATTTGAATAAAAACAAACTAGCCAATGAAGGTTTGTTTCTTGCCTACCAACTGATGCTAGGGCACAGTTGGTTTATATGCTGGTCTACAGGTTGACTTGAGGAACCAAAGAGAAGCTAGGGACACCTAAAATACTGGCTAATCATAAAGAATCCAACCTCTTTCAGGATCCTGAGAATTTATAGGGTGAATGATTGGCTTTGTTACCTAATTCTTCTGACAGGAAATGAGAACTCAAAAACCTTTTGCCACAAATTAAAGCAAGTTATCGCAGGGACATATATTAAAGCAAGTCTATGCCTTCATAAAAGGGGCTTCTAAACCTATGTCTGTTTCAAGTCAAACCTCCACAATGCTGGAGAGCATTGTTACATTGGGGGCTGAGAGATTTCCTGCCCCTAAATTACATTTGAGTCATGCCCATTCCTGCCTGGCTGGTTTGCGGGCTTTTGATAGTCTGATTTTAGTAGATAGCCCACCCTGTCACTTTTCTTCTTATGCTCTTTAGGATAATAGGATAATTAGATGTACCTTTGGCTCTGAATACCCTGTGAAACAAGACAACTAAAAACAATGTTGAGCTTTATAAACTTCTTATTTCTAGACGTGAAATAATTGTACTTAAATAAAAACTTCATGACAACTTTAGTTCATTAAAAAAGTGGACCAATAATGCATTTACCTAGATACTACAATAACAAAATGCAAAACAGTAGCTTTATAATCAGTAAAAGTATTGATACATAATAAAATAATTCTCTCTTGAAACAGCCAATCTGTAGATGGAATCCTGTCAAAAGCCACTCCTTACAAGCAAGTTAGAAAATCTCAAGCAATGAAGTAGCCACCATTAAAATCCGAAAAGAAAAATCACTTAGGAAAAATAATTATTTTATTTGTTTTAAATTTAAAAACCAATCAAATTTGTATTTAATATGATTAAGCTTGGCCAATTCATATCCTAAGAATAATACCCACATGTCTTTAAGCTATAAAGACAGATGATGATGTTAAATATTCAAGCTTTGTGATAAAGGGGAAAGAAAAAAAACAACAATCCCAAAAAACAAAAACCAAAAACAAAACCACCACCATCACTACCAGCACCACCACCAACAAAACTAACAAAAAGAGTGGAACTATATACCACATATAAAATCAGACTAATTCACTGGGAGGAGAACATTTTTTTTTAATGTTTATTTATTTTTGAGAGAGAGAGAGAGAGATACAGACAGAGCATGAGCGGGGGAGGGGCACAGACAGAGAGGGAGACACAGAATCTGAAACAGGCTCCAGGCTCTGAGCTGTCAGCACAGAGCCTGATGCAGGGCTCGAACTCGGGAACGGTGAGATCATGACCTGAGCCAAAGATCGGGCGCTCAACCGACTGAGCCATCCAGGCGCCCCGAGAACATTTCTTCCAATCAAATGATTGAATTCATTTTGGAGGATTTTAGTAGGTGTACCAACTTGGCCAAATTAACATTTTTCATAAAATGGTCTAAATAGTAATAACAACAACAGCAGCAATAATAATAATAAGTGTAAGAGTTAATGATTCAAATGAATTTTCCATTACTGTTTGCTATTATTACTCTAGTAGTTTGAGAGTGCTTTTAGAAACTAGAAACTGAGGGGCGCCTGGGTGGCTCAGTCGGTTAAGTGTCCGACTTCAGCTCAGGTCATGATCTCACAGTCTGTGAGTTCAAGCCCCGTGTCGGGCTCTATGCTAACAGTTCAGAGTCTGGAGCCTGTTTCAGATTTTGTCTCCCTCTCTCTGCCCCTCCCCTGCTCATGCTTTGTCTTTACTGCTCTCAAAAATAAACAAACATAAAAAAATTAAAAAAAAAAAAAGGAAACTAGAAACTGAAATCTAACTACCTGTAGAACCTTCCTAGCGATCTGAAATCAAGAAATAAGAATGGAAGCTTCTTGGCACATCTCCAATCCCTAAATTGACATAAAGCAGATGTGATCCATTTCCAAGGACAAAATGGACTCCCTCCCATACTGGAGCTAACATAAAATCTCTGGAAAGATGAGATTAAGTAATTTGGTAATACAGGTTCATTGGGACAAACTGTAAGATTATTAAAAAAAAAATCCTTTGCATCTTAGGTCCAACTACCATTTCATTTATACGTTTAAAGAATTAAATAAATGATAGGCAAATGCTTGGAAATGACAGGAGGTGAAGAAATCGTCTCTTACCTCACCCTTGTACAGTATATCAGAAACTGGGCAAACGACGCAGGCTGTACCCGAGCCAAACATCTCCCTCACGCGGTTCCCCTCCAGGGCTGTTGTCAAATTGTCCATGGTGAGGTACCTCTCCGACACCTTAAATTCACCCTGTTTGGAATATAAAAAATAGAAATATTAATATTCGCAAGGGAAAGGCATGCAAGAAAAAAAGCCCTGCAGTATTTAACCTTTCTACTTGGCACTCTGAATGAACCCAAATCATGTGAGAATCGTCCTCTGAGGGAAAGCTGAAAAGAGCACCACCAAGTTACTGGGAAACACGCTGAGGTGTTAAGCAATCTACTGAGGTCACAGCATCGCTGAAGGAGATTATCAGAGGAAGATGATCAGAGTATAAAGTAAGACCATCACTACAAAATACATGGTATATTTTAATGCATGTCAGCTGTTTTGGCATCTTATTTGTTGCCATGCTTAAAGTCTCACAAGATAAGGCACTCCCAGTGCTACTTAATGTGTATTCTGCGTTAACAGTGTCTTGAACCCTATTTATCATAAAAGAGAACATATTCTTATATAATATTAATAATTATAGTTACTGTTTAGTCAGCACCCGTCGCATGCCCACTTCTCTCATTTTTAAGGTGGGTATTATCATCCTCATTATACAGATGAAGAAATTAAGGTTCAAAGGGAGGCTAAGTGACATCTCTAAATCTACGTAGCCAGTAACCGGTAGAAACTGAATTTGAACTCAAGTCTGATCTGACTGGCTCTAAATTTCCTCCTCTCTCGACTAGGTCTTTTATGGAGTGAAAACACAGACTGAGTTTAACTGTCTGAACTATTTAGTTATTTTAAAACACTGAAAGTATATTTGGACTTTGAGAAGTTGCATGGGATGTTTCTTTTTTTCCCTCGATTCACTGATTGAGTTGTCATTTTAGCGGAAATCCCCTTGTTTCTCTTTAGTACCCTATTGGGTGGAGTTTCACCACAGAATTGTTGGCATAACCTCACCGACTTCTGCTGAACAATTTGAACATTTTATTTGCTCAAAGATAGGAAATTGGGGGGAAAAAAGCTGATGCCTTTAAGCTATCTGCTTAAATGATCTGTTTACAACTCATTCCTTGATCTGTTTAATTCTCATTCTTTTACGTTAGTGGTTAAAGTTCAAAGTTTTTCTAATCTTATTTAAAAAAAATCTATCCATCCTTTGTTGGCCTTAATTTTTTTTAAGGAGAGTATTTTTTTTAAAACTCATAGACCCACAATAGATAAAAAAATGACATTCACAGCCCTTGGCAAGACTCGAAATATTAGAAGAAGGCATCATGCTGGAAGTATAATTTGGAAGAGCAGGGAAATGTGCCTTCAATAGAAATATGGTTTTTTGCAAGTTTCAGTTTATCTCAGGCTGGAATTTCAATTATGCTGTTCGAAGGTAAATAAATAAATAAATAAATTCCAGAAAATCAGCCAAGGTAACTGAAAACAAGATGAGCTCAGTGTTTGGAAAAGAAAAAAAAAAAAAATCTCTCGTAAATAAACAGAATTGTTTTTCCTCTGCTCACCCTTACTTATCTTTGGACAATTTCCCCTGTCTGGCAAGTAATGGTAACCCCCCACATGCCTCTTGGCATTTATGCCTTACTGTTTTAAAATAGCTTTTAAAATAAATTACAGCTAAGGAGTCAAGGAAAAACTTCCTCCATAATAACCTATTTTTCATGCTAGCAAATCATTAGTGTGGGAAAGCATTTCCACTTGCAACTTGTCATCAAACCTTCTGTACTTGGTTGATTTCTTTCTTTAATAAAACAAAAATTACTGAGCTTCAAAAATACATCTTTCCAACTGCAAACATATTTAGGACAGGGCAAGCTGTTTGAAATTATACCAACAGTTTGTAAATGTCATGCCCAATGTGCCAGCCGGCATGTGGCAGTTGGGTCTTGTCTACTTCAGGGTTTTGTAGAATTATTTATAGCACATTTCCTTTATTTCCAAAGCTTTTTCCAGAGAAAGTATGCTAGTCCTCTCCTAGATAATACGTGCATTTCTAAACAATTGTCCTATTAATACTGTTTGACCACAGTATGCTCGAAGTCTTTTCATGTCCCTTGGAGACCATTTGAACACATGGGTCAAAAGTTCCATCCAAGAACCTTTGCCAGATAACCAACTCATCCAATATTCATCTTGAGTATGTTATAAATGTCATTTCAATACCAAATGGTTTAACATGCTTGCCTGTGCCACACGGATCAAAAACTCTACTGAAAACAACTACATTTGCTTGAGTGTTTTGACTTTAAAATAAGCATGTATGTGAATTGGGGAGGACCGGGGGCAGGAAGCAGGGAGAAAAAAGGCAGCCAAGCTAATAATGTTATGTTAGTAAACATTTATATGTCAGTAAAATTCTTTAATTTCTGTGACTAGCATGGTTACACCGGAATAAGCAGAGGAAGGGAAGAACTACAAGTTATTGCAATTGGAAACAACACACATAGGTTTGAAAAGTTCAGGACTGGTGAAACGGAAGCACATGAAGTGTGCTTAAACCAGGTAAGTTGGTACGAGACACTTGCTACAGAGCTTGAGATTAGCACTAGAATACTGCTTCATTGGGATAACTTGCCAAACTTTTCTCTTTGCCCTTCCTATACACAATACTTATTCATTGGTCTTACCAAGACAGTCCGTCTAGAAGAGTTCTTTCCACTCAAGTTAAGAGTTAAAGATTAGATAACACTGCATGGAACTATAGAATATTATTTCAACACTAAGACAGGCTTATTTTGATGACTTTTTGTTTCATGCGTATAAAGTGGTTCATGTGAAAGGCACCCACCCACTTGCGTGCCAGGTCCAGGATGCTCTGCCTCGTCACTCCTGGAAGAATGATGCCATCTAGCGGAGGAGTTGCCAGTTCTTCTTCTGTCAAGTAGAAATTGGAAGATTTTCAAACTTTAACTACATTAGCCGCGCCTTCTATCAACGACCATTTTTAAAAATTGTTTCCGGCAACTTTGCTAGTAATAAACATGAGGACGATGCCACTGTTCTGCATTGTCTACCTCCCCAAACTGATTCACACTTCAGGTAGATCTTCATTTAAAAAAAAAGAAGAAGAAGAAGAAAAGAAGAACACAGGGCACTCATCTAATCATCTTCCATTTATCCTTAACTAGGAAAAACTGAGATGATGTTCATTAACAAACAGTATGAGGAAAGTTCGGAAGTCAAAATTTACCTTAGAGGATTAACACTGGCTAGTAATTGGAATCATGTGGATAGATCTTACTCAGGACACCGGTCATTACCAAAGCATGCAAGAATACAGTGGAGGAACCCAGCCTCAAGCAGTGTGTATGCCTATTCAGGTTGGTCACTGCTTCCAGACTGCCCTTCCAAGTCAAGTCACTATCTACAGTGATTTTCAAACCTGGAGGCATATCCACATCAAATACGGGAGATGTTGATGGCACCCTTTGAGATTCAAATGTTAATAGACTCAGGATGGGATCCAGTATGTATGCGGCTGACAAAGAAAAAAGAAGAAAAAAAGAAATCCAGAACCCAAAACAAAACTCCATGGGTGATTCACAGACAGCCAAGGTGAGACACTGGTCATCTCTGAGAATGATCACACGCACTTCTACCAACACTGGCATGACACTGGAACGACACTGGCATGATGATCTGTCCACAAGAGTCTGCATGATGTGACAACTACACAGGCTCTCGTTACAGAAGTCTCTGACGCTCAACACTCTCTTCTCCTCCCCACATCTGGCACCCAGGAATCTAAATCTAGTAAGAAATTTAAACCTTGAATCACTTTATAAAGATGTTGAACCTTGCAGCAGACGTGTTACTTAGCGTGTGTTTGGAGAGGAATATACCGGGCATGCTTCAGAGGATCACCAGGTAGCAAAAAACCGCAGAAATCACGCTGGTATCTTTAAGTTCCCCGAAGCCATTTTATTTTCATTTGTTTAAAAGATTTTATTTTTAAGGAGTCTCTGCACCCAACGTAGGCCTGGAACCCACAATCCTGAGATCAAGGATCACAGGCTCTACCAACTGAGTCAACCAGGCGCCCCACCCCCAAGCCATTTTAGGCAGTTCAAGAGGACTTCAGAAGTCACCTCATACAATCCTTACTTTACAGAAGAAAACAGAGGCTATGCAAACATAAATGAGTTGCAAGATTGGTGACGCTGGGGGACAGTCAGGATCAGAACTTAAGTGTCCCAACACTGGGGCCACTGTCCTTTCTTTTTATATACTGTGGTCTGGGCTCACCTGCTCCACTGTTGTTACCTCAGACGTCCCCAGCAAGCAAGCTGTCTGGAAGACCAAAACTCTATATTCATTCCTGTGTCCCCAAAACTTGGCATTATGCCTGGCCTAGGGTGGCATGTAATAAGTGTTTCTGAATAAAAAAAATAAATGAATAATCCTCTTTGCAAGGAGACAGCAGAATGATTTTTTTGAAGTTTGTTTCTAAAAATCATCTGCTGAAAACTGCTTTCTGGAAAGGAGAAAATTTGTTCTTGGCAATGTTCTTAGGGCTACTCTTTGTCATGTTTAGAAGTGTTGATCTCAAAATAAACCTGTGTTTTGCAATACTAGCTAGCTGGATACATAAGTGGAGGGATCCCTATGTGTGTGTATGTCCGCACACACACACCCCACACATATAGACAAACATACTTCCAGGGCCTCCGAACTGGACCTTCCCTGAAGTTTGCTGAGCTCTAAGGCCATATAAAGTTAAATAAAAACAGCGGCCTCGCATGTGCAAGTACAGTTTTGTGGAATATACTTAACACCCAAAACTGTAACCACTAGCCTAAGGTCAAGACACAGAACATCTGCTTCTCGGGTTGCCAGACAGAGATGATGACATGACAACATTTGGGTGAGAAATATTCATTTTCCTCTGCAACCACAAACATGCTTACAAGAGCCAGAACTAGCTCCAGATTGCCCAACATGAGGAAAACAGAGCCTACAAATACAACTTGTTTTTGACAAAGAAATCATTTTTAGGAGATGAAGAATTTAGAAGCAATAACGGCAGGAGTCATCCGTGACATCCCGAAGTCAATTTCTAATAAAAACCAGGAATATGGATTTGTATGAGCGCCCAAACACCATCAGCACAATTATTATTTACTCAACAAATATATATTATTGAGGTAGGCACCAGTTGGCATATCTATGTGCTATGAATAAAGCAGTGAACAAAACTGATATAATCCCTATTTACTTTCTAACAGGTAGAGGCAAACGATTATTATGTTAAATAGTATGTTAGACTATGGAGAAAAAAGGAAAAGAGAGAAGGTAACGGGGAATGCTAGGGGTCATAGGAGAGGAAATTTACAATTTATTACAATGCTCGAAGAAAGCCTTACTGAAAATGGGGTAAGTGGGCAAAGACTTGAAAGCAATGACAGAGCAAGCCACGCCCACATCTGAGGGAAGTTTGCTCCAAAGTCTGTAAATGCCTGTCTGAGAGGCTCATGGGGCCTGAGCAGACTGAGCGACATCAACATCCACTGTCATGATCATTTTCCCAGACTAACTCTAAACTCAACCACACAACTGGGTCTTATTCTCAGGATAGCTCCAGAGTCCAGTGCAAGGTAATAAAACCATTTGTCCCAACAGTGAATAGCAAATGTGTATGTTAAATGACTCACCAACACACTAAAACAGAGAATCAGTGCCGTGTGATCTTACTACGAGGGTTGCTGTTACTAGAGCCAAAACCACATGAGTCACAGGCCAAGTGCCACAGATAGTTATTGGGCACAGCACTGTGCGGTGAACATAGATTATCTATTTTATACACCTTTCTGGAATAGCCATCTTGTCCCAAAGGGGCAGTGAGTGTGGGTGCTCATAGAAGAAAGGTAAGTTTTTACTGAAAGAACTCTGCTCACACCTCCGATAAGTAAAGTTTGTGAAAATCAATATTTTGTTGATTTTTCAACTCATTATTCTTTATATTTTCCTAAAGCCACATGGTAAAAATCAAAGTCGAAGTAGAGTCGGAGTCTTCTTTTGTTTTCAGCCCGAAGGTTATTCCTTACATGCTACTGACTTCTCTCATGGTACTGGCCAAACATTTATTCCATTTCTTTCCCTCTTACTTCAAATTTTATTTGATCTGTTAGGTGAACACACTCAAGCTGAAAGAGCATTAAAACTAAAGCTATCTCAGGCAACCATAATGTGAATAGCAACTCTTAAGGTCTTGTGTATTTTCTAAAAGTCGAAAGACTCATGGCTCATTTCTATTCTGACCTTTAAAAGCTATGGTGGAAATGGTTCATGATTATTGTTTGGATAAGGGGTAATTTTTCACTAGGACAATTTTCTTATGTTCCTGGTTAAATCAGGGAGCTCTGATTCAAACTGTACTTAAATCTTGACATCTCCCATCCACAAATAATGATGGTACCACTTCTGTATGACGTAATTGTTTTTGTTTAGGGTTGTGTGGTTTTCTTTTTTTTGGAGAGGGGGCAAGGGCATTGGAGTGGGCAAGTGGTGGGAAGAATGAGTTGAATCAATCTCTTTTCTTCTAAATATAGACTGCAACATTCGCTGCCATCTTTCAAGCATAGCTTTTGATGTGTGTCATATGCAATGACTCAAATTTAGAAATCACGAATATTTCAGTATAAATTTTGTTTTTAAGTAGTGCCAAGTATAAACAACAGGAATGGAAGAATCAGCATGACCTGTATCTGGCTTTTCAGATGCCAAGGATTACCAATGGTCAACCCTAGGACAAGGTGTACTCGCCACACCTTCTGTTTATTCACCTCTGACTGGAATATAAGGCTCATCTTACTAGTCTCTGCAACTAATGCTCAAATTGGTGCATAGCTCTGAAGTCAGCCACATCTGAATCACCATTTTCCTCTATTAGTAGCCAACAAACAAAAGAGCAATAGAAGTTACTGTAGCTACATTAAAATAAAACTAAAATTTTTAATTTAAAATTAAAATTTAAAATTTTAATTGAAATGAACACTCAGACTTTATAAGTATTTTACAATTTATTTTCCTAGTCTCTACACTCAGTACTGGAAATGAACAGGCTAAGAACATAAACAAGCCTAAAAAGATAGTTAAAAATTTTTTTGACTATTAAAATTGTAATGGAAATAAATGCAAATATCTATATTTTTCCCCATGATTGGGCATTTAATCCAATACCATTGATATTGCCAACACTTCACTAAACCTCTATGGTTTCTTCCAACTAATTAAAATTAAAATTAAAAAAAAAAAGAAAAGAAAGATAATGGGCATTCAAGATACTTTAGGTAATAACAGAAATACTAATTTTTATAGTAGATACATATTAACAGTCTTGAATGGACCAGAATCTAATTAAATACAGTCCTAAAAGGGATGAATTTGTCCTTAAAAAGAGTGTGTTTTAATCAAATTGAGCTCCAGAGTAAATCTGGAAGGCTCCTGATGTATTTTCAAAATTTGTAGAAAGGGCATCAGTTTTTAAAAGACTTCTAGCAAGAGAATACACTAAGCCTCGTATCAGTATGAGTAGACAATGCTTGTTATTACATTTTATACACATAGTATATGGTGAATTGATCTGAGACCTTATCCAAATCCCAGGGATTTCAGATAGAAAAGCTGTTAAGAAGATGGCAGAGGGGATAAGGCTACAAATCTTCAAATCATGGAGATATGAATTCCTTAAGTTGGCATCTCAATAATAAGCACATCTAGAGCCAAAAACTAAAATCAAACCCTTTCTAAATTCTGTAAAGTTAAACTCGTGTCTACTTCAACAACAAAAGCACAGTAGTCCTTAGCCTTTGGACTCGTGTTACTTATTCCTCGCTCTAAAGTCCTAGTTCTCATCCTTCCAGCCCTATTGAAAGTGAGTGACAAAGAGCAATGAGCTGAAATCTGAGTGAATTACCTCCATCTTCATTTATCCAGTAAAGAAAAAGATTCATAGTTCCAACTTCAGTTATCTGATGATCCTCTCCATACAGCCACAGAACTTGCTGACAGCCGTTTTCCACTGCTTCGCACTGGGCAAAAAGGGATGAGCCATAATTCCTTTTAAGAAAGAGGAAACATATTGATTATGAATATACCACCCCCTCATCTTTGGTACTGATCTGCATATTCATGTAATCAATGCACATCTTTATGTGTGCATATACACACACATACATATGTACGCATATATATTCTCTAGTTAACTGCATAACATTAAACGAAAACTCATTAGAGAACCTAAATGATCTAATTGCACTCATTTGAGAAAGAACACAGCAAAATACTCACTTTAAAAGTAGAGATAATGAAAACAGAGGTAAATGGCTAAGTTAATGATAACAGTTAAAAGTTATTAAGTATTTTTCATGTTCCAAGCAACTATCCTTGAATTATTTCATTTAAGTCTCACACCAGTACTATGAGTTAGCCAAACTTGTATCAGATAACATTAAGCAGCAGAGCACGACGCAGTGCTCTTAGTTGAGACCTTTCAATATGTCCAAGAAACAGCTAATGCCCAATGTCTAAATTCTCCAAAGGGTGGGATAAACTGTTAAAACCCCTGATTTTAGCCAAAAGTAGTCTAAAAGCACATTTTTCTCACTGTGCACTATTCATCTTAGATTATTCAAAATCAAAGGAAGATAGCACATCTTCCCAGGATAGCAGTTTAATTTAATAATATTTAAATGTATTATCTTTTATTAAACTTAAATGAGAAAATTATGGAGAATATTACAAAATATAGATGAATGTTTTAGATAAAACGTAAAAGTCCTCAAATAAATGTGATGCTTGCTTGCCTCCCTAAGCCCCTGGTTGTATAATTCACTTTCCTGGGCTTTCACAGGACACTAGCAAACAAGTTTGGGAAGCACTACCATATGACAGTCAGGGCTTGGAAATAAACCCTAAACCCGTCCTTGGATTATGACGCCCCCATACAAACAAACAGAAACAACCAAACAAACAATAACTACTACAAAGCATTAATGTCATATTCCACAAAATACCCACCTAGGCCTTTTAAATTAGTTCTTTTATATCTGGTCAAGATCAAAATGTCTAATTAGAAGTATAAGTTAGGGGCACCTGGGTAGCTCATGGTCAGGTGTCCGACTTCGGCTCAGCCCACGATCTCATGGTTTGTGAGTCTGAACCCCACATCAGGCTCTGTGCTGACAGCTCAGAGCCTAGAGCCTGGTTCAGATTCTGTGTCTCCCTCTCTCTCTGCCCCTCCCCCACTCATGCTTGCTCGCGCGCTCTCTCTCTCTCTCAAAAATAAACATTAAAAAAAAAAAGAAGGATAAGAGCCCTCTTCATGGGGGTTACCTGCCATTTTGAACTACACAGCTTGCCTTCCCATGATGTTCTCTTTGACCCTTTCTTTGGAGCCAAGTCATTCAGCTTGGGTTGACAGTCACAATACCTTGCCCTGCACGACTGAATTAATGGATGGATGTGTAACCTAGGTTGCTCACATAAGCCATTCTTATTCACCCATTCATGTTAATGCAGGCAATGAACTGAGCCAGCCAGGTGCCCCTTGAGTTGGTTTTCTGACTTGCAACTCAAACGGTATTGACTAATAACTAAAACAGCCTAGAAAAACTATAGAAAATGGGCATTGTACTATATAGCTATAGCAACCTGAGTCATCAAAGTAATACAAGATTCATTAAAAGACCTTCAAAATGCAGATAATAAAATGTAAATTATTGGTGCATTTGGAGATAATATAATTCTTATACATAGGAGGATTTTATTTAATGAACACGAAATTTAGGCCATATTCAGAATTAATGGTAAATAAGCAATAATGGAGTTAAAATTATGAACACTTTTTAATAACGACAAACAAGGCTTCAGCAGAGAGTCCAATAGAAAGAACACAGGATTGGGCCAGGAGGCCTAGGTACAGCTCTTGAACTTCTACTATTTGGCTATGGGTGAACTTAACGAAGTCAGTTCATATTTTTGTCTTAATGAATTCTTCTGGCAAATATAAATACTTGCTTTATATACTGCACAGATTTATGCAGAATACAATGGAACAGGAACAATAAAAGCTAAGAAATAGTTTATGTGAGCCTCTTATATCCTAATGAAATTAAGGTTGTTGTTTTTTGTTTTTTGTTTTTTTTTTTTCTAAAAAATATCACTTCTATTTTAATTGACTTCTGTCTAGTTCATAGACACAACCAGTGAGATTTTACCATATCTAAAAATAGAGAAATGATTTCTCTCATAAAATGCTCTTTATTAAAATTAACAGAGAATTTTCGCAGCATGAATAACTAGCCTTTCTAAGAAACTTCTAAACACACAGACACACACACACACACACACACACACACACACACACACACACACACACACTTTGGAGGGTGTTGGTTGAATTAAAACTATGATTATTTGGCATCATGAAGCTACTTGGGCAAGAAAGAGAATTTAAAGACCGCCAGTGTTTCAGTACATTGAAAGAAAAAGGGGGTTTTACTTGTTTGGTGCTTATTTGACTGACTGATTGGTTGATTGATTGATTGATTACTATATTCTATAGGTGGTGTTTTTCCTCAAATGAGTTTTTCCTCAAAATTCTCCCTCAGGTGTAAACTGTATTATTAATATCCACAGGGTTATGAATATTTTGATAATATATTTGGGTTCTCGCCCATGTGTTGCCAATATTCAGAAAAGAAACACATGTCTTTGGAAAAAGAAAAATGAAAAAGGTGGAGAACTGTCAACAGAGAAAATTTTTAATTATAAATGGAATAAGTATCTAGGAAAAGAGATTATTAAATATCTCTCTCTAAAAGAGTAAATTCTCTTGTGTGAAATCCAACTGACTGCTCATAGACAGGGTCCAGAAGATGAAACGAGAAAGCAAGCCTCAGAATATCAACTATTGTCTGTTGAGAGGATGCTTAGTACCTGCCAGGCAGGGTCCTAGGTACTTACGTCCATTATTTCACTGAATCATTTTAAAACAACACTAGACTTTATTATACTTTTGAGGACTTATAGAAAAAGGGTACTTAATTATGTAAGATCACACAGATACAAGTGTATGACTCCTACATATCTCTGACTGACAAGTCCATGCTATTAACTGCTAGGTTATAACACAACATTAATTGAGAGCTTTCTATAGGTCGACCATATGGTCATAAGTAGGCACTTTGTACTATCCCACTTAATTCTTATAGGTAAGGAGGGTATCACTGGCCTAACTTTATAAATGAGGAAAATGAAGGTTAAAGCGGTTAAGTAACATACCAGCAGGTGGGTTTTTAAGCCTCTATCTGACTTCAAAGTTGTACTTAAGCGCAGAATGAGTGTACCAAAAAAAAAAAAAAAGGAAAAATTAAGATAGAGTAGAAAGAAGGCGGCAGGCCCCATTCTTTCCAAATGAAGAAACTAAGAAATTGGGAATAAGATGTTCCTCTGATGAAGGATCTTCTTCTAGGTCAGTGCTTCTCAATTTCGGCTACACATTAAAATATTCTGATGCTCAGACTACAGAGCAGACCAAACCAGAATATCTGGCCGGGGGAACCAGAGAGTAGTAGTTGGTAATGCTGATGTCCATGCTGACCACAGGTGAGAAGAACTGTGCTAAAATTCTCCTGCAGCTGTGTGGCCTTGATTACTTTCCTCACTTATGTGTATTTAGATATAAAAAAAAATAATATTATCTCTGGTGGCTTCAAAAATCTTAGAAGTTAAAAAATCCTTCTCTCTTTTCCCCAGATTTACTTTGGCAGCAGAAAGTTCTTGAGCTTAGGAGAATCCACAGCTATTTAATAAATTCCAGTTGACTACAGAGGTCCTCAAAATCTTGGAAGGTAATTATTGAATTAATTGGTTTAGAGAAGAAGCAATAACATGTAAATCTAAGGCTGCTGCCAAATGTCTTTGCCATTCAGATAGATTGATACTAAATGCAAAATCCTGTGTTTTCTTTGTACTTCTCTGGGTGGAGAGTATAGGAGCTTTAGAACCTCCTGGAAACAGACAGATGGGGTAAAGTCTACTTTTTGGGTTACCGCCTCCCACATGCCATTTCTCTTTTATTATTTTTTTAATGTTTATTTATTTTTGAGAGAGACAGAGCACGAGTGGGAGAGGGGCAGAGAAAGAAGAAGACACAAAATCCGAAGCAGGCTCCAGGCTCTGAGCTGTCAGCACAGCACCCAACGTGGGGCTCGAACCCACGAACTGTGAGATCATGACCTGAGCTGAAGTCAGACACTTAACCAACTACACGACCCAGGCACCCCCATTTTTCTTTAATTATAAGATCCAGTATTCTCTTAAGAGATTTTAAGCCAACTTCCATTGATCATGGTCCATCTGAGCCTAATGAGTAAAAGTATTAATATTTTTATAATAGACTTTATTTTTTTAACATTTTTTAATGTTTATTTTTTGAGAAAGAAGAGAGTGCATGAGCAGGGGAAGAGCAGAGAGAGGGACACACAGAATCTGATACAGGCTCCAGACTCTGAGCTGTCAGCACAGAGCCCAGTGCAGAGTTCAAACTCCTGGACCGCGGGATCATGACCTGAGCTGAAGTTGGACGCTTAACCGACTGCGCCACCCGGGCACCCCAGACTTTATTTTTTAAAGCAGTTTTAGATTTACAGAAAAAAAGTGAGCAAAAAAGTAGAGTTTCCATATGCCCTATCTCCTACTTCAGTTTCCCCTACTAACCTCTTGCATTAGTGCACACCTGTGATGATTGACGAGCCAATACTGATACACTAATATTAACTCAAGTCCATAGTAACATTAGAGTTCACTCTTTATTTTACAGAAAGTATCAGGGTTTTTTAAATATGTTTTTTATTTTAGAGAGAGAATGAGCATGTGAGGGAGGGGTCGGGGGAGAGAGAGAGAGAGAGAGAGAGAGAGAGAAAGAGAGAGAGAGAGATCTTAAGCAAGTTCCACACTCAGCACAGAGGGATTGAACACAGGGATTGATCCTATGACCCTGGGACCATGACCTGAGCTAAAATCAAGAGCTGGACGCTTAACTCACTGAGCCAACCAGGCTCCCTGGAAAATATCAGTTTTTAACTGGCCTATAGTGAGCATGTATTCTGCAATACTGCATTATATCATCTTTATAATAAGTAACAAGCTGTCCCTATACTAAAAGTAAAGATTTCTCTGCAATTTCTCAATGTCCCCATGCTATCTTTACCCTGGGCAAGTAGGGGGAGCTAGAAAGCAAGATTTGGAGAGGAAAAACTAGCTTATTACCTCTTCATGAGGACTGATTTACTGTAACGTAGGCTCCAGGGGAAGTTCTAGCAAAGCGGTAAACACGGTGTGCAGGGTGCATACGCTCTGTGACAAAGTCCCAACAAGAGAAGAAGTTGTCAATGGAATAAACGAAAGTACTTGTTTCAGCTTGACTAGCGTAGGATCTAGGAAGGAGTCCTCTACACCGAAAGGAAAAGAAAGGGACTTCTTGGTTTAACAGACTTCATTAGGATTTCTCCAACCACTGAGAGAACGCAGCTGCAGGGAATACAGGGAGGATAGGACACAGAATTTTCTAACCTCTTTTTTTTTTTTTTTTTTTTTTGTAGGAAAGAAAAAAACAGGCACCCGGGTGGCTCAGTCAGTCAAGCATTTGACTGAGTTTATGATCCGAGGGTCATGGGATCAAGCCCCGAGTTGGGCTCTGAGCTGGGAGTGGAGCCTATTTAGGATTCTCTCTCTCCCTCTCCCCTTCCCCTGCTCACGCTTTCTCTTAAAAAAGAAATACAGAAAGACTACAGAGGGTTCAAAGCCAGCTGTCAACACCTCTCTCACATCCTAGCAGCGTCACTGAATGCTCCTGGGGCTCCCAGAGTCTACCTGTTTCCCTGCAGCCCGGAAGTTGCCACCGAGTCGCCTCCCAGGACTGCTGCTGCCTGCGTCTGTGAGACACATCAGCACTTGATGCACACAAAGGAAGAGCCCAGGCTGCCTAATCCGGCTATTCTTGTTCACCCAGAGGGGCATTCTCATGTCATGGCCAAGTCCACCCCTGAAATTGTCTAACACTTTTCAAATGCTCTTTTATTTCCAGCCAGCTACATATGGCCAATGAGACTGGCCTGACAGAGCCAAAGCAGGGCTGTCCCTCGGCCAGCTGGCAGCAGGTATGGCTACAATCTGTGGAATGGAGACAGCGCTTGAGTGAAGCGGGCACCTTCCCCAGACAGGACTCCTTGAAGCCAACTGAGAGCCTTGGGCCCAGCACCAGACGCTCTGTAAGGCCACCTGTCCACCCGCAGCCAGAGACACAGCCCCCAGGGGCAGTTCGTTCAGAGCATGCACGTTGTTCCTGCTTTAGTTCCTTCTTCCAGTTCTTGCCTTTGAATAACATTCGGTGGTTTTCCCCTTACAAAGGGCCACGGGTTTATCTTTTAAACTAACCCCATTTAAACTGAAGAGTAAACACAAAGCATTTCAACTTGAATATTAATATACGTACTTGAACTGATGTGAGATGGAGATAACTCAAGGGTAGTGAGGGGCTCTTTCGTTCAGACAGAGACACAGATTTACTCACCCTCCCATCTTGCAGTCCCCGGTCCCACCTTTCCAGGCTCTGACATACTTCGGATTGGCCCACAGGGACACGGGATTAAAGGTTCCACTTGAGAAATAAGGCCCCACTGGGCTCAAGATTACAAAGAGCAGGGCTTTGGTAGGCTTCTTGACTCCAAGGGAAGGCTGCAATAAAATAAAAGTACACACAACTGTTAATTTAAATGTAGACACCAGTCGTAAAGTCTAGAATAGATCTGTAACTATCTCCCAGAGGGGCCGTCTAGGCGCAGGAGCTGTTCCTTCTAAAGTTGAGTTACACAAAGCCAGATGGTCTTTTCAGAAGAAAACACAAAGAATGGAATGAAGTTTCATTTTGCTTTGCCTTCTGAGTCAGGGTTTTAGAAAAAAGCCAGTTTGTCAAATTTTTTTGTGAGTAGGGTTTTAAGAGAAGTACCTTTCTGACAACTAACTATATAACACCTCTCGCAATGTTGCATTGATTGAGAATTGAAAAAGGGAAGAACCTAGACATGATTTTAGTCTTTGGAGAGGAAATGTAGTATTTGCTTTTTTCGTCTCCCCTTCTATGTTCACTGACTACTGCTGCTTCAGGACGTGGCAGAGCGTCTAGCGGGTGGCAGGTACAGGTGAGTTTGTCATTTCCAGAACTGTCACAGAGAGCAGACAGCAGGAGTGTAGTTTCCTTAGAGGCAAAGATACCAGAGGAGATAAATATCCCCCTAAAAGCCAGAGATAAAGGATTCAGGAATTTATAACATGAATGACAAAGTACGGTCTTTCCCATAAACACTGGAAAACATAAGCCAGCAATGCAAAACCATATAGATGTCTCCAGCATAAAAACAGTTTTCATAAGTAATGACTGCCAGTTGTTTACTAAGAAGGAAAACTGAAAGACTGAAAGTCTTAAGGGCTGTGTATTATAAAGGCAAAAAGGGGGCACTGGGCTATTCCATGCCATTCAAGGCCACTGGACATAAGAAGACAAGTCCAGGACTATTACAGTCTTGGGATATAAAATGCTGGTGTCCAGTCCCCACTAGAGTCTGATCTGACTAGACGGTGGTAAGAGTCTGTCATGGACAGAATATGAAGAGAGTCAATTCCAGCTGATTTTGTGGCTTTTGTTTTGTTTGATGAACTAGTAAAAGTGGGTCTGGGGGTATTTTTTTCTGAATTTCATTATATCCTCCTTCTATTACCTACTGGCCCAAAGCCCCTCACTCACTACTGATGCCCAGATCATCAAAACTCAGGTAGGTAAAATATTCATGGGCATTAAAAATGTGTCTGTCAATGCGCACACTGATGCCATCTAAAAGGTACGCAAGCCTCGAAAAACGGGAAGATGATTCCATTAGCATTCCATGTGAACATGAGACTAAGACAGGCTTGCATGGCCAGACTCAGCAGGCAACAACAGGTTTGGGTTTTTCACTTGTTTGGATTTGTTCTTAGTTGGGGCCGAATAGAACTCACCTACCAATAAAGAGTGAAGAGACTTAAAAGTTCATTTGCCTTTTTTTTTATTTCAATGTTTGGGAGAGAAAACTTCAGAAACCTGCCTTTCTTCCCAGCTTTGATAAAAATTAACTATCTTATGTCCATACTTTTATTTACCTATCAGTTAAGTAATGATACTTTCATCTCAGGGGAGCTTTGAAGCTTAATATATATTTTTTTAATTTTATGAACCCTCATATTGAGTAATGAAGAGAAGCTTCCCAATACAACTTAGAAACATAATCTGCAGGACACATCTTCAATCATTTATCTATCTTCTACATTTCTGAATGAAATAGCTTATTTGTGGGCACACAGATACGCATTTTATTACGGAACACATAAATGTCTGGACTTTTTTCACTCTAAACTCATGTATATTTTGCAACCTGCATTATACTAAAAGCAATAACTCATCATCACAGAAATACTGTTGTGAATTAATTTTCATCTTATTCATTTCCTTCCCCTGACTTGAAATGACGGGTAAACTTGCACTTATTCCACTAGGTGGTGGTATAGAGAGCGCAGACGGAAAATGGAATAATCCTATGCGTTAAATCTACTGGGGAAAAAAAGAAAAATCAATAAACCTTTAAGGAACACTTTTATTCTTAGCAAGCAGGTAAATTATAGACTAGAATTTTCCAATGCTGAGAAAATGTAGTTATGTGTACTAACATTTTATTTTCTGAAATTTAAGCAAAGTCAATTCATGTTTTTTACAAGTACTTCAAGTACTCGTGTCGAGCACAGCTTAGTCACCTTCATCCTCAAACGATTACTTATATCGGTCATCTTCTCATGAAAAGAACTCTGTGACTTTACTGCAAATGGTCACACTGCTTCAAGAGTGAAAATAAATAAAAGTTAACTGTATCAGGAAGAGAGCTTTGGGACTGGGTTTGTTTCTACTCTCAGGAACCTTTATTCGTTTTCTCTGAATTCTCCCTTCTATCCTGGAAAGCAATCTAAATTCTGTGCTATTGCTGCAATTAAGAGTAAGTTCTTTTATAATATTAATTAAATGGCAGTAAACATATTTCTATGATGACAAGGTCAGGCTTCTATTCAAATAAAGCGAAAGCCACATAAGTAAAGAGAAGATATGAAAGACCACATCTGATAAGTAGTGTAAATCAGTTTCACTAAGTTTCATTTCCTTATGAACATTGTTTTGTTTTTTGGTTTTTTTTTTGTAATTCTTTTTGCTAGTTTCCTGGATTATTTCAATACATAAGGAATTGAAGATGGCTTAAAAAAAAAAAAAAGGCCATGGAAAATGGAGAATATAAAATCTCATAGATGTAAAGCTTCTCAAGAGACCACACTGACTTGGGTTGAAACTCTAAGGTGTCCCAAAAAAATACTCATCTTACTTTATATTATACCTCACAGATAAATACATATAATAAGGTATTCAATATATGTATATTTTGCACAAAATAACAAGACACTTGGGTGTGATGGAAAATAAAGTGACATGTTCCAGTGAAAATGACTATTTCTGAGTCAGCCAGAAAATTAGTGTATAAAAGGACAGGCTTTCCGAGGCTATGTGAGTGATGGCGGGAAGTGCTTTGTGAGTTGCGAAAGGACTAATTGTCCTTGTGGCACGGATGCACGTGCTGCACTGCAGCAGTGCGGCAACTTCAAAAATTCTGGGTTTGTTTTGTTTGTTTTTTTTTAAAAATTTTTAACGTTTATTTATTTTTGAGAGATAGAGCCTGAGTGGGGGGGGGGGGGGGCAGAGAGAGAGGGAGATGTAGTATCCGAAGCAGGCTCCAGGCTCTGAGCTGTCAAACCCACGAAGTGTGAGATCGTGACCTGAGCTGAAGTCGGATGCTTAACAGATTGAGCTACCCAGGTGGCCCAAAAAATTCTGTTTAAGCAAGACAAATGTGGGACCGAAGAAATAAGATAATTGGGAACAACAGGGACATTTTTTAAACAGAGTGGCATGGCATGACTTTTTTTAATCTCCAAAGGAGCCTAATTTGTTTTAGAGGGGAAAATGGTAAAGAACATTGGACTGAGGGGCTCTACAAGAGATATAGTGAGGGCCAGTGGCCCTTGCAAGGCCTCGAGCATGTGAGTCACAAATTCATGACCTTTTTGTAGGAAAAACTAGTTGGTTTGGTGAAAGATTAAAAAACAAAAACAAAAACCTCAATAATTACACAGTTTTTAGTTTCTAAGACATTTCACAGGTTTTACCTTATATAATCAAACAGTCCAAGAAGTCAAGGGTTATAATTCCTATTTTTTACACAGACTCCAAACAAATGATTTGCTCAAGGTTTCCATTATTAAGCTCTAGATCTTCTGCTCTTTAATCCTGAGCTCTTTTCCTATTATCAAAACTTGAAAAAGTAAGTGAAGGACCCAAGATTTCTTACCCAGGAGAGAGTTTAAACCAGGGCCTCGCTTCCTTCCACCTCCGCCTTCAGCATGGCCCTCACAGTCTATGCACCCCACGCTCAAACCACACTGACCCCTTTCAACTCCTCCTCACTTTTCTGCCTCTACACGGTTTCCTGAACTACTCCACCTACCAGGAATGCTCTCTCCTCCCCTGTTATGGACTGAAATGAGTCTGCCCCCAACATTTATATGTTGAAGCCCAAACCCTCAATGTGACTACTTTTGGAGCTAAAGCTTTTAAGGAGGTAATTAAGCTCAAATGAGGACAAAAGATTAGGTCCTAATCCAACAGGACTGGTGCCCTTATGAGAGGAAGAGACAGTAGGGCATGAGCTTGCCGCTCCCTCTGTACCCACAGAAGGCTCCAGGAGGACACAGGGAGGCGGACGTCCACAGGGAGACCTTACCAGAAACCGACCCCGCTGGCACTTTGATCTTGAACTTCCAGCGTCCAAAACTGTGAGAAATAAATTCTGGTGTTTAAGACACTTAGTCTGTGTTATTCTGATATGGCGGCCAGAGCAGACTAAGATATGCCTTGTCTTTCTTAAGTAATATAAACCCTTCAATTGCAATTTTAATGTCATTTCAGAAAATGAGCCCTCTCCACAAGGCTAGGTGCTTGTGTTACATGCTATCACTGCTCCCTGTACTTCTATACGTTTAGACAAAATGTCCATCACACCTGCTTATAAATGTTTCTTTAATTCTCTACCTCTTGCAAATCTGTACACTCCATGAAGACCATCTTTGTCCCCTCTGCAGAGCACTGTAAATTGTTATACCAGGTTTATACATATTTGTTCAATGACCCTCCACTTAATAAGATGTTGTTCATAGAAAGGGGCTGTGAAAAGTAGGGGACTTATTTGCCATCTTTGAAATATTTTGATTTAAAAAAAATCTGAGGCTAATCCTCATATGTTGTGCTGACACCAGAGAAAATGTTCATTTGTCCCCTGATTTCCTTTAGTGCTGGCCTCTAAACTAACAGAATTTATATGCAGACATTCAAGGAATACCATGGGGTGAAACTAAAGTCCAGAATTTTCTGAGGCTTGCTCTAAAATAGGTAGGCGATACCAGTACTGGTCAAATAAAAAGGCAGTATACACTTAACACTTGACAAAAAGAAGGCTAGCACTCTACTCTTTTTTATTATTTAAATAAGAATGATCTTAAAATTTAAAAAACACAGTTAAAAAAAAAAACCTAAAGGAGAAAACAGCTACAAGAACACCTACCTGTCCTGTCTAAGGTTAAACGCAGTGATAGTTACTGCTCGCACAGTCAGCGTCAGTAGATAGCCTGTGGAGAGCGCCCATAACCTCATCTTGTTCAAGCATCCAACAACGAGCAATTGTTACTGCCTTTATAAATAATCATTTCTAACAGGAATAGTGGTAAACGAATTCAATATGTACCAACGCGCAGGGCATGAAGGTGACATTAAGATGACTATAGATGGGACCATGGAACTACATTCAACGCTCCATGTTGGAATTGTGGAGAATGAACACTTGGGAAAAAGGATCATTATACCAATATTCTGGGGAATACAGCTTGCTATATTTGAAAGCAGTCCTAAAGTGAAATTTTAGCATGGATTATTAAACAAGCAGTCCTCAAAATTCAATAGGGAAGTACCCAGGAGGAGCCAGAATGAGTCACTCTTAGAAAAACCATGCTTCATTTCCCTTTGTGAAATGACTGATCAGGGGGCTGGGGGGTGGGTCTCAAACTTCAAGCTGCTTCCTGCTTTTTAAAAAGTTTTATTGGAATACATGCATTCATGCATTTATGTGCTGCCTAATTAAGTTTTTGTGCTACAAAGGCAGTGACAAGTAGCTACCTGGCTTCACAGGGAAAGTTTGCTGACCCTTCTCTAGAGGACAGGAAAATGCTACAGGTACATTTTCCTTGTACCAAGAACGACCTCAAAACCAAGGTCTCCTCACTGACCTAACCTCAAGCGCTCAGACTTGGGACTTTGTGATTCCATCCAGTTTGGTTCAATTGTCTGGGCCAAGCACACAACGGGCCTGGAATAGAGAGACAGTTTAGACCAACGCAGGGAGCTGACAACTACAACGAAGATGCTCCCCAGACAGGCAAGTCCCAACCCAGCTGACCAAGTGAGGAAGAGGATACTGCGGGGGCTGGCGCATGGGAAACGATGTTACACTGAAGGGAGCCCTAAGAGCGGACCACTGGATATGGCGGATGGAGGTCCTTGGTGATCTTGACATATTTCAGTGGGGGCTCAGGGGGCTGAAAGTCTGAATGTCGAAGATTCAAGAGAGAACAAGGGGAAAGGAGGTTATGAAGGGGAGTATGTACAAGTCTTGTGGGGCATTCTGTGACACAGTGGAGCAGAGAAATGGATGTACTCTACTTCCACCACCTTTATGTGGTCACGTATCACTGCCTGCTAGTACTGTCACCCTCAGAAGGAGAACCATGACAAAAGTAGAGCTTGGGAAATCTTTCGAATATTTTAACAATCATTTTTCCCTTTCCTCTGGATAATTCCGTCAGCTTAGAAATATGCCATTGTATCTCCATCTAAAACAAACACATTCCCTGTACTGCAGGTCCCCCTCCGGGACATCCATTTCACCAAGGACCTTCATGTTGCCAAATCTAAGAGTCAGTCCTTGGACCTCAACTCTCTGGTCCTGTGGGCAGAATTGCCCACAACTGATCACTGCTTCCATGTCCTTCACTTGGCTTCCGGTTCACTAAGCCCTCTTGTTTTTCTTCCTACCTAACAGGTGCTACTTCTCAGACTTCTTAGTCGATTCCTTTTTATCTTCCTTTCTTCTGAATGCTGGCCTCCCCCACAGCTTAGTCCTCACCTTCTTTCATCGGTATCTATATTTCTTCTCTTAATAACTTCATTCAAACCCTTAACTTTAAAGGCATTTTATTTTAAACATTAGAATGTATGACTTAAATTCCAAACTCTCCCCTGAATTCCAGACTTATAGATCTACCCACCTACTTGGTAACTTGAGCTTAAGTTACCATGTCCAAAACTCAACTCTAGATCCTACCCGTCATCACCTCCAACAAATATGCGTGAAAAACCTCACTCTCCCCCATCCCAACAAATGCTCACTATCCAGTTGCTCTGACCCAAAGGAAAACTTGACCTTTCTCCTTTCATATTCACATCCAATCAGTCAGGAAATTTTGTGAGCTACAGTAAATATCCTTGAAGATATGTCTTCGTGTGAGCCAGGGGATATGCCTATGGCATAAATTCCTTCAAGGAAGCCTGCATTCTTAAGACTCTCAAATTAACTGTCTCATTTTATTCAATTTACTAATAATAGTTCTATGTTTGTCTCGATCAACAGGTCACTGGTCACATAAATTATGCTACCATATTTCATAGATTCTAAAATGTCCATTTTTCCTCACATTTAACGTGTCTGAAATCCAGGCTCAGCATTTTACAATTGCTATTGGCTAAGTAGCACTCATGGGAAAGCTGGCATTACCAGACTTGGAATTAGCTCTTCATACTGATGGTACTTCCAATCTTATGGGCATTGGTGGTGCCATACATGTTAATTGTCATTTAAAATGTCTTTAAAAAATTATGGTATGATTTAGCACTGAAAAGAAAAATTATCACAAAAAAAGGTGCAAAGACATGCAGGGCATGTATTTAATATTAGCGAAAATGAATATCTGTAATAACATTGAACACATGCAACTCAATATTTTCCTGCAAAGCAACAACCGGTCTTCTCATGGGACCTCCAGTAGAAAGACATCCACATGAAGATAAAGCTGTGTTAGCTTTTATTATTAAGATATATGTAAAAAGAAAAATGCCTATCATAAGCCAAGCAGCACAGCTGACGGCAGAAAGAATTGCAGATGTCCTCTGAACACACACATTTAAAAAATAAATAAAAGGCTGGTATGATTAATTCATGACTCAGTCAGGAAGGTCAGGAAAGTAGTGCATCATAGTTTAGCAATGTTTTTCCATTTCAGCGCATAAGATAATGGGGTGAAATATAATTTATGGCATCCTGTATTCAATTAAGAGATCTATACGTATGATGGAATGCTTACAACTAAGAAAGTGGGCAAAATAGAGGTAGATTCATACGTACTGATATGGAAATAATCTCTAAGACAAATAGTAAATGCGAAAACAGTAATACAAACAAAAGTGTTTACAGTATTGCTGCCATTTATGTAGAAAAGAGAGACACACACACACACACACACAGAGGGGGGGAGAGAGAGAGAGAGAGAGAGAGAGAAGGTGCAGCTGAGGAGCTAAAAACAGCCTTCATCTATGGGAAACTTAACATATCAACAGCTGGCATTGTAAATCAGGGAAGAAAAGACAGACCACTCAATAAACAGTAATAGAAAAACCTGATATCTGTATGAAGAAAAATAAAATTGAGTTCTTCACACCAAGTTCATTTCCAAACGGATTTCGTTTAAATGGAAAAGCAAAATTCTAAAACAGAAGTATGACCTTGGAGTAAGGAAGGATTTCTTTAAAACACCTAAAATCCACAAAACAAAGTGAAAAAATTAATTACATTAAAAATAAATATTTCTGTTTTCTAAAAGATACCAGTAAGTGGGGCATCTGGGTTGCTCAGTCAGTTGAGTGTCTGACTCTTGGTTTTGGCTCAGGTCATGATCTCACAGTTCATGAGAATGACCCCCACATCATCAGTGCAGAGCCTGCTTGGGATTCTCTCTCCCTCTCTCTCCCTCTCACACTTGTATTCTCTCTTTCTAAGGATAAATACACTTTTTAAAAAATTAAAAAAAAAGATACCAGTAAGAGTGTGAAAAAACAAGACAGACACAAAAGCAAGACACAGACTGGAACACTATTTGTAATACATTTATCTGACAAAGAATTGGGTCACAGGGTGGAAATTTGCTCATGAAACAAATGTGTTACTGAAAATAATTTATATGTAGAATATATAAAGACTGTAAAAAAATTAAAAAGACAATCCAATTTTTTTAATGACAAAAGGCTTGTAAAGATACTTCCAAAAAGGATTTCTAATAGCCAATAAATATATGAAAAGGTACTCAACGTAATCTGTCTCAGAGAAATAAAAATTAAAACCACAAGGAGATAAGACTGCATGTATCAGAATGGGTAAAATTAACAAGACACTATCGGTGTTTGCAAGGATATGAAGCAAGTAGAATTTTCATACACTGCTGGTGTAAGCATTTTGGAACACTGTTTGGCAGTATCTAGTAAAGCAGAAACACATCTAACTCTTAGGTAAATAAATACCAAAGAAAAGCGGTACATATGTTCACCGTAAGGATGTGCACGGCAGCTTTATTTTTAATAACCCAAAGTTAGAAGTAACCCAAATGTCCATTATAGTAAAACAACTCCATATTTGGGGGGCAGGAGGTAAAAGGAGGAGAGAATAAAGAATTAATCTTCACTGGGCATTACATGCACAGATTTTCATTTTAATTCTTTTCTTTAAACTCTGTGTGTGTATGAGAGAATGTGTGTAAAAATCTTTGAGCTTGGGCAAAGCTTGCACAAAGAATTACCTCCAGTTTTGTAAGAAGAAGGATAACACTCAATGACAAACACACGTACACAAGGAGAGGCATGCATATGGACATCTAGAAGAACCTAAGAAACGCGGGCAATAGGAATTGTTTGGAAGGAGGCAAGCTGTGGAACTCTGGACCAGAATAAGAGTGGGAAGAAAACTTCTTTATCTCTGTATACCTTTAGTACTGAGTTTGTTACAGGTATTTCTCCTTTCCCCAAATTCCACCTTTAAAATCCCAGGAAAATGCCCTTGTGCGCCATTGGTAGGAATGTAAGTTGGTGCGGTCACTATGGAAATAGTATGGAGACTCCCAGAAACATTAAAAATAGAAATACCATACAATCCAGCAATTCCACTTCTGAGTACTTATCCAAAGAGTGCTAACTCAAAAGGATATGTACCTCTGTGCTGACTGAATTATTTACAACAGCCAACACACAAAAACAACTTCAGTATCCACTGATGGATAAATGGATAAAGAAGAGGTGGTATACGTATATAGTGGAATATTACCCAGCCATGAAAAAAAGAAGGAACCCAGCCTTGCAACAACGTGGATGGAACTTGAGGATGTTATGCTAAGGGAAATAAGTCAGACAAATACTGGATGATCTCACTTATATTTGGAACCTAAAACAAAAACGGAAACACACACAAAACGAGCTCACAGATACAGAGAATAGATTGGTGGTTGCCAGAGGCAGGAGGTAGAAGAAATGGGTGAAGGGGATCAAATGTACAAACTTTCAGGTACAAAATGAGTAAGTCCTGGCGAGGTAACATACAGCATGGGGACTGCAGTTAACACTGTATCATGCACATTTGAAAGTTGCTAAGAGAGTAAATCTTTCAAGTTCTCATCCCAAGAAAAAATATTTTGTAACTATGTATGGTGATGGAAGTTAACTAGACTTATCATGGTGATCAATTTGCAATATATGCAAGTATTGGATCATTATGTTCTATATCTGGTAGTTATATGTGAATTAAAATAAAATTGGGAGGGGGCGCACACCTGGATGGCTCAGTCAGTTGAGTGTCCAACTTCGGCTCAGGTCATGATCTCGTGAGGTTTGTGAGTTCGAGCCCCACAGAGGGCTCCGCACTGACAGCTCAGAGCCTGAGCCTGCTTTGGATTCTGTGTCTCCCTCTCTCTCTCTCTGCCCTTCCCTGTTCATTCTCTCTCAAAAATAAACAAACATTTAAAAAAAATTTTAATATTTTTAAAAATTTCTTTTTAAATTAAAATTAAATCCCAGAAGTAGACTGGCAAGTTGGCACGTGAAAACTGATATTCCTAAAGTTGGAAGTATTGCAATAGAACGTGTGTGTTATATAACACAGGTGTGCACTGTGTGATTGCACGTGTTATGTAATGCATAATATCCAACATATTATAAAATCCGGAGTGATTATGTCAAATATAATTGAGGGCAAGAAAGCGGTTAGCTCAGAGAAAAAAAGGAAATAGACACAAAGGTGGACTGATATTAGAAAAAGATGGGAAAGATCTGGGTAGCCCCGTCTGTTATTTCCACACTAACCACTGTTATTGAGCCACACGCCATTTCTTCACAGCATGACTTCCATTATCAGTTCGCATTCATCTCATGGATTTTATTATGAAAATGTGACCCCTGCCCCCCGACACTGAGTTCCTTGGGAGCAAAAATGTGGCTTTTGCTCAGCACTGTATACCTAGACCCAACCTCAGAGACAGAGAGGCTAAGAGCACAGGGGTTCTTATTTCATGTCTTTGAGACTTGGTTACCTAATCTCTAAAATGACACCAGGACTCCTACTCACGGGTTGTTTCAGCACACTGGAGGCACCATGCCTGACACTTAGGAGATCTTCGTAATGCCAGGGGTCAGTGACAGTGTCAGACAAGTGACTGTATTTCATCGAAGAGACCCAGGACTTCCCTGAAGAGCACAACTTTCCTAGATTGGGAAAGTAAGATGAGCCAAGGGCATCTTGCTGGGAAACAGTCTTTCAAGAATTCCTTCAGTTGTATATTTTCAAAGTGCTCCCTGTAGTACCAAAGAAGGTAATAGGGAAATGGAATCCCACACTGAGACAGGTGTGGCAGGTGTCTGGCACGGACAACTTTGCAGCAGTTAGAAGTGATGGATGGGAGGGGCACCTGGGTGGCTCAGTCAGTTAAGCATCCGACTTTGGCTCAGGTGATCTCACAGTTTTGAGCCCTGCATCAGGCTCTGTGCTGACAGCTCAGAGCCTGGAGCCTGCTTCAGATTCTGTGTCGCCCTCTCTCCCTGCCCCTCCCCCACTTATGCATACCCTATCTTTCTCAAAAATAAAAATGAACATTAAAAAAAATTGTCGAAAGAATGAAAGAAAGAACAAAAGAACGAAAGAAGTGATAGACTCGATATACACACAGTAACCTGAATGGAAATGGAAAACAACGTGGCTTGGGAAAACGTTAAGAAACACAATGAGATCTGTGGAACAAAACCATTTATATAAACTAAAATGCCAGGCATGCAAAGTAATGAGAAATGCTTAAAAACACATACAAACTAAAAGAATATTCATCCAAAACAGGAGAATGATTTCCAATGGGGAAGAAGGAGATGAGAGGAGAGTGGGGAATGAAGATGGAAGAGAATCAAGAAACCAAGAGAAAAACTTCAGTGCCCATGTTGGGAAGGTAGCATGAACTGAGAGGTAGAATTATTAACCAGCTGCACCACACTCCAAGGGAAGAAATGGAGATGACGACAACCAGCATCCCCTCTGATAACGATGAAATAGAAGGGAATGTCCACTGGTGTGAGTGGTCTGATGAGAACAAGCCGATTATCACAGGCTACAATCACCGCAAATAGGCTGGATCTCTGAAAACCAACTCAAAATCTGAAGATACTTAGATGAGGCCATGAATGCAAAACATGTTAAATTATGCAAATGAAAATTTAATATCGTTTATAAACAGTGTCGTGAATGAGTAAATGTCTCAAATAGGACCACAAAAGAACACATTAAAAGTGTGGGACAAGGGGTGCCTGGGCGGCTCAGTAGGTTGAGCATCAGATTCTTGGTTTTGGCTCAGGTCACAATCTTATGGTTTGGGAGATCAAGCCCTGCATCGAGCTCTGTGTTGTCAGTACAGAGCCTGGCTGGGATTCTCTCTCTCAAAAATAAATAAACATTAAAAAAAATTAAAGCGTTGGGGCTCCTGGGTGGCTCAGTCATTTGAGCGACCGACTTCTGCTTGGTCACGGTCCGTGAGTTCGAGCCCCGCGTCATGCTCTGTGCTGACGGCTCACAGCCTGGGGCCTGCAACAGATTCTGTCTCCCTCTCTCTCTGCCCATCCCCCATCCACTTGCTCCCTCTCTCTCTCTCTCTCTCTCTCTCTCTCTCTCAAAAATAAATAAATGTTAAAAAAAAAGTGTAGACAAAACCCAAGTTAATGATCATTAATTGCTGCTGTAACTAGTTGTCAAATCTGTTCATTCTTTTATCTACAGAGGCTACAGAGTGAAGAGAAAGGATGAGAAGATATACAATGTCTAAGCATAAATAAAGGCAGTGAATAAGGGGAATTCTTTTCATGGGAACTGTTATGATTCTAGGTTACATTATATGTGTGATATAAAGATTTTACAAGGTGATAAAAGGAAAAGAAAGACATGTCTATGAAATTTATGTCCTTAAGCTCCCTATGCGGTGAACCAGAAACCAAGGAGTGGACCATTTGGCAGCAGGAGTCTTATAAATGTGAGCTCTAATGAAAATGTCATACTGAAAGACTTCCAGAAGTTGTGAATGGGGGAAGTGTTTTATGGGAAGTGATTGAAAATGTTCTGCACTGTTCAGATTGCATTCTGTGCGTCTGAGGCTGGAAATGACCAAAAGCAGAAGGCCTCTCTAGTTGAGCTCAACTACAGAAATTTATTTAGGGGCACTCTGAATGCAGAAGTAGGAATTAACTATGAGGCATTCATCAACCTCCCATGAGCCAAGGTCAGTCTATCTTGAAGTACAGCTGAAAAAAGTCCAGTCGCTGGACGCTTGCACATCCATGGCAGTCAGCCTGGGGACTGGTCAAAGGGGCTGGGTGAGTTGACTCACGACCGTTGGCCCCAACCCTTCTCCATGACACTGATTCTCAGCCCTGCTCTTATTCAGTACTGCCTCACTCTACCGCCCCTCTAATCATCTCCAATGAGAGGAGATGGCATGGAGAGAAACTGGAAAAGTGAAAGGCTGAGAGCCATGATCATTCAAGAGGATTCTAGAGTTCATGGTTGTACGTATTTTGCCATAGATTCTGGTCGAATCATCTGTACACTTAGAATCACTAACGAAATAAAGCCTGTGTCTGTTTGTACATTCATAGAGCTGTACCTGCCTGGAGTTAGTGAAGTTGGATAAAACATGTTAAGAAATAAGCAAAACCTATCTTCTTTAGATGTAACGTTCAGTAGAAGTACTGAACCTGAAAGTCATGTAATTTTTGCTTCTTGTCTGATAAAGTGAAAATTTAGAAACTAGTCATGTAAATGTTCTTTATTTAAATATTACGATTTCAGATTTTATCTTAATTTCTAACTGACACAGAATCAGCAGTAGTCTGAAGCACTCCACAGCTTTTAGCTTCTCTTTAAGTTTTTAATTACCTATAAATACTTCAGAATATATTAAAGGAATGCTGAGTTTGTTTTTTAAAGTAGGCATCAGGGGACACCTGGGTTGTTCAGTTGGTTGAGTGTCTGACTCTTAATTTCAGCTGAGGTCATGATCTCATGGTTGGTGAGATAGAGCCCCACATCGGGCTCTGTGCTGACAGTGTGGAACCTGTTAGGGATTCTCTCTCTGCCCCTCCCCTGCTCATACTCACACACGCTCTCTCTCTCTAAGTATATAAGTAAATAAACACTTAAGAGGATGTGGAGAAACAGGCAGCCTTTTGCGCTGTTGGTGGGAATACAAACTGGTTCAACCACTCTGGAGAACTGTGTGGAGGTTCTTCAAAAAAATGAAAATAGATTTACCCTATGACCCAGCAATAGCACTGTTAGGAATCTACCCAAGAGATATAGGACTGTTGATGCATAGGGGCACGTGTACCCTGATGTTCACAGCAGCACTTTCGACAACAGCCAAATCATGGAAAGAGACTAAGTGTCCAGCAACTGATGAATGGATAAAGAAGATGTGGTATATATATACAATGGAATACTACGCAGCAATGAGAAAGAATGAAATCTGGCCATGTGTGGCAACATGGATGGAACTGGAGGGTATTATGCTGAGTGAAATAAGTCAGGCAGAGAAAGACAGATGCCATATGTTTCCACGCATAGGTAGGCTTTGGGAGGCTTTGGGAGACCTAACAGAAAACCAGGGGGGAGGAAGAAAAAAAAAAGCCACAGAGAGGAAGGAAGACATAACAAGAGATTCTCAAAGACTAAGAACAAACTGAGGAGAGAGGGGGATGTGGGAGGGGGGAGAGAGGGTGACGGGCACAGAGGAGGGCACTTGTTGGGATGAGCACTGGGTGTTGTATGGAAACCAATTTGACAATAAATTATTAAAAAATAAATAAATAAACACTTAAGAAATAAATAAATAAAGTAGGCTTCAGGTGCAGCATGGAGCCCAATATTGGGCTGGAACTCACGACTCCAAGATCAAGACCTAAGCTGAGATCAAGAACTGGACACTCAATGACCTGAGCTACCCAGGCACCCCTGAAAAATCTTTTGGTAACATGAATGATTTTACTTTCTAATTTAAGCTTTTTACAAAAGGATTATATATTCGTGTTTAGTATTTTGTCTAATACTATGAACCTTATAGAAAAAAATTTTTTTTTAATTTCTACCCCCTGGCAGCCTGGTATTTTTTATTGGCAATCTCTACTCTCTGGTTATATATTACTAGCTAATTATAAATGTTCCAATAAAATACTTTCCTGTTTATTACAATCCTAAATCTAAAAGGATTTTAGTAATGGATCCAATTATTATCGAAGGCTGGACGGCATATGAAGAATTGTACAAAAACATTCATACACAGGTATTACCTATGCAAACTGGTAAAAATGAAGAGTCACTTAATTCTAAAACATGTAAAGAAGCATTATATTGCAAATGCAATGAAATTCATAAGTTGGTATTAGAGTCACTGTCTTAATACATGGCAGCTACCAAATTGTACTGGGCAGAAGAATGATTAATATTTGACTGTTATATCATGGCTCCTGAAAGTGATTAACAACACCCTGCCCTTGGGATGAAATTGAGCTTTCAAAGATATAAATATTTCTACCTGGTGCCAGTTTACAGTCCCTGGAGCAAATAAAGCATAAAGACTGCTAGACATATTCTTAATTCTTTCACAAGGTTTGAGATGGTGATACTCTTGAAAGTAGTTAAGAAATCCCTGGAGAGTTTAAGTGCAGAGTCTCGGATCCAGGCTCCACATTAGATTATTTGGATCTGGGCTGGAGCTCAATACAAATAAGTTTGTCATTGAACACTGAGTATTCTATACACATAAGGGAATATCATACCTGGGAACAGAGATCGACTGGAGGCTGATATCACTTAATAAAGTGTCCCAATATATATTTGCTCATTCAAAGAAATCAAAACACCTCTTTGATCAAAGACCCACTTAATCAGTTAATCTACCCATGAAAAGAACATGAAAAAAAAATGTGGATTTCAGCCAGCCGCAGATAAGACCAAAACATCAGATAACCGATTCGGAGGTGAGCCTGCAATTATTCTGTGAAGCCAGTGACGAGACAGAACCCTCACGAAACCAAGTAACATAAAAAGGGCAGCAAAAGTTAGTCATCCCTGATGAAGGAATCCCAGTGAACCGGAAATCACGGAGACTAATCCTCCAGCCGGTACCTCACTTATTTATGCAGCCACCATGAAAAGATAGCACATGATAATTACCAGACTAGATTATACAACATCTGTGTAGGGTACAAATGTTTAAATCCATATGCTTTATTGAACATTATTTGTATTCTGCTCATTTCTGAATTATAGGCGATGGTTTTTTCTGCCTGCACCATTAATTCAAAAAATTCTAGTTGATATAAATATACCAACTAAATATAAATAACGTTGACACATCAATTATTTCCTTCAATTCTTATCCTACTGCTTATAAAGCATACTTTTAAAAATTCTGGACTCTGAGGTCCAAGGCATGATCAAATATGTAAGTTGGCAGGGTATAGTGGGAGAGAACTACTTGGCAGGGCTTTTGTCACCGAGATTCTTAAATACTGGCAGGCATCAGAATTATCATTCTGATCTAATTCATGATAAATTCTGGGGATGGGAGTCAATACATATATTTTAAAAAATACTTGAGGGGCACCTGGGTGGCTCAGTTGGTTAAGCGGCCGACTTCAGCTCAGGTCAGATCTCGCGATCTGTGGGTTCGAGCCCCACGTCGGGCTCTGTGCTGACAGCTCATCACAGCCTGGAGCCTGCTTCAGATTCTGTGTCTCCCTCTCTCTCTACCCTTCCCCTGCTCATACTCTGTCTCTATGTCTCTCAGAAATAAATAAACGTTTAAAAAAAAAATACTTGAGTGATTCAAATACAAAAAGCTGAAGACCACCAATAGAGAGGATTATTGTGACAATAGGCTAGACTATAAAATTAGATTTAAAAGCGGGGCTAAGTCTAGATTATAGGATTCTGGGAGTCTAAACAATTTAGTAAATCACAAAACTATTATGCTAGAAATCTACAGACCAATATTTTTTTGGTACACTGACATAAGTTCTTAACAAAATACTTGCAAACTGAATACAAGGTATAATATGAATTATTCACCATAACTAAGAAGGATTTAGTCCAGGAATGGAAGGTTGTTTTAACACCAAAAAATGAATAAAATACACTATAATTATAGAATAAAGGACAAAGTCACATAATCATGTCAGGACATATAGAAAAAGCATTCAACGAAATCCAACATCCATTCATGATAAAAACTCTCAATGAACTCGAAATAGAAGAATTAAATCTTAGTTAGAGTGGGAAACCACCCAGGATAACTGGAAGACAGGGCTTCCGGATTAGTAACAATGTTTCAACAAACATTAAAAATTGTTACTTCCTATCCTAAAGTTAAATAATAATATAAAAACTAAAAAAAATAAAATTATGTATGTAAAAATATAAATGAAAAGTTCATTAATATTAAAATGTCAGAGACATAAAGAGCAGATCATTTTTTTTTTAATTTTTTTTAATGTTTATTTAATTTTGAGACAGAGAGAGACAGAGCATGAGTGGGGGAGGGGTAGAGAGAGAGGGAGACACAGAATGTGAAGCAGGCTCCAGGCTCTGAGCTGGCAGCACAGAGCGCGACGCGGGGCTTGAACTCACAGACCGTGAGATCATGACCTGAGCTGAAGTCAGACGCTCAACCGACTGAGCCACCCAGGCGCCCCCAGATCATTTTTTAAATTGTCACAATTCTTTCAAGTTTGCTAGGGAGACTACGGTTCATGAAATTCATTATCTAGATTCTTAATAGTCTTTTAAACGGCATCAAGAGGGTGTCAAAATACCATTTGGGTATTTATTCTATGGCTTTGTATATTTCCCTACTACCTGCATTCAGATGGCACAGTAGAGAACTTGGTAAGCTTCCAGTTACCTAGTAGACAGCAGAATGGCTAGACTATAGTAAAAGCGTTATCTCCTCTCTATTCCTAAAGATCTTCTTTCGCCACCCACACTCAGTCTCCCCTGCCCATCAATTATCCCCCAGTATCACTCACTCTCCATAAAGCCGAAGCTGCCTAGAAGAGGAAGGAGACAAGTGAGAGGGTCTTTATAGAACATACTCGACTCACACAAACAGCCTTAGCCTTTCCAGACATGTCCTTTTGCAAGGGCATCAGCCAGTAGACTGTGACCACCAATAGATCTTACGGCCATGTTGTTTAAAGCCACTACACTCAAGTTCTAACCCTACCTCCCATTGTGAACTTCATTTTCAGCATTTCCTGTGGGGGAAGAGGGCCTTCTACTCCTTAGTAATCCCAAAACTTCAGGAAAATGAAAATAAGCAGCAGCAGCTCTTCCTCCTCCACATTTCAAAACCATTACCGCTTCAACCTTAAAGAACTGCTGCCAAGACCAGAGACATTACACTGAGGAATGCCTCTGAGGAAACTCAGAAGAAATATTGAGAAATATTGGTTAATCTTGATTAAAGGAAGGCAAATAGCCCTGTTCATTGCTCACTCTTTGACTCATCTACGTTGGTAACTGTGGCTGCTTCTGTGCCACAATGGTGGAATCAAGTAGTTGTGACAGAAACCACATGGCCCACAAAGCCTGATATATTTGCCATCTGGTTCTTTAAAGAAATGTTTGCTGGGGCGCCTGGGTGGCTCAGTCGGTTGGGCAGCCGACTTCGGCTCAGGTCATGATCTCGCGGTCTGTGAGTTCGAGCCCCGCGTCGGGCTCTGTGCTGACAGCTCAGAGCCTGGAGCCTGCTTCGAATTCTGTGTCTGCCTCTCTCTCTGCCCTTCCCCTGCTCATGCTCTGTCTCTCTGTCTCTCAAAAATAAATAAATGTTAAAAAAAAAAAAAAAGAAAAAAAAAAGAAATGTTTGCTGACACCTAGTCTTGATAATCAGGAGAAAGGAGTCATTTATGAGGGTACTGGGGGGCATTTCAAACTATGTACTAGAAGTTTCACACAAGGATAAACAATGATAACTTGTCCATCAAAGAACCCGAAAACAGGGAGTCAGTTTGTACCTCAGTTCCAATGAATGTAGGACGAATATAGAGACTAGCAGTTGTTGAATATGGGACCCATTCTTGATCCAGTTTCACAAGCTGTTGAATGCACTCTAAAAGCTCTTCTTTGTCAAATACCTAAAGAAACATAAAGCATAATGAATACTGGGACTTTCTTCCACTGGAGCAATAAGAAATGATCCTCATGAAAGCTCCTCCATATGAAGAAGATAAAATATCAGATCCCTGCCTCTTACTGTAACTAATATCAACTAGAGTTGGATTATACATTTAAATGTGATTTAAAGACATTAAGACTTTCATGGAGTAAAAACTTAAAAATACCTGTGTCACCTAAAGGTAGAAAAGAATTCTTAAATAAGAGACATAATGCACAAATCATAAAGGAAAAAAATAGATAAATTTGGCTCTTTAAAACTTAAGGATTTCTGTTCTTTAAAAGATGTAAGCAACAAATTGGGTAAAGTTTTTCATAACACATAACCAACCAATGTATCTTGAATATGTTAAGATATTTTGAAAATCAGTAAGAAAGAAACAGATGACCCAATGGGAAAATGGGCAAAGGCAAAGAGCAGTTTACCTCTAAGGAGGAAAAGGTTTTCATATACTAAGCAGGTGACAGTTTGTAAAATAAGTAAGGTGATTTCTACTCACTTAACAGGACAGAGAAACATACTTTCAGAGATATATGTGATGGGTTATCCGAGGTTGAAATGAGTCAGAAACACACATATGAATAGAACTCACGACATCAAGAATTGGCTATTTAAATGGGAACTTTGAACCAGCAATCACAGCACAAGAATATTATAGAAATCAGGATTGCCGATCATATAGGAAATATCATCACCCTGCATCATCTGTAGGGGTCTCTGATACTGCTGTCTACCTGTAAGATTTAGTGGGAAGAGAACATGACTAGGAATTAAATAGATTTGGACCCAATTTCTTGCCCTGTCCCTTTACTCTGTGACTTAAGGCAAGTCATTTAACCTTTTAAGGGCTCAAGTTTTCTTCTAGGTACAAAGGTGTTACTAAAATGTACAATATACACCTTCCTGGAAATGACTTACTGTTATGATTCAACAGGCAAAGAACGTGAAACCACATAACACAGTTCGTGGTGAAGCTAATGTCCAACAGATGTTACTTCCCTTTCCCTTTGCCCCACTTTAAAGTATTTCCTGGTAGTTTGTCAGTAATGGCACATGAGTGAAACCAGTTCAAAGAATTTACCATAATTTCACGTCTGGTACTATATTATGGCCTCTGAAGGAGGTGGGTGAAGCACCCACAAAAATAGGGAGGAAAAGAAGAGCCTGGCTAAAAAGGAGTAGTTACTTGGGCTTCTTCAAAAACACAGCTTGGTCTAGTCTAGTCTAAATATGTAAAAGAAGATACCAACTTCCTCAGTTCAGAAAGGCAGCCTGGTCACGTCTCAGGCAAGGGATGTAATCTAAGACACCTCCTACCTAGACATGAGCCTTACAATCTAAATCCAACGCACAGAAATATAACCACAAAATGTCAACATTTTGGAAAAGAGGAAACCCATTACTAAATAAAGAATTCTGCTCCTTAACAAACAATGTTATAGACAGGAACCAAGGGCCACGACAGACCATTTTGATATCATTAAAAAAATAAATAAATAAAGCTTGGGGTAAAATATCAAAATAATTAAGTCACTGCAAACTCGCTATTGCCCAAAGCAATTAGGCAAAATAGTCCCAAAATATCTGTGTGGCATACCATATTTCTCATTTCGCATATTATAATTTCATAGGGTCTTCAAATTTTATTCATTTTAGTTTGAGGTACATTTTCCCTCCTTACCCTATTATCTCCTACATACACATTAATCTCCCACAGACACTCATCAGGAAATAGACTGTGGAATTGCCAAGTGGTATTGGTTATTTCCTCGTATTTTTACCTCACCAATCACAAAGTAGATCAGAAGTAACTTCAACGTTCACATGTTTGTACTGAATATCAGTCTAAGTACAATTGCCTCTTGAACAACATGGGTTTGAATTGCACAGGTGCACTTCATGTAGATTTTTTAAATAAATATAATACAGTACTGTAAATGTATTTTCTTTTCCTTATGATTTTCTTAGTAACACTTCCTTTTTCCTAGCTTACTTTATAAGAATTAAGTATATAAAACACATAACATACAAAATACATGTTAATCAACTGTTTATGTTTTGGTAAGGTTTCCAGTCAATGGTAGGCTCTTAGTTAAGTTTTTGGGGAGTAGAAGTTACAAATGGATTTTCAACCATGTAGGGGCCAGTTCTCCTAGCCCCTTCATTGTTCAAGGGTCAACTGTATTCAGAAGTGATCTGTTCTGTGGTAAGTTCACGATGACCCATTACGCTAAAAGAAACACATAAGAAACTCCTAAATTCACATACCGGCAAAGTGGCCCTCACAGCAGATCGGTACATTCTATCCATGTTGAGGTTTGGCCGAAAGAGTCGAATTTTATTATCTACTCCTCGAAATGCCTTCAATCCTTCAAATAACTAAAGATAAAAGAGAAATAAATCTTAGGGGATCATCAATGAAAACAATCTGTGTTTAAAAGACTGACTTTTCCATAGTGCTCATCTTCTTCATCATGTAAAGCTGTTGACATAGACCAAAGATCTCTAAAACTAGAAAAAGTCAACAGTTGACAGGCTGGTTAGAGTAGCTGGGCTAAAAAAAAGTTCTTTAAGAAAAAAAAAAAGAAAACAGAGAAAAAGAACTCTTTTAGTACCAAATTCTGGTAGGAATTCAAAGTTTTCCTTTACTTAGCAGGAGCCATATTGCTAAATAACACCTCAATGGAGGTGGGAAGAATACATCTCCAATCACACAACATGGCTAACTACCCAAACAATGAAAATGGAGGCAAAGAACCCATGGTACCCTGCCACTTTAAACACCCATGCATCCTTTCATTTAATCGGGCTCATGCAAACTCTAGATAGTAGATAATCTAGATGTGGCCAGGGCTGGTTTAGTCTCCCAAATCACAGAACCCAAACAGCTCAAGACCATCCTATGTTAGGGCCATGCCACCTTTCTCAAAATGGCGCCCCATACAAAGCACTGGACAGGGATGTTAAAAGACTGCAGTAGGTGCATAGTGATACACGCAAAGAGAAAAATCATTAATTTTAGTGGGAAATTTTAACACTGGTTCTATAAATAACTGACAGAACAAACAGGCTGAAACTCAGTAAAGATATGGAAGATTTGAACAACAGGAACAACAAACTAGCCGTTGGATAGTGGATACACAGAGCCCTGCACACACCACCTGCGGAATGCACGTTCTTTTCACAGATTTCCCAGCGCTACGTCAGAAATCAGTATCAGAAATACAACCACAAAACGTCAACATTTTGGAAAAGAAGAAACCCATTACTAAATAAAGCATGAGTCGAAGAAGAAAAATAATGATAATTAGAAAATTCAAACTGAATGATAAAGTTGGGCCTTTAGAAGTTTATAGCCTTAGAGTTTACATGAGAAAAGAAGTCTACATCATGCAGCACAATGTAAAAGCACTAAATGAGATGTATTTCAGTGCAAATATGTGAATAACTTATTAAATGTAATAGGAATAAAGCTTCAGTTAAAAGATAAAGTTGTCAGACTGGACTCCACTGTTAACTTCTGAAACACACATAGACCAAAAGACTTAGAAAGAATTATGTTATGCATATAATAAAGCTGGTGAAGTTATATTAGGAAATGCAAAACAAAATAAACTTTAATTTAAAGGTAACTTCACAGGGCTCCATTTACTTTATAATTTTAAAATTGTATGCACCTGGGGTCCCTGGGAGGCTCAGTTGGTTAAGTATCTAACTCTTGATTTTGGCTCAGGTCATGATCTCACAGTTCAGGAGTTCAAGACCCACATTGGGGTCTGGGTGCAGGGCCTGTTTCGGATTCTCTCTCTCTCCTCCCCTCTCTGTGCCCCTCCCCTGCTTGCACTCTCCATCTCAAAATAAATAAATAAACTTAAAAATTAGAATTGTATGCACCTGATACAAGTTCAAATATATATAAAGATGATATGATCTCATTGTGTTTTTTTTTTATTTTTTTTAGCGTTTTTTTAATTTTATTTTTGAGAGACATAGAGACAGAGAGTGAGCAAGGGAAGGGCAGAGAGAGAGGGAGACACAGAATCTGAAGCAGGCTCCAGGCTCTAAAGTGTCAGCACAGAGCCTGACGCAGGGCTCGTACTCACAGACCGTGAGATCATGACCTGAGCTGAAGTCTGCCGCTTAATGGACTGAGCCACCCAGGCACCCCAGATATGATAATCTCATTAAGTAACAGATACAAAATACACAAAAGGATAACACAGCATGAAAAAGTTGGATTTATCCCAGGAACAGAAGTTGATTTAACATAAAAAAACTCAATTAATGAGATTCATTATATTAACAGCTTAGGTGGAAAAAAAAAACTATATAACCATTAGATACAGTAAATGCATTTGATAAAACTAAACACTCATTTGAGACCTTTATTTTTTATTTTTTAACATTTATTTATTTTTGAGACAGAAACATAGCGTGAGCAGGGGAGGGGCAGAGACAGAGAGATAGACAGAGTCTGAAGCAGGCGCCAGGCTCTGAGCTGTTAGCACAGAGCCCGACATGGAGCTCGAACCCACAGAACCGTGAGATCATGACCTGAGCTGAAGTTGGACACTTGGCCGACTGAGCCACCCAGGCACCCCTCATTTGAGACTCTTTGAAAAAGTTTCCCAAATAACTAAGAAGGAAACTTTGGCAAGTGATAAAGAATATCTACAATGAACTTGAAGGAGACATCATACTTAATGATAAAATCTGCAGCTTTCGTTTTCACAGTGGGGACATCACAAATTGTCTGCTGTAACCACTTTAATTCAACACTATGCAACCATGAATAAGGCAAAAATAATCAAATAAAGAGCATTAGACTGAATAGAAAAAAAAATAGAAAAAGGGGCGCCAGGGTGGTTCAGTCAGTTAAGCGTCTGACTTTGGCTCAGGTCATGATCTCGCAGTCTGTGAGTCCAAGTCCTGCACTGGGCTCTGTGCTGACAGCTCAGAGCCTGGAGCCTGCTTCGGATTCTGTGTCTCCCTCTCTCTCTCTGCCCCTCCCCTATTTGTGCCCTTTCTCTCAAATATAAATGAATAAACAAACAAATAAATAAAACTCTCATAGATCATGAAACAGAGGTAAGATTAAATATGTAGAAAATCAGGAAAAACCAGCATACTTCTTTGAAATTTATTTGCTTAGATGAGGTAACCAAATACAAAATTCTATTCTTATGTAACAGCAGCAGTTAGAAAGTAAAAACACGATTTATGATAGAATTAAGAAAGGGCTATTGGGAGGGAGTTGCCCAAAAGAAGCAAAGATCCATAAAGACAATATAAAACCTTATCAAATCATCAGAGACCTAACTAAATGCAGAAAACAATCTCACACTCATGGATCCAAAGACTCAACATTATAAAGATGTTGATTCTCCCAAATCAATTTATATATCCAGTGTAACCCAAATGAAAAACATGTCATGAGTTTTATTTTCTTTTTAACAAACTAAGTTATAAAAGTTGTTTGGCTGGATAAACTAAATGTAAAAGTTATATGGAAAAAGCAAATGGCCAAGAATATCCAAGGCACTCTTGAAAGGCAAAATAGAAGGACTTTTCCTAGGCAGACATCAAGACTCAAGGCAGAAATTAAGACAGTGTGGAATTTGTGCCGATAGACAAGTAAAACAATAGAACAGAATAGAACAGATAAGACAATGCATTGAAAAATGAGATCCAGAAGCCGACCCATACATCTGTGATAGAGGTCATAATAAAGAACAAATGAAATAAAGGAAACGCTTACAATTTCGAAAGGAATACGGCAAATCTGAGGGCAGTGGCATGAAACACAGCATATATCCACCCTCAGAGTTTCTGATTCCTATCAAATTCCCCGGCCACATTAATGCTGTTGCTCTAGGGACCACACTTTGAGAACCGGTGGCCTATGGGAAGTACATGAGGAAAGACTAATGTGATTTTTAAAAGCTAAAAAATATTCTGAGAGCGACTGGTATTTGAAAACTTGTTGGAAATCTATTTAGATGACTTATGGCACAGGGAAGGGCGGCTACCATTCTTATTTATTTCACAGTTGAAGAAATGGAGGCTTGGAGTATTCAAATAATCAAAGAACTCATCTAAGCTGATACAGTTCAGACACAGAGCTGGGAATGGAAACTTAAGATCCTCAAGTTCAACCTCTGGTGGAAACGGTGGGCACTGAAGAGGTTTCTAGATTATTCAAATTTATAATTTTGAACAAGTTAATTGGACAGGCCTCTTCATTATTTTAGTGTACGTATTTAGGAGTGATGTCACAGGAAGAAGTCAGCATTTGTACCCTGTTTCTTCCTCTGATACTGTGTAATCTTGGCCAAGAAACTTAAGTTTTCTGAACCTGCTTCTACAATAGATGATAATGCTGCTTCAAGGGTTAAAAATAATAGCTAAGGACTGGACTCTCATTCCGCACCAGGCATGGCTGTATATGCTTAAACAAATTACCTTACCTTATAATAGCACTATGAAGTAGGTATTATCACTACCTCAATTTTATAGGTAAAGAAATTGGAAGCACAAAGTGATTTTAAATAAGCTTCCCAAGTCAAAGAGCTCTCTATGTATGGAACAAGAAAGAACGAATCGGAGCCAGATGACTGACCTGAATGCTTAACTATGTTTTCTCACTTAAAATAATTAAATGAGATGACCTGTATAAGGTTCAGAGCACATCACTGGAATTTAATTAAAAAAATAATTTTATCATTATTGTTATAAATATCTACCACTACCATCCTTTAGTCCCTTAATAGGTAGGCCACTGCTTATATCCAGGACCCCAATATTCTGGGAAAGATGTCCAACGCAATAAAAATGAGTAAAATAAAATGAAGGTCAAGGGAATGAGGAGTCTATTGTGAATCGAAGAGTGTATCCTGACAAGGACCAGAGAAAGCATTCTCTAAATATTTAATATTTTATGCTTAGAATTATTCCACTCATACCTGAAGAATAACATTTAATTACATGTCTCTTAACACGTATAACTACACATTAATGGTCATTAAAACATGCAGTTAGCATTAAAATGTAACCATTATATTGTACTCAATGCCACCTTCTCAGTCATAAGAAGATCTTAGAAATAACTTAGTAAAATAGTAACAGTCCTGGATTTTTTTATTGCTAATTCTCTTATCTACTGTGCTTGTATTTGCTATAGGTAATTTTTTCATTGACATTATGGAAAATGCCAAATTATCTGAGAAACTAGTCCTTAAGATTTACCTTCAATCTAACTGCCTGTTGGGAAAGCTTTAAAGACATTTATGACTTCCTCGTGTAAATATGAGAAAGCCCATACTGCCCAAAGGCTGTTTGAGTGGGAAGAGCTACTATGTACTCACAGTCAAGATCTAATACGTCACCATCATTGATTCCCATGTACTTACTTCCACTGCATAGTGGAAAGTTGATGAGCCAGGATGCATTGATAGGTTTTGAAGAGGCTTGATATGTGGTTTTTCCCATCCAAACTCTAAGGACCACTCCACTGTCAACATGTGATCCGTGAAAACAGTTCCAAAAACCAGAGTCGTTGGGTCTGGTTTTTCCTTTAAAATGGTGGCTGGTGTGATTATCAGATCTTTAGCCTAGGGAAGAAAAATCAGCACCATTAAAGAAAAGTTACCGAACATTTACTAGTACGATGATACAGAAAGTCAAAAGACAAATGAAATTTAAGTCACTGGCCACTAAAAAGTGAAATCATTTGACCTTTAAATGCTGGTAACTAACTCATAAATTTAACAAGACTATGTGAGCCAAAGAAATCATGCCTGCATTCAGAATTTGGCTTGTTGTTTGAAATCTCCGCACAAAACACTGACTAATAAATATCAGAACCAAATTCAATGATATTTAGAAATGGGGACAAATAGCAGATGTGGTAAAATGATGGAAAAAAGGAGAACATGTCCCTTCTTCACTCTCACCACGGGATTCACATTGAGCACTCAGGGATGAGGTAAGGGGGGTCTTCTGCCACAAAAACAGCAACTATCATGACAATTTGTTAAACTAAAATTAAAGTCATTAAGAACTGAACCTCTTGGCGATGGCTGTCCTCTGACTCCCTCCAAGAATTCTTGGCATAAGCCTTCGAAACCCCCTGGGTGCATTCGAGAAGAAATGCGCAGAGAGAAGCAAATGTTTTCCTCTTTGAAAACAGAGATGTAGAGAGTGAACACTAAGATATATAGCCTCTATTCTGTGTTGAAACAGTGAACAAAGGACCTCTTACTGAAAGAAAGATAAATTAAGAGTAATAGGTAACAAGTTCACACAGCGGCATCTCACTGACTCTCCACACGGCCAGCTTGCCCATTACACATGGCCAAACACATCCGTGCCCGAATCGCAGTCCCATCGCCCACTTCGCAAGGGCCGAAGCCTGCTGACAAAAACCAAGGAAGGAGCTTTTTGACCAATTAAAAGACAATATTAAACCAGGGACAGATTCGACTTAAGGAAGGTCAAACTCACTTAATACACAAAAGTACACATTGCCCCCAAAATCAAGTAGAGAACTTCCCTTTAGATCATCAGCTCTTATCCTTATATTTTTTATTTCTTTTTAAGTTTTAATTTATTTATTCCTTTATGTAATCTCTATACCCAACATGGGGCTCGAACTCATGACCCCAGGATCAAGAGTCACATGCTCTTCCAACGGAGCCAGCCAGGCACCCCTCTTATTCTTATATTTAAAATGATCCAATGGCTTCTGGTTAATTCACTGCCTTACACATGCCTTAGTCATTTGATAGATTATGAAGGCTAATCAGTTTTATTTTTAGAAAAAGATTCAGGCTGAGTGTATTCTAAAATAACCAGAAAGTTCACATTACAGTGAAGCCTAAGGCACTAAAGACAACATATTATTATAATTTTCAGGTTAGTCTTGTGATGAATGCTACTTTGGAATATGGCAACAAAATGCCAAATTTAGGGGTGGTGGTGATGGACTTTCTTCTACCACCATTTAATCCAAATAAGTAAATTAACTTAAAATCGTTTACTAAGTGCAAAAGAAGTGAATTTATTTAAAGAGATACAATCCAGCTAAATTGTTTGGGTCCTTGAATCTCATTTCTCTCCCTTTATCCTCTAGACCAGGTAGAATGTTGGGCAAATTTCACCTACGGGCTAAATTCAGCTTTCTAGCCTCTTTCGAAAATAAAGTTTTATTGGAACACAATCACACCGTTCTTTTACCTTTAACAATGGCATACTCCACTAATAGTGACAGACACCATATGGTCCTCAAACCTAAAATATTTATTATCTGACGCATTTAAAAAGTTTGCCAGTGGGGCACCTGGGTGGCTCAGTCGGTTAAGCATCCACTCTTGATTTGGACTCCAGTCAGGATCTCACCATTCATGAGTTCAAGCCCCACATCAGGCTCTGCGCTGACAGCTCAGAGACTGCTTGGGATTCTCTCTCTGTCTCCCACCGTTTCTCCTAAAATAAATAAATAAAACTTTGGAGAAAACAAAAAAAAGTTTGCCCATCCCTCTAGACTGTGTAGACAAGAATTCTGCATAGATATCCCAGCTAAATCTCCAGCCCTAACTCAGTGCCTCATAGACAATACAGTACAAATTTTCTTAAATACTGAATATAACATCGGCTGATTTCAGATGTACTCCCTGAGGAATGTCAGGCTTATTCATGGAAGATGGCCAGGATTTAAAGGGAGTAAACGTCTCATAAGGTTTTCATTACATGAATGGTGTCACAGTGTTCTTGCACAATGAAGCACAAAAGACTTTACTTGAGTTAGCTTTTTTTTAGTGGCTTTTCTTAGTCCTGGACCAAGAAAAATTTGTAACCATATCAATATAGTAACACAAACTGCAAATTTTCACCTATTAAAACTACATACAAACATTTCTTAATAACAGGAGAGGGTAGTAAGACCCCAAGCAGAAAGAGGAGAGTAGGTACAAATGGAGATGTGAGTGTGAGTTTAAGAGGGGAGTTTTTCCTACCTGCTGAATTCAGGGTACATCTACAACACTGCAGAGGCGGCAGACCCTAGCTTTCCCCCCAGCGACAGAACCAATACTTCACATGGTTCTTCAAAAATAAAAGCAAGATCACCTTCTCAGTTATTTCTGTCATCAGCTAAACAATTCTCCCATGAGCTAATCAACAAGCTGTCAATTACACATGATCCTTACACCTTTTAGGATTTCTAAGCTCTCCAACGTATAGATATACGTAACCCCACCTGCCATGAAACCAATATAAGCAATGGAAAGCATACTTTATATCAATAAAAATCTACGTAATATTTAGAAACAAGACCCTGGCCTCATATCAGACAACTATAGGGCTGTTTTTATTTCTCCTTCCCATGTTCCTCCTTCTTTATTTGCTTTATTATTCTTAGGGTTTTGCCTTTTGTTCACTCAATGAACACTGACTGAATCAGCACAATGGCTCAGGCACTGCACTAAATAAGCACAAGAGAGGGACAACTGGGTGGTTCAGTTGGTTGAGCAGCCGACTCCAGCTCAAGTCATGATCTCACAGCTCATGAGTTCGAGCCCCACGTTGGACTCTCCGCTGTCAGCGCAGAACCTGCTTCAGATCCTCTGTACCCCTCTCTCTGCCCCTCCCATGCTGTGTTGCTCTCTCTCTCAAAAATAATAAACATTAAAAAAATAAATAAGCATAATAGATGTGAAGATGTCTGTGGTTGAGCCTCTCCTTCTCAGGCAAGCTCACGGTCAGCCATGGACAGGCAGTAGCCGCTGTGAGCAAGTATTACTCAGTCATTCAGCCTACTATCTGTTGAGCTACTATGTACCTGTAGTGCTATAGACCCAAAGGAATCTCAGGGAATAAAACAAGTAAAGTCCTGTTCTCTTAGAGCAGGAAAAACAGTATAAAGAAACAAGTGAATAGAGGTCAGGGGGTGATTAGTGCCATGAAGAAATGGAAAGCTGCTTAAAAGGATAGCGTGGGGGAAGAAAATACTTATTTTTGGTAGAAGCATTAGGAATGACCTTCCTGATGAGGTGTCCTTTAAGCAAAGACGTGAATGAAGAAGGAAGGTTAGGTCGTGTAGATATGCAGAGGCAAAGTATTTCAGCAAGAGGAAGCAAGGGCCAAGATTCTGAGACAGGAACCAGACTTGGCACATTCAAGAACAGGAAAGACTCAGTGTGGCAGGAATTCAGGAAATGTGGGGGAAATGGGGCGGCAGAAGACGTCGAAGAGGCACTGTGGCCGCTGGAGCAGGGGGAAGGGGGGGGCCGAGAGAACTAGTTTCTTCATAGTATACTGACTGACATTCCAATTCTCCATGGGTTCTGGCTCTGTGCAATTAAGACTGTACCCCATCTTCCTTATATCCCCAGGAATCTTCACCATAGAGGTTGCTAGCAATCAAAGTAACCCCAGTTTACCTCTTTATTCTGCGCAATTTTATTTATTTATTTTTTTTAATGTTTATTTATTTTTGGAGGGAGAGAGAGAGACAGAGCGTGAGTAGGGGAGGGGCAGAGAGAAAGCGAAACACAGAATCCGGAGCAGGATCCAGGCTCTGAGCTGTCAGCGAAGATCCTGATGTGGGGCTCGAACTCATGAACTATGAGGTCATGACCCGAGTCGAAGTTGGACACTTAGTCCACTGAGCCACCCAGGCACCCCTATTCTGCGCAATTTTAAGTAGCCATCAGGGATACTACTAGAGACATGGCTTCCATGCTTTAATTTCTTGTTTCAAAAGTATGAAGGAGCAAAACAAGAAGGGGGAGAAAGATAGTTTGGCAGTGGTGAAACACAAGAATCTGGGTAACACTGAGTTTTTTCCTCGAGCCTCTCTATTTCCTCCTCTGCATCAGGGATCCCCACCCTGGGTACACACTGGATCCAACTGCAGAGCTTTTTAAAAACACTAACCCACACTCAGGGCCCCGGGGTGGCTCAGCCGGTTAAGCGTCTGATTTAGGCACCATGATTGATTTAGGCACCATGATCTCGCGGTTAGTGAGTTCAAGCTCTGTGCTTACAGCTCAAAGCCTGAGGCCTGCTTTGAATTCTGTGTCTCCCTCTCTCTCTGCTCCTCTCTGGCTCATGCTCTGCCTCTCTCTCTCCTTCAAAAATAAATAAACATTAAAAAAACTTTAAAAACACTAACCCATACTCCATTCCAGAACTGAAAGAGAATCTTTGGGAAACGGTAGGGGAGTGGTTCTTTGTTTGAACTTACCCAAGTGATTCTAACTGTGCACCCAGGGCTCAGAACAATACCACACTAACTCCCTTGAAGATTTCAGCAACCTGGGGATACCTAGGTGGCTCAATTGGTTGAGCGTCTGACTCTTGAATTCAGCTCAGGTCATAATATCATGGTTTATGAGTTCAAGCCGCAAGTCAGGCTCTGTGCTAACAGTGGTTTCTCTCTCTCTTACTCAAAAATAAGTAAACATTACATATATACATATGTATGTATATATATATACACATACAAAAAAAAAATTTCAGCAACCTGAAGAGCTATGGTTTCTAACACTGGCTGCCAAGTTGGTTCACCTGGGAAGATTACTGTTGTTAGGAAATACCAATGCCCATGTCGTACACAAGAGGCACAAAAACTCAGAAATAAAGGGAAAACTCAGGATTGGGGCTCTACATCAATTTTCACCGAAGGTTCTCCACGGGATTCCAAGGCACTGCAAGGACGAAGAACCACTTAAGAGATTCAAGCCTCGCTTGTGGATTCTTGTCGAAAGCTGAACATTATTTTGTAATCACAGGACCCTGGTTATCTCAAACTGAACACATCTGCAATGGAACACAGATTTCCTTCAAAACTTGGTCCCTACTTCTGCCACCTTATTATGTTCTACTTCTTTACTTCTTAATCCTTAATGCATTTAGTAAGAGTCATGCATGTTTATTACTTTAAATTTCTACTGTAAAGGGAAGAAAAATGAAAAGTGTCAAATTCCCAACTTGTTCCCTGGCCACCACATTCCTACTTCCCAGACATGACCTCCATTAACAAATTCATTGTGTATTTTTTTCCCTATATATTTTTTTACACCTTCATTCCTTTCAAGGAAATTTATCATTCTCCCAACCCTTAGTTTCCCTATCAGTAACTGAGATACTAGTACTTGCAAGAATCTCTTTAAGAAGTCTGATTGCTCAATTTCTACTATGCCCGCAGTAGCAAATATTCTGTCTGTATTCTTATAATCTCTCTGACCACATGTGAGATCATAATTTTCAATGTGCATTAAATACCTAAATGGCTATAGATTTAAGTCCAATTATTTTAGCTACAAAATCAAGTATCCCAAGTATGGCACAAACTTCTTTTTTCAATTCTACCTCTCACTAATGTCTGGCATTAACCTTTTACTTATCACTTAGGAATGCATTCAGCTGCAAGTAAGTAAAACACAAATGGGAGTTGATTTTCTCACGTTAAGTATGGGGGAGCCAGGCCGACAGAACCCTGTGATTTTCTCAGCCTTCTCTTCAGGGTCAAAGGAAAGCTGCTTATCATAGCTGTAGTTTCAGCTTTCATGATCTCATCAAGGTTCAAAGATAGGGGAGGAATAGGATAAGAGCAGACAAGTCTATTCCCTTTGATCACAAAAGCAAAACTTCCCAGGAATTTCCATATGTCTTACTGGTCGGAAATGTGTCACACTGATCTATCAAGCTGTGAGGGAGCCTAGCGGGGCTGATGTGAACTGCGAACACAATCTGGTAACAAGGCAAGTGGATGGGGCTGTATGTGGGGTACATGTCTACTCAGTGCCTGAAAACTGACCAGCCCTTAAGCATTCTTGTTTACATGCGATGGTTTAACAGGAAGGACTAAAACCTGGCTACAGATGCCTTCCCACCTTTACCTTTTTCTTCCCATCATTTCCTCCACCTGCAACACTGGACACTGGAAACTGCAAGTTTATCCACATTCTCTTTCTTCCTCCAGCAGGAAGTATGGAAACTGTAGCACCCCATCTGGCCCAGCAGTCTGGGGGTATCCTCCGCTTTTCAAACAGCCTAGCAGTTGCTCACGCAATCCCTCTATGTAGACATCCCAGCTCCCAAAATGTTTGGTTTGGCTCTATAAAATCTTTTAGTTAATCTGAACATTTGGAAAAGGGAGTCACTGCTTTGGATTATGTTGGTCTCTCATTTAGCACAGTAACTACACATCAAATATGTGCTAATAATTCTGTTCTAAATTTCACTACACATGGATTGATCTTCATGGTCCGGGATATTTCAACGTAACAGACTGTTATAGTTTTTATAAAAATCTTTTGCACTTCCTAAAAGACCTGTTTGTTATTACAAATCTTTAAAGAACCAACTTTAAGAATGGCCGTGGCCTCGAGGTGCCTGGGTGACTCAGTGGTTAAGCCTCCGACTTCGCTCAGGTCATGATCTCGGTTTGTGAATTCAAGCCTGGCGTCAGGCACTGTGCTGACAGCACAGAGCCTGGAGTCCACTTCCAGTTCTGTGTCTCCCTCTCTCTGCCCCTCCCCTGCTCATGCTCTCTCTCTCTCTCTCTCTCTCTCAAAAATAAAAAAAAATTTTTTTGAAAGAATGAGCATGGCATAGTATATAATTTTTACCTTTCTGAACTCTAAAATATCTCTAGGACCACCCATAGTGACCTAATGGCCCTGTGAGATCAAGCTAGTTAATGGCAAAGATATAGAATAAGGTGGTTTTATGCTCGACTTAATGCTCTTGTAATTATTACTTGATATTACTAGTTAAGTTTCCGGAAATTGAATATGAATGATCAAATTATATGTTCTATAATAATAGATGTATAGACCGCTACATCCTTTTGTAAGATGTGATTTATTAATGATATGAATAGCAAACCTCGAACTTTCTAATTTGTAAAGAATTGCCCTACATGCAGTCTTTTCAGAGTAATGCATCACTGAGTGCCTTCAGAAATTCATCAAGAAGTCTATTTTCCTTCCTTTAAAACAATTTCTGCAATTCTAGAAACTAAAACTAACAGCTTTTAACCTGAGCTCCAAGAGAAATTACCTAAGAATATTAAATGTCCTAATTGGACACTGAATGAAATTCAAAAGTAAGCAATATTAGCCGAAGGTTTGTAACTGCTTTGGAGTAGATATGAAATCAAGACTAATGGGGAAAAAAAATCTTTGCCATAAAAGAAATTTTGCAAACAGTTTTTAATCAATGTTCTTTAGAATCTTTCTACATTTCCTTTCCAAAGATGGATAAAAATTAACAGTATTTGTAAAGTGATACTTTCTCCTGCATAATTAATCTGCCCTTTTCTGAAGCTCCATGTTCTCTGATGACTTCAAAGTCAGGCTGTTGCAGGCCATACGCCTGTGGAAGAATTTGGAAGGCCACAATAACTGGACTGTGAAATGACAAATATTGACAAAAACAAAGCATCTTAAAAAACAAGTTCTTCACTCAAAAGGCATGCTTAGGTAAACACCTGCTCTGAAATGGGGAAGCCCGTAACACATCTGAGGGCTGTATCAGCCAGCATTCTGGCAACATCTCCCATTCACTGCTCAATATTGGAGCTGCACTTCTCTGCAGTGGACACAACACCTCAATGTTTAAGAGCTGTCTCCGCATTACAAGTATATCAGAAATTGCACCACTTTGTTCTACAATAAGTGCATTTTTCTTCGTCTCCTTGAAAGCCTCGGGTGCTATGTTCATGATCTTTTAGAGACCTTGTTTTAAAATCTAATAGAAAGAAAGGTATGAAGAGGAGAATTACAGATTTCTAGTGTCACATTCCGTGAAGATGTAGAAAACAGGGGAAAGTGGAAGAAACAGATAGATGATCTGTTTGAAACAAAGAAGGCTCTGGAGTCCATAGAAAGATTCTGTAATAAGGCATCTTATTTCTGGGCTTTGTTGGGAAACGGGTCCTCACTTTAAAATGCATCAAAATGAGGGGAGGGTATGCAAAATGAAAACTACCCGTGAGAAATCCAAAAGGCGATTTAAAAATGCAAGTGGAGTGAATAAACAAAGAGATAGAAAAAAATATTTTTGATTTTCGTCAAAATGGTCCTATAAAACCCATCGCTTTCTCCGGAAATTATCAATTTCATTTTTCATTTGCCTCATCACATGTGCACTGTGAATACAACCACCATTACGACCCACGTTTTAACATGGAAATACGAATGTAGAGTGTAGGTACACCCCTCCTTAACTAAAACATAATATATAGAAATCTAAATTCAACGAATTGATTATTTACATTATGAATTAGTTTTAACTTTGTAAAAATTCTCTATGTATAAAATTACAAAGACCTTTTGGAAAAAAAATCACATTTACCTATATACAAAAGGACTCTGAGAGATTATTTAGAAATAGGAATCTGTTTAATCTCATTCTTTCCAGGGCCCAATATCTCAATATCTAAGTCTCCAGAATGTATTAGAACTTAGCCTTCATAGACTAGCAGAGTAGATCAGCTATAACACTAGAGAGAATATTATCTTTAAGGGACCAGGAATATTATGGACGAATGAAATTCGCAAGCTTATTTTAGTAAGGAAATTACAATATATATGTATTTTTTAATCCTGACAGCAGAGAGCTTATCTTGAATTTATCCTCAGATTCCCAATGCCCAGCACACGGTAAGAGCTGGGTGTCTGTGAAGTTGATGAGTCAAGTTCCCGTTCCCTCTCTGAACCCTGCCAGGATGTGAGATCATGAGGACACTCTGTGCTATGGATGACAATTGACAGTGAGGGACTGAAACCGGAGACATAAAGAAGCAAAAACTTCCATGGTTGGTGGGGTGCAGTGGAGATAATTTATAGAGAAAATAATAATACACTTTATAATTGTATTTTTATGATTTTCAAAGTGCTTTTACAAGATATCTCTTCATTTGCTCCTCACTATTTGCCTGGGAAGTTATGAGATTATTTAATATACAAACCTCATAATTCTGAGAGAACGTAGGGATATACACCACATTCACTGCAAAATGTTAAGTGTTGCTTTGAAGAGAAAAATGACAAGTATAACTTTTCCCACAAGTATAGTGAATAAAGGTTATGCTTATTTATGCAATTAGATAAACCTCTAGGTGAACATTTACAAATTAATTGTTTTCCAAGAAAAAGTTATTATTCATGAAATAAAATAAGCAATTGACTGCTAGGTAATTTTCGATGGGAAGATATTACTGTTCCCCAAATGACCCCCCACCTCAAGAGTGGAATCTAGAGGGCACGACAGCATACCTAAACTACTGTAAAATCCACACCGCGAAAACTGCCCCCAAATCTCCACAAGAAATAGATTTATTCAGTTGACCGTTGTTGCACTTACTTAACCTTGGGCAGATAACTTACCTTGAAAGTCCCCACCGTCTCTTTTGATCCCGCCTCTCCGGGGCATTCTGGGGAGCATCCATTATTGCAGTCCTTAAAGAAGAATTAAATTCATTAAGTAACACCAGATGGGTGAACTGCGGCCTGGGGTAGTCAATACCACTCACCATCACACCGCGGGCCCCGCTCAGGTACCCAAGCACACAGGAAGAGGCTCACGCACCCGGGCACCAGCCCCAAAGCAGAGCGTCCTGGCGGCGCTACCCTTCACTTGCAACCCTTCAGGAGGACGCAGCTGTTTTCGTCCTCCGCCGCTAGCTTGGGGCAGACTGGTTAAATTCCAGGTTCGCCCTACAGAGCCAGGGTTCACCCGCAAAGAACAAGAAGGGAATTGTCCCCCTTATACCGGAGCAAATAGTCTAGACCAGGGTTTTAAGCCATTTATAGAAAAATCTCCTGGGCGAGCTCAGCCTCGTGGTCTTGTCAATCACTGGCGCACAATAGCAAGACTGAAAAGGGATGAGGGCGAGAACGAACCATTTTCTCCACGGGCAGGGCCCTGCAATGCAGGCGCACGGACACCAAACCTCATAGGCTAGGGACGAAACCTCAGGGAATTCGGGGGTAATTTAAAAGACACTTAAGGACACAATGGAAGTGGGATGAGTTGGGGAAAGATGCAGACCTTAAAACAAACAAAAAACCCAAAAAAACAAAAAAAAACCCTAATCTGCTAAATAGCTATATGCGAATAGGAGGGGGGCAAAAAGGATCCAAGAAGGCAGAAGGCTGCGGTCAAAATATTTTCGGGTGGCAAAGGCACGCAGGATGTGGTTGTCAGCTCTGGCAGCCCAGAAATTCCGCTTCCCCCTCCTCCCCCAAAGCAGCTTCCATGGCGACCCTCACGTCCCCGGTGGCTGTCCACGCCGCGCTCCGGAGCACGCCACCGGCTGGGCATTAGACCTGGCCGGAGGGGGCCTCTCCAAGGCGGAGTTCGCTGGCTGGGGCTCTAGATTTCGGCTAGGACTGGGGAGAGAGGAAACGCCTGGGCGGAGACGCAACGGCGACGTGCGGCGAGGCAGGTTGGTGCAGGAAACGGCAGCGATGCGCTAGACCAGCCGGCAGTCTTCGGAGACGCGGGGTCCAATCCGCCCCCCTTCCGCAAGCGTCTGGGTTCGGGTACCTGGCGGGCGAGGGCCGCAGCGGCGCGGGCCGGGCTGGCCATAGGGAGTCTCCGCGGGCGAGAGGCTGCGGGGAGCGGCAGCGGCACGCAGCGCGTGGCTGCACGCGAGGGCGGGCGGCGCGGCCAAGCCCCAGCGCCCCGACTGCGCGGCGCGGGCTGCCACCGCCCGGGGCCCAGCGCCGGGGCCAGGCGCAGGGAACCGCGCAGCCCCTCCAGCATCCCTGGGGGTGGAGCCTCCTGTCCCTCCCGCTTTTCGGTGGGTAAGTCCCCGCCGCCTGCTCTGCGGCTGGGGGCACGAGCGTGCGCGCCACGAGCGAACGCCTTTCCAAAGGCGGGCGCTTGAGATGCATCTTTATTTACCGAACGACCCTGGGGTAACCGGCCCGGAAACGCCCTGCGGCCAGGGGGAGGCAAACTTGGGGAAATTAATTAGCATTAGGAGAGAGTTTCTGTGGACAAAACTGGATAAAGCTTCTGCCCCCCGGGGGCAGCAGTCCGTGATTGGCAGTTGCGCACTGGCTCTCTTCTGCCGCCGACCCCCGCGTGCAAACTGATGACGAAGAAGGTGAATTTGGGTTTAGATTTCTTTGCACCACCTCCTCAAGTCGGATTTGTTGTGGAGTGTTGCAGGGTTACCAGGCCGACGTCCTCTAAAAGCTCTTTCTGCACGAAGACCTCGATGCTACTTGCATCCACCCAGCCATTCACTGTTTTCAGGCAAAATAAAGAGCCCCCCCAATCGAACTGACCCCCCACTGACCGTTTGCTTATGTAAGCCCGTGAAAGCAATACTTTAGAAAGACAGCTGATAAAGCAACCTTCGAAAGGAAAAAGGAAGCTACTGCGTCCTCTGCGTGTTCTCCAGGGGCGACGTCAGCTTAAGTTATGAGGCTTTCTGGGCTTTTAAATTAATAGGAAGTGGTGACTCGGCCCGATTTGTTCTTGGGAAGGGGGAGGGCGGTTTATTCTGGGTAAGAGCGGTTAAATCTGGTCTGGTTTTAGAATTTATTTCATACAGTCCTAAAGACAATATAGCTCTAATCTTATCACTCAGAAAACAGCATTCACTTCTCCCTTCCTCTCTTCCCTTCATAAAAGGCAGAGAACAGCCCCAGGTTTCGGTGGGGTCCTAAGCTTCAGCCCAGGCAGGTCACATGTGGCCGGAAACCAGAGTCTCTTTGAAGAAACTTAAAATAGAATTTTAAAATAAAATTTAAAAAATATATAGACTAAGTAAACTCTAGGGCTGCCATTTTCCAACCTTGTCCCCATGCCTAAAAGTAAGAAACCCTTGGTGAAGAACGATTAACAATTTGCATTCAAAATCTTGGTTTACGGGTCCCTGGGTGGCTAGTTGGTTAAGCATCCGACTTCCTCTCAGGTCATGATCTCACACCTGGTGAGTTTAAGCCCCACATTGGGCTCTGCATGACTGTGTAGAAACTGCTTGGGATTCTCTTTCTCCCTCTCTCTCTCTGCCCCTGTCCTGCTCATGCTTGCTTGCACACTTTCTCTCAAAATAAATAAATAAATGAATTAAAAAAAAAGAGCTTGGTTTAAATGACTACACCAGACATGCATTAAAAGCCTGGTATTGTTTTAAAGATGATATTACACAGCTCCAATTGTCTTGCTATTTTAAGTGTTACTTGTAATCTCTCCCTTTTAAAACAAATTTTTTAACATTCATTAATTTTTGAGACACAGGGAGAGCATGAGTGGGGGAGGGGCAGAGAGAGAGGGAAACAGAGAATCTGAAGCAGGCTCCAGGCTCTGAGCTGAAGTCAGACACTTAACCGACTGATCCACCCAGGCACTCCAAAACCCTCCCTCTGCGATCAAGAAAACATATATAGTACAAGAATCAGGGGCACCTGGGTGGCTCAATCGGTTAAATGTCCGACTACATCTCAGGTCATGATCTCACGGTTCATGGTTCGAGCCCCATGTTGGGCTCTGTGCTGAACACTTGCTTGGAGCCTGGAGCCTGCTTTGGAGTCTATCTCTTTCTCTCTCTTCCCATCCTCTACTCTCACTCTGTCTCTCAAAAATAAATAAATGTAAAAGAAATTTTTATTTTTAAAGAATTGAAGTTATTGAAGAATTACCACAGTGCCACCTATATCTTTTGGCTCTTCAGAGCCAACATTTGTGCAAGTGCAATCCGTATTAACTGTTCTATTTCCTCCCACTTCAAGTGGCTACAATTTGACTCCTGTCCTATTATTCCTCCTGAGCAAGGTTCCTAATAGCCTTCATTTCATTCCACCCAATGGTTTCTTCCTGTGCACTTTCATGGCTGACCCTATATGCTGATGGCTCCCCAATACATATATTTTTTCAGTCCACCTCTCTCCTGAGCGGTGAGTACTTACAGCCAAAAATGTGTCTAAAATACTTACTGTGTATGTAACATTCACGAAGGCACTAGACTAGGCTCTAAGGAGGTAGTGTGAGTGTACCTCCATCGCATTATCGTGCATTGCCTTTAGCCACATAGAAAAATGGTCCTTGTGTTAAAAAGCAGCAACTAATCCTACAAATGTAAAATAGCAAAAGTAATAAGTGCTACCTGTGTTTTATCAGAAAAGGTCCGGAAGGGCTTTCTGGCAAGGGATCCTTAACTAGAGACCTCAGGGATAAAAATATTTACTACAAGAGGGAATAAAAAACATCTGGGATGAAAGTGAGTTCCAGGAAAAAGAAAATTATCTCTGAGAAGGGAAGAAACATGGTGCTTACAAAAGACAGAAGAGAGACAGGGCTGCAGTGGAGACAAGCAGGGTGCTTGGTCCAGGGTGAGACTGGAAGGGCTGGCAGAGAACTAACCACGCAGTGCCTTTTAAACAGGGTTTAAGGATAATTTCCTTGATATAGGTAAAAGTATGACTGTCATATACATATAAAGTGAATTTATATTACAGTCTATGTAACTATAGTGAAGTTACCAGGCAGATGTTACAACTTGTGTAAGGGCAAATCAGGACTGACTCCATTTTGTTTAAGGGCAAACTGAGACTGACTCCATTTTGAGTCCCCAGCGCCTGCGTGGAAGCTTGACCTATGGAACAGGACCCTGACCCTTCCTCAGCCAATCGGCTAGGGCCACGACCATCACCCGTCCCACTACCCTAGACTCCTTTAAAACTCTTGCACCTTTGAACACTCTCTCTCCCTCCCTCCCTCTCTCTCCCTCTCTCTCTCCCTCTCCCTCTCCCTCTCTCTCTCTCTCTCTCTCTCTCTCTCTCTCCTCTCTCCCCCCTCCCTCCCTCCCCTCCCCCCACCCACCGCTGCGTTGGTGCAGGTAGGAGATTGAGCTCAAACTAGCTCGAGTAAAGGCTCTTTGTTCTTGCATCAGACTTGGCTCCCTGGTGGTTTTGGGGGTTCAGTTTTTGGGGTTCCCGAATTCTGGGCATAACACTTGTTCAAAGAACAGACACATTTCCAGGTCAATAGACATGAAACCAGCTTCTTCCACAATAGGGGAGATAAGTTAATTGAATCCTGACCTTCAGAATTTATTTGCATGTGCATTGACAAGAATTATTCTGCACTCCTATTAGTTATCTGGAGAGTAACTCAAAAACAATGAAACAACGTAAAAACACAATGAAAGAACTCACGGAATCCTAAGAAGAAGAAAAACCATCCAGAGGGTAGGATCAGGTAGGGAATGGGGGTGGAGGGTGAGAGGATTGAAGTGCACTCTGGCTGCAGTTTGGAGATTGGAGGAGGGGCTGGCTGGAGAGAAATGGACTTATGAGAAAGCTATTATAGAACCCACGGAAGTGATGACCCTATTAATAAGTTGGATTTGGCAGGTGGTAGGTGATACAGATGGAGAGAAGCGGTCAGATTTCTGCAGTCTTTAGACAGAGTGGACAAGAGAAAAAAACAGGGAGAGACAGGCGCCAAGAGGGCTCCTTGGATCCTGGCTCGCTCTTCTGGTTGGTAATATTCACTAAGAAAAATGGAACACCGAAAGATGAGCGAGCAGGAGTCTGGTTTGGGGCATACTGAGTTTCTGGTCTCTGAGACTGGCTGTTAGGCACACGCCTGTCTGAAGCTCCAACGAGAGGTCTAGCTTAGAAGCAGACATTTGATGAGTCAGTGGTACGCAGGTGGTAACTGAAGCTACCGGTGTGAGTGAGAACGTCACATCTGTGCCTCTGAAAATGGGACAATGTCAACACTTCATGTTTGCCAAAAGAGATGGACTATCGTAACATGTGTACCATAAGTAAATGACTTAGAACCTTGTCTGGTAAGTGTTAATCCCTGAATAGATGAAGGTAATGATCATTTATCTCCTTTGCAAACATTTTCTTAAAGGGACAGATAGTAAATATTTTAGGCTTTGAGGGCCGTGTGGTCTTTGCTGCAATTACTCACATCTGTCGAAGTATGGCCAAAGCAGCCACAGATAATATGTAAAAGGAATGACTGGGTTCCCATAAAACTGTATTTACAAAAACAGGACAGATCAGATTTGGCCTATGGGCTGTAGGCAACTGACCCCTATCCTATGCAGTTGCCCTAACTAGAAACTTAACGGTCATCCTTCAAGCACGACCAAGTGATCACCAATGTCTATACATTCTACCTGACGGTCGCCATTTTTCTAGCCATACTATTGCCCTCCTAGTACCAAACAGCTTCCAAGGAGCCTCTCCATCTTCAGCCTTGCTTCCCCTTAAGGGTTTCTTAGCATGGCAACCAGAGAAATTGTCTCAAAATGAAATCTGAACATGTCTCTTCTTGGCCAATAAAATCCTCAAAGCTTTACATCATCTTATGACAAAAAATTTTTAAATTTTTTTTTTTATTTCTTGAGAGAGTGTGTGTGTGTGTGTGGGGGTGGGGGGCGGACAGAGGATCTGAAGTGGGCTCTGCACCGACAGCAGCGGATCCGATCTGGGGCTCGAACTCAAGAACGGCGAGATCATGACCTGAGCTGAAGTCAGACGCTCAACCCACTGAGCCCCAGGTGCTTCTAGGACAAAATATTTTAGCAAGATCTCCCACCCATCCCAAATTCTGACTCCTGCCCCTGACTCTCTGGCTCACCGTTTCCTACTCTCCCACTCTGCAGTCACACGTTTAACTATTTCAGTCCTTCTTTTGGGCATCAGGCCTTCTCACAGTTGGCCATCTGCCTCAAACACCCTGTGATTGCCTGGCTCTCTCGTCCCTCCTCTCTCCGTTTATGTGGCATTTCATCCTCAGGGAGGCACCCCTAAACCCTCTCAAGGCTGCTATAGGTCCCACTGCTATTTATTGTCATGGAATTCTCTCCACTTCTAAATAACTATCATACTTTATTCTAATCACTTGATTAGTGTTGCTCTAACTCCTGTGGCGGTAAATTGTGCTTGTTTGTCCACACAGCAATCCCCCCTCACCCAATGCCAGGCGCAAGGTTGAGATTTAACTATCCGTTAAATTGTAACTCTCTGGTTTTTAAAAAGTATGTATTTCATATGCTTTGGAACTTTCACTGCCAAAGTTTACAAGACAATGAACTAAAAATGTCCTCAGAAACCCACTAGATGTGAGCTTCTTTCTTCCCCAAAAGGTTCCTCCTCACCCTAAATCGTTCTCTTTCCTTTTCCTCTGTTCTCTTCCTTCTGCTATTCCTTCTCTTCCCTTAAGCAGCCATAACAAGGGTTTTCAATGTATTCGATTAAGGGATTGGACCAGTGCTTTCCAATAGAACTTTCTACAAGGATGGAAATGTTCTGTACCTGCACCAAGCCACATGTGACTACTGAGCATTGAAATGTGGTTAGTGTGCCTAAGGAACTGAATTTTTTATTTTCCTTAATTTCCAATTATATTTTAATAGCCACATGCGGCTCTGGTTTCGGACAGTGCAGGCTTGGGCACAGTCATGTGTTTGGTCATAGTGGAAGGTTGGTATCCTGGCTCTATCACTTATTAGCTCGATGGCCTTTGGCAAATTACTAACCTGTTTTGAGTCTCACATTTAAAATCAGAATAGGGACTCAGAAGGCCTGTGTCTCGTATTTAAAATCAGAGTAGGAGCCTGGATGGCTCAGTCAGTTGAGCGCCTGACTCTTAATTTTGGCTCAGGTCACAATCTCACCGTTCAGGGTTCGAGCCCCACATTGGACTCTGTGCTGACAGCACAGAGCCTGCTTGGGATTCTCTCTCTCCCCCTCTCCCATGTTCTCTCTCTCTCTCTCAAAAATAAAATAAACATTAAAAAATAAAATCAGAGTAAGTAATAAAACAGTGATGAGATTCAGCATGAAGGTATGTATAAAGGGCTCAGTAGTACTTAGCATCTTGCTCAATAAATGTTAGCTATTGTTATGTTTTTATTTTTTAACTAAAAAAAATGACTGTTTTTCACTTGTAAGTAGAAGCCCTTGGATTATGTATATTAATGATCATAACAATATTACATGGGAGAAAACCTTAAACATACCTACTTAGATTTTCAAGTGTTTCTCTTTTTTTTTAGTAACAAAAAGTTTAAAAATAAGATTCAGTTTGGCTCATAAAACAAACTGCATCCCTATTATTTACATGCTTTCTGCTTGCCATAGGGAAGGCACAGACCAATGAGGGACAGCTTTTACCTGCCCTGAGAAAGCCCTATTTCCTGTCTCTGGAAAAGTGAACCAGAAAGAAATCTTTTTTTTTTTTTTTTTAACATTTATTTATTTTTGAGAGACATAGAGATGGAGCATGAGCAGAGGGAGGGCAGAGAGAGAGAGGGAGACACAGAATCCAAAGCAGATTCCAGGCTCTGAGCCATCAGCACGGAGCCTGATGTGGGGCTTGAACTCACAGACCGTGAGATCATGACCTGAGCTGAAGTCGGCTGCTTAACCGACTGAGCCACCCAGGCGCCCCAAGAAATCTTGACAAAAGAATTATTTGGGCTTATTTAATGCCAAACTCCTTCAATCAAGTAAAATGAATAATTCTTTGTAGTACATATATAGTTACTATATCTGTTTCCTGGGGCTATTGTAACAAAGTATCATAAACTGGCTGGTTTAAAACCACAGAAACGTATTGTCTTGCAGTTCTAGAGGCCAGCTATGGGCAAGGCATGGCTACCTTTAGAACCTGCAGTGGAGGGACGCTTGGGCAGCTCAGTTATTCGGCTCAGGTCATGATCTCACGGTTCGTGAGTTCAACCCCCCGCATCGGGCTCTGCGCTGGCAGCTCAGAGCCTGGAGCTTGCTTCAGATTCTGTCTGTCACTCTCTCTGTCTCTCTGCCCCTCCCCCGCGTATGCTTTCACTCTCAAAAATAAATAAATAAACATTAAAAACAAAACAAACAAAAAACCCTGCAGTGGAAAATCCTTTGCTTTCTTCCAGATGCTGGTAACCCCAGGTGTCCCTTGGCTTACAGCTACAGCAGAGTCTCCTAAGGGGGAGATTACAGATGTCTCTACTTCCCTCCTAAGGACATAATTCATACTGGATTAAGGCCCCTCCTAATTCAGGTTCACCTCATTATAACTTGATTACATCTGCAAAGACCCTCATTTTCAAATAAGATCACATTCACAGGTACTGACTGGAGTTTAGGATTTCAACAAATCTTTTTGGGGGGACTCGATTCAACCCGTAACAGTTAACTACCTTTATTTTAAATTTAATGATCATGACATCTTTAATGTCATGTTTACTATTTGGAGCAATAATTTTTTACCAATAAAATGAATCGGTTTACAAAATAAAAGGACTTTCACACAATGCTCCATTAGGACTTTATGATTTTATGGGGACAGATTCTTAATGAAATTTACTCACTGCATACAAAAGAGCAATCACAAAAGCATAGCTCTAGATGTTTCCTTTCCTTTCTCACTCCATTCAGCAAGTCACCAATTCACACTAAGACTTCTGTGTGTGTATATCTCCACCTGCTTCTCTCCTTCCTTGATGCTCCTCACCTGGTGACAATCTCCCCGTCGGTCCCCTTGGCCCATTTCTTGGTCTTCCACCTTCTCTATCTGATATATCCTCCATGCTGTCGTCGGAGTGCTTGCTCTAAACAGTGTCTAAACCGTAAGAATATCTGCTACCGATCCAGCCGGTTACCATATTGTGGGCACTTAGGGTGCACGTGTTCTTATCTAATACTCCAAATACCCCGCCCCACCCCACAGATTCTATTTTCTCGATTTTCAGAGATGTTAGCTAAATTTCCCAAGATCAAAGCATTGGTCAAGTCAGCGTGACCACAAGGTATGTGATCTTACCTACAATTCTGAGTCGTTCCAATGGCTCCAAATTTTATGACTGGACATCCCATAAGGAAAAGTTTTAGCATATGTGGCAGACTGCGGTTTTCAAAGATGGCCGTAATGTTATCTTCCATTGCATATGCTCTTCTGCTCAACCCCAACACGAGGTGGTTTATTTTCTCTGTGCTTTTGCATCCGGGTAGGCCCTGTGACTGTTTTGACCAATAGAACATGGCACACCTGTAGAAGTAACACTGTTCTAATTTTAGGGGCACACTTTAACTGGCCTGGAAGCTTCTGCTTCCTTCCTCTTGGAAGGCACGGGGTCTCCCCCATTTGGAATCCAGACACCATGCTGTCAAAAGGCCAAACCCCAGGGAAAGGCCACGTGCAGGCTCACTAGTCAACAACCCAGATGAGCTCCCTACCAACATCCAGTGTCGACTACCAGCCATGGGAGTGTCTATCTTCTGCACCCTGCACAGCTCCCAGAAGACTGACTGAAAACATGAGAAAGCCCAGGTTAAAACTACCCTGCTGAGCCCAGACAACCTACAGACCATGAGAGACAACAGTACCTTGCTGTTTTAAGCCACAGTTTTGGGTTGGTTGGTTATATAGCAATATATATGCTTAAGCAATGCAGCATGCAAGCCTAACGTATTTCTTTAGTAATTATGAAAATATCTGATACACAATAAATCATACAAATAGTAAAAAAAAGATGAGATAATCATGAAAATTTCATACCTTAAAATATCTGCCAAATTATGGTTGTTTTCTTATACCATCCTTGGCTAAAGGCCCCAATATACACAAGACCCAAGTATATATTAATGACAGTATACATAAATGCCTTTTAAACAGTCTTCTTGATGATAACAAAATCTTGTGGCCCACTGCTTGTCAGTTCTGATGAAATTGTTGATATTTTTATCTTGGAATATGGATCATGGAGAACTTGTAGTAAGAGTTGAGAAAATATTAGCTGTCTAATTTTCTTTACATCCTTGTGCTTATATTACCAATATTTTATTTATTCTGAGTCCATGCTTTTAATTTTTTTGTTGGTGTTTGCTTTGTTTGCAGAAATCTTTTAAGGCCAGTTGTCCCTTTTGCAAGGATTATCAATTAACACTGGCTGGCATAATCTGTAAATCTCCTTAACTAGGCTCACATAAATTGCCACAACCACAACCTGCTGAAAGAAGGCAAATGCAGGTGGCCCCTTGGGGCAGCGAAGCTGCACTCCCTCTCCCCAAAAAGAGTTTATGGCAGTCCACAGACTGAACAGAGATGCCCATGTCCAGTTAAATACGAGTAATTCTTTTCAGTATATTACACACACAATCAATGCTTCTGACACCCCAGTGGTCTCTGTTGCACACACAGTCCACTTGGAAACCACAGGGCGCCAAGGGCGGACTCCTGAGCTCAGTCCGCACATTCTGGACCTCCCTGTCAGGATTCTTTCATCTCTCACTTCCTGACCTTCCCCTCCCCCTCATTTGCATTTCCCGGTTTCCTTTGTCCACAGAAGAAACTCTCAGCATGGCAAATCTCTAGGTCATCTGGCAGTACCCTAGATAGAAGTGACAGGACAGAGAAACGACACCTGGAAGATTCCAGATAGAATCTAGACTAGAAATTTCATTTCCTATCTGGAAGCAAGCAAATCTCTAATTTTGCTTTTTACCAAAATAGAATCATTTATCAACTTCTGGGAGGGAGAAATTAATCCTAATGAAATGAGTCTTGTTTTTGTTTTACACTAAGGAGTTGCTCCGTTGGTAAGATTCCAGGTTAATCTACTTGGAGGAAATTAATAGCAAAAAGAAAAGGCAGTGGGCCACGACCCAGATGTATTAAGTTTTATTCATGATTGTTCAGTGCATTGTTTACAGTAGAATCCACAATCTACTACCACTAAGATAAAATAGTTTTAATAATTATGTAGTAAATAGGCATGAGAAGTGGTTGACACTTGACACTGAGCAAAAAGATAAGCATAAAGGAAAATTTGGTATTTGGAATAGAATTGTCTTTTGGAAAACATTAATGAAAATGCTTTTCCTGCGAGTGTAATACATGTTAAAGAAAATATAAAATCCTACCTTCTCTAGATATGTCCCTTTTGCTCTAAGATATGCCATTCTCTATCAGAAGTAAACAGACACTGAACACCTCCTCCTCTTTGGGAAGATTCCAAGTACACAACAGAGACACAGACGGGAAGAGTGAGTCTATCAAACTTTCTCCTGGTGAAAATGCAAGGGCTCTCCTCGTATCTGTCATTCCTGGTCTTCTTAGAAACTTCAAAGACTCTCATTTTAATATGGAGAGATAAGGCAGGGAACCATGCCATGTGTCTGTCACCTGGATGAAACAAGGACCCGTCTCTCTTCAGTGTTTCTCTCCCTCCCTGATGATTCACAGGCCAGAATGAGGGGATGGAAGAGGCGAGGTCTTTAAACAAAATTTGTCACTGCTCCTGCTGCTTCCGTCTTTAACAATAGTCTGAATGTGGACTATGGCAACGCACATCAAACTTCCGGTTCTAATGCCATCCTCTCCCCCTAGTGAGGGAGAAACAGCAGGGACACAGACATGAAGCCTGGCAGTGGGTTTATGGTGACTTGATTAGAGAAGCTTTTGCTGACATGATAATCCGAACCATCCATTTCTTTATGCTCTGGTGGTTTGCTGCACAATTTGGAGTGAATGAAAGAGAAGCGTTTCTTTTGTAGAGCAGGAGAAGGGCCATTTTGTAACATAAAAGAGAACTGGCAAGATGCTTCCTCCTTGGCAGGGCTAAGGAAAGACTTAAAGGTTAGGAGCCTTGAAACTGGTTGACTTCCTAACACTTGTGTGTCCAGTGCACCGCTTCGGAAAGTCATCTTGCACCCCCGGGGGTATAAGTTCTGCAGGCTGGACATGCTGGCTTAGCCTTACATTTACTAGAGCAGTTATGACACTTGGTTACTGCCCTGCCTGTACAGCAGTCTCTGCCTGTCATGGCGGTGACTTCATCTTCTTTTGGATTTCCGGTCCTTAGTACACAACCAGGCCAACATATGAACCTCAAAAAACATTTTCTGAGTAAACTTTTGGAATGTATAAATCCACCATGTTTTTGTTTAAGGTAAAAAATAATATGATGGATGTCTGCTAAACTTATTGCAGTAATAAAAAAATTGATAGACAAGTGATATGTTTCATACACACACACACACACACACACACACACACACACACACACACACAGAAACGGGGAGAGAAGGAGAGCAAGAGAGCAAGAAAACAGACACCTGCATAAACTCTATTATGTCAGGCATAAAAGAATCAAACATAGATTTTCAATGTGCTCATTTGTTCAAGCTCTGTGTCATTGATATATTGAACCTTACTGAAACTGCCTTTGTTTATTTATGAGGTATTTTGCTTATGTCCTCTAATTTCTGGATAGTTCCTTTGGAACTTTTTTTCTGAACCTTATGAAGCTTTGAGTTCTGAGTCCATTACAAGATTTTGTTTCAAGCTCTAGCTCATTGTCTAGTTCAAATGTGACCTTGACAAATCAACTAATGTCTCTAAACTTCACATTAATATCTCTCAACTTCAGCTACCTTCCCTATAGAGGTAAAAATGAAATATGTAAGTGATAGCATTTTGTGAACCGTTGAACAGAATATGTCACAGTTGTTTCTTTGTTCTAATATAAGGTTGTCAAGGGTATAAAGAGACCCTATAATACGATACAACGGGGAAGCACATAGACTAGAGTGACATTACCAGACTTCACAGTTTTGCAAGCTTGATCTTGTTACTGTATCTCTCTGTACCTCACCTTCTCCACTTGTGAAATGCTGTTAGAATAACAGAGTTTTCATTGGGGACTGAATGAGACGTTCACAAAAGCCCAGGCTGACACCCAGCGAATTCTCAATTTATGCTGGTTATAATTATTACAGTGAAGATTCATGTTGACTCTGAAGGTATTTAGAGAAAATTTGGCATCTGTGAAACTGGAATTATTTATCATTTTAGAGCAAGGAAAGGATCCACAGATACTTCACTTCTCTATAAACCAAACCTTGTTGCATGGCTTCCTTCAAAGACTGCTGCCTGGCTGAGAAGATATGGTTTGGCCTTAGATGCTTTAGGAGCATCTAAGGAGCATCTAAGGAGCATGTGGCTCCTGAAGCATCTAAGGAGCACGTGGCCACACTCCACGTGGCCAGAACTTTCACCATTGTAGTAGGAGGTCCACAGTGTTTTTAGCCTTTCCTTAGATTGCCGGGACGATTTTCTATTGGAGATCCTTTGCTGTTTGGATTTGGTGCAGTCGTCAAGTGAGTTAAAAAGACCTTTGCTTCCTCAAAAAGTCTGGCTAGCTTATTTCTCTCCTATAAAAACGTGGTATGGAAACTCTCACCAAGGATGGTGACAAACATTTTTTCCCACTGTAAGTAAGCCCAATAGAGGACAGTCTCAATTTACAAAACGACATATCATAAGGGCCTCTTATATGCAAAAGTTTTGCCACAGGTGACTTTTAATGTTTTATTTATTTTTGAGAGCAACAGAGTGCAAGTGGGGAGTGGGCAGAAAGAAAGGGAGACACAGAATCTGAAACAGGGTCCAGGTTCTGAGCTGTCAGCACAGAGCCTGACTAGGGGCTGAACTTGAGATCATGACCTGAGGTGAAGTGGGACGTTTAACTGAGCCACCCAGGCACCCTTACAGATGACTTTTAAATAGCAATTCATTTTGTGCATTTGAATGGGATTAGTTTACAAAATAAAAGCAGTATTATGACTTTAAAATAATGCAATCACCTGTAGGATAAAAATAGGCTCAACAGTAAAGAACTGCATTTCTCTTCTGCCAGAAAACAAGACAGTTTTAAAAGTGTTAGCATACCTGTGTGTTTTATGGTTATGTGGTGTTTTTTGCCGGGGTGATTCCAGCTACTTCATATCACCAGAATAATAGCTTATTGGTCATAAATTATTTCAGATCAAATAAAATACCCTATAACAGATCTAAATTGCAATTCATTATCACCAAACAACTGTTGAAAGCAGATAGCAGTAAAAAGTAATTAAGATTTAGTTATAGGAAGTTGGGGGAAATATAAAATAAAGAAGACTAATGAGAAATAATTTGGGAAGGCAGTGCAAGAATTATTAAGGAACATGTATGCTAATAGTTTATTCTATAGGCAATAGGGAATCTTTTTAAAGCACTTGATTCAAGAAATTACAGGCCAGGCATCTAGGTGACTTAGTTAAGCATCTGACTCTTCTGACTCTTGATTTCTGCTCAGGTCATGATCTCACGGTTTGTGAGTTCTAGGCCCACGTTGGGCTCTGTTCAGACAGTGTGGAGCCTGCTTGGGAGTCTCTCCCTCTCTTTCTGCCCTGCCCACACTTGGGCATGCGCACATGCTCTCTCTTGAAATAAATAAATAAACTTAAAAAAAAGTTACAGGTGATATCATCCTCCCAAAAATGTAGAGAATGGGTTGGAGCAAGAGGAAATGGAAGATGGATGCCGTTTGGGGGGTTATTCCAGCCTCCTGGGGCCTGATACAGAAAACGGGAGCGGACACTGAAGAGTAGCAATTCTGCACTCTAGAAAAGGCATACTGCCTGGATGGCAGACAAGGGAGGGACAGCCAATTTTTACTCCAAAGCCTCCAGTCTCCCCCCACTCCATCATTTTTACATATGTAAGCGCGAATGGACAGTTCTCCAGGACGGAGGACTCTCTGAATGTGAGGTTGCTCCAAATCTGGAGCCACAGAGGCAAAAGCCAATAGCCTCTGGGATTCTGCCTTTCGTGAGTCTGATCTGTACTCTTCCTGAAAGTCAGCTTTCATAGTGTGGTGCTCGCGGTGTTGAGGCATGTTACATACCAGTCAGCAGGCATCCTCGGGGCTTTGCTTTCTTGATCCCAGGAGACAGCGAATACCCTGGAGACCTCTGTATTATTTAATGAGACACTAATGAGCGGCGTTCCCTCCACCTCAAGGCAGCCGGCGGACAAACTTTGTAAGAGTTTGTAGAGGGACTGTATTTATGATGTTTTATTTTAATAGCTCCTGTTAGTCACCACTGGAGACTTCAAAGTTGCTCTCTAAATCCACTCCATGCCCCGTCCTCACTTCTGTAACTTTCTGTCATTAAAATATATAGTTTGTGTTTACAGATTACTGGGCACACAACAAAGGAAAGCATGAATAAAAGAAAAGAAAAAAAAGGAAAAAAGTCCATTCAGACTACTATAACAGAATAACGCAGAACCGAAATGTCTTTCTCACAGTTCTAGAATCTGGAAATCCAGAATCACAGGGCCAGCATGGCTGGGGAGGCCCCCCGTTCTGAGTTACAGACTTCTCATTGTCCTCACACATGGAAGGGGCAGGGGATCTGTCTACAGCCTCTTTGAAAGGCAATAATCCCAGTCCTGAAGGATTAGTCACCTCCTAAAGCCCCCACCTCCTAATGCCATCCCCTGTGGGGGTTAAGATTCAACATGTGATTTCGGGGAGGACACATTCAGATCGTAAAACAGGTCCCAAGTTATTTAATAGTTGTTAGGTGGTGAATACACACATACAATCGTATGTGTGAAATCAGGGGCCTTATAAACTGGCAGGTGAACCTGTTCCCATCAGACGAGTCATCAAAGATTTGAGAGTTAATTTATTTGGATATAATGGTGCTACCTGACAAAAAGATATGAGCACACACACGAACATAAGATGTTCTTTATATGAACAGTGAACATACCTTCTATCAGATGCACGCTTCATCAAGCCCTTACCTCCACACACATTTTATACTCACAACACCATAAGGTAGATATTATTATCATAAACCCTATTTTACAGATGAGAAAATTGGAAGAGGTTTGATGATTTGCTAAGATGACTCACAGGATTCAGTGCTCACAGCTATGAATTATTACAGGATAAAAAAGGACACAAGGCAAAAATTAGCAAAGGGAAAAGGCACATGGGACAAAGTTTGGAGGAAGCTGGGCACAACTGTCCAAGCTTGTGGAGTCCTCTTCCCGTGGAGTCACCCAGGACGCTCTTCATTCCTCCAGCAACAAGTTGAGACAACATGTAGTGGCCAGTCACACACAGAGTCCAGACACGGAGGCGTTTCTTTCCAGGAGGCAGCTTTATTCGTGCCAGCACAGGCTCAGCGGGCTAGGACCCCAAAAGGCTGAGCCCCGAGCGGAACAGGGGTTGGTTGCCTTTTGTACAATTTTTGCTCTTTTGTCTCCCATATGTAGTAACATATAATCTGAAATCGTGGTCTATGTTACAGAGTCATGAGGAAGGTCGCACACGCCCACATAGCCAGGTTGTCTTCCCTCCTCTTAAGGTTTCCACCACATTCCTTAGGGAGGGGCTCTACCACAGACACAAGTGAAGTGCTGTCTGCCAGGGAAGCGCATCTGAGACTCAGTGCCCAAGGTCTTCCCTGGGGGCCGGTCATGTAAGCATCTTCTACCTAGCACATGCCAAAATTTCACCCTCCCGAAAGGAAAGCAGATGTTCAGCAAAACCGCATTGTCTGTACGAACAGTGAACACGAACAGTGAACCCTTCTTAAAGGGGATTGTGGGAACCCTCTTGAAATCCAAGTACCTAGACAACAGCCAAGGGCCAGCCCTGTAGACACACATTTCCCAGACCAGCATTCCCAGGCCTGCTTCCTTAACTCTCTTCTGCACAGGAATAGACTGAGAGGCTTCGATTAACCATGGAGATGCAGACGATAGGAGCTGTCTTCGAGGGGAAGAGACACGAAGTATTCAAGTGCATTTCTTATGTTCACTTTAGAGATACCCAAACTGGGTGTCAAGAAGGCTGCCTTGACCAGAATAACAGACCTAGCACGAGGCAGAGCGGGCATGAGAACCCAGGCCTGCAGGCTACATGGGGGCGCTGGATGAATATCAAAGTAGAAAGCAGTGTGGGCAGTCCCCATCTACCTCCGTAATCAGCGAGGATCCTGATCAATCTGTTTAATTTTTACTCACTTGCTGTCAGATCTTATTACAACACAAACGAAAGCCACGTTGATTTTGCACAGGTAGCTTTTTGGTCTGTGTGATGGCGTGATTAGAGCACTACACAATTTCAAGCAAGGATACTGGCAACTCACTTTCTCATTTCCTATCTTTTCTAGATGACAGAGGCCATAAATTGCCATCAATTTATTGAAAATATCGTGAGTCATTCTTAAAAACTTGTGAGAAAATAAGAACAACAAATTATAATGAGAGAGAAGGGCAAGGAAGGGAAAACTCTTCTTCATCCCAGAATGCCAGCCGATTGATGCTGAGAATGACAGAGTTAGACCGGTGAAGGGATCCTAAAGTCATCATATGAACAGTTGTTGGAGACTGGGATATTTACAGTCTCAAACTATCACGCACTGATTACAGATTAATTAAAAGGGGGGAAATGCCCCTTTACACGGGAGAGAGATGTTGGCCATCACTGTCACCAAATGACCAAACTTAACATGACTAATGGAGGTGCCAACAAACATTGTTGTGTCTCCTGATGGAAGGCAATGAGGAGTATACAATCTTACCTTGGTGGTATTCTTACCTCTTCCCAGGAGGTTCAACTTGGATCTAATAAAGCAATAAGAGCCAAATCTAGAATGTGGGGCGTCCTACAAAACAACTGGCCCAAACTCTTCAAAACATCCCAATATTCATAGCAGGACTATCAACAATAGCCAAATTATGGAAAGAGCCCAAATGTTCATCAACTAATGAATGGATAAAGATGTGGTGTGTGTATATATATATACATACACATGTATGTACATACACGTATATATATATATGTATCTATACACATACATACACAATGGAATACTACTCAGCAATGAAAACGAATGAAATATTGCCATTTGCAACAATATGGATAGAACTGAAGGGTATTATGCTAAGCGAAAAAAGTCTGTCAGAGAAAGACTGAATATCATATGATTTCACTCATATGTGTAATGTGAGAAACGTAACAGATGAACATAGGGGAAGGAAAGCAAAAATAAGATAAAAACAGAGAGGGAAGCAAACCCTAAGAGACTCTTAAATACAGAGAACAAACTGAAAGTTGCTGAAGGAGGGGGAGTAGGTGGTGGGGTGGGTTAAATGGGTGACAGGCATTAACGAGGCACTTTTCAGGATAAAGCACTGGGCGTCATATGTAAGAGATGAATCACTGGGTTCTACTCCTGAAGCCAAGTCTACACTGTATATTTAACTAACTTGAAAATAAATTAAAAAAAAAAAGGGTCATGAAAACAGCAACAAAAAAACAGGGATAGTCATAGATAACAATAGACTAAAGAGACATAAGAAATGCAATGTATAAACAAAACAAATTAACACAAAACTATAAAAGACATTTTGGGTCAACTGAAAATATTAGTGTATGAACCAAATATGAGGAGATCTTATTGCATTAATATTTTTGTAAGAATGCTATCAGGAGAATGTCTCTATTCATGGGACCTGAAGTATTTAGGTGAGAAGTATCATCACAGCTGGGATTCATTTTCTTTTTATTTTATTTTTATTTTTTTTAAATTTTTTTAACGTTTATTTATTTTTGAGACATAGAGACAGAGTATGAGCAGGGGAAGGGCACAGAGAGAGGGAGACACAGAATCCGAAGCAGGCTCCAGGCTCTGAGCCATCAGCACAGAGCCCGACGCGGGGCTCGAACTCACAGACCGTGAGATCATGACCTGAGCCGAAGTCGGCCGCCCAACCAACTAAGCCACCCAGGCAGCCCTGGGATTCATTTTTATATACTTCAGACTTGAAAGAGAGGTGAAGCATACGAAAATCTTAACCAGTGATGATTCTAAATAAAGGCATACAGGTGTTTTTGTTTTTGTTTTTTAATATTCTTTCGTGTCTACAGTAAGTATGATGGTTAATTTTACATGTCAACAGCTAGGCTGCTGTGCCCACTTGTTTGGTTTAACACAAATCTAGATTTCGCTGCTAAGGTATTTTTTAGATGTAATTAACACTTAAACCAGTAGACTTTGAGTGAAGCAGATCATCGTCCGTAATGTGGGTGGGCCTTGTCAAATTAGTTGAAGGTCTTAAGAGAAAAAAGACAGGTTACCAGAAGAAGGCATTTCGCCTCAAGACTGCAACACCGAAACCCTGCTTGGATTTATAGGCTGCCTAGTCTGCCCTACAACTTTTGGTCAGAACTATCACATCGAAGGGCGCCTGGGTGGCTCAGTCAGTTAAGCGTCTGACTTCGGCTCAGGTCATGATCTCGCTGTTCCCGAGTTCCAGCCCTGCGTCAAGCTCTGTGCTGACAGCTCAGAGCCTGGAGCCTGCTTCAGATTCTGTCTCCCTCTCTCTCTGCCCCTCTCCTCAAAAATAAATAAACATTAAAAATAAAAAAAAAAGAACTATCACATCAAATCATCAGAATTTCCTGTCTGCTAGCTGCTTCTACAGATTTCAGACTCAGCAGCACCCACAACCATGCAAGCCAATTCCTTAATTTAAATCTCTCCAGATGTCCTATTGGTACTATTTCTCTGGAAAACCCTGCCTAATACAATATGTTTGGAAATCCTTCAAATAAAAAGTTGTGGAGGGGCGCCTGAGTGGCTCAATTAAAGCATCTAACTTTTGATTTTGGCTCAGGTCATCATCTCACAGTTCGTGGGTTTGAGACTCATGTCGGGCTTCACACTGGCAGCGTGAAGCCTGCTTGGGGCTCTCTCACTCCTTCTCTCTCTGCCCCCCCCGCCTGCTTGTGTACATGTGCTCTCTCAAAATAAATAATTTTTTTAAAAAGTTGTAGAGAAATTACATAAAAATATATCAATATAATTTTTATATAAATATATAATATAGTATACTTGTATACATATTTATTATAATTTATAAATGTAAATATATTACATATGTAAATACAGTATATGAAATATGTAGTTACACATATGTATAAAAACTTCTCACTTGTGTAAAATGTGGGACAGAATCACCAAAAACCATATACAATCTACAAACTCCATTTCGACTCGAAGTTTTTTTTTTTTTTTTTTTTTTTTTTTTTTTTTTTTTAAATGTTTATTTATATTTTAGAGAGAGAGTGGGTGGGGAAGGGACAGGGAGGGAGACACAGGATCTGAAGCAGGCTGCAGGCTCTGAGCGGTCAGCACAGAGCCCGACGCGGGGCTCGAACTCATGAACCGTGAGATCGTGACCTGAGCTGAAGTCGGACGCTTAACCGACTGAGCCACCCAGGCGCCCCTCGACTCGAAGTTTTAATCCTCATTCCCTTGTTACAGTTTTCATATGAAACAATAATCAGTCATTTTGAGTTAAATGTTATGTTTTTAATGATGATGAAATGACCAAAAGTTCAGTTGTGGGAGAAAAAGAGTTCAAGGTAATCTATATAAGACAAACTAAGTAGCAATTTTGGAAAAACTGAAAATGTTATTATTTCTCCTTAAAATATTTGCCTGAGATTACAATTAAATGTGGTGGACTGAACATACGAGCCTTTCTTCACATTCTTACTGAAGCAGCAATATTTTTATTTAAAGTTTAATCCACAGGGAAAAGAGAATGGGACACAAAGCAACAGCAATGAGTGACATCACCACAGTTTGGAAGGCAGAGAGCTAATCGTGGACAAATAACTAACTCCGTAGAAACCGGAACCATTCTGTCCAAAGGACATATGGCTGAAAAGGCTGATTTCTCTCACAGAATCTTGGAAAAACTCAGAAGAGAGGCACCAGGGACTTTAAAAGGTGAGGCGGAGGGGTCCCTGGGTGGCTCAGTCTGGTTAAGCATCTGACTTCAGCTCAGGTCATGATCTCACAGCTCGTGAGTTTGAGCCCTGCGTCAGGCTCCTCTGCTCTCTTGTGCTCTCCTTCTCTCTCTCTCTCAAAAATAAATAAACATTAAAGAAGTAAAATAAAATAAAATTTTTAAAAGGGGTAGAGGTAGAAACATGGAGTTTTGATGAAAATCTGTACAACCATTTATTGCGGCACTGTACTCGGGAGAAGACAATCAGGAAGTTTTATTGTCCTCTCACCCCTGCCCTTCAAAAACCCGCTTTTGAATCTTCTGCCCCAACGAGATGATCAGGGTGACCCAAATGTGTTTTCAGTCACTTTTCCGTATCTTAAGTATTAGTAGCACAGTCTTGTTTTCAAGTTTCAAAGAAAATTTTCACCTCGTATTGCACTGAAAGCTGTTTCTCTCTGAGTGGCCTCCACCTCATGGCCAGCAAGCTTGGGATGGGCAGGTCCAGCTAGAATGGGGCCTCTTGTTTGTTCTCCACCTTCCTTGTTCTACCTCTACTCCCTAGCTGCTGCTCAGGATACCCCCAGGATCCTGATTGGACCATGAGTAAAAGGAAATGGGAAAGACCTTATTTATCTAGGGCTGTTATAATCGGGCATTGCCCTCCCCTCCAGTGACAATTGCTCAAATGCTGCTTTTTTTATTAGCATCATGGAGCATTTATGGATTCTTCACATACACTCTTTCCTTATCCCCACCACCAAAGAAGGCTCTGTTCTGCAATTCCCAGCTGCAGTGCTCTGCCTCACCTCTTATGATGCTCCTTCAGTTCTGGCTCTGGCATTATGGCCTACACAGCCTCCAATAGCTGGGCTCTCCTTGCCCCAGCAAGCAGTCTTCTTGGACAGGGTCCTGTCTAGGTGATTCCAATACGGCACCTTTCCTCAAAGTCCACATAGCTCACGGTATTGACAAACCCTTTCTTGACTCTGAGATCACAGGCAGCATCAGCCAGCCTTGACTGTACCAAGAGTCAAATCCCAGTATATACCACACCAACAGGCCAGGGAACACACGTCAAGTGCTCTCAAGAGTCTCCAGGCTCCACTCCCGACCATTAAGGCAAAGGAACCCACAAATCTGTTCAGAGTGTTTGGTGAGTATTCTGCTGGAGAGATGGGATTATCATCCCCTCCCTCCGTTGGGGTAAAGAAGGGAAAATGGCAAGCACACCATGATTGGCCAATAATTTTTTCTCCCTGAATTAGCCTCTTCTTCCTTGCCTGCTCAATCTCTAGCCTTCTCTTAAATATAAATTAGAGATAAGTAAGAAGTTCAAGGTTGCAGAATTGGTTTTGCTGTTGCTCAGAAAGTTCTTTGGGTACACCAAACATGTCTGTTTGGAACATGGAGGTACTTTTCCCTCTGTGCTCAGTACTAGAGACTCAGTGGAGGTCATGGTCTCATTTGGCATCCTGTCTCACCCATAGAAGGTTCACACACACCTACCTCTGGGTCTCCATGCCCACCTAGCACCACAGGGTAACTACCCCTTCTAGCAGGAAATGGGAGGTGTATTCATTGGAGAAATGAGCACCGAAGATCCAGGTCTGAGGGAATCTAAACACTGTTTTCAGGGGATTAAGTGAAAACACACCTAATGATGAAATTCCTAGTCCCCTACCCCTGGCAGGCATGTAGAACACTGGCAGGAAGTCCTTTGCAGACGGGATGATTCTTCTTGCAAAAACTGCATAATGTCCTGAGAACACACCTAGAGTTAAGATTATCTAGGAGTAGGGGCACCTGGTGGCTCAGTTGGTTGGGCGTTTGAGTTCAACTCAGGTCATGATCTCACAGTTTGTGAGTTCTAGCCCCACGTAGGGCTTTGCGTTGACAGCTCAGAGCCTGGAGCCTGCTTCGGATTCTGTGTCTCCACCTGTCTCTGCTCTTCCCCAGCTTGCTCTCTCTCTCTCTCCCTCTCTCTCTCTCAAAAATAAATAAACATTTAAAAATTAAAAAAAAAAAAAAAAAGATTATCTGGGAGTGCTCCAGTGAAACAGCCTAGTCACTTCCATGTGGTCATATAACTGAAACAACCAGAGAAGGCACCAGGCAGAGCTTCCCTATAGGTTTCTTAATGCCTAGACAGATTGCTACAAGCCACTAGATATTTGAAGAAAGCCTACTGACATGAAAGGCAACTTCCTCCTCCAAAAAAAAACAGAAACAAAGATGAGGTGGGGGAGGGGCAATGAAGAGAACAGAAGAAAATATTTTAATTAACTTTCTCAGAAATATAGGTTTTAATTAACTTCCTTAAAAATACAGGGGAGATCATTTCATTCACGAAACAATAGGAATAGAGAACTTTAAAAGCTCTTAGAAATAAGAAGGCTAAAATTTTAGAATTTCAAGAAAATGTTTAGAAGAAAATAATGATGAAATCATCCCCTGGCCCAAAAAACTGGATACGAGGAGAGAAAAAATTTAAAAATTAAAGGATCAGTTACAGGGGTCTAATATGAAACTAACAGAAGTCTAAGAAGAAGAAAACAGGAAAAGAAGAGGGCAAGAAACTATCAAAGACATACAACCAGAAAATTTCCTAGGATGAATAAGGACTCATGTCATCATAAAGTTTCCAAACACAAGAATAAAAAGAGATTCTGAATGAATGGTTCATGGAAGAACAAAAAATAGGTTACATAAAAAAGTATATTTAATTGAGAGTGCCCTTTGGTATTCTCATTAGTGACACAGGAAACTAGTAAACAGTAAGGCAATTAATTTAAGATTCTTATGGAGGGGCGCCTGGGTGGCTCAGTCGGTTAAGAGTCCGACTTCAGCTCAGGTCATGATCTCACATTTCGTGGGTTCGAGCCCCGCGTCGGGCTCTGTGCGGACAGCTCAGAACCTGGAGCCTGCTTCATATTCTGTCTCCCTCTCTCTCTGCTCCTCCCTCACTCATGCTCTGTCTCTCAAAAATTAAATAAACATTAAAAAATTTAAAAAAAAAGATTCTTATGGAAAGTCATTTCTAAACTAGAAAGTTATTCACAATCAAATATCAACCTAGTGTGATAGCAGAACAAAGCATTTTCTGGCCTGCAAGGATCAAAACACTGACCTCTCCTGTGCTCTTTATTTGACAACTATTGGAGCATAATACTCTACACAGATAAGGAAGTAAACCAAGAAAGACGAAGCCATAGGATCCAAAAATCTGGGGACCTAACACAGAGGATAAAAAATGTCTAAGGGAAGTCCTAGAAACAAACCAGGACAGACTGGAGCAAGAACAAGGAGGGTAGCAGGAAAAAGAGTTGAGAAAAAGAGGAACTGACATTTGGTCTATGCAAAATTCTGTTCAGGACCTATGGGCAGATGGGAAGAATCATACTAAATACACAGTAAACAAATGGAAGAAAATAATGCAATAACTGCGGGAAAAACAAATATTGTGTAAGAAAAAAATGTGATCATAGTACACTACTTGACTCACCAATGACTCTTAAAAATGTGATTCTTCCTGTGGCTCAACACTCACCCACCCTCCACCCTCCACTCCCTTCTCCCTGCCCCTGCCCAGGAGCATTCGCTGCACTAGAATAAAATCTACATTCTTTAGCACCATTTGAAGGAGTTTTCATTCCTATAACTTTCCCCCTGGCTCACTGAACCCCAGGAAGTCTCATTTGTTGTTCCCTCTGCATGGGACACTCTACCTCCAAATCACCCTATAGTTTTTTCCTGTGTATGTAGTACTCAGGTCTTGGCTCAAAGTTATCTCTGAAGATTTCCCTGACCAGCCAGTATGAATGAGTCTGGTTTCCCCTCAACTCCATCACTATAACATGGTTTCACGTTATTTTCTTCCTATTACACCACTAATTGAAATATTTGGTACTACGTTAGAGTAAACAATGATATATTAGTTACTATTTATGTAGTACTTATCTTGGATCATGTGGTGTTACAAATGCTTTACCCTTGCTATTTTATGTAATCCTCATAGCATCTTTATGAAGTAAGGTACTATTATTACCACCATTTTTTTTAAATAAGAAAACTTAGGCACAAATAATTTGCCAGAGGTCATTTGAGAGCAAAGCCAGGACTCAAGCACCTACAGTCTGGCCCCAGTCTGTGCTCATTAGTACCGTGTTATATGATATTCCCTGCAAGGGACAGGAGGGCAGTGACTTTGCCAGCTCTTTATCTGTATGGCCTCCAGATCTTCAGCTGCGCCTAATACTTACATAGTGGGTACTCTACAAACATTTGTCCAATAAATGCATTACAGTATCTGAGGCAATCCTCCTGAGGGAAATAGAAAGGAGGTAAATATTTTGCTTAGAAACCAGTATTTGGCTTGGAAATCTCAACTACATAACCAACTTCATCACTTACAAGTTCTCCTTTCCACATAACTGTAGTACACAATTCCACCAAGCTTTCTTCCACTATAGAACAAGGATCCGCTTTCCTCAGGTTTCCACGAACACGTTCTTCAATGTTTCCTGAGCCCTCATCGGCAGTGCTTTTAACATCCATCTTTCTACCAATAGTCTGCGACCTTTTAGATATTCTGTAAGATTCTATACATTTTCTCTACCCTGTTCCTCACTTCCTTCTAAGTCCTCATCAGCAGCACTTTTGATTTCCATATTCTTACCACCAGTCCATTCATTTCAAGGTAATCTAGGCTTTGTCTATCATGTTCCTCAAAGTTCTTCCATTCTCTGCCCAATGCTCAGTTCAAAGCCTCTTCTATATTTTTAGGTATTTGTTACAGAAGCACCCCATTTCCAGGTATCAGAATCTGTATTCATTTCCTAATGCTGCTGTTAACAAATTACTGCAAATTTTGTGGTTAAAATAACAGAAATTTATTGTCTTACAGATTCGGAAGTCACAAGTCCTAAATCAATTTGTTAGCATTGACTTAACTGCATTCCTTCTGGAGGCTATAGGATGAGAATTTGGTTACTTGCCTTTTCCAGCTTCTAGAAGCCATAGAGGCCACTTAACATTCTTTGGTTCACGGCCACTTCCTCCTCCATCTTCAAAGTGAGGAGAGAAGCATGTGCAAATCTAACTCTCTCTCTCTCTCTCACTCTCTCTGTCACACGCACACACACACACCCGTTTCCATTATCACATCTTCTTCTGACCACGACCATCCTGCTCCCTCTTGTGAAGACCCTTGTGATTACACTGGGCCCACCCAGATAACCAAGGAAAATCTCCCTATCTCAAGATCTGTAACTTAATCACACTTGCAAAATCTCCTTTATAATAAAGTTTCTGGTGACTAGGACGTGAACATCATTGAGGAGCCATTATTGAGCCTACCACACCCACCAACCATCTATAATGGGCCAGGTATTGGAATACATGGTAGTAAAAGGCAGTATGTTCCCTGCCGTTAAGAAATGTATGATCGGGGTGCCTGGGTGGCTCAGTCGGTTGGGCAGCCGACTTCGGCTCAGGTCATGATCTCGCGGTCTGTGAGTTCGAGCCCCGCGTTGGGCTCTGTGCTGAAGGCTCAGAGCCTGGAGCCTGCTTCAGATTCTGTATCTCCCTCTCTCTCTGCCCTTCCCCTGTTCACGCTGTGCCTCTATATCTCTCAAAAATAAATAAACATTAAAAAAAAAAAAAAGAAATGTATGATCTAGTGGGAGAGTCAGACATCAGTCCCAAAACCACAGTGATAACCACACCAATAAGTAATTACACATCGCAGTTAGTGCTCTGAAAGACTGGGAATCACAGGGGGTCATGAGAGTCTCTGTGAGGTAACAACACTCAGTCTGAGGCTGGCGGGGTGATAAGATGCTGGCTAGACAGGAGTAGGAAGATTTTTTAGCACAGGGATTCCCAAGTAGAAAGGCCCTGAAGAAAAAGTTTGGGGGCTAAGAGGAGGTGGACACAGTGGCAACAAGGTAAGTCTGCAAAGGTGAGAGGGACAAGTCCCTCTGGGACTTGTATAATAGGGACTTTGGGTTTTATTCAAAGCATAATTGAAAGGGGTTCATGAATTTTCTTAAGCAGATGAATGTTGTGATTACTTTGCTCTATGGAGAACAGATTAGGGGTGGGGGTAGATGTGAGCAAGAAACATAGATTCAGTAAAACCTTGGACTGTAAGTAACTCATTCTCCAACTGTTCCGCAAGATGAGCAAACATTTCTAATAAATTTTAACTTGATAAATGAGCGATGTCTTGCAATAGGAGTAGTATGTGACGCCAAATGTCACGTGATCACAACTGAGTCAAAGGTTCTTGAAATTTGCTTTGATATACAAGTGCTTTGGATTACAAGCATGTTCCAGAACGAGTTATGGTCGCAACCAAGGTCTTACAGTATATTGAAGAGAAGACAGTGGCTTGAACTGAGCACAAAGAAGCTAAAATGGAGAGAATTGTACAAATGTCAGATATATCTTGGACCAAAAATAACCCAAGGACTTGTGATTTAGTGTCACTCACGAGTCATGTGGGTTGTATCTGGGAAATGTAGCAAGTTAATGGAGATGAAAAATTAAAGGGACTGAGACACCAGAAAGGGAAATGAGCCATCCATGCACCTTGAAATAATATAGGAAAACAAGACTTGGATTGGAAGAGAGAATTGGGACCCAAGTGCTAAAATCTTCAGTGGATAATGGAGGCAAAGTGACCAGGAGGTCTTTCAATGATGGTTACAGGAAGAGACAGGGTACACAGACTGATGGTATGAGTAGCAGAGGGGTTTCACAGGAGGAGCTGATGTGGAAACAGCATCGGACATAGTGGAGAAGATCAGCCACTATGATGGCTGATTCTGAGAAGGTGGAGAAACTGAGCAACATCCACCATAGGAAGGTAGGGAAATGACCTCAGCTGAGGCCAGAGGAACAATATATATTTAGTGAAGGTGAAGGGGGAGGTGCTAATATTGAGTTGCAAAGGGTATTGTGGACAAATTTGGGTCGGAGGTTCTAGTGAGAGTTGAGTCAAGACAGAAAACACAGAGCAGGAAGAGAGAATGAAGGTGAATGAGGGCAGTGTAAAAAAGTACAACGTGATGCATTTAACACCTCGGTCAGGTTGCCAATGCTGTGAGTTCCCATAGTTCAGTCTGGAGTTTGCTGGGTACTGGGGGCTGTCTGTGTTTACCAGTGTTCCGGAAGGAAAGCCAGACATACTTATCTTCAAGGTTTTCTATGGTAAGGGGATCTAGGTCCAGAATCTGAGGCTGGATAAAAGCAGAACATGTATATGCCTAAGGTGCTCTTACTCCCATGGCCATCGGCTTTCTTTCACGGTTCTGCTCAACCTTCACCTCCACTCCAATCATCAGTCTGACTTCTCTGACTAATCTTTGTTATGCTTCCCTGTACCTTGTGCAGACTTCTATTGTGGCAACTATTATACCTTACTGCATTTGCTTTTTATACATTTCTCTCCCCGAGTGGTTATTTCTCAAGAGTAAGAATAATGCTTGAATTATTTCAATTTGCCTATTATCTAATACAAAGCCTGATAGCCCTTGGTAAGAGCTGCGTAAGTGTTTAATTAAATGAAACTCGAATTAATCATTGTTTGGTGGTCATCATTGTAAACTATACATTTTAGGTTTGAAGAAGAGTTTGTATACTCTGAATATAATAATTACTGTAAAGTTTGGGGTACACACTGTGTTTAACCTGCCTTCTCGAGAGATCATTTTCAGTCAGTTAAAATTAAATACAACAGTTTAGAAATTTTGTCAAGGTATATATCCTTGGTCTTAACCAAATGGTGCTGAACTACCCAGTATTTCAGATTTTCTTGACAATAGCTTTAGAGTCAAGTTAATTTCACTCTATGGCATTTCCATTTCTTTTTTTCATTTCAATTTTGAATATTAAATTCATGTCTCAAAAATCAAACAATACATAACCATGTATAGTGAAAAGGCTTGTGGAGATTTTCCTCTCATCTAGAGAGAGCTTACTCACTCTTCCCTCCACTGAGTTTTTTACCTCATTCTTTTTAACACCTGATGAATATGTGGGTGAGTTTCAATCTTTTGTTTTTACAAACAATGCTGCAATAAATACTCTTGTTCATACATCATTTCACACATTTACAAGTAAATACAAGACACTTCTAATTAAGCTAAGTCTTTTTTTATTTAAAAAAAATTTTATTGTGTTTATTTTTGAGTGACAGAGAGAGAGAGAGAGAGAGAGAGAGAGAGAGAGAGAGCACTAGCAGGGGAAGGGCAGAGAGAGGGAGACACAGAATCCGAAGCAGGCTCCAGGCTCTAAGCTATTGGCACAGAGTCCGATGTCGGGCTCAAACTCACGAACTGCGAGATCATGACCTGAGCGAAGTCGGACGCTTAACCAACTGAGCCACCCAGGTGCCCCCCAATTAAGCTAACGCTTAACAATGATGTTGAACAATTAAATCAATCTCCTGTTATGTAGTTAAGTTCATATAGCTGCAAATGACCCTTCATTCCCAGCTTTAAAGTGTTGTCCTTTAAGGTCAAGTGGTAGACTAATGTGTTACTGAAAATAACGTTCTCAAAACATTGGTTAAGAGGAAGGAAGATGCCTGGTTGACCAGCAGGGATGACGTTAGAGTTAAGACTCATGCATGAAATTATTAAAGGCGCATAAGCCTCATTGACATCCTTCATCTATATATTCACTGAATTTCTGACATTACTAGTAGAATATTTGCTCTAATGTTACTGCAAAAGAAAATGCCGGTTTAGTTAATAATGCTGTGCTTTGTAAGCAAGTCATGAACAAATACGTAATGTTATATATTTTTTAAAAGCATAAAGACTCATGCCAAACAATCACCATAGCCAAGTATAAATGGTTGATGTATATAACTGAAAGGAAAAAGAAAGAAGTTAATTATCAGAAAACTTTAAACAGTGACTATACTAGGTAGCAGAACTGTCCACTGAAGATTTGGAAAGTCTTGGTTGTTGAGGTATTTAAGTGGAAATAGAACTGAAAGCTAGAAAAATAAACTCGAAAAAACAATCCTTCTTTGGCAGAAGTAAATGCCTAAAATGACCTAATAGATTTTTTCTTTCAAAATTCCAGCATTCAATGAACACTGCCTCTAAGTGCCTCTTTTGTTGGATTCTTTTGTCAGTGTACGCATTAATTAGTTTACTTAAAAACTGCATTGTTCGCAACAACAACAAAAAACATGTTAAACAGTATTGGAATTGGTTAACATTCCCAGACACATGACTTTTTTCGATATTCTTAGTCAGTTTTTTGGGATATGACAGAGTTTCCCTTTACAAAGGGCCTAAATATGAAAATGGTAGTGATTTGGCAGACTGGCATTGCTGGCTTTATTTGTTAAGAATTTCATGGAATTCAGTTCATATTGCTATGAATTTCCCCAGAAACGTTTATAATCCGTTTATGCTTACAGTCTATTTGCAATCTGCATAGTTTCACCACTGACATTCTGTAAAAAAAAAAAAAAATCAAACAGAAAATCACAGCTAGATAAAATGAGTTTGGCTGCGCACCTGGGTGGCTCAGTCAGCTGAGTGTTGGACTTTGGTTCAGGTCATGATTTTACAGTTTGTTGAGCTCGAGCCCCACATTTGGCTCTCTGCTATCAGCGCCGAGCCTATTTTGGATCCTCTATATCTCTCTCTACCCATCTCCCATTTATGCTCTCTCTCTCTCTTTCAAAAATAAATAAACATCTAAAAATTAAATAAATAAAATACAATGAGTTTAGTAATAGGCATTAAAACATGTAAATACTTATCTGTTCTCTATGTCTTTATAAACCTTTATCTTTTGGGACTCCGAACAAATCCAGATATGTTAAGAAGTAACTGCTGGGGCTCCTGGGTGGCTCAGTCAGTTAAGCATCTGACTTTGGCTCAGGTCATGATCTCACGGTTCTTGAGTTCGAGCCCCACATGGGGCCTTGTGCTGACAGATCAGAGCCTGGATGCAGCCTGCTTCAGAATCCGTGTCTCCCTCTCTCTGCCCTTCCCCTGCTCACGCTCTGTCTCTCAGTCTCTTTCACTCTCTCAAAAATAAATAAACATTAAATTAAAAAAAAAAAAAGAAGTAACTGCTGTTTGAAAAACAAAGAAGACAATTAATTGATCTGATCTATGAAGCCTTAAACAGGTAGATGATTTAGCTCAACTAACACCTGTCGAGCACCAATGAGGATGGTATGATGTTCATGCCAGAGGAGAGGAAAGGCGGACACAGACAGACTACAGGATATGATCAGTGTCTTATATCCTGACTTCAAAATGTAACCCTACTCTTGCCTTCCACCACCTACCACCCATATTCACGTCACTGTAAAAACAGTCACTATTCTCAAAAAATGCCTGAGGAGGGAGTCACACAGTGAGGGTCATGCTGGAGGGTATAGACGGAGAGAGTGATAAATGGAGACAAAGAGGTTAGAAACGAATATGTGGAAATGTTAAGAGCTCATTCAGAGGTGGAGCAAACCCCGCATTATGACTGGAGGAGTGCACAGATGGAAAAGTTATCGGAAGAACAGATTAGAAAAAGACCTCATGCACTAAGCTAAATTCAGTAGACAATGGGGAAGTCATAGGGGTATTTTGAGTGAAGGAATTATGTAATCAAAATAGTGCCTTAGGAGAATTAAGCTTGAGACCAGTGGAAAGACTTCTGAAAAAACTTCAAGCAAGAAGTAATGAGGGCATAAATCAGTACCTTAGCAATGGGAAAGAGAAAACATATAGATATGGAAAAAAGACCACCAGGTACTGTATCTCATTGAATGCAGGGGACAAGAGAATAAGAAAGAAGTAAACGATGGTGGAAATTGGGTCAAATATCCACTTTAGCTACAATCATCTGTGGCTAAGGTGCAGTCACCAGGTAGGAACATGGCCTTGTACGCCTGCCCCTTTCACAGGCACTGCGATGGGGAAGTTATATCTAAGTAATGGGAAAACAAGGCACCCCAGCTATTAAACTCTACTAAAAAATTGTGTATTAAGCCTGCTTAACAAAACAGCCATGCACATACTTCAAAACTAGATTGAGATCAAAGATATTAGGGTGCAGATTCTATAAATCAAGTTCTATGAATAGTGTAAGGAATCAAAATATGCCACTCCAAAATATGTCACTTTGACATAAGGATTACTTTTTTTGTTTTTGGGAGAGCACAAGCAAGGGAGGGGCAGAGAGAGAGGGACAGAGGATCCAAAGTGGGCTTCGCACTGATAGGCTGACAGCAGCAAGCCCGACGAGAGGCTGGAACTCATGAACCGTGAGACCATGGCCTGAGCCAAAGGCGGGCACTCAACCAACTGAGCCACCCAGGGGCCCTGACATAAGGATTACTTTGAGCTAAAGGCAGCTGAGATCCAAGAGATGGAGAAAGACGCCTTCCTGGAGATGCCCTTCTCTGACCAAAAGCACACACATCTGAGAAATCTCCTCTCCTGAGGAAGTTTCAGACCATTAGGACAATCAGCAGTGAGACAGACTTGCACAAACCTTACCCCATTAGTTTCCCCCAATGTATTTATATCTGCCCAGTTTGCTGCACTTGGAAACCTATAACCTGTGCCTTTATCCTTGTCATTTTTCTCCAAATTTATCATTCTTTGCTAAGATGCTATATAAGCACAAGGTCTGACCACCCTTTGATTACTCACCACTGAATTTCTCTCATGTGGATGTTTGCTACTTGTTTTTCTCTTGTTAATCTATCTTTTGTCAGTCTAATTTGCAAGGCCCCAAGAACAGAACCTAAGAAGGTACCAGAAAAGTTTTTATTCCTCCTCTACACTATATACCTTAAGTCTTACGAGATAAAACATAAAGAAGAAACCAATAGCTCATATCCTGCTAAAAAACAAGGAAACTGTCTGTTTGTTTGAGCTAAATAAAGGCAGGCGATTATTTAGGGCTTTTCAACAGTCAAAGGACAGTGTGGATCCTTTATATATTTTCATACCTCCGCTCATTGCAGAGGCAAGTGTCAGTAGCTCTCTAGTGCTCTAAGTAACTAGATATTTCGGTATTTTCCAGTGGTTTCTCATCTTGGCTTTTACTAACAAATACCTGAGATGCACAATTTTATGCCTATGTGTGTTTGTCAATTTTGCTAGAGATTGTTTTTATTTTTCATAAAATTTACAACATGCTATCAGACCCAAGAGAGGCTAGAACCACTGGTAAAGTGGATAGCTTGTTGGACTCTAATTTCTCATTATGCTCTGCAATTTGTGATCTTAAACAATTCTAGTATTCTGATCTTTATTTTCCCTGTCCTTAAAATGGGGTTAATATATAGCTGCAATGCTTTCCTTATATACATGTTTTGAGGTTATAATTCAATGTCATATAATTTATATGGCATTTAGAAATATAAAGCGTCATCTTAGTTAAGCAAAGAAGTCCTTCCTCAAACTTGAATGTATATCTTCTATAAACACCAACACTCACCTTGCAAGTATATATAACACTCACAAAACTGAAAACCAGAGAATCTGTGAGGAATGCATTATGCTTCCACTGTAAACATCATAGCTCCATTTTAACCCTACTTTTTATCTTAAAATTCAAATTGACGTTTATTGTGATTTCAGATACTTGAACTAACATCTAGTACTAAAATCAAAGCAGTATAACTTTGAATCGGAATCAGCTAAAACGAAATAAAATGTACTAGGCAAAATCACCCTTTAATGTAGCAGTGGAATGCTAACAACTGCTGGGCGATCATCCCGTGCAAATACATCCTTGGCCTCATGCCCAAACTGTTGAGATCTTCGCTGGTCACGTAAGAGATATCTGTGGCATGTTTGTCCTAGAACATCCCAACAGGTGTTCCTTCTGTCTAGACATACAGGGAGTCAGAATTTGAATGCTCTAATTACATCCTGGGCTGATTAGGGCTTCCTAAGGCAAATAACTATCTACAGTTAAAATAGTAAAAACATTCATCAGACTAGGGTAGACAATAAATATAATCGATCAGATATTTAGATCTACATATCAAAACAAAGAACTAAGCACTGGTTCTTTTTAGATGAACTCTAGGACAAGTGTTAAGGGAACTAGCTGAATTTTACAAGTATTTTATACTTTTTTTAATTACAAAGAACCATGTGTTTTTCCGTACGACTTTTCTGGAATATTGCTTGTGGTAATATAACTTCTTTTTTTTCTAAACTTGTCTTCTAGTCTCTCTCTTTTCGACTTTTTTTGTGTATTTTCAGAGCATGAATATCTCTAAGATTTTCTTTCTCCCATTAGCCACCGAACACAAGAGAAGTGTTTTATAAAATAGGTTTTCTCACAAAAAAAAGGCACAGTCAGTATGACAATAGAAAAACGATGGGGTATGCTGCATTAATAAGATGATCTAATTTCTAATTTATTTTAAAAACATTAGTGTTCATTTTGTAGAGGTAGTATTATGTGGTTGTGGATTCAAGAGGACTAATTAGAAGCATAGGTGCAACTGGCACTTGAACCCTAGGGTTTCTGATTCCGCCTTGGCTTTGCATTCATCATTGATGTTGTGAATCAGACTAGATCTTATGCTAAAGACTGCAGGGGTGCCTGGGTGGCTCAGTCGGTTGAGCGGCCAACTTCGGCTCAGGTCATGATCTCGCAGTCTGAGAGTTCAAGCCCCGCGTCGGGCTCTGTGCTGAAAGCTCGGAGCTTGGAGCCTGCTTTGGATTCTGTGTCTCCCTCTCTCTCTACCCTTCTCCTGCTCACGCTCTGTCTCTATGTCTCAGAAATAAATAAACGTTAAAAAAAAATCTTTAAAGACTGCAAATATCGGCAAACTAGTTATTTGTAAATCTGAGCATCCCAAATGCTCAATTTGGAAATATTTTAAAGGTCTGAGTTGCATCTCACATTTATGTCTCACATGATTTATACAGAACCCAATTTCAGAGGCATTAGTTGAATGGCCATGACATGTATTACCAAATGGGCTATAGAGGCTCAGGAAAGCCCATCAGTAGGAATGTTTACCATATGTGATGCTAAATGTTTAGAGCGTTTGGACAGCTGCTGTGGGGATAAAGTTACAACACGAAGACTGCCCACACTGACAACTGTAAAGTGAGCAGACCGGACAGTTTCCTCCACTGCTCAGAAAGAACGATAGTATCATTTAGAAAGCAGAGGATGCCTGGAATAATGATGTGTATCATTGGAAGGTCTAGATTCTCTCCATTATATGGTAACCAGATCCCCTGAGGCATAAGGATGAACATTCCACTGGGTTTCCCCAGGGTGGCATCTCTTATTTATAGCAATTGTGGTTGCCAAGCCTAAAAAAAAAAAGAGAAAGCTCTTAATTTCCATCTTCCTACACTCACTGAGAAGAGGCCATTCAAAGAAGCAGACAACTTGAAACACCAAAGATATAACCAACCCAAACACTCAAGTCGGCCAGGGTTTAGAAACAACTCTTCATTTATGCATAGAAATAGTTTACTCATAAGCCCAGACCACTTGTGTTAATAACACCACTGTCCAGCGGTTCACTTCACTGGTTTACAACTCGATATTAGAAATAAGGAACTCAAGGGAAGTAAAATACACCACACCAAAAATACGCCTCACTGGCGTCACAATTATTTTGGACCAGTTATATTTGAGAGGCGTCAGACACAGGACAATTTGTGAAAACAGAATGGAACTTGCCCTTTCCTGAGAGAAATTTATATTTATGAGAGAAACTTCCATTTTTCAGGGAGTATCCCCTCCTCTGTACGGGGCGTCTCTTCTCTGAAGAAAAGGATAACTAAATCTGTAAAAACTTACCAATGGAGAAGGTACTAATTTAAATCTGCAGTCTCACGCTGGTTTAGTGTGCTCTGCCTGAACATTTCCCAACCTGGCTCCCCCTCTCTTCCCGCCCTCCAACATCTTCCCTTTAGCTGAAGATGATTGATATTTTAAGGCGGTAGCTTGGGCCATTTTGGGGAGTTACTCACTTTTCCTGGATATCTTACATGTAGACAGGAGGTACACATGTCATTAAACTTTGTTTTTCTCCTGTTAATCTGTGTTTTATAAACTAAGAAGGTGTAAAGGAAAAATTACTTTTCCTTCCCTACAGAACTAAAAGTCCTGACCTGAACTCAGGGATAAAATCTAAAATTATGAGAACAATGGGGAAATACGGAGCTCCTGAGGGAAACAGTAACTTGTTTTTCCTCTTAGCACAAATCTCTGTAATAATCAAACGGCTCTTTTCAACTTTCTTTCATATGGTTTTAAACTCATTTCAAACAATTAGACCTTTTCGGGTTCAATGAGCTGATTGAGCAAGAGACATTCCTCCATACACATGGAAAATTTTCTTAACTTGCCTTCCTTTCTCTCTGTAGTTCTAAAATCAAATGAAGTGATCGAAACTCATTAAATGAAATATTAACCAAAATCAAACTCTTGTCTTTTTTTTCCCCTCCCTTTTCCCTTTTTTCTCACCACCAGTTTTCACCAAAGCCCTTTTGTGAGGCCTGCTTGACTGGTTACGTGTCCCTGAGCCTCGCCTGAAGGGTCACATCCTGAGTCTGAAAAGTAAACCCTTCTGCCTGCCAGGCCCCAGGACCTGCCCCCTGCACGCACACAATCAGCTCTCTCTCCCGTTGCTGCCAGTCCAGCCCTCTCACTTCCTTCGCTTACCCACACATCCCTGACTAGGGCTTCTCTTGTCTCTCTCTATCCCTTTAGACGTGTGCCTCGTTAAATCACCGCCTTAGTTCAGTAAATCATCACATGTAGTTCCGATTCTTACACACATCCTATTCGATGCATATGCTAGTTTCCTTCCTCGGTTGCCCAAGCTGCACGGGTCCAGATATCTTAAAATACAAGCTCCCAGGCAAGGGAGCCCTGTCTGGAAAATGTGCCGAGCACAGAGCCTATCTTGGTGCCATGGGCAAATAACATTAAAAAAAAAAAAAAAAACAGGACAAAACAAACAAACAAAAACATTAAAAAAATTAAACTTTAGGGGAAAAGTTTTTGAAATAACAAACTGAAAGGAACCTCATGTACTCTTAGGTCATGCCTAGAAAGCAAGCTTTTCTTTCCCAACCTCAGTAAAATATCAGAAAAACAGATAATGAGACCACTTGAAGAGACCTTCTAGTCTCCTGTGTTAAAAAACTACCTTGTAAAAGGAATAGGGGCTTGGGGACTCATGTTATTATATCCGTGAATTTACAAAAATGCGCAATTGACCACAGCTCCACAGAGGACAGGGAAAGGCTGGAAAAGCAAGAGTGTTTATTCTCATAATTTTCCTTTTACTCACTAACCCCAAACATGATCGAAGTGTATTTCTCAGTTGAAATGAGATAGAATGAGTAGGGAGCAAAAAGAGTATCTGACTATGGAAGAAAAAGGTTGCTAAATTTGTCACGGTGGCCCATTTGCCTGATCTCCTTTGAACACCAGTGTTTCCACTCAGTTCCTATTTAATCTTAGCAGAAATTTTTGGCCTAACAAGCACCATTTACATATTATTTCTTGAGAGTGGAATTGTAGATCGGGATGGGTTGTGGGTAAGTGCAGTTGAGAACCATAACTTCAGCCTTCCTCCTTCAAAATGCTCAAACGTGGGTTTATTTCTCCTCGCAGTTCAGGTTGCACTTCTCTTCCAAGGTATTCAGATAGCAGGGCTATTTGCCCACCTCTTAGATTCCTTTTAAAAAGCCGCTCTTTGGTTTTTAACCTCAAGGAAGTTTTCCAACGCATAAGACCAGGAAAACACTTAACAAGTGTTCTTTTCTACACCTAAACCATCAGAAGTAACAGGAAGCTAGGCTAATTTTCCTTGATTAGCATAAGAATTAAAATCATTAGGGAGCTCACTCAGCTTAATAAAAGAGTGCCCTTAGGCTTATATGATTGGTAACTCGTAGAAGCTTTTAATTTCCACAAGTCAAAGACAAGCCTTCTGCTTTTAACATCGAAGAGACGGTTTTCCGTCCCTTCTCCCACCCTCGCCCCCCGGTTCTGCACCTCCCTCCTTCATTACATACACTCGCCAGGAAATCCCTATTTACTGCCAGAAACACCCCCAGACCTCTTCCCCCAAACCCCCCACCTCCTGTGCATCTGAACAATTGAAAAAAAGCTTCCTCTTCCTTCCCAAACTTCAAAACAGGTAGGGAAGGGAGCAGCGAGCAAGCCGCCTTCCACCTCCGTTCACAAATGCGGTTGTGAAAAAGCCTGAGGAGTCACATCCTGTGAGCAAGTCTGAAAAGAGAAGAAAGGAAGGTCCCGACCCACGATGACTGACAAAGAAGGTACTCGAAACGTCTGCGTGGAAACAAACCACGCTCGTCGTTCTTCTGCCCCCTTTCTGCCAACTGCGCTTCTGCGGGGTCGCAGGCTCAATCCATGCCCACGTTTTTGTAAATTACAGGCAGAATCGTAAGCAGTTACCTTCATGGTTCGGCGGGCCGTGGGGGGCGCTGGAACGGCGCGGAGGGCAAGGCGGGTGCGTCGCAGGCGCTCGCGGGGGGCGCGGGCGGAGACGGCCTGAGCGCGCGGCGGCGGCGGCGGCGGCGGCGGGAATGAATGGCTGGGCCAGGGGCCGGGGCGGCAGCGGCCACACGTGGCGGGCGGGATCGCTGACTGGTCCGCTCGCAGCGGAGCTCGCCGGCACAAGAGCAGATTGCATCAGCAGGAAGAGTCTTGAGGCTGTGTTTCCCCCAGACCGCCCCCAGAGTGTAGAGTCCCACGCAGCACCGCGAGTCAGACCCAGCGCCCGCCCCGGCCGCCCTCGTCACTCACTCCTGCGGGGTGCCAGTGTTTCAGACACGTTTCCACACGTTACCCCTCGGTTAGTGCCTGCGAGTGCGCATCCGCGAGTGGGGATGCTAAGGAGAAGGGCGAAATGAATAGATCCTGATTGCCGCTCCCTCTAAGCTGGCTGCCTGCCCGCCTCACTTCCCACTATATCCCCGAAGAAACTTTCCCGAAAGTCCCGTTCAGAATTTTAAGGTGGATTCCCATCATCGAAAGCAGAAAAATTTAAACGTATGTTTTTACTGTAAAGAGCATGTAAGCATGTATGCGTAATTCCTTTCTTTTTATTGCCAAATGATATTTCATTGTGTAAATCAGCGCATGGATGTGTGATGTATCTGGTCTCAACAGTTTGCCAACCTCGGCTTCTCCCACCCTTTGTTTTTAGTGTCACGGCCCACCCTCAGATATAACCATTTTTTGCCAGTTTCTTATGTATCCGGAAAAATAATCCTTAGTCCTTGGAGCATATAGAATTCTTTCTGACGTGAGCGTTGCCTGCTGGCCCGGTACCTGCTCTGTGGGACCCTCCCCGCTGCACAAAACTACAGCACTCCCACGTTTCCGTGCCCAGAGGCTCAGGTCAGTCTCCTAGACTTTGCTTAAAGGCCATTCTGGTCGAGGTGCTCTCTCGGTCAATTTGGCAATGCCCTATTTTTGTCAATCTAAAATGAAGCCTTTGCTGAGAAGTCCTTGCTGAGTCTCTCAAGCAAACTTGAACCTCAGCACTGTGCTTTCTGTCCATAGCCTCTATTAAAGTCAATTTTCTTTTAATTCTTTGCACAGAAGGTACTTCATTAGATTAGGAGATTCTTGAAGACAGATCCCGGTGTTGAACACAAATGTGTGTAGGGGGCTGCTTCACAAATATTAGTGAGGGGAATACATGATTAAATCACTCAACAAATTTATTGATCTCTTATTACATGTCAGATGCTGGGCAAGATACTAGGCGTAAAGTGATAAAGAACAAAAATGTTCTCATGCTCATAGAATTCATAGTTTAGTGTGGCAAACGTAATCCAGGCAGCAAATGTCCATACGCTGATTCACACAATAAAAAGAAATGAATTACGCATACACGCTTACATAGGGCGTGAATTAACCTTGGAAACGTTACACAATGTGAAATAAAACCGTCACAAATAACCACATATTGTACAATTTCTATTTTTCTGAAATGTCTAGAATAGGAAGATTCACAGAGACAGAAAATGGATGGTTGTTGCCAATGGCAATGGGGAGTGACGGCTAATGGGTACAGAATTTCTTCTTGGAGTGATTAAAACATTCTAAAATTAAGGGTGCCTGGGTGGTGCCGGACTTAAGCTCAGGTTATGATCTCACTGGTTCCTGAGTTCAAGCCCCACATCGGGCTCTGTGCTGAGACGTCAGAGCATGGATCCTGCTTTAGACTGTCTCCGTCTCTCTCCGCCCGTCCCCCACTAGCACTCTGTCTCTCTCTCTCTCTCTCTCTCTCTCTGTCTCAAAAATAAACATTTTAGGGACGCCTGGTGGATCAGTCGGTTGAATGTCCAACTTGCGCTCAGGTCATGATCTCATGGTCTGTGGGTTCAAGCCCCGCGCTGGGCTCTGTGCTGACAACTCACAGCCTGGAGTCTGTTTTGGATTCTGTGTCCCCTCTCTCTCTGCCCCTCCCCCCACTCGTGCTCTGTCTCTCTCTCGCTCTCTCAGAAATAAACAAGCATTAAAAGAAAAAAATTGAAAAGAAATTAAAATAAACATTTAAAAAGTAAATAAATTTTAAAAGGTTCTAAAATTGGATCGTGGTAATCGTTGCACAACTCTGAATACACTAAAAACCGGTGGATTATACCCTTTAAATGGATGAATTGTATGATATGAATTATATCTCCATAAACATACTATTTTTAAAAATCAAATGGCAAATAGTCAATTTAAGAGGAGAAAATAGAGCATGAAAAGGAAAAGAGCATGATAGGGCAATAGACCTGAATTAATTAATGTGTACATTCCAGAGCATGCCTGTCAATGACTTCTAGATCCAATGACTACCTAAGGATTCTTTTGATGTTGGCAATAGAGGAAGAGAGATGGTGATATAAAGAGCTTTAAAAGAAGCTAGAAGTGAAAGCGGAATTAGGAAAGGAACATATCCAGAAGAGTGTGAGAACAATCTGGCTGTGTCTGCCCTTCTTTTTCTCTCCAATGTTGAGAGGAGGGTCCCAAGTTCTCCCTCATTGCTACATGTAAACTCTCCCTTCCCTCCTAGACACCCAAACTGCTCTTTTTCAAACGAAGACGGTCATCATCAACCAAGATTGTCACTCTGCCAGCAGCACTGCACTTCAAGAAAGTCACAGTTAGAAGATAGTAGGGGCGCCTGGGTGGCTCAGTCGGTTGAGCATCAGACTTCGGCTCAGGTCATGATCTCGCCATTCGTGGGTTCCAGCCCCATATCAGCATCCCTGCTGACAGCTCAGGGCCTGGAGCCTGCTTTGGATTCTGTGTTTCCTTCTCTCTCTACCCCTTGCCGACTTGTGCTCTGTCTCTCTCTCTCAAAAATAGATAAACATTAAAAAAAAAAAAGATACTAAAGGCAGCTGAATTCTCCAAACTTAATGTATTCCATATATTTACCTGTAGGCAGGGCCTTTGACTATACTTGAAGAAGAGGCAGAATTTCTAACAGACTGCAGGGGCGCCTGGGTGGCTCAGTCGGCTAAGTGTCCGACTTTGGCTCAGGTCATGATTTTACGGTTTGTGAGTTCAAGCCCCACATCAGACTCTCGTGCTGACGGCTCAGAGCCGGGAGCCTGCTTCAGATTCTGTGTCTCCCTCTCTCTCTGCTTCTCCCTCACTCATGCTCTCTCTCTCTCTCTCAAAAATAAATAAACATTAAAAAAAAAAAAAGAATTTCTAACAGACCCCCAGAAACACTAGCTTTGAGACTGACTTCAGAGCCCCAGAGAGCTCAGCTCCATTTTGTCATCACTGTTCAAACAAAGTCTATTGTTGTTATCATTATGAAAATTATATACCATCTACTTGCAGAATTTCTCTTCTGAATCTTACTAAATCTTATCTGGAGGAAGGGAAAATCACAAATTTTCCCAGTTCCTGGGACTTGGGAAAAAAAATTAGCAGAAGGCAATGATGTTTTCTGTCATAAAGAGTAGAGGGATGTCTACTCTAAAATTCCGCTCTACCAGTTTAGGGGAACGAAATCATTCCTCTATTTGTCAAATGAAAAATATTGCAAAATTTTATCTTTTTATATTTCATGTGTGCATGTGTGTGTGTAACCCATTACATATATGTACACACACAAACCCCAAGTTAAATGTTCAAAAATCTTTTATGCTATACTTTATGGGAAATTTATAAGGTTTTTCAGGACATTTTACACCCATTGGACCTATTTTTAGCCTTTTTGTACATCTTCTCGAACCTATTCTCCATGTAAAATTAGACTCACTGTATCAGACAGCATTGGCTACCCCTTCAAAATTGGGGGAATACCAAGTTGGATGATCCCTTATGCCCAGGAGTGGTGATAGCCAAGGAAAGAAAAGATAATTATCCCAAAACTTCCTGTTGGTCATGGAAGCAGTAGCAACCTTCACATCCAGCTGCCGCTAAATACCACAGTAATCTCTGGGCAAACAATTTCTGACCAAAGGGGGAAAAAAGATTAGTGTTTTTACAACTCCTTCACACTTTCTTCTTAACTTGATTCTTTATTTAGGTCTCTCAAAGAACAAATCCTAGAGCAATATCTAAAGTCAGTTAAGAGAAGACCGAGGAACTATTTAATAAATGATCATCAAACAGAGGGGTGACACAGATTGAGGAAAAAGTACTGGCTTTAGATCCAGATCTGAATTTGTATCTCCAGTTGCACTGATTTGTAATGTACAAACTTTCACAGGTTATTTAATCTCTCCGAAACTCAGATTGTTTTTTTTTAAATCTCTAACATAAAGAAAGTAGTAGCTAATTTGGAAGTGTAAGAGAGAGATGAATTAATACATGTACAGTGCCCAGCGTTCGAGGCTTCCTCTGTATGCCCCACACATCTTCTATGAATCTTTCAATCCCAATCACCTTAGAACGAGTACCAGCTCTTCATTTTCCATGACTAATCAGTGAAGGATATAAAATGAAGGTACAACAATAGAAATTCTAGAATATTCTAGATTATTAAAAACACTTATTAGCCAAGAAAAAATCTGGGGTGCCTAAGCTGTCTCAGTTGGTGGAACATGTGACTCTGGATCTTGGGGTCATGAATTCAAGTCCCATGTGTGGCATAGAATTTACTTAAAAATTTAATAAAATATAAGGAGAGTTTATGGAATCTTTCTTCAAGATTTTTTTTTAAGATTTTTATTTTAAAATAATGTCTACACTCAAGTGGGGCTCAAATTTACAACCCCGAGATCAAGAGTTGCATGTTCTACCAACGGAGCCAGCCAGGTGGCCCTCTTCCAGAGTCTTTAAAAATAAGCTAATTCTCATCTGTCTTGAAAGGATGTTGTAAATCTTTCTGCTAGTTGTCTATAGTCTCTCAGGACACCTTCCATCCTGACTCATAAAGCTGACCACTCTCTCCTTGAAACCCTTCCCTTTCATGATACTGTGCTATTTTGGACTTTCTCCAGTCTCTCTGGCAGGTCCTTTTCCCTTAATTATGATCACGACTCTTTTTTCCTCAGGTCTTCTAGATGTAGTCAAGATAGTGATCCCAACAGTATCTGACCTTAAGTCTCCTTGCTTTATACTCTGTCCCTAGGTGATTTCAACGGTCACTCCTAGTCTGATAATTTACAAAACTATGCCTCTAATTTTAAACTCTTTCCTGATCTCCAGAACTTTATTTCCAAAGGCCCATATCTGGTTCATCACTTTTACTTCAAGCCCAGTTGGTCCAAATTCAAGCACATAATCTTCGCTCTTAAACCTGCTTGTCCTGTTGTCCTTCTTTCCCCTGATGCCATCGACAACCTCATCCAGGCTCCAAACTTGAATACATTTCATGCCTTCCTGGATAGATTTTAAAGCAGAAGGGGAAGATATGAGCCTCCCACATCCAACTATCAGTAAGCCTTCCCAATTCTATCTCCACAAGATCTCTCATAACCTCCCCCTTCTGTCCCCATTCTCACTGCCCTACTTTCTTGAGTCATTTATTGTGCCTTTTCCCTAGATTACTGTTATCCCTGCCTCCAATCTCTCCTCGCCCCAATCCACCCAACACACAGATAGCCAGAAATCTTCCTAGCCCTCGGTTCTGATTAGATTTCCCCCTCCTCAAAAGAATGTAAGTTGCGCTCACCTGCTGTAACAGGAGCCAGACGAGAGCACGTGCTATATGCCTAAGCACATCCGAAATCTTCCGTCCTTGCTTTTACACGACGTTACTTGGAACTTCTTTCCCCCAGCTTGCTTGCCTAAATGGTATCCAATTGTCAAGATCAACTAGTATTTCAACTAGTATTGTCCTCTTACAGTCTTTCCTGAAGACTAGGTATGTAGACCTGTGGTTCTTAACTGAGAGTGGACATTTTCAGACTATAGCTTTTCAATCCCATCATGTCCTCCTCTATCTCTTAATAACTCTTAGATATTGATCTCCCTTGGTATTTCATCCTCTGTGGTCAACCTTTTTTCTCATTCGTTTTAAGTACTCTCCATGGGGGGCACCTGGGTGACTGATGTTTAAACATCTCTTGGTTTCAGCTCAGGTCATGATCTCATGGTTTTGTGAGTTCGAGCCCCATCTCACACTCTGCACTGCCGGCATGGAGTCTGCTTGGGATTCTCTCTCCCTCTCTCTCTGTGCCTTCCCCACTTGTACTGTCTCTGTCTCTCTCAAAATAAATAAATAAGCTTAAAAAAATTTTTACATGCTCTCCATGGGCGAGTACATCTATTCTTTGCCCAAAACTACCAAAAGACTATTTTCCTCCCTTTCTTCTTTTAACAAAACCCTGATTTTTCCCCCCTAGCGCAGGGGCACACAATATGTTTAGTCCTGGGAGATGAATGATTATTAATTTAAGGCAGTAATGACAATCTCATTTTACTTTTGTTTTTCTTTTTTAGTTTATTTATTTATTTTGAGAGAGAGAGACTGTAAGCAGGGAAGGGACAGAGAGAGAGGGAGAGAGAGAATCCCAAGCATGCTCTGTCCTGTCAGCTCAGACTTGGACTCGGGGCTCCATCTCACAAACCATGTGATCATGACCTGAGCCAAAATCAAGAGTTAGATGCTCAACCAACTAAGCCACTCAGGTGACCCTTGTCTTATGTTTCAGTATACCTATTTTCCCATACTCTCTTGAGCCAGGGATGACCAAGGAATCAAGTTCTAATCAATGAGACCTAAGGGGAAGTATCTAAGTGTTTCTAAGAAAAATTGTACCTTCTGATTAGAATACAATAAAAAAGCCAGGCAAGGAGACCTTGCTGGTGCCATTCCCTTCTTCATTCTAAATGTTGTTTGTAGATGTGTGTTTCAGGCCAGATGGCCAACAGCCATCTTGCAACCATGAGTGACAAGTCCAAGGTCAAAAACCAGTGTGTTGAAGATGGCAAAGCAGAGAGAGAGCCTGAGCTGTTGAGCCACCTTTCCAAACTCAGAATTGCCCATCTACAAAATTTGTGTTTTATGAGATAATTAAATGTCTTTATTCCCTTCCTGCTATTGGTCAGGTAATTTTATTACTACCATTGAAAGTATTCTTTGGCTTCAATAACACCTACAGTCCAGTGCCACTTGCTTCAAGAACTCTTTACTCATATTCTCACGTATTTTCCCATGTGTTTGACCCAAAGGCATCTCCAGCTCAGTAGGAAATTCTTATCTTATGTCTAATAAACTTATATTTACTCTCAAATCCTTTTCTCAACAAATACACACACGCGCACATACACAAACCATATGTTGTATGCTTGGTAGGTTCCTCTTGCATTTCCTATCTTTCTTAGTAACAATATGCTTTAACTAGTAGCCCAAACAATAGCCAGTCAACTTCAAATCCTCTTTCCTTCACTCTCCACCAATTTCATCATTCTATAATTTCTATAAACTTTTCTCTTTACTATTTCTCAAATTTGTCTTTTGCTCTTAACACTCATTAGAATGCCTTACTTCGAACCTCATCATCTCCTGGCTGGACATTAGCCTCTTAACTATTATCTGTGTGACATCTAGACATATTAATCTATCTTGACCTTATTTTCCTTCCCTGTAAAATGAGAATTAAAAAGCCTACAGTTTTCATGAAGACCAAAAGACCTATTACACATAATTAGAATAGTGCCTAGCACATAGTAAATGCTTAGTAAACATTAGTTATTATTATGACCTTCAATTTCTCCCATCTAATATGTTTCTTTTGTTTTTTATTATTCTGTAGAATGTTTATCTAAAACATAAAGCACTCTCACTAAATCACTCCTGCCCAAATACTCTCTACCTTAGCCAAACCATTTCATGGAATTTCCAAAGCTCTTGATTAGAGCACATCGAATTAGGCTCAAGACACTCTCCTATACTGCTTTTTAACATATATATATATATACATATATATATAATTTATATAATGATTTATTACATACATTAATTGATAAATGATATTAATATATAATTTACAGCTTGCTCAGACCTTCCATTTCAAAACACCTGAAGACTTCCTTATATGGTTCACAACTTTCCTCCCCTTTTAAAATCTTATCATTTTCTTCTGTCTTCAAATGAGAACTAACATCCAAGTATCTAGAAAATCTTTATTTTTATTCTAAGTAAGCCATTCATATACATAGTTATACCCTTGACTCCTTCTAAAGATGCTCACCCCAGGCCTCATCCCAGATTTGCTGAATCAGAGCTGTTGGGAGGGTGGAGTAAGGGTGAGGCTGCAACGTTTGCGTTTGAACAAGCACTTGAGCCAACTGATATGCATACTGATGTTTGACACAACTAAACTAGACTTTCTCATCTAGTTTCTCATCTATACCTCTAAAAGTTTTATTAAAACATTATCCTCCAAACAAAGCCTCCTATCCTTCCTGTTTTCTCAGGTACTGTTCTTCAACTTTATCTACCCTTTTAGCCCCTTGACTCTACTATTGAAAGTGCCCGACATATATATTAAGCCCTCAATAAATATTTGTTAAATAAAGTTCAATATACACTTTAGTCCTGCCTATGGATTCTCCTTTGCCTTCATATTTTCCATATTTAGGGTGTTATGCCTTGGTCTATCATTTAGGTCTCCCTTTTTCTCCAATCTGATAGTCTTTGCCCTTTAAGTGAGTTGATGAGCTCATTTCTATATTGTGATTATGAATATGGTTGTGTTTCAGTCTACCATCTTGCTATTTATTTTCTATTTGTCCCATCTGTTCTTAGTTCTTTTTCTCTTATTTTTCTGCTTTTGGGGGGGGGGGATTACATGAATATTTATCATGATCCCCTTTTGTATCCTATATTTGCTTATTAGTGATAGCTTTTCTTGGTTGCTGTGCTTAATTTTATTTCTTTTAATGTTTATTTATTTATTTTGAGACAGAGAGAGAAAGAGAGTCTGCGCACAAGCCGGGGAGGTGCAGAGAGAGAGGGAGGCACAAAATCTGAAGCAGGCTCCAGGCTCTGAAGCTGTCAACACAGAGCCCCATGGGGGGCTTGAACCCATGAACTGTGAGATAAAAACCTGAGCCAAAGTTGGACCCTTACTGACTGAGCCACCCAAGAGCCCCGTATTTTTGTTTTTAATGATTTCTTTACGATTTTTCATATACATCTTTAATCACAGTCTATCCTTAAGTTGTACTATACTATTTCGTGCATGGTATAAGAATCTTATAAAAGCAGTCTTCCATTTTGAATTTCCTGGTCTTTTTGCTATAATTGACATACATTTTATTTCTGCATATATTGTTATTTTGACTTTCAACAATCAGTTATCTTTTAACGTGACTTTTAAATTAAGAAAAAAATTATTTACTAATCTATTTACCATTCCTGGTGATATTCCTTTATCTGTGTAAATCCGGCTTTTGACCAAATATTACTTTAATTCTGCTTAAAGAATTTCTTTTAACACTTCTTATAGGGCAATTCTGCTGGTAATGAATTCTTTTAGATCTGTATGTCTGAAAAAGTCTTTATTTTGCCTATGTTTTTAAAGGTATTGTCACTGGATGTAGAATTCTGACTAACAGGGGTTTTTTCTTTTCTTTTAGTATTTTACAGACATTACTCTATTGTCTTCTGGCTTGCATTGTTTTCATTGAGAATCTCCTGTCATTCTAATTTTTGATGCTCTGTATGCAATGTCGTTTGGACTTGCTGTCTTTAATATTTTGTTTATCACTAATTTTAAGCAACTTGATTTTGATATGTCTTGATGTAGTTTTCCTCATGTTTCTTTTGCTTGGGGTTGTTTGAGCTTCTTGGATCTGTAGGTTTATAGTTTTCCTCAAGTTTGGAATTTTTTTTTCAAATTTTTTTCTATTCCTTCTCTCATAAATTCTTTATGTAATATAAGTCACTTGAAGTTGTCTCCCAGGTGACCGATGCTCCATTAATTTTCCAATGTTTTCCTGTTTGTGTCATCTTCAATAGTTTTTATATCTTTATGTTTAGTTTTTTGTTTTTTTTTTGTAGTGTCAAATCTGCTGTTGATCTAGTATGTATTTCATCTCAGACGTTATATTTTTCTTTCTTATAGTTTTATTTGGGTCTCTTTTATTTTTATTTATTTTTTTAAAGCTTATTTATTTATTTTGAGAGACAGAGGGAAAGCTGTTGGGAGCCGTTTTAGGCTCACAGGTTGAGAAGTAACCTTAAAGTTGCATTCTGGGGATGGGTTGCACCTCCCCCATTGTAGTTGGAAGTAGAGTCCTCAAAACAACGCCCTGATTTCTCCTGTTTACAGATAATTAACATTAAGGCCTTAAAGGAAACACCCTGTTCTCTCCCCCCACCCTAAATTTATATGTTAATTATCCTGAAACCAACATACAGGATTAAGGAAGTTGCTGCCTTGCTGGTAAAAGAGCAAGAGATCAAACTATGGAATGTCACTCATTGCTGTAATGTAACTCACTACCTTTTAAATAAAGACACTGAGACTAGCAGGGCAGAGACGCCAGAAATTGAGGAGGTGCTAGAATGGCAGAGACGCCAGAATTGCCAGGGCTGCCTGCTTGGTCATCAGACTCCATCTCTCTCATGGCTCTCTCACTTCATTTCGCCTGACCGTCCGTCCTTCATGGACCCCTGGATTCGCCGGAACAAGGACCCTGGCAGAGAGCATGGGCAGGAGAGGAGGAGGAGAGAGAGAGAGAGAGAGAGAGAGAGAGAGAGGGAAGGAGAATCCCAAGCAGACTCTACACTGGCAGCACAGGGCCCCACGTGGGACTCGAACTCATGAACCATGAGATCATGACCTGAGCTAAAATCAAGTGTCAGAGGCTTAATCAACTCAGCCACCCCGGTGCCCCTATTTGAGTCTTTTTTATATCTTCCATGTCTTAACATGCCTATGTTTTCCTCTACCTTCACAAGCATATGAGATGTAATCTAAAATATAAATTTACTTTATAATAACTTTTAATATGCTTGCCTATGAATTCTAAACTCTCACATCTGGGTCCATCTATTAATGATAATTCCCCTCTTTTTGGGTCATATTTTCTTTTATTTTTTAAGTTTATTTATTTATCGAGAGAGTGAGAGAGAGAGCGTGAGTGGGGAGGGGTGGCGAGATAATCCCAAGCAGACTCCACACCATCGGCACAGAGCCCGATGCAGGGTTCAGTCTTACAAACCATGAGATCATGACCTGAGTCAAAAATTAGTTGGAAGCTAACCGACTGAGCCACACAGGTGCCCCAGGTCATATTTTCTTATTTGCATGCCTGGTAAATGTTTACTGGATACTAGATATTGTGAGTTTTGTCATGTTGGGTGACAGATATTCTTCTTCTTCTTCTTCTTCTTCTTTTTAATGTTTATTTAGTTTTGAGAGAGTGAGAGAGAAAGAGAGTGTGTGCATACAAGCATGCTAACTGGGTGAGGAGAGGGATAGGGAGAGAATGAGGGACAGAGGATCCAGAGTGGCCTTTGTGCTGACAATAGACAACCCGATGCAGGGCCGGATCTCACAAACTGTGAGATCATGACCTGAACCTCAGTTGAATGCTTAACTGATTGAGCCACCCAGGTACCCCTCTTATTCTGTTTTTGTTTCAATATTCCTGTACTTTGTTCTGGGACCCAGTTAAGTCCATTGGAACCAGTTTTATATTTCTAGGTCTTGCTTTTATTTATTTATTTATTTATTTATTAAATATTTATTCAATTTTGAGAGAGAGAGAGCATGAGTGGGAGAGGGGCAGTCAGAGAGAGAGGGAGACAGAATCTGAAGCAGGCTCCAGGCTCTGAGCTGTCAGCACAGAGTCCGACGTGGGGCTTGAACGCACGAAGAGATCATGACCTGAGCCGAAGTTGGATGCCCAACCGACTGAGCCACCTAGGGGCCCCAGGTCTTGCTTTTAAATTTTATTTGATGGAATCAATTCAGTGTTCAGTGAAGCATGATTTTGTCCCATTACTGAGACAATAGTCTTCTGAGTGTTATATCCAATGTCCAATATATTGCAAGGTCTTCCACTTTGAGCAGCGAAAATGACAATTTTCCAGGCCCTGTGTGAACTCTCTTGTTTGTTCTGCCCCTCGTTTCAAGTAGTTTCTTCCCCACCCTCGGGTAGTCTCCCGACACACATGTGCTGAGCAGCACCCAAGGAAGGGAGGGACCCACTACGGATCCACAGACCTCTCTGTCTGTGACATTCTCTTTCAGAACTCTGACCTGAAAACTCTAGCTGCTTTGGCCTCCCTGTAGTCCCAGCAATGTCTCCTCAACTCATTGAGACCCCAGGTAGACAAAGCCTCCTTATGCTATAGCCTGGAAATTTTAAAGCAGGAAGCTGGGCCTATCAATGGGTTTAATTCACTTGTTTTCTCTCTCTCAGGGATGACTGTTCTCTTGTTTAATGTTTGACAACCGTTGTGCCATGCATATTTTTCTGGTGTTAGAATTATTTAACACTGGAATGTTAATTCGATCCTATTACTCCATCTTGTTCCTTTACAGAAAAGTGATGGTGGGGGCAGGGAGGGAGGAGGTTATTTGGAATGCCTTGTCATAAATAAATATTTTGTTATTTTAGCAAAGTTCATGAGTACACATAATATGACCGCCTGTCATGAGACATATTCCTTTCATATCTTTTCAAAGTGCTAAAATTGAGCACATTCACACTAACATAATGCAAAGTTATACCTACTCTTTCTCATATAAAAATAAAATGCAAAAGTATATATTGGTCTTCAAAATTATATTTGGTAGTCAATGTTTTAATATTTTCTCTTATTTAGAAATTACTGGGGGCACCTCGGTGGCTCAGCCAAGTAAGTGTCCCATTTTGATTTCAGTTCAGGTCAAGATCTCACAGATCATGGGATCAAGCTCCGCATTGGGGTCTGGGCTGACAGCACAGAGTCTATTTGGGATTCTCTCCTCTCTCTCTCTCTCTCTCTCTCTCTCTCTCTCTGCTCCTCTCCTGCTTGCATGCTCTCTCTCAAAATAAATAAGCATAAATTTTTTTTAAAACTCATGCAGCAGCGTATTTAAAAAAAAAAAAACAAATTACCAGCTTTCCAAATATTATTCTCTAGATTTTGTATTAGTCCAAAGTTTTGTTAACTAAGAATTTTGAATACTATATTTAATCCAACACATTACAAAATATAATTGCTACTGGCATGAAAACATTTGTTGGAATTATAACTCAATATCATTACCACATTATTTTATATTTTTAGCATTCTTTTTTTTAAAGTTTATTTATTTATTTTGAGAGAGACCACATAAGAGCGGCAGAGAGAGAAGGAGAGAGAGAATCCCAAGCAGGCTCTGCTTTGCTAGTGCACAGCCCTTCTTGGGGCTCGATTGCATGAACCCTGAGATCATGGCCTTAGTCAAGATCAAGAGTCAGAGGATTAACCAACTGAGCCATGTAGGGACCCCAATATTTTCAATAATCTTAAACATTTTGTGAAAATAATGTTAATTTATCTGATCTGTAAATACTATAAGGCTTTCAGAAAGTTCAGATTAACTAGTTTCTTTGTTAAAAAATAAACTCAATCTTATTTTCAAAAATTATCCACTTGTATTATATTTCACACTGATAAACTTGGGAAAAAGACACATTGCTATTTTTATTTTTTATTTAAAAATTGTTTTATGTTTATTTAGTATTTTGAAAGAAGGAGAGAGACAAAGACAGAGCATGAATGGGGGAGGCGCAGAGAAAGAGGGAGACACAGAATCTGAAGCAGGCTCCAAGCTCTGAGCTGTCAACACAGAGCCTGATTCGGGGTTTGAACTTACAAATGGTGAGATCATGACCTGAGCTGAAGTTGGATGTTTGACTGACTGAGTCACCCAGGCGCCACGATATTGTTATTTTTAAATCAAAATTATCAAAACTAGTCTGATTTGTCCAAGGATTCACATGATATTTTGGGTTTTTTTAAATGTTTATTTACTTTTTTTTCAAATTTTTTTAATGTTTATTTATTTTTGAGAGAGAAAGATAGATAGAGCACGAGCAGGGGAGGGGCAGAGATAGAGAGGGAGACGCAGTTTCTGAAACAGGCTCCAGGCTCTGAGCTGTCAGCACAGAGCCGGCCACAGGGCTCAAACTCAGGAACCATGAGATCATGACTTGAGCCGAAGTTGGACGCTTAACCAACTGAACCACCCAGGCGCCCCAATGTTTATTTACTTTTGACAGAGAGACAGAGTGTGACCAGGGGAGGGACAGAGAAAAAGGGAAACACAGAATCCAAAACAGGCTCCAAGCCCTGCGTTGTCAGCACAGAGCCTGACGCGGGGCTCGAACTCACAAACCATGAGATCGTGACCTGAGCCGAAGTTGGTGCTCAACCAACTGAGCCACCCAGGCGCCCCTCACATGGTATTTTGAATTTGGCTTCTTATAACAAAATGCTTCTGAGCAGAACTTTCTATGAGGGTTTTTGTTTTTTTTAAAGTGGTTCTTCCAGAACACTATCTTGAAAGTTCCATTTCTTTATTTTCGAGGAAATTTCAGGATTCCTAAATTTATCTAAGCACTTACTATTCTCTGTAAACCAATAAAAGCAGGTCTCCTATTCTTTAAGGACTTGATCTTTTTAGAGCAGTTTTTATATTTACAATAAAATTGAGAAGAATGTACAGAGGTTTCGCATATACCCTTCTCCCCCCCACATGAATAAACTCTCCCATCAACGTAAGTTTTTTAAACCAAGGATGATGCTTTTTTTTTCAACCAAAGATGAACCTACATTATATCACACATTATGGTCACCCAGAGTCCCTATTTAAATAAGGGTTCACTCTGGGTGTCTATCATTCTATAGGTTTGGGCAAATAAATAATGACACGTGTTCATCATTATGGTATCATACAGAATGTGTTCTCTGCCCTAAAGATCCTCTGTGCTTTCCTCCTTCATCTTTCCCTGCCTCCTCCACCCTTCCCTCACCCCCAGCCCCACAAATGATCTTTTTATCATCTCCATAGTTTTTTTGCTTTTTCCTAAATGTTATATGGTTGGAATCTTATAGTATGCAGTCTTTTCACATTGTCTTCTTTCACTTAGTAGTATGCATTTAAGTTTCCTCCATATCTTTTTATGGCTTCATAGCTCATTTGTTTTCAGCACAGAATAATATTCTATTATCTAGATGTACCACAGTTTATCCACTTACCTACTGAAGGACATTTTGGCTGCTTCCAAGTTTGGGCAATCATGTATAAAGATGTTATAAACATCCATGTGCGATTCGTTTGTTTGTTTCTTATGTAGACATTAGTTTTCAACTCCTTTGGGTAAACATCAAGGAGGGGGATTGCTGGATCATATGGTAAGAGCATGTTTAGTTTTGTAAGAAACTGACAAAATGTCTTCCAAAAGGTCTGTACCATTTAACTTCCTCACCAGCAGTGAATAGGAGTTCTGCTTGTTCCATATCCTCACCAGACTTTTGTGGTAGTTTCTGGATTTTGGCCATTCTAATAAGTGTGTAGTGTTATTTAATTATTATTTTAACTTTCATTTCCCTGATGACATATGGAATCTGTTTTGAGGTGAGGTGTGTGTTAAGGTCTTTGGCCCATCTTTTGATTGAGTTATTTATTTTCTTGTTGAATTTTAAGTGTTCTTCATATATTTTGGATAATAGTCTTTTATCAGATTATGTCTTCAAGTATTTTCTTCCTGTTTGGTTTGTCTTTTTATTCTCTTGACAGTGTCTTTCACAGAACACAAGTTTTTTCATTTTAATGGAGTCCATCTTATCAATTATTTCTCTAATGGATTGTGCCTTTGGTGCTGTACCTTGTAAGTCATCACCATACCTAAATATAAACGATCATCTAGATTTTCTCCTAAACTCTCTTCCAGGAGTTTTGTAGTTCTATGTTTCACATTCCGGTCTATGAATCATTTTGAGTTAACTTTTGTGAAAAGTATAAGATCTTGGTCTGGACTCACTTTTTTGCATGTGGATGTCCAGTTTTTCCAGCATTTGCTGTACAGACTGTCTTTGCTCCATTGTATTGTCTTTGCTCCTTTGTTAAGGATCAGTTGACAATGTTTGGGGGCGGGGGGACTATTTATGGGTTCTTTATTCTGTTTCATTAATCTGTTTGAATCTACTTTCACCAATATTACACTGTCTTTTTTTTTTTTTTTTAATATTACACTGTCTTGATTATTGTAGCTTTACAGTCAGTTAGGTAGTGTCAGTCTTTCAAATTTATTCTTCTCTTTCAATATTGTATTGACCATTCTGGTTTCTTTGCCTCTCCATATAAACTTTAGAATCAAGTTGTCAATACCTAAAATAAAACCTGCTGGGATTTTGATTGGGATTGCATTGGCGATAGATCAAATTGGGAAAAACTGACACTTTGACAATACTGAGTCTTCCTATTGATGAACACGGAATATCTCTGCATTTATGGTAGTCCCACCCTTATCCACTGTCTTGCTTTCCACAGTTTCAGTTACTTGCCATCAACTGCAGTCTGGAAGCAGATGATCCTCCTTCTGACATATCATCACGAGGTCGCAATATCACAATTGGGGCCTAATGCTAGATCACAATGCCACATACTCATCTCATTTGTCTCTTCATATAGGTACGTTATCGTCTGACATCATCACAAGAAGAAGAAGGGTAAGTACAGTATAATAAGATATTTTGAGAGAGAGTGTACTTTCACATAATTTTTATTACAGCATATTGTTATAATTTTTATATTTTATTATTGGTTATTGTTAATCTTTACCGTGCCTAATTTATAAGTTCGGCTTTATCATACATACATACATATAGGAAAAAACATAGTATAGGTAGGGTTTGGTACTATCTGTGCTCTCAGACATCCACTGGGGTCTTGGAATGTATTCCCTGTGGATAAGAAGGGGCTCTATTTTTAGTTCTTCTTTGATTTTATTCATCAGAGTTTTGTAGTTTTCCTTATGTATATCTTACATATATTTTGTTTTTAATTTCAGTTCCACTTGTTCATTTTGGTATATGTTGGTTCAAAGCAAATAATCTTTTCATATTAACCTTGTATCCTAAAACCTCACTACAATCACTTATTAGTTTCAGGAGCTTTTTGTAGATGCTTTTGGATTTTCTACATAGATAGTCATGTCATCTGTCAACAAAGACAATTTTATGTCTTCTTTCTCATACTATATAGCTTTTATTTTATTTTCTTAGTGTATTATCAAGGTCTTCCAGTACGGTGTGGAAAAAGAGTAGTGACAGGCAACATCTTGGCTTTGTACCTGACCTTATTGGGAAGGCTTCAAGTTTCTCACCATTAAGTACAATATTATCTGTAGGATGGTCGAGAAAGTTCACTTCTATTCCTAGTTTACTGAGAGGTTATTATTATTATTAGGCACAGGTATTAGATATGGTCAACTATTTTTTTTAGTTTTTTAAAATCTTTTTATGTTTTTATTTAAATTTTGGTTAAAGTATAATGTAGTATTAGTTTCAGGTGTACAATATAAGGACTCAACACTTCCATACAATACTCGATATTCATCACAGCAGGTGCACTCCTTAATCCCCAACACCTATTTTACTCACACCCTCACCCACTGGTTAAGTAGTCTTCATGATCTGTGTGGGGCTTGAATTCATGATCCTGAGATCAAGAATCACATGCTCTACTGATTGAGTCACACCAGGTACTCCAATACTAAGTAAGAAATTATACAAGATACATATATTGAACTAACATTTTTTACATTACTTCTAGCGGAAATGTTATTATTGCCGCCTCCAGAGTTGTCATTTCGAACTTCCCTTTTTCCTGCCATTAAATCAAGTCTCGTTACAGAAATATACAAAATACATGGTAACACAAAAAATCGCAGAAGAGAGAAGATGAATGGATACACCTCTTCAGACCACTTTATAGGTCGGGGTTAAGAAAACCCGGCTGTTTCCCCATCCCAGGAAGGACTGCATCCATTCTTCCAGGGAAGACAAAAAGTCCGACCTCACATATCTCAATTGGCTTCCCCAGGCCTCCAATCCCTATATACAAAACAGCGCCAAAATAAATTATATCCTCTTCAACTATAGAACTTTCTTTTAAATAAAATAATTATAGAATTATAAAGGACTTTAGAGATCATTTATTCTAAGCCCCATTTTAAAAATAAGGAAAACTGAGACTCAAGGAGACTAATTGGCAGGTGGAGGATCATACCCGTATTCCAGGCCAAGCACCACTGCAGCTCTCCTGACCCAGGCCATTCTAATCTCTAAACAGCAATCTCTTTACTTAAGTTTGGGATGCTATTAAGATTTATCTTTATGTTTTAGTCGTTCAGGATACAGATCCTATGAACATGCACCAATGACCTGCAAATTGAAAATATCAGTTCTTTTTTGTTTTAATAATTTATTGTCAAATTGGTTTCCATACAACACCCAGTGCTCATCCCAACAAGTGCCCTCCTCTGTGCCCATCACCCACTCTCCCCCCTTCACACCCCCTTCACCCCTCAGTTTGTTCTTAGTCTTTAAGAGTCTCTTATGTTTTGTCTCCCTCCCTCTCTGTGTCTTTTTTTTCTTTCCCCTCTTCCCCTCTCCCATGGTTTTCTGCTAAGTCTCTCAAAATCCACCTATGCGTGGAAACATACGGTATCTGTCTTTCTCTGACTGACTTATTTCACTTAACATAATACCCTCCAGTTCCATCCATGTTGCTACGCATGGCCAGATTTCATTCTTTCTCATTGCTGCGTAGTATTCCATTGTATATATATACCACATTTTTATCCATTCGTCAGTTGATGGATACTTAGTCTCTTTCCATGATTTGGCTGTTGTCGAAAGTGCTGCTATGAACATTGGGGTACACATGCCCCTATGCATCAGCATTCCTGTGTCTCTTGGGTAGATTCCTAGCAGTGCTGTTGGTTGGTCATAGGGTAGTTCTATTTTCATTTTTTTGAGGAACCTCCACACCGTTTTCCAGAGCGGCTGCACTAGTTTGCATTCACACCAATGGTGTAGGAAGGTGCCTGCTTCTCCACATCCTCGCCAGCATCTATAGTTTCCTGATTTATTCATTTTAGCCGCTCTAACCGGTGTGAGGTGGTATCTCAGTGTGGTTTTGATTTATATTTCCCTGATGATGAGTGACATTGAGCATCGTTTCATGTGTCTGTTGGCCATCTGGATGTCATCTTCGGAGAAATGTTTATTCATATCTTCTGCCCATTTCTTCACTGGATTATTTGTTTTTCAGGTGTGGAGTTTGGTAAGTTCTTTATAGATTTTAGATACTGGTCCTTTATCCAATATGTCATTTGCAATTATCCTTTCCCATTCCGTCGTTTGGAGATGTTGTCTATGACTTTTGTTGGTTGTTTCCTTTGCCATGCAGAAGATTTTTATCTTTTTTTTTATTTGGATAACAATTTATTAATATATTCATAGAAAGGAGACAAGCGTATATATTAAAAAATGGTTGTAGGAATTGATAGTGAATTTTCTGTCATCTTTAGCTTTATTTTTGCAAATTTTTTTGGTTTGTTTTTATATTTAGGTTTTTATTTTTAAATAATTTATTTTCAAATTGGTTTCCATACAACACCCAGTCTTCACCCCAACAAGTGCCCTCCTCTGTGCCCATCACCCAGTCTCCCCCTTCCCACACCTCCTCTCCCCTCAGTTTGTGCTTAGTCTTTGAGAGTCTCTTATGTTATGTAGAAGTTTTTATCTTGATGAGGTCCCAATAGTTCATTTTTGCTTTTAATTCCCTCACATTTGGAGATGTGTCACGTAGGAAATTGCTGCGTCTCAGGTCAAAAAGGTTGTTTTCTGCTTTCTCCTCTAGGATTTTGATGGTTTCCTGTCTCACATTCAGGTCCTTCATCCATTTTGAGTTTATTTTGTGAGTGGTGAAAGAAAGTGGTCTAGTTTCATTCTTCTGCATGTTGCTCTCCGGTTCTCCCAGCACCATTTGTTAAAGAGGCTGTCTTTTTTCCATTGGATACTCTTTCCTGCTTTGTCAAAGATTAGTTGCTCACATGCTTGTGGGTCCATTTCTGGGTTCTCTACTCTATTCCATTGATCTATGTGTCTGTTTTTGTGCCAATATCATGCTGTCTTGATTATTACCACTTTGTAGTAGAGGTTAATGTCTGGGATTGTGATGCCTCCCGCTTTGGTTTTCTTCTTCAATATTACTTTGGCTATTCGGGGTCTTTTGTGGTTCCATATAAATTTTAGGATTGTTTGCTCTAGCTTTGAGAACAATGCTGGTGCAATTTTGATTGGGATTGCATTGAATGTGTAGATTTCTTTGGGTAGTATTGACATTTTAACAATATTTATTCTTCCAATCCATAAGCATGGGATGTTTTTCCATTTCCTTGTGTCTTCCTCAATTCCCTTCATACGTTTTTTATAGTTTTCAGCGTAGAGATCTTTTACATCTTTGGTTAGATTTATTCCTAGGTATTTGATGGTTTTTGGTACAATTGTCAATGGGATTGGCTTCTTTATTTCTCTTTATTGCTTCATTGTTGGTGTAAGGAATGCAACCGATTTCTGTACATTGATTTTGTATCCTGCAACTTTATTAGGGGCGCCTAGGTGGCTCAGTCAGTTAAGTGTCCGACTTCGGCTCAGGTCATGATCTCACGGTTCGTGGGTTCAAGCCCTGCGTCAGACTCTATGCTGACAGCTCGGAGCCTGGAGCCTGCAGCCTGCTTCGGATTTGGTGTGTCCCTCTCTTTCTGCCCCTCCCCTGCTAATGCTCTGCTCTGTCTCTCTTTCTCTCAAAAATGAATAAACATTAAAAAAATAAAAAATAAAATTTATTAAACTATGCATGTGCATGTGTGTGCGTGAGCACGCACACGTACACACACAGACACTTTAAATATGACTTTTCTGTGTTAGGCTTTCAGTGTCAACGGGCAGTTAAAATGTACTCTAGAAAGTTCAGAAGTTGGAATTCAGTTATCTTTAAATAGTCTAGGAGATTAACATTCAAACCTAGAAACTTCCTTCACAGCACTTTAAATGCAGCCTCTTTGATTCCAGAACAGTGTAGAAATCTAATCTCTCTCAAAACCCACAGTCCAACTAAGATCCCTAAGAATCTATATCTTTTCCAGGTTTGGGATTGGTTTCTGACACTTCCATGGAATCATAATGTCTGAAAATGCTACTTCAAAAAATGTTTCCCCAAGTGAGAAAAATGAATTAAATATGAGTTAAGTATGGTCGCAGTTACTTCATTCCAGCTCTATATTTCTTGCTGTGTCAGCCACTTCCAGTCTCAAAGAAGATCCCGCCTGTTCTGTCGGTCCACACAGCTGCACTTCTTGAGACCCCAGCTGACCACTCTGTATACCACTCATTCTCTGGACCCACACCAGAGGTTTTGGAAGAGTTTGAACTCACAGAATTAAGTATCTTTGCTGCCCACGTGTAGCTTTTAAAATTTAAAGTTAAATAATTAAAATAAAATAAAATAAGAAATTCAGATCTTGGGGCGCCTGGGTGGCTCAGTCGGTTGAGCGTCCGACTTCGGCTCAGGTCATGATCTCGCAGTCTGTGAGTTCGAGCCCCGCATCGGGCTCTGTGCTGACAGCTCAGAGCCTGGAGCCTCCTTCGGATTCTGTGTCTCCCTCTCTCTCTCTGCCCCTCCTCCACTCGTGCTCTGTCTCTCTCTGTCTCAAAAATAAATAAAAACATTAAAAAAAAAAAAAAAGAAATTCAGATCTTCAGTCACACTACCCACATTTTGAGTGTCCAATAACCACACGCGGCTAGTGGCGACTGTAGTGAACAGAGTAAAATGTAGGACATTTTCACCCCCACAGAAAGTTCTGTTTGACAGTGCTGATTTGATTTTTAAAAAATTGCTCGGTATCAGAAAAATGTGGTTACTTACTTTCTGACACAGATGTGTACGTGATATGAAAGTTGTTCTTATCTCCTGAAACTGAGAATACAAATAGGAATTTGTATTAATTAAGACAATGGGACTGCCTTCTAGAAGAAGATCATGTCTAGAACTGTCACGGTAAATTGCTGTAATCTACCTTTTTTTTTTTTTTAAGTTTCTTAATGTTTATTCATTTTTGAGAGGCGGAGAGAGTGCAAGCGAGGGAGAGGCAGAGAGAGGAAGATGCAGAATCCAAAGCAGGCTCCAGGCTCTGAGCCGTCTGTCAGCACAGAGCCTGATGTGAGCTCGAACCCACAAGCCATGAGATGGTGACCTGAACTAAAGTCAGACACTTAACCGACTGAGCCCCCCAGCCACCCCGCTGTAATCTGTCATCTTGCTCTTCACCGACTTTCCAGACTTCCCATAAGTCCTCTCGATTATGACCCTGGTGGAAAACGCTAACGATTTGGGACTTCTGTTGATGCAGAGATTTTCCTGCCATTGTGGAGTAAAGAAATTACTCTTACACAGGATTTCGTTCTTGTGGAAATATTTAAAGGCCATTTCTTCCACGTGGAGTTCCCAGATTTCACTTCCTTCTGTGACACTCTTCCTCGGCAGCAGAGCCTGGTGGCTAAAAGGGCTGACTCTGGAACTAGATTGCCTGGTTTCAAATCCCAGCTGGGCTACTTACTAGCCGTGTGACCCTGGGCAGGTTGCTTAGCCTCTCTGTGCTTCAGCATTATCATTGGTAAAACAGCCATGATAATAATACCAATTTCAGTTTTATTTGAAGTAATTAAAGTTGAAGAAAAGATTCTCACTCTGGTCTTTTCCCTTTCTCTCCATATATTTGAGACTACAGCATGTATAACAAGTTTTTGCTTACTTAAAACCTTTGTTTTTAAATTTAAAGATTATTTTTCTGCCATTCCCAGTTTATCAGTCTCGGGTGCCTCCCCTTTCCTCACTCGTATTTGAGAATTGATGGAAGACCAACTCCTCAACTCTGTGAAGCATAAATGCAACCGCAGCTTTTTGAACTGCCAAAGGGAGCTTTATTAAGTCAACAAAATACTTTCTCGCCGTTGAGCTGCCGTGCAGTGGGATTCAACAGAGACATTCCACTTGTCCAGATTTTCCATTTTGAGAGTCATGTACGTTAGAAAAATATGTACCATTTACTTTTTATTTTTTCCTTTGTTTATGCTTTTATTGAGAGCCATATTTTTTTAAAATAAGGGGTTTTTCATAGATGTAGGGTTTTGGTAGGAGTTACAGAAAATCTTACGGGAAGGTGTTCTAAGGTCTGTAATTTACTTTAAAAAACTTCAGTGTCATTGGCAAAATGTCATGTACGTGCCAGTTTGTTTAAGCGGTGTCTCCAGGGGCGATCGGTTGATGTGCTGTTTAGCACATTCCAGGGTGGTCATCGACACTGTACAGAAAAAGCCAGATTCTCTGCTATCCTGTCTCCTTCATTAAGCAGGTCGTGGCAAATTAGCACATTGGATGATAAGGAGGACTTTTTTTTTAATCTTTTTTTTGAGAGAGAGAGTGCAAGTGGGGTAGGCGCAGAGGGAGAGGGGAGAGAGAATCCGAAGCAGGCTCCGTGCTGTCAAAGCAGAGCCTGATGCAGGGCTCAAACTCACAAACTGTGGGATTGTGACCTGAGCCGAAATCAAGAGTCAGATGCTTAACCAACCGAGCCACCCAGGTGCCCCAATAAATAGGGTCTTTATGGCAAAACTAGTGTTTGTATGTTTATCAGATAGTAGATATTAGAAACTGGTTCTCGTTGGTAAAAATAATTTTCTCTTTATATATGTGTGGGCAAAATAATTTAGGGACTTTTTAAGAAGTTTATTTCTGGGGCACCTGGCTGGCTCAGTCGGTTAAGCGTCCGACTTCAGCTCAGGTTATGATCTCACGGTTTGTGAGTTCAAGACCCACGTCGGGCTCTGTGCTGGCAGCTCAGTGCCTGGAGCCTGCTTCGGATTCTGTGTCTCCCTCTCTCTCTGCCCCTCCCCTGCTCGCACTCTCTCTCTCTCTCTCTCTCTTTCTCTCAAAAATAAATAAAAATAAAAAATAAAAAATTTATTTCCTTTTTTTTAATGTTTATTTATTTTTGAGAGAGAGAAACAGACAGAGTGCAATCGGGGGAGGAGCAGAGAGAGAAGGAGGCACAGAACCTGAAGCAGACTCCGGGCTCTGAGATGTCAGCACAGAGCCTGACACGGGGCTCGAACCTACAAACCGTGAGATCGTGACCTGAGTTGAAGTCGGACACCTAACCGACAGAGCCACCCAGGCGCCCCTAAGTTTATTTCTTTATTTTGAGAGAGGGAGAGAACACAGGAGGGATAGAGAGAGAGGGAGGGAGAAGGAATCCCAAGCAGTCTCTGTGACATCAGCACAGAGCCCAATGTGGGGCTCAAACTCACGAACCATGAGATCATGACCTGGGCAAAAAGAGTTGGACACAACCAACTGAGGTCACCCAGGTGCCCTGGGACACTTTCTAAATCAGTCCACAGTTAATGGTTTGGTAGACCATCCCCAGGGATCCCTGCCTTTGTGTAATCTCTTACCCTAAGTGTGCGCTAGATTTAGCGACTCAATTCTGAGGAGTAGAATGTGGCAGTGATGGAGTATCACTCCAAAATTAGGTTTAAAAGATTGATGCCATTCTTGGCCTCTCTCTCTTCCTCTCAGTGTGTGAGTGTGTGTGTGTGTGTGTGTGTGTGTGTGTGTGTGAGAGAGAGAGAGAGAGAGAGAGAGAGAGATTTTTCTCTTTCTCTTGAATTGCTCACCCTGGTGGAAGGCAACTGTCAAACTGTGAGGTAACCCAGCTGAGAGGCCCATGTGGAGAGGGATCGAGGCTTGCCAATAGTCGTATGAGTGGTCTTGGATGTCACACTATGTAGCTACACAGTCCCAGAAACCTAATCCTCGGAAACTGTGAGATATTAAATTCTTACTGTGGGGCGCTGGGTGACCCAGTAGGTTAAGCGTCTGACTTTGGTTCAGGTCACGATCTCATGGTTCATGAGTGCAAGCCCCCAGTCGGGCTCTCTGCTGTCCATGCGGAGCTCACTTTGGATCCTGTCTCCTTCTCTCTGTCCTTCTCCCTCCCTCTCTTCTCTCTCTCTCTCTCTTTCTCTCTCATGTGCTCCCATGCACAAATGCTCTCTCTCTCTCTCTCAAAAATAAATAAATAAACTTAAAACACGCTTATTGATCTGGGCCTCTAAATCCTGAGTGATTTGCCTTGCAGCAATAGATAATTGATAAAGACGTTTAAGACATAGAGAAGCTAAGAAAAAGTACTCCATGTCTCAGCTATTTTTGGCAAGGAGATAGGTAACCCTCAGAATCTCTGCTAGGTGCTAAGCAGTGTTCTGTGTGTTTTACATAGAGCACTCATGTAATCCTCGCTTTGATACAGTTGGCATCACCATTTCACGGATAAGGAAACTGCTATGGAGACATTATGTCACTCGACCAAGAGAGAGTTTCGAGGAGGCCCCAGGCAAACCAGGTATTGAGTCCATGCTCTTCACCCGGGTGCTGGTCTTGTTAATTCTAGCAGGAAGGGGACAGCAAGTTCAGTCGGAAGGCCCTTATGGGCAGGGTGGAGGGAGCATGAGCAGGAGCAAAAACTGAAAATGTTCACAGAAGGCCAACTTTGACTTTATTAATAATCTATACACATGAAATCCCCCCTCCCTGACTAAAAACAACTTGCAGACTATGAAGAAATCCACCTATTTTGGCAGGAGGGGCATTTTTCCAAGAAAGGCAGAAAGCCCAGGCAATAGATACGATAGACACGGTCACCAACGTCCTTTGTGATGGTGTCTGTTTGCTCAAATAAATTAACATTTCCATCCCAACCGATTCACTTATAGGAAAAAATTCATCAACAGATCGACCCAAGTAGTCTTCCTCCAGGATAAGACAAAATATATTACTGCGATTCTTCACAAACAGGTTATTTTGCTTTCTTTTTCTTCCTTTCCACAGTGCTCTTCATGTACTTGTATCTGGTGCTTAGGATAGCACAAAGGGAGCAGGTGCCTGGGGGTCTCAGCGGAGCCTCGCTTACACTTTAGGCTGGTCCTGTCCCTGCAGAAGAAGCCAAGAAATCCCGTGTCTGTTCTGTGAGCACCTTGTGACCCGACTAGTGATAAAAATAAATCCCCAGCCCCTGTGGTCATTGCTGATTAAAAACAAAAAACATATCAGGAAATTAAGCCCAGTTTAGTTGTCCCAGCAAAATATTGTAGATCACAGATAAACAGATTGGAGGAAAACAGTTTAATGAAGATACCGGAAACCCTTGCATTGCATAACTTGTTCTGGGAGTGTTCTGCAAGACGAGGGACTCTTTCTAATAAATTTTAACTTGATAAACAAGCGATGTCTTGCAATATGACGAACATCCTAGGTTCAGACTGAGCTAAAGGTTCGTGAAATTCGCTCTGATAGACAAGTGCTTTGGATTACAAGCACATTTCTGGAACGAATTGTGCTTGCAAACCAAGGTTTTAATGTATAAGTACTGATGTCTCCCTTATACGACCTATTCAATGCTGATATATATTATAATGGTCAGGACTTTCTACCTTTGTAACAGTTTCACGCCTGGTTGCTGATTTTCAAGAGTAGTTCTTGTTTGAGAAACAGGAGGCAGAGTTTAACATACCAAAGCCGAATCCGTTGATTTAGGTTAAGTGTGGAATGCCTAGGTTTTGCATAGAGTGATTTATCATTCAACTCTGTATGGTAGTTACTTTGTGAATAGTTTTATGGGGGAAAAGTCATGGTGAATAAGTGATTCCGTTTTGTATAACATAAAAACAAGAATGTGAATGCAATATTTATGTAACACAACCCTAACACTAATTCTTACCTGCCAGGCAGGAAAAATAAAAAAAAAAAACATGTTTGCCTTGCAAACTAAATAGGGCTCTAGTTCAAGTATTTATGATTGCACATTTGGAAGGAATGAAATACCTCTTCCATTTAAAAAGTACTGGTGTGTGTTCTGTTTGGTTTTCTAGTATATAATACGGAAACATGCACCACTCAAGGGGCTTTTTTTGTAAGTATACCCAAGGCAGATCTAAAAACAGAACACCTATGTCAAATACCTCAGTCACTAGATGCCATCTGAGCCCTCCGTTTGGGAAAAGCAAATAAACTTTGGCCTTACATAGTTTTTAGAGCCCTCTACCACAGCCTCTCACTGCCACGGCCATACCCTTGACCTTGTCATTACCAATCACCGCAGCCCTGTCCAATCTCAGATTCTGGATTCTGTACTTTTTGAGTATCATCTTCTAACTTTCTAGCTCATTCCTTCTAGTACCCCAGTTTCATCATTCTCTGGCCCTACCTGGATCTTCTACCCACTGATCCTACTCCTGCCGCATCCTTAGGTCCTATGTTTTCTCCCTACTGAGTTAAATTGCACATCCATTGTTGTCACTGCTTTGCATACACTCTACTAACTCCTTCTGATGTGTCACATGGTAGTCATTGGATAAATCACAACCCTGGTTAACTCCTGTGCCGGCACCCATGCACCTAAACAACACACAGCCTCGCTGGCTGGTCTCACTCGAAATTGGGGACCACTGGTCTTCGTGTTGTCTCTTAGGCTGTCCGGCAATCCCACTGTGCTCCCCTAATGCAGTCTGTTGTGCTCTTTCCTAGGTTATTTTATATTTTATATCTTCTCCTCCCCCCTCAAACTTCAAGCACTCCTCCTTTTGGCTCTGCGGAGATAATGAAGCAGTCAGAAGAGAACATTCACCATCTCTCCCTTGTACCTACCTCCCTGTGTCTGTGCCCATACCTGCTGCCCGCCCTTGGCCTATGGATAGGCTGCCTCTGCAGCGAGCTAATCCGGAGTCCTATCCAGACGTAGGCCTCACACCCGGACACTTGCTGAGGGACAAAGACTACCATTCCTATGTCTCTCTTCTGCCATCTCATTTTTCCCCTCTGAATTAGATCATTGCCATAAATGTGGAAATATACTGTTATTTCTCTCTTCTATAAAAAGCAAAACCCCAAATTCCCTTGACTTCTCTTCTGCTACCGGTGTTGTCCACTTCCTTTCATTCTTTCACAGCAAACTTTTTTTTTTCCTTTGTTGTACTGTTTTGTTGATATATAGTGAAATGCAAACACTTCATATATTAAATGTACACAATTTGATGAGCTTGGACATATGAATACACCTGTGATACTATTATCATAATCAAGATAATAAACGCACACATTACCTCCAAAAGTTTCCTTATCTCCCTTTTCTTTCTTTTTTTAAAGAAAGAAAAGAAGGGGCAAAGCGAGAGGGAGAGAAAGAATCCCAAGCAGGCTCCACACTCAGTGCACATGAGGCTCGATCCTATGACTGCAAGATCATGAGTAGAGCTGATGTTGAGAGTCGGACACTTAATTGACTGATCCGCCCAGGCACCCCACCTCCCTCCCCCTCTCTTTTCTTTCTTTTCCCTCGTTCTTTCTGTCTTTGATCAGAATATTTAACATGAAGTCTACCTCCTGTATTTTATTTTTGCTCTTTCAGCTATTTATTTTTATTTACAGTTTGTGTTCAATGCAAATCAATTCATAACATGAGAAGTTACTGTGAATCAAAGCATAAATACACGAACACAATATACAAACCAAAATACGTGTCATTCAAGTATGAAACAAAATGGAATGCTCATTCATCCACAAAGTAGTTTGACATCTGTTGAATATGGTTGTTTTGGTGCCGGTTCCTAAAGATGGGAAACATGACTTTGGTTATCAAGACTACTGTGACCACATTAGATAGTGGAACATCTAAGCATCAGTGTGTGACCCTGCGAACAAATGACCTCACGGCGTCTATTTTTGAAAAGCTTTCTTATGCATCCAGGCAGTTGTGAAAAGATTTACTTTCCAGAATCAAGCGCACGTTAGGCTTAAGACCAGGTTCTAAGTATGTAACTATTAACAGAAAGTGTTCCAAATGTGGCTATTCTGATTTAGAGATTAAAAAAAAAAGTATTTACAGGAAAAGTATAAAAGTTTTTCCGAATTTAAGGTAAGCAGGCTTCCAATCTTCACTTCCCAAATACTTGATTGATGCTTTTCACTCCTACACCTATTTTGCCTCTTTAATATCAAGATTTGTTCATTGTACCTTCAAAACGGATCATTTTTTAAATTGTAAAAAGTATTTAGCATATGCAGAAATGAAAAGCACTTTGAAATTACTTGAGGTCAACGTACGTCTACTTCTTGGAATGAATTTAGCTAAATGAATCTGGCACTCTCGTCGAATAGGAATAGGTGATAAGTATAGAAGCAAAATTTACTCATTATACTTCAATCTGGGGTAGATTCCAATCCATCATTGCCCTGGCACATGTCAGTTACTGTGTAAGAACTGGAATGCAATGTCAAGTCCAAAGCCTCGGAGGAAAGAGTTCAGTTCCCAAGAAACAGTGATGGCTTAACAGTGTAAGACTTTGGGACACCTGGGTGACTTAGTCGGTTAAGCATCTGACTCTTGATTGTGGCTTTGATCAGATCATGATCACGTCATGGTCACATGGTTCATGAATCTGAGCCCCGTGTTGGGCTTTGTGTTGATGGTGCAGAGCCTGCTTAGGTTTCTTTCTCCCTCTCTCTCTGCCTCTTCCCTGCTCCCTTTCTCTTTCTCTCTCGCTCTCAAAATAAACTTTTTAAAAAAGTGATGTCCATTCTCAGACACTGTAATTTCTCTCCAGCCATTTACTTTGGAACTCATATGAAATTTCTCTTGTCAAGTCACCAATATCTTGCTCCCTTACTGATAATCCAAGTTCATTTCCTAGTCATTCCTCTTTCTTGGAACCCATTCCCCACTTGGCTTCCAGGACTCCACACTCTGGATTTTCCATCCTCTGCCTTCTGTCTTTCTGCTGCTCCTTTTAGTTTCTATGGCTGGTTCCTCCTCATCTCATCCCTCACGTTATTAAAAGTAGACATGCAGAGGGACACCTGGGGGGCTCAGTCAGTTAAGCGTCTCACTTTTGCTCAGGTCATGATCTCACAGTTAGCTAGTTTGAGCCCACATCAGGCTCTATCAGCACACGGACATACTGTCTCCCTCTCTCTATGCACCTTCCCCAATTTCTCTCTCTCTCCCCAAAATAAGTAAGCATTTAAAAAAAAAAGTTGACATACAGTAGGGCTCATACCTCTGACTTCTTTTTTTTAAATTAATTTGGGAGGGGCAGAGAGAGAGAGAGAGAGAAAGAGAATCTCGAGCAGGCTCCAGGATAACAGTGCAGAGCCCGATGCATGGCTCAAACTCATTCATATACCTTGAGATCATGACCTGAGCCATAACCAAGAGTCCCACACTTAACTGACTGAGCCACTCAGGCACCCTATGGGACTTCTGTTTTCTATGCACTAGGCCATGCCTGACACACACAAAGTCCTCATTATTTGTCAAATGAATTAATTAGAATGGTGAGAACATGAGGAAAACATACAGACTGACAAGGCAAACATGCACAGTGATGCTCACTTTTATACACATTGGTGATAACTATTGTTAAAAGTAAGTATTCTTTTATTCTCAATTCCCATATGAAAAGTGGAGTCCTGCACTCAGACAACAGTTAAACACTAGAATTGTGGACTGCTACAAAAAAAGTGTGACTTTTTTAACTTTAGTAAATTTCCACAGTGAATTTTTAAAATTCTGATATAAAATATTGTCACTCTTACGATCTACTATTTGAGTACTTGATAATAATCACAAAATAGAACGCGAGAAATCTTAGGTTTATTAATGATTTCTGTGTCTTGAATTTCAACTCATTACCAGCAGAGGGTGCTACTGATTCACATTTTCATTCTTATGTTTATGAGTTTTGCTGATTTCAAAATCAGCAGGTTTTGACACTGTAAATGACATTATGTTACAAATCTGTATTATATGGTAATGGATCAGCCACCCAAACAGAATAACTTGAGTTTGTAAAATCTTTTTTTTACTTTTTTTTGCATTTATTTAAAATGATACTGTACATAGCTATGATAAAAAATTACACAGAAATAATTAAATCTCTCTTCTTCCCTGTTCCTTAAACTCCCAGTTTTTTTTTTTTTGCAAGGTTATCGTTGTCTCTAGTTTCTTATTGTATTAATGTGTACATGTGTTTTGCTTTGTGTTTCTACTATATATTTTTAATTAATTTTGATTTATAACTCTACCACATAATTTTGGGATTCCATATTAGTACTTATAAAACCTCTTTCATTTAAACAGCTGTATTTTATTCCAATGTGTGACTGAACTGTGACTTATGTAATCAGTCTCCTTTTGAAGGATGAAAAGATTGTTTTCAATATTTTGCCATTCCAAACAATACTATATTAAATATATTTTTATAATTACCTTTGTAAATATGTGCAAATATGTCTATAGGTTAAATTCCTAGGAAAAAACTGGGTAGCCATTTGAAAAACAGTGAGGATATACATATTCTCTATATACCAAAATAAATTCTAAATGTATTCAGTCATGAAAGTACTAGGAAAAAATGGGAAACTTTTTTGTGATTTTGAAGCCAGGAAGGCCTTCCTAAGGCTAACACGAACTCAGAATTCACACAGAGAAGGTGAAATTTTTGACTGTATTAAAAAATATCTGCATGGCAAAAAATAGCATAAACAAAAAATAGAAACGACAAATGTACAAATGAATTTCTAACACGTATTACAAAGAAATAAATTTCGTAATATATGAAGAGCTTTTGTAAATCGATAAAATCAAGCCCCTATTGAAAGATGTACAAAAATACAAACAAATAAAACGTAGAGATACAAATGACTTTTAACACATGAAACCATATTCATAAGGAGGGAGATGCAAATTAAACTGTCATGATGCCATGTTTCACCTATCAGATTGGCAGAGATCGACACATTGTGTGCGATGAGGGCGTGGGGAATGAAGCAAGCTCACAAATTATTGGTGACAACATAAATCGATATAATCTCTATGGAAACTGATTTGGCAATAGCTATTAAAATTTTCAAAAGAAGATCAGTAAAGTCTTTTCTTCCTTTTAGTCAAATCTCCTTGAATTAGCTGTACTTATGTAACGAAAAGAAAAGGCTGCACGGAATTTAAAAATAAAAACAAACTATTTTTTAAAAAACTATTTCCTTCTTTGAATTAGCTGTATGTATGTAATGAAAAGGCTGCACAGAATTTAAAAATGAAAACAAACTATTTAAAAATAAAAACAGGGGCGCCAGGGTGGCTCAGTTGGTTAAGCGGCTGACTTCAGCTCAGGTCATGATTTCGCGGGTCGTGAGTTCCAGCCCCGCGTCTGGCTCTGTGCCAACAGCTCATAGCCTGGAGCCTGCTTCAGATTCTGTGTCTCCCTCTCTCTCTGCTCTTCCCCTGCTCACACTCTGTCTCTATGTCTCTCAAAAAATAAATAAATAAATAAATAAGTTAAAAATTTTTTAAAAATAAAAACCAACCGTGACGCCCTCTGGTAATGTGGACAACCACCATATTGGGCTATGAAGATTCCTATGACAACTAAAAGTATTTCTTAGCGGATATCGATCAGGGTTCTGGAGGAAGGAGATGGCACTTTTTTTTTTTTAAGGGGAGGCTGAAAAGAATTTCATTGATGAAGGTGTGGCCAGGGTTAAAAAAAAGCTGTAAGAAGGGACCACCGTCTCCCAGCATTGGCAGGATGGCTTTAGGAAGCATTACCTTCCCTAGCAAGGGCAAAAGGAGGGCAGAGGTTCAGAACCAAGTGAGGACTGTTACTCCCGCTTTCCTTCTGGTTAGATCTGGAAGGGCCACAGATGATTTTCCTTCGGCTAATATGTATCTTGGTGGTACCTTCAGGGCCTTGTTTTATTTCCACTTCCCTCCAAAAAGAAATTGCCAAATTTTCTTTCAAAGCATTCACTTCTGTGTTCCTCCTGTTCAGAATGAAATCCATGGATTACTTAACTTTCAATCCTTTTCTCTCTGGGATAGTATCTTTATGAAAATTGGCTTCCTGGGGACACTGCATTTGTTTATTAAAGCTTAATTAAAAGAAATAAATTGGAAGATGACACCTAGAGAACAAGGGCACAATAGAGTACCTTATAAGAAATAGTGCATTTTACATAGAGCAGGTTTCGAAAAAAAAAATGCATATTTTGTTTGGCTCTGCCTACACTGAAGGATTCCACTGTCTGAGTTTCTTTCCTTCCTTCTTTCCTTCCTTCTAATAGTCCCCCCTTCCTCCCACGCCCTCCAATCTACTTTTGGTTGGACAAAGTGAGTCGCTTGGATCAACCAGAGTTAATCTCTGAGATCAAGCCACTGGCTGATGTCTAGTGATATTAAACACTGAGTTAGAAAGGGATGTGTGCGATTTGAATACAGTTTTTCTTTTTCTCTCACTTATTTACACAATAAGATTTCATTTCCTCGCAATGTCCTTCAGTAGTTCTCTGATATAAGACCGTTGCTTTCGGGTCTGGCAACGTCAGGGGCCCTGTCTAATCAATGTGCCTTAAGGGGAAATGACTTAGCAAGTAAACACCATGCTGCTATCAATAATACCTGTAGTGTATCCAAAAACCCAAAGCCCCATCTTGGTTCTTTGGCAGAGTCTGCATTTTATCCCCATGCACTCTCTCCTATCTTAACCAAGTGTGTGTTTGGGGTTGGAGAAGCTATTTTGGTGAAGAGTGCACATTTCTGGCTGCCTCGGGGCAGGTACGGGAGTCACCAGCCTGTGCTGTCCAGGGGCAGAGAGCGCAGTGTGAGCACATCCTGTTAGAATCATATGAGGCAAATAAATGATGGATCAATGTGTTCATTGAATTCATTACACATCTGTTGGGATTTATTGTTCAGGCTCTTCCTTTCACTACCTTGAGAAACAACAGGTGTAATACACTCACTCATACAGAACAGGAAGCTAAGAGTATGATTTGCCAGACAGGTGATACGGTCTAGTGGATTCAGAATTTTAATATTATTTCTGGCTCCACCATCGGCTTCCTTTATGACTAGGAGAGAAATCTCTCTGGGTGTTGCTAGTTTCAGTATCTGTGGATTGATAAGGAGATCACAGGCACAGACATTACAATAGTTCACTTCATGGGAAATTAAACAGAGCAAGTCAATGATAGGAATGTGTTAATTGGTTCTTTTTGGGCATTATTTTATGCTGGAAGAGTACATTTAATATCTGAATAAGTTAAAGAGGTTTCAGAAAGTACATCATCCATGTGTTATCTCATTTAATCCCTGCAGCAAACCCAGGGGGTCATTCATAATATTGATTTTGGCAGATAAAGACTGAAACACAGAGCCAAGTAATTTGTTGGAGGTCACAGAACTAATTGGGGAGAGCTGGGATTTGAACTCGGGTTATATGAATCCAGAGCTCCAACTCAAAACTACCACACTTCCCCTCCCTCTCATCTGGGGGCAGAAATGATAACCCACAGGAAGGGGAGCATATATAAAAATCTAGATATTCCAAAAAGAGATTTTCAGAGCACTCGGGGCTGAGTGAGGAAGCGAGAAAATAGAAGAGAAGTAGGAGATCAGCGGGCTCGCGTCTGTGAAGCACGTGACTAGGGCTGGCGTGGTCTGGCCCGCCGAGCCCCAGGGACTGTAAGCAAAACTGCCCGTTTGAGAACAAAATGTTCCAGTTATGATCCTCCAGGTTGTACGTTTGGAGCCCCGATTCTGGTTTGTGTTTTTGTTTGTTTTGTTTTTAAGACGTGTGTGCCCCCCACCCCCACCACCAAATATTTTCTCGGATAGGAAATGGAATTCCAAAAAATGTCATTCATTTCTGAATCTGCCTGTGTCTTACCTATATAGACATACACGTTTTCACCACTCCCACAACCGCCCACCCATCTCACAGTTGTGTCTGTTTACCCAGTGCTGCTAAGCAGCAAGCTTAGTCTTCCCATCTCACAGGTTTGTCCGAACCCCTATTTCCCGACTGTAGTGTACTATGTAAAGCCCAGTTTATGTCTCGCCTACTTCAAAAACTCTTATCAGCCGCCTCACACTGACCTCCCCCTATCCCGACCTCTCATAGAGTTTAATGTACCACTCCTGTACTTTTTTGCTTAATTATTGCACTTTGTATAATTAATATATCGTGTCCCCCAAAAGATGTAATGATTAACCGCATTAGTGTCTTAGAAACCATACAGCACTTGGCCCAACAGAAATGTATGAAATTTAACTTAGAAAGTGACTTTTCCACCATCCTGATTAGAGAGAATATATTATGGGTGATCTTAATTTTGTTGTTACTACCGTGATGGGGAGCGCACCAAAATGGCATCAATACAGGCAGATCAGTGGTCCTGCTTCCTCCTATGTCTTTCCTCATCCTCCCTGTCAAGATCTTGGCAAGGACCAACGAGGCAGGTGCAGCCAATCATTGGCTTCCCTCTCCTCCAGCTGTAGTCTCTCTGCCGGCTCCCTATCACTGGTGGAATTTAGCTCCACCCAGTCACCTGATCCTGCAGACCTCCGCTCTCCAGTTCCAGTTTTCAGAAGGTGGCTCTTGGAGCGCTGGTAAAGTGAAAATAAGGTGGTGAGTTTTCCCCCAAGTAAACAACTAAACTTTGGTAGATGCTGGCCTTTAGTCATCTAAGGTCAAGAAAAGTTCTGTTCTAAACAGGAAAAAGCCATTCCAGGGGGTAGCCTCTGTCTTCTCCTCACTCCCCAACTCAATACGCTTATGATAAAGCTAGATTCCCCAGAAATGTTGCTTTCATTCAGGCAAATCCCAGAATTGTTTTTAAAAGGGCTTTTGGATCCCTGAAGTCCTGAATTGTCATCTCCAGCTTAGTCATTTGGAATGTGTGTTAGGGGAAAGTGATCATATGGTTTTGTAGACCCCAAGAACATGGGAGCACCTGAATTCTTGCAGGTAGATATTTATTTTAGGTCTTCTCCTCTCTGAGAAGAAAACCAGACTTCATATAATAAGAACTGAAACAGAAGAACACAGTGATGTTTCAGAAGCATATGTGTGACTATGCTATTTCAGGAATTGTTCCAGTATGAGATGTTTATAATAAGTTTGGTGTGACCCAGCCAAGGAGCTTAATATAACAGGGTTAAGTGAATGGTGGGAGGGGAGAGTCCCATTCTACGCCAGCTTGCATTCGTTAGGAACCAAGCAGGTTTGCAGATGAGACTTCTGAGCGTTTACTAAATCTGGGACTTGTGGTTTGCAAATCATTTTGATTAACAGCTGCTGTCACCTATCTTACAGGAAAAAGTAAGTGTTATTATTTATTACATTAAATATTAGTCACAGAGACACTAAAAACAGTGTAATTTGGCAAATATGAAGTTTACTGGTTAAATAGAAAACCGCGTTCCGCCCTCCCACTCGGCTCGCTAAAGATGACTTTCCTGGGAACATCTCAGTGAACAGATGTTTCTTCTGTTTCCATGAAGGGTTTACTGGCATCTGTTCGTGAAAGGCTCTTTTGGCAAAAGGAATTTATTGTTCCTCTACGAATACACATAGATATTTTAAAATTTTTTACGTACATTACTTAAGGGTTTTGCCTTAATTAAATCACCAGCTGGGACTCAGGTGAAATCTTTGCCTGAATTTCATAATTAAGTATTGAACGATTATTAAAATATGCCTCCCTGATCTAAAATTTAGAAACTTACTGTTAAAGAAATAATTGTTAGTAAAAGGAGAAAATATTTAAATGGTTGGTAAAGGAAATATAATTACATTGTCGACACAATCTTTTTTGAGTAAGATTTAGAAGGCTCTCTAAAGAGCTTTTGAATCAATCACCCTGAAATCTTTTCCCAAACATGGTACTTTAGTATTTCTATATAAATCTTTCTTTGCAAAGAAATTCAACTATTTCCTAGTAGTTGAAGAATACGGATATTGACAAATACAAATTATGCCTTTGTCAGTTCCCAAGGAATATGAAATATTCTATATACTTTACTTAAATAGTGAATTTATTCTAACCTAATACTCCTTTAGGAAGTCGGAACAAAGGTGGAAGATTTCTGTAAGGCTCAAATAATGTAAATGCCTACAGGTTAACATTGAACTCTGTATTTACATCGGTGGTGATATTAGATACATAATGAGTAAGTTTACTTTAGGTAAGAAGCAAATCACACTTGTTTTATAGATGTTTCCATTCCTGTGAGGCTTTTAATCATTGCTTTGGATCAGGGAGATGTTTGAAAAGTGTTGATTTAAGAGCTTTTATTATATACAGTAAGGTGATTCAGGCAATAATAATGGGCTCAAATTCTAAAAATAAGAACAATGAAGTATAGTTTAATCAATATGAGAAACAAATAAGGGAAATAATTGGTTAGGGTAATCTGTAACATGATTTTACATTGAGCTAATGTGAATCCAAATGAAAATTCCAGTAGCAGATAACCATGGACTTAGCAAGCAAGATGTATCGCATTATACACAGTGTGTGCTACGTAATAGATGGCCCCCAATTTCTCCATCTTTACTCCCAAGCTAGGCTAACTCCCTACAACCTGCTCCCACAGTTCCTGGCGCTTTTCTTTCCCAGCGTGTAATTATATATTTATCTCTGGGTTTTAGGATTACTAGATTTACCTAATAAAAATACAAGATACTCAGTGAAATTTGAATTTCAGTGTTTTTCCTGTGCAACTTTTGTGACCTCCTAAAAAATTAGCCATTGTTTATCTGAAATTCAGATTTCCTTGGGCATCTTGGATTTAGTCTGGCATTCTCAGTAGCTTATTTATTCCTATCTGTACCTCTGCAGACTACAAGTTTTGGCAGAGCAGATACTCTTTGGAGCAGAGGTATTAGCACTTTTCAGGTACTTGATAAATATTGGTCGAATGCCTAAAGGGATGAGTGATAGGGAGTGCAGCTGAGACTCAGAAAAATTAAAAACAAAAGTATTTCTGGGGGCACCTGGCTGGTTCAGATGGAGGAGCATATGACTTTTATCTCAGGGTTGTAAGTTCTAGCCCCACATTGGGTGTTGAGATTACTAAAAATAATAAACTTGGCGGGGCGGAGAAAGCACTTCTTGCCATTGGGATTTCTACAAGTGGACCGTCTTTCCACCGTAAATATTCAATCTGCTAAAACAGAGGACATTAGTTTTAAAAGAGACCCTCAAGCAACTGATCCTGCAAGTATAATTGACTTTCAGTTTTTAATTTGCAGTTAGTATGTTTTCACAAAGTTATTACGCAAGTTAGACTTGTATTTTTAGGTCTCATGGCAGATTGCAGGCGATCTTTTCTGTCGAGATCTAAAACTGAAAAAGAGGTTTGGAGAGGACAGCCCGGAGATGTGTCCAGGCCGTATATGGAGGAGGTGGCCCACATTTGAAATCTTTATCATCACATCGTGCTTATTGAACCCAGATGTTCTGCTTTATATTAGAAAAAGCAAAACAAGTTAATCTCATGAATGTTCGTCAGCTCGTGAAGAGCCAAGGTCTTAAGTGTACTCTTTATAAGATTTAGTTTATAAACATGGAGTGGAGGTCACTTAGGTGAGTCATGGAAGTTTAGGAGACCAATGGTAAAAGGAGAAAAATGCCTCGGGAAAAACAAACAGAATTGCGTGTCCCCTGTGAGAGGAAAATTAATCCACAACAGTCGCAAATGCCCACAAAGCAAAGCCCTTCACCGTGGCTTGAACAGCTTCCCACCTCAGTGTCAAACGAAGAGGGTAGACAGGATCTGAGAGTGTGAGGTTCCAGTTTTAGGGTTTCTGTTAGCCGCATATCCAACCCATGTATCAATTCTCTGCCTCTTGAAGGGACGCACAGTCATTTCACATAGAAAACATTGACGGCTACTTAATCAGTCTAGCGTTTTGTTTTGTTTTTATTTATTTTATTTTGAGAGACAAGACAGAGAGTGAGCAAGGGAAGGGCAGAGAGAGGGAGATACAGGATCCGAAGCAGGCTCCAGGCTCTGAGCCACCAGCCCGACGCGGGGCTCGAACTCACAGACCGTGAGATCACGACCTGAGCTGAAGTCGGCCGCTTAACTGACTGAGCCACCCAGGCGCCACTACTTAATGAGTCTAACGAGACTCTTTACTTGACTCCAGGAAATCAGATGGCTCCTGCTGTGTCCTCACCACGGCTCTAGATTTAAAGCACGTGTGTGTGCAGGTGAATTCTCTTCCAGCATTCCCTCTACATCCCTTCCAACCTCCCAGTTGAGTGATGAGCAGCCAGGAGAAATTCTCCCGAAAATGTGGTAGCTGTGAGTAGTTGAGGGTCAATACTCACAGCAGCTCGGGGACAAGTCCACAAGCCTGGTAATTGTGTTTATTACTTATGACTGTGGATTCTCAATGGTGCCAACAAAAATGTACTGTGTATCTAGAAAAGAATCGCATCATGGTTTTTGAATACAGGAATTATAAGTGTTTTTGAGGAAACATGCATACGGTTTATTTTTTTAATTTTTTAATATAATTTATTGTCAAGTAATTTTTTTAAATGTTTATTTATTTTCGGAGAGAGAGAGAGAGAGACTGAGCGTGAGTGCAAGAGGGGCAGAGGGGCAGAGAGAGACGGAGACACAGTATCCGAAGCCGGTTCCAGCCTCTGAGCTGTCGGCACAGGACCCAACACAGGACTCAAACCCATGAATCGTGAAATCATGACTTGAGCCGAAGTCGGACACTTAACCGACTGAGCCACCCAGGCGTCCCATGCATACACAGTTTAAACAATCCAAGGATAGAGGATAAAATTTAATTGACAAACAGGATAATTATACAGCCTAGGAGAGATCGGAAGGAGTAGAGTCCAGTGAGTATACACTGACTCCAGAATTTCCGCAGAGGAATTTTTCTTAGACTTGGCATTGAAAGATCACCCTTGAACATACAGAAAGGAGGGTGTTGTCAAGTGGTGACATAAAGGTTCATAGAGGATCATCACCTTAAATAGTAAAGGCTTCTGCTGGCATGAGCCCCATTGGCTGGAGCGGGTTGCTGTCATCTTGAAGTAAAATGAAGCCAGATTGTGAGGGTTTTTGAGTATCTTCTTCTAAATACCAGTCTTTCTAAAATACCCCTTCCAATTATAGTTCTTTTAAGATTTCTGTACCTTTTGTTCATTTTCTATGAGGGTATTTTTAAAAAGAGCTCTATGAATGGAAATCTTTTTAAGGTTCTAAAAATCATCACGTTCAAACTCTCTATAACCAGCTCTTTGTAACTATCCAAACTATGGTAACTCTTTACCTAGATTAATTTAAATTTCGCCAGTTTAGGCCAAATTTTGGATTTATTTCCAAATTCTCTAATCACTATCTTAAAAGAAGTGAGATCATTTTTTTTTAAGATCATATATCCTGCCATTAAATAAAATTATGCTGGAGTCAGACACCTCCTTGGCTCAGATCTTAGAGTTGTAATTAATAGTAAGCTATTCAACCTTTTTGAGCCTCTATTTTTCTTACCTGTAAAAGGGATATTTCCACATCTGACAGGGTTTCTGTGAAGTTTAGATACATGTGAAATGGCTGATATAGGGCATATTTTGTAATATAATAGAGGAGAACCAGGACAAGCACCCAAATGCAAGCTGTTAGCATCCTCACCATCACCTGTGACATACTATAAATGAAAAGCCATATGGTTTGAAGTCCAGCCTCTGGAGCAAGACTTCCTGGATTCAAATCTGGGGTCCAGCACTTACCTGGCATGAATTGGGTTTGTCTATTATTCTGTCTTTGCCTGAAAATGGAGATAATAGTAATGCTTACCTCATAGGATGGCTTTAAGAATGAAATGAGTTGATACATATAAAGAATTTAGTACCAAACCTGGAAGGTGATAGGTACTTTATGTATGTTAGCTGTTATTTTCTAAGAATTTGAGTGCCAAAGTTAAACACGTGGCGAGTAGTTTAAACCAATTGTTTAAAGATATCATTTTTTTTCCTTTAAATTCAGGTAAATTGACATATAGTGTAATATTGGTTTCAGGGGTAGAATTTAGTGATTCATCACTTATATAAAACACCCAGTGCTTATCACAAGTACCCTCCTTAATACCTATCACCCATTTAGCGCATCCCCTGCCCACCTCCTTTCCATCAGCCCTCAGTTTTTTTTTCTATCATAAAGAGTCTCTTATGGTTTGCTTTCCTCTCTCTTTTTTCCTTTCTCATGTTCATATGTTTTGTTTCCTAAATTCCACATATGAGTGAAATCATATGATATCTGTCTATCTCTGACCGACTTATTTTGCTGAGCATAGTACACTCTAGCTCCATCCACATCATTGCAAACGGCAAGATTTCATTCTTTTTGATGACTAATATTCCACTCTATATATACATATATGTGTATATATACACATATCTACCTACACATCTTCTTTATCCATTCTTCAGTCAATGGACATGTGGGCTCTTTCCATAGCTTGACTATCCTTGATAATGCTGCTATAAACATTGGGGTGCATGTACCCCTTCGAATCTGTATTTTTGTATCCTTGGGCGAATACCTAGTAATGTAATTTCTGAATTGTAGGGTAGTTCTGTTTTTAACTTTTTGAGGAATCTTTATACTGTTTTCAAGAAAGACATCTTAATTCCTCCAAAGCTGATTTAGGAATAAATAGCATTGCTAAATTATTGTTAGGACAATGCTAACTTAAAAAAAAAAATGTCTACTTTTGCCTGCACTTTAGCCACTTCTCTGCATAATTGGAGGAAGGCCAACAATGGCCTCTGCAAGGAAAATGACTGACAAGCGACATAACCCGGTGGAAAGCATTCGCAGAAAAATCAGAGCCATCCAAAAGCGAGAAGAGATTTCAGATCCGATTCGACAGATTATCAAATACCAATCTAGCAGTTTTGATGGCCCACAGACGAACAGCAAGAAAGATTTTGAAGAGGTCCTGAAGAAAATGGCTGCTGCTCCTAGTCCCTTGCCCAACACACGTTTCTCACAATTGGAGAAAGATGATGCCTTCATTTCATCTCCTCAAATAGTGTCTCCAAGAACCCCGTCTGCTTCTCGTCTCCACTCTCCTGAGAATGCAACATACTCTGTTCCCTTCACAAGTTCAGCAAGCCTCTCAAGGCCAAGACCACAGAGTTCTCAGCATTATACATCGTTGGTAGCACAGACCAGGAAAGGGGTGCACTTCTCTAACCAGGATTTGAATAACTATTCTAGTACAAATAATTTTAGTGCCTTAATACTTGACTTTGATCCAACCTCTGAGAGGAGCAATGAATGCTTTACTTCTCAGGATTCAGTGGGGAAAAACTTATCTCTAAATGAAGCTGGTAAATACTCATCTTTTAATGTTTGTTCTTCCAATAAAGGAATAAGCATATCCCTTTCTGAACACCTGAGCCACCCAGTCCACATGATTAAAACTTGGATGGAAGTATCCATCTTTCCCTTTTAAAGTATGTTTCTCTTTTTCTTTTTTAATTTTTATTTTTAAAGTTTTAATTGACATATGGTTGACCTATTAATTTTGGGTGTACAACATAGTGATTCAATAATTATATATTAAATGCTCACCATACATATAATTAACATTTGTCACCGTAAAAAGTTATTACAATATTTTTGTCTATATTCCCTATGCTGTACTTTTCTTCCCCACGACTTACTTATATTAGAACTAAAAGTTTGTACCTCTTAATCCACTTCATTTTGTTTCCATATCTTGAGGAGAAAGGTTCAGAAAAATGTTGCTAAGGTCCATGTCCAAGTGTTTACTGCCTGTGTTTTCTTTTAGGACTTTTATGGTTTCAGCCTTTACATTTTGATACTTAATCCATTTTAAGTTTATTTTTGTAACTTAATAGATTACAATGGATTTTGGAACAGGTATAATGACATAAGGAAGTGCTCTAGTTCCATTTTTTTGCATATAGTTGTCCAGTTTTCCCAATATCACTTCTTAAAGAGATTATCTTTTCCCTGTTATATATTATCTCCTTTGTTATATATTAATGACCATGTAACTGTGGGTTTATTTCTGGGCTCTCATTTCTGTTCTATTGATCTCTGTGTCTGTTTTTGTGCCAGCACCATACTGTTTTGATTACTGTAGCTTTTGTGCGTTAGTTTGAAATCTGGGATTGGGATACCTCCAGCTTTGTTCTTTTTCAGATTGCATTAGCTATTTGGGGTCTTTGGTGGTTCCATACAAATTTTAGTATTTGTCGTTTTGTTCTTTGAAAAATATTAGTATTTTGAGAGATTGCACTAAATCTACAGAATTTCATTGGGTAGTATGGACATCTTAACAATGTTAACTCTCATAATCCATGAGGATGGTATAGCTTTCCATTTATTGGCATTGTTTTTAATTTCTTTGATCAATGTCTTATAGTTTTCAGATTACAGGTATGTCCCCCCTGGTTAAATTTATTCCCAGGGATTTCTTTTGATACAATTGTAAATTGGACTGTTAATTTCTCTTGCTGTTATTTTGTTATTAGTGTATAGAAATGTAACAGATTTCTGTATATTGATTTTCTTTCCTGAGACTTTACTAAATTATACTTCTAAAAGTTTTTGCTGTAGTCTTTAGGGTTTTCTGTAAATAGTATGATGTCATCTGGAAATAGTGACAGTTTTATTTTTTCCTTACCAATCTGGATGCCTTTTATTTCTTTTTCTTATCTGATGGCTGTGGCTAAGACTTCCAGTACTGTGTTGAGTAAAAGTGATGAGAATAGACATTCTTGTCTTGTTCCTGATCTTAAAGGAAAAGCTCTTAAGACTCAGTTTTTCACCAGTGAGTCTAATGTTAGCTGTAGGTTTTTCATGTAAGGGCTTAACTATGTTGAGATATGTTCCCTCTAAACCTACTAACCCTACTTGGTTGAGGTTTTTATCTTGAATAGATTTTTGTACTTTGTCAAATGCTTTTCCTGCATCTGTTGAAGTAATATGGTTTTTATCCTTCATTTTGTGAATGTGGTGTATCACATGGATTGATTGGTGCATGTAGAATCATCCTTGCATCCATGAAATAAATCCCACTTGATTGTGGCGAATGATCCTTTTAACATACTATCGAGTTCAATTTGCTAATATTTTGTTGAGTATTTTTCATCTATGTACATCAAAATTATTAGTCTATGGTTTCCTTTTTTTGTAGTGTCTTTGTTGGATTTTCCTGTTAGGGTAATACTAGCCTCACAGAATGAACTGGAAGCTTTCTTTTCTATCTTTTGGAATACTATGAGAAGAATACATATTAACTCTTCTTTATGTTTGGTAGAATTCAAGTGTGAATCACCTGCTCCTGGACTTTTGTTTGAGAGTTTTTGACTACTGGCTCAATTTCATTAATAGTAAGTGGTCTGTTCAGATTTTCTATTCCTATCAGTTTTGGGAGGTTGTAAGTCTCTAGAAATTCATCTATTTTTCTCTAGGTTGTTCAATTTGCTGTTATATAACCGTTTGTAGTAGTTTCTTATAATCCTTTGTATTTCTGTGCTATCAGGTGTAACTTCTATTTTGTTTCTGATTTTATCTGAGTCTCCCTACCCTCTTTTTTTTTTTTTTTTGATAAGTCTGGCTAAAAGTTTATCAATTTTGTTAATCTTTTGAAAGAACCCAGCTCTTAGTTTCATTGATCTTTTCTATTGTGTTTTTTTTTTTTCAGTTTCTATTTAATTTATTTTCCCTATAATTTTTATTATTTCCTTTCTTTTAGCTTTGGACTTTTTTTTTCCCCCTAATTCCTTTAGGTGTAAATTTAGGTTGAGATTTTTCTTGTTTCTAGAAGGAGGCCTGTATTGCTATAAACTTCATTCTTAAAACTGTTTTTGCTAAGTCCCGACTTAGCAAAGATTTTGAACAAACAAAGATTTTGTGTTTCCAATTTCATTTGTCTCCAGGTACTCATTGATTTCCTCTTTGACTCCCTCATTGACCCACAAGCTGTGTAGTAGCATGTTGTTTAGCCTCCAAGTGTTTGTGTTTTTTCCATTTTTTCCCTTGTAATTAATTTCTACTTTTATGGCACTCTGGTTGAAAACGATGCTTGGTTTGATATACAGTCTTCTTAAATTTACTGGGACTTCTTTTGTGGCATAATGACATCTATTTTGGAAAACATTCCATGTGCATTTGAATGTGTGTTTTGTTGTTTTCGAATGGAATGTTCTGTATCTGTTAAATCCATCTGGTATAATGTGTCATTTCAAACTGTTTCCTTATTTTCTGTATGGGTGAAATATCCATTGATAAGTGAGGTGCTAAAGTCCCCTGCTCTTATTGTGTTACCATCAGTGTCTTCCTTTATGTCTATTAATAATTATGTATTTAGGTGCCCTATATTGGGAGAATATATATTTATAATTGTTACATCCTCTCGTTGGTTTTATCCCTTTGTAATTATGTAATGCCCTTCCTTGTTTATTGTTACAGGCTTTGTTTTAAAGTGTATTTTGTCTAAGTATTGCTACCCTGCCTTTTTTTTCCCCTATTTGCATGAAATATCTTTTTTCCATCCTTTTACTTCCAGTCTTTATGGTATTAGCTGTGAAGTGGGTCTCTTATAAACGGCATATAGAGGAGTCTTGTTTTTTTATACATTCAGTCACCTATGTCTTTTGATTGGAGCACTTAATCCACTTACATTTAAAGTAATTATTAATAAGTGTGTACTGATTGCCATTTTGTTAGTCATTTCTGACTGTTTTTGTAGTTATTCTCTGTCCCTTTCTCCTTCTCTTACTCTTTCTTTCCTGTGAGAGATGATCATCATTAGTGTTATGCTTGGGTTTCTTTCTCTTTATCTTTTGTGTATCTATTACAGGTTTTGGTTTGTGGTTACCATGAGATTCATATATAACATCCTATATATATAGTAGTTAATTTGGTCACCTAAATTCAAACACATTCTAAAAGAACTACAGTTTTACTCCCCCCCCCATTTTATGTATATTATGTCATACTTTACATTTTATTATTTTGTGTATCCCTTCACTAATTTTTGTAGATATAATTAGGGTTGCTTTTGTCTTTAACCTTTATACTAGCTTTATAAATGATCTAGAGTCTTTATATTTGCTTTTACCAGTGAAACTTCTCCTTTTTAATTTTCTTGTATCTAGTGATGACCTTTTCATTTTTTACTTAACATTTAACATTTCTTGTAAGGCTGGTGTAGTGATGATGAACTCCTTTAACTTTTATTTGTCTGGGAAACTCTTCTCTTCCAACTCTGAATGATAAACTTGCCATGTAGAGTGTTCTTGGTTGTAGGTTTTTGTTTGTTTGTTTTTGTTTTGTTTTTTAACCACTTTCAGAACATTGATTTTATTGTGCCACTCCCTTTTGGCCTGCAATATTTCCGCTGAAAAATCAGCTGATCGCCCTATGAGGTTTCCTTTGTACATAACCGTTAGCTTTTCTCTTGCGACTTTTAAGATTTTCTCTTTCTCTTTAATTTTTGCTATTTTAATTATGCGTCTTGTCAATCTTCTTGGGTTCATCTTGTTTGGGGCTCTCTGTGCTTTGTGAGCCTGGATGTATGTTTCCTTTCTTGGGATAGGGAATTGTTCAGCTATTATTTCCTCTAATATATTTTCTTACCCCTTCTCTTCTCCTTCTGGGACATCTATAATATGAATGTTGTTATTCTTGATGTTTTCCAAGAGATTTCTTAACTTGTCTTAATTTTTTCAAGTTCTGTTTTCTGTTCAGCTTAGTTGCCTTTTACTACCTTGTCTTCCAGATCACTGATCTATTCTTCTGCATCACCAAATCCACTATTGATTCCCTCTAGTGTATTTTTCATATCGCCTATTGTATTTTTTAAGTTATGTATGGTTATTTTTAATATTTCCTATCTCTTTGTTAAAGAATTCATTAAGTCTGATAAGCATCTAATGGCCATTACTTTGAACTCTTTATTGGGTAAATTGCTTATTTCCATTTCATTTAGCTCTTTTTCTTGTTCTTTCATATGGTTCATATTCCTCTGTCTCTTCATTTTTTTTTTTCTGGCTCTATATGTTACTATGTATTAGGTAGGTCAGCTACGTATTCTGGTCTTGAAAGTAGTGGCCTTAGGTAGAACATGTCCTGTAGGGGCCCAGTAACAATCCCCCTAGTTAGCAAAACTAAGTGCTCCAGAGGTGTCCCTTGTGTGGACTATGTGCATTTCTCTTCTGACGGGGTCATGATTGCTACAGGTGTTCTGGTGGGCACGGCCTGCCCTTAGCCCAGCTGTCTGCAAAGACTGGCTGCAAGGCTTGTCTCCAGCACAGCTAAATGAAAAGCTTGGCTATAGCCACTGCAGCATGCTGGTGAGCAGGGCTAGCCCTCAGGCTGGCTGTCTATAATGTCCAACCTTGACTGCTGCAGGTACACTGATGAGCATTGTTTACCTGTGGTGCAGCTGACTGAGAGGCCTGGCTACGGTCTCTGTAGGCATACTAATGAATGGTTAGGTCCTGGTGCAGCTGAATGGGAGGCTTGGTTGCATCTGTTGAGTTTTCACTGGTGGATTGGGCTAGCTCCTGGCAAGGCTGAGTGGTAGGCCTGGCTATAGGTATTGTCAGTATGCTGGTGGATGGAGCTAGCTCCGACACGGGGGGCAGAAGTAGCTCTGGAGGGGCTCTAGTTCTGGTGGGTATGGTGGGGCAGTAGTTATTCTAGAGGGACAGAGATTCCAACTGAGGATGTCCTCCAGGTGTGGTGGGGCAGGAGTTGATTTGGAGAGGCACCTGCTGGGATAAGACTGCAGGAGAACACCTGCATGGGGCAGGTGGTGCTAGCAAGGGAGATGGAGAGTGTCAGAACTGCTACCTCAAGTGTCAGACCAGCTACACTGAGTGGGGGCACCCCTTCCCAGAGAAATCTCCTGCATGTCCCTGGCTCACTGGTACATGTCCCAAAATTGGTAATCTCTTTCATGTATGCCCCAAGCACTTTTCAGACTGCTGACTCTTGGGCCAAGTGATATAGTGCACTGGCCCTTTCCAAGCAGAGATTCAGATTTCTGCTAACCTTCTGTCTCTCTTGGAGTTAAGCCCTACTGGTTTTCAAAGCCATATGTGATAGGGACTTGTTTTCACTACACAGGTCCCCAGGACTCAGGGTGCCTGATTTGGGGCTTGATCCCCTAGCTTCTCAGGGAGGACCTCCATACCTGTCCTATACCTCCTCATTATGGATTGGCACCACCCCAGGGCTTTGGTTCCCTACTGTGTCTCTCTCTCCTACTCTTCTCAATGTGGCCTTCTTTTTATGCCTTTAGCTGCGGAAGATCTCTGCCAATATGTCAGGTCATTACCAATAGCATAAAAGGTTGATTGATGTTTATTTTGTATGTTATATGTGTCATATACTGTATTCTTCCAATAAAATAAGCTAGAGAAAAGAAAATGTTTTTAAAGATATCATGAGGAAAAAATACATTTACAGTATTGTGCTATATTTTCTGGAGATATATATTTTTTAAAATCCACATATAATCCTATGTAGTTCAAACTCATGTTGTTCAAGGGTCAACTGTAATTGCTTGGGCATGTCTGTGGGAGGACATGGGCTCAGGATCCTACTCTACCAACTTCTAGCAAGATTCACTCTTATTTTTTCTCTCTTAGAAGAAAATATTGCATGTGAAATGTAAATATTTTCTATGCTTTTAATTAAAAACCTGATAGAAAATTCAGATTGTATTTATAATCATAATCATTGGTATTTCTCTATTGACCTGAAAACAAACTTTCTCTGGAGAAATTAGAATGCCACAATGGAAATACATAGATACAGGGGAGTTAAAATTCATATAGTTGCCAGATACCTTGCTAAAAACTACCACTTTAACTCTGTGTGTATAGGTGTAAAATAAGAAAGTGTAGGCTCCATTGTAGAGCCAATAAGGTGGGCCAAGAGAGAATGTAAATTTTGCAGGTGAATTTTAATTCAAATTTCAGGAACTCTACTTAGGAAGTTGCTTATAGAGTCCCATATATGTAGGTGCTAAAAAGCAAAATGATTTAAGATGATGCATTTTCTGTGTAGCTAATTTTTGCTCTCCCTTTATTTGTCTTTAAGATATTTTTACTTATGGGGCACCTGGGTGGTTTAGTCTATTAAGCGACTGACTCTTGGCTTCAGCTCAGGTCATGATCTCACGTTTCATGAGTTCAAGCCCCACATCCGGCCCTGTGCTGGCAGCAGCCCGGAGCCTGGGATTCTCTCTCTCTCTCAGTCTCTCTCTGCCCCTCACCTGCTTGCTCTTGCTCTCTCTCAAGATAAACATTAAAAATAAAATATTTCTATTTGTGTTATACTACTTTTTCACAGAATGCCTTAAATATTACAGGACAGAAACTCAAATCCTTCTCTTTCATCTCTCTTTTCTACTTTCACATAACTTATTCATTTTCCCTTTTAATCGATAATAAAACTTCCAAGCCCAATTTTTTGCTTCGTCTATTCAAGTCAACCAGTATTGTAGACTGCTATTTACATATGTCGCTTTTGTTAAAATTAAAGTAAATTAGCAATTGTAGCACAGAAAACACCTGGCTTTGCAAACTTCCTTCTAATAGGATAGAAACTAGGAAGTGATAATATCAAGGAAGATGTAATCTCCAGCACTGACAGGACTTGTGAAGAGTTACTCACAAGTATTTTTCATGCATGTGACACAATGCAGAGGTAAGTTGAAAATTATCTGCTGAAATGTTTGGTGGTGCTTCTCAAGTCATCTGTACTTTCTATTGTGAGAGAAAGGGAAATGGTTTGTGTGTGGTGCTCTGTGTCGTTGTGTTTACGTATGTGATGGATGCAACCTAATTTGGGAATCAAGATAGCTATTTAGGTGTTGGTTATTTCTTTATAATTTCTTTATACCTATTTTGCATACTTTACCAGTGTCTTGAATATTTTTTTTGAGCTTGTCAACTGATTACTAACTCCAATCATTGGAACAACTAACATGTCATTAGTGATGCCTTACAGGAAATCTATACCTTAAATTTATAAAACCACTGTACAAAGTTGAGCTCAAAATTGTTAATTTTAGATTTTCACTTCTGCTTTTTTAGACATGTGTTCCTTTTAAAATGTCCACAAGTAATATTTAGTACATAAATAATTTGTGCTCATTGTAGTAATGAGTTCAATGTAATTTAGTAACAGCTAAACGAAAGGAGAGGGAAATGTCATCAGGGATGTTATTTCTTTGCGTAACCATCATTAGTGGTTTTTGTTGTATAACTTTACAAAATTTCATTGATCAAGATGTTTTTGTTTTATTTGGAATAAAATTTCTTTCTTTTATTTTTTAATTCTTATTTTATTTTTGAGAAACAGAGATAAAACACGAGCAGGGGAGGGGCAGAGAGAAAGGAGGGCACAGAATCCGAAGCAGGCTCCAGGCTCTGAGCTGTCAGCACAGAGCCCGACTCGGGGCTCAAACTCACGGACCATGAGATCATGACCTGAGCCAAAGTCGGACACCCAACCGACTGAGCCACCCAGGTGCCCCTGGATTAAAATTTCTTTTAATCGTGTTTACATTTCAAACATACACAGAAATAGAATAATATGATGAATGTTTATATGTCATAGCAATGATATTTTATTTTTTAAAAGTGTTCATTAGAGAAGGAGAGACTGCAAGTGGGGGAGGGACAGAAAGAGGGGGACAGAGGATCCAAAGCAGGCTCTGTGCTGACAGCCTCCATCCCACAAACCGTGAGATCGTGACCTGAGCTGAGGTCAGAAACTTAACCAACTGAGCCACCAATTATGAGCTCCCCAATTATGTTTCATTGTTTTAAGCCCACCCATTTCCTCTTCTCCGGTCAGGATTGTTTTGTGATAAGTCCCAAGACCTCACATTATTTCATCTGTAAATATTTCAATACATATTTTTAAAAGATAAACTGATTTTAAATATGACTATGATGTTATCGTCATGACTAAAAATGTAACATAACTTCTTAATATCAAATATCTTGTCAGTGTTCAAAAATTAATATCTAAGAAAGGTTAGTTAATTGTAATTAGTTGCCTGCCTTATCTATCTGTACCTTTCCCGTATCTTTTTTTTTTTTTTTTGTATTTTGAATTCCTCGTTAACAAAACGTTTTATTTTCTCATAGTTTTTTTGAATTTTGGTGATTGTGTATCTGTGGGAACACTTAACCTGTTTCTCTGTCCCCTATCTTTAGAGATTTGATCAGATAAAAGTGTGGTTTCTTTATTTTTTGACAAGAATTCTACATAGATGGTGTTATGTATTTTTATCAGAGGGCAAAATTGTGGATCATGAAGGCTGTTAAAAAATTTTTTTAATGAGTAAATTGGGAGATCTTATTGGCTTCCTTAAATGATTCATGCATCCGGCAACATCCTATCAGCAAATAGAGGGGCATTCCGAGGAAATGTACAAAATGGCAGGTTTTTATAGGAAGGAGAGTAGGGAGAGAGTTATTAGCCAAAAAAGAAAAAAATTTGTCTTGGGAAGGTCACTTTCCCTTAGAGGAAGAGCAGGAGGTCTTATCATGCAAGTTATCTCATCTTCCTTAGGGGGAGGGAGAGAGGCCCTATGGCAGACTCATTGGTTCCCATCAGGAAAACTCCTGATAGATTGGGTAAGACTGTATATCTGGGGGAGGTTGAAACCGCAATTAGATTATGTATTGAGCCCTGGTTTGGGAACTTGACCTAAGAAACACTATTTTGGAATTTTTAACAATCCCTCCACTTTGGATCAGACTCTCTGCTTAACCGAGAGGTGTGATCAAAATTCAAGGCATTAGCACCACTCTCAGCTGCCGCTCTGTAGTTTTCAAAGTTTCGTTATCTTTTGTGTGGTATTCGCAGGTCATGACATTGTTTCCTGGATTCTCTATTAACTTCAGGTTTGCAATTTTTAAGTCCTTCATCTTTGTTCCTTTTCTGACATTCCAGTCTTAGGGAGATCATTTGCTGGTTGGTAAGCAGCTGTGAACACGGATCCAATGCTTTTGAGAGAATGTAATGTACCAGGGAGATTAGATAAGACATCTAATCTATAGTGGCTGGTTATACTAACATGAGGAAATAAGGGATCAGCAGAAGGTTGTAAACTGATAGACTTCTAAGAGGTTTGCAAGGTTTTCGTTGAGGTTTGCAGGATTTGCCCAGTGAAATGGCTACCTTGGTCAATGGAGATTATAATGGAGATTATAAGACGTATGTCCCATCTTTTCTAACAGTATCTTTCCTACCACATGGGCTTTAGCCTTACTTGAGGGAAAGGCTTCAACCCATAGAGAAGACATGCATTCAGTAGCAAGAACATGTTGATAATCCATGCTAAGGGGCAGTTAAATGAAGTATAGCCGCAGATGTCCAAAGTGTCTAGAGGAAGGAAGTCTGAAGCCTCTGGGAGCAAAAACCATTTTTCTAGGATTATGGACCTGACAAGTCAGATATTTTATGGTAGATAGTCTTAACAATATTCTAGAATTCTCCCCCATAGTGTCTATTCATAATTTGAATGATCTTAAATGCCCTGTGGTGGATGTAGGAATGCCAAAACCAAAAAAATGGGGTTTGTCAAAAAACAAAAACAACAAAGCAGCTGTCTCTGGTTTCCCATAGCCCTAACTGTTCTTTAATTTTCAGCCATTTTTTTTACTCACCTTAATTTCTGACTCAGGAGCAGACTGTGTCATGTTAGAAGGACATCAGGATGGTTACAGGCTAGCAATGAGGGCCGATTATTGCAAAAGCAGAATGGACTCCATCCACACATGCCACAGTCTTTGAGATACAAGAGAGTAGGCTTGGTGTGACTTATTTGACAATGCTTCCATGTCCTTCCCACACCCGAAAAGCCTCATTAGTTTAACAAATCCCTTGGAATATTGCAGGTCAAAAAGACTTCATTTGGTACTTGATTTTGGGAAAATTTATCAAAAAAATTTTTTATTAAAGGTTTGAAAGCACTTCCCTAAATAGGATCACAGATTATGAAAATACTTGAAAAGAAACTTTTTATAATATGTTATCAAAACAGACCAAAAGTCCAAGAATACTTTGTCTTGTTTAGACAACACCAAAATTTAATTTTGTACCAGCTTTTGATATTAAAACTCCTTTTTAAATAAGTTAATTATATTCTTAGCTTAACCACACATTAACATTTTCCTGCAAAAAATTCTTTTTCCACAGACCTTTTATAGCTTTCTTCTTTCTTCTTCTGTTTATTTTTGAGAGAGAAAGAGAACATGAGCTGGGGAGGGGCAGAGAAAGAGGGAGACACAGAATCTGAAGCAGGCTCCAGGCTCTAAGCTATCAGCACAGAGCCCGACACAGGGCTGGAACCCACGAACCATGAGATCATGACCTGAGCTGAAGCTGGATGCTTAATCAACTGAGCCACTCAGGCACCCCTCTATAACTTTCTTTTTTACATTCCCATTTTGTCCTATTTTTTCTCTTTAAACAACCAGATTCCCTTTGGAACAAAATTACTTTCTCTCCCCTCCATAAAAAATGGATCTCCATTTTTCATACTTTCTCTTACTGAAAACACATCCTACTTTCTTGGCATACAGAGATGTTTTCCTTATTATTTATTGAAGCATTAATTACATATATTAAAATTCTTAACCTGAGAAGTCTTAATTTCTAGTGAAAACTAAGAAGCAATTGTGAACTGTTATACCAGCAGTCTTTAAATTAGAAACTTTAGGAATACATTTCATAATTTCTAAAACCATATGCCTTTTTCAATTTTTCAATATAGCACTAACGCATCTTTTAGTTTTATGTAAGGAGAAGCTAAAAGTAGATAAATCTAGATTTAGTAATGTTTTAGTATTTGTTTTGGAAATTATCTAGATATTTAATGAGCTTAACTCCACATTTAACTTAACTCAGCAAAACTTTAAGCTTTTAAGTTATCAAAAAGAAATTGGGAAAACCAGAAGTAGACATAAATACTGCTGAAAAGTTCATTTATAAACTTCTATCTTGTTTACATCTATTTAATTTACTCGTCTTTAAAAATTAATGAAGTTTTTGTAGATAATCTAAACATAAACAGTAAACGAAGTCAGCCATTACCCTAAGCTATTATTTTTTTATTGGCAGATCTTCTAAGAGATAAGATGAACTTCTTTGGCTAGTAAACTGTGATAGCTTTATGCTTAATGTTGGTAACTCTAAATATATGTCTTTTAATTACACCATCAACCTTAAACTAGCTTTTATATCAAATATTTTTCTAAATCACGTGAATCTGAGAAGCATTTGGGTTCGTTTCTATCTTCAGGAGTTTTAGAATGCACAGTTCTTACAAGCATTTGGCACTTGCCTTTAAACCAAATAAATAGAGCTCTTTTACAAAGCAGTATCAGCTAGAGGTAGAAAACACCACTTACCTACAATAAACACAGATGCATGTGAACAGACAGAACTCATAGGTACTATTTTAAAATAACTGCCTTGAAATAGGTACAAAATTCACCAGTTATAAAAGTTGGGTTTGAGTTTTTCTAATAGATGAAATAAGGGTATCTGTCTGGATGGCTGAAACTTATTAAAAATACATGTGGAGAAAGAAGACATTTAAGTTTGGTACTTCTCTTTGGCAAGTCGAGTCCCAAATGGCCTTTCCCCCTTTTGTTTATTCTTGATAATAATTTCCTCCCTGAAATTCACATTTTAAAGAGGTGGACTAGGGGCGTCTGGGTGGCTCAGTCGGTTAAGCGCCCAGCTTCGGCTCAGGTCATGATCTCGCGGTTCCCAAATTTGAGCCCCGTGTCAGGCTCTCTGCTGTCAATGCAGAGCCTGCTTCAGATCCTCTGTGTCCCTCACTCTACACCTCCTCCAGCCTCTCCCTGTTTCTCAAAAAGAAATAAACATTTAAAAAAAATAAAAAAGAGGTGGACTAGATAAGAGTTCATTGAACACTTGCATTCCAAAGGCACATTAAAACAAAACAAAACAAAAAAATACAAGCTCCTTCTAGGAGTGCAGATTTTTTATACAAGCTATTTGAAAGAAATATGGGAAGTATGAGGACTGGTAAAAAGTATTAACAGTCTTTGAGTTACTGGAAGCACATCCTTGGTCCTATAAAGGCTCGATTTGTATAATAAGGAGTTATTTTTAATTCCTGAAAGAATTTGGTTACTGCCTAGATGATATCAAAAGGCTGACACACCCATCTACCTATGACAATGTCTTTTTTTCTCTCTCTGTCCACTTAGCTCAGGGGCAAAGACCTAAAAATTTTATCAGGCTTGGAATATCAGCTTTGAATTTAGTCAAATTTCTGAGTATAGAAATTAAATCATTTCACATAAAATGCTTTCAGTTTTCCGCAGGGACAAACAGTAAGTATTTTGGGCAGAATTAAACAACCTCATGGACCCAAGAGGCTTTCTCTAAGAGTGTGTAGAAGTTCTAGCCTTACAAGATTTAGAGTCACTCTAGCTTGCAACAGCGAGTGAAAGAACTGACAGCCTGCATGTCCAGGCAGGCAGAGAGCCAAACCACATTCTTAGTGATGCAGGCAGACAGTCCGAGGACCTAGGGGAGGGTCCCACAGGACCAGCCAGGAGGGTCCTCGGCTTTATGAAGGATAGAAATCAAACATGAGCTGGAGAAAGTGAAAACAGAGTCTATTGGATACTGTGAGTGACACACAGAGACAGCAGACTGAGAGACTCGGAAAGGAGAGAAGAATGAGTCTTATCATTGCTAGGGTTTGTATTAGAAAAGAATCTAGGTGCATATTACTCCAGAAACCCAGGGTAGGGTCCAGCCGAAGGCAACAGTCAGGTGAACAATAAGTGCTATTCCTTAAATTACCAAAGAGAAGGGTATTGATGCCAGCAGTTGTTTGAAGCTAATGACCCAGAACATGTTTGGAGTCTGGCTCTTCTTAACTGTTCTCAGGTGTTTGGGGCCTAGGACAAAACTCAGTGATTAACTTTCTTGCCTCCCCCTGTTGTGGGATTGTTGAGTGCAACAGTCAAGAAAGAATTCTTGAGTCATTTTACCATGCAGCTTAGTTTATTTTAAGTTTTTTTTTGTTTTTTTTTTTTAGTTAACATACAGTGCAATATTGGTTTCAGGAGTAGAATTCAGTGATTCATCACTAACATACAACACTCAGTGCTCATCACAAGTGCCGTCTGTAACACCCATCGCTCATCTAGCCCATCTCCCACCCACCTCCCTCCATCAACCCTCAGTTTGTTCTTTATCAAAGCAGATTCTTGTGGTATGTTTCTCTCTCTCCTCTTCCCAACCCCCTGTCCCACTTCTCATATTTCATCTGTTTTGTTTCTTAAATTCCACATATTAGTGAAATCACATGGTATTTGTCTTTCTGTAAATGACTTACTTTGCTTAGCATAATAGAGCCTAGCTCTATCCACATCATTGCAAACAAGACTTTGTTGTTTTTGAAGGCTGATCAATATAATATTTCATGTGTGTGTGTGTGTGTATACACATACACACCACATCTTTGTCCTTTCATCAGTTGATGGACTTTTGGGCTCTCTCCATAGTTGGGCTATTGTTGATAATGCTACTCTAAACATTGGGGTGCATGTACCCCTTGGAATCTGTATTTTTATATCCTTTGGGTAAATACCTAATGGTGTTGTTGCTGGATCATAGATAGTTATACTTTCAGTTTTTTGAGGAACCTCCACACTCTTTTCCAGAGTGGCTGCACCAATTTGCATTCCCACCAACAGCACAAGAGGGTTCCCTCTTCTCTGCATCCTTGCCAACACTTGTTGTCTCTTGTATTGTTAATTTTAGCCATTCTGACAGATATGAAGTGGTATCTCATTGTGGTTTTGATTTGTATTCCCTGATGATGAGTGATGTCGAGCATCTTTTCATGTGTCTGTTAGTCCTTTGGATGTCTTCTTTAGAAAAGGGTCTATTCATGTCCTCTGCCCATTTCTTCACTGGATTATTTGATTTTTGGGTGTCAAGTTTGGGAAGTTCTTTATAGATTGTAGATACTAGTCCTTTATTCAATATGTCCTTTGCAAATATCTTCTCCCATTCCATAGGCTGCCTTATAGTTTTGTTGATTGTTTCCTTTGCTATGCAAAAACTTTTTATCTTGATGAAGTCCCAATAGTTCATGTTTGATTTTCATTTCCCTTGCCTTTGGCAATGCGTCTAGTAAGAAGTTGCTTTGGCTGAGGCCAAAGAGGCTACTGACTGTGTTTTCCTCTAGAACTTTGGTGCTTTCCTGTCTCACATTTAAGTCTTTCATTCATTTTAAATTTATTTTTCTGTATGATGTATGAAACTGGTCCGGTTTCATTCTTCTGAATATTGCCATCAGCTTTCCCAACACCATTTGTTGAAGAGACTTTTTTTCCATTAGATATTCTTTTCTACTTTCTCAAAAATTAGTTGACCATATAGTTGTGGGTCCATTTCCGGGTTTTCTGTTCTGTCCCATTGATCTAGGTCTCTGTTTTTGTGACAGTATAATACGGTCTTGATGACGATAGTTTTATAATATAGCTTGAAATCTGGAATTGTGATGCCTCCAGATTTTTTTTTCTTTTTCGTTTTCTTGTGTTTGCTTTGGCTATTTAGGGTCTTTTGTGGTTCCATACAAAATTTAGGATTGTTTTTTCTAGCTCTGTGAAAAATGCTGGTGGTATTTTGATAGGGATTGCATTAAATGTGAATATTGCTTTGGGTCGTATAGACATTTTAGCAATGTTCTTCCAGTCCATGAGCATGGAATGCTTTTCCATTTCTTTATGTTCTCTTCAATTTGTTTCATAAGTGTTCTATAGTTTTCAGAATATAAATCTTTTATCTCTTTAGTTAGGCTTATTCCTAGGTATCTTATTGTTTTGGGTACAATTGCAAAGGGATCAATTTCTTGATTTCTTTTTCTGCTGCTTCGTTATTGGTGTATAGAAATGCAACAGATTTCTGCATGTTGATTTTATATCCTGTGACTTTGCTGAATTTTTGCAGTAGTTCTAATAATTTTTTGGTGGAGTCTTTTGGGGTTTCTACATAATATATCATGTCATCTGCAAAAAGTGAAAGTTTGACTTCTTCTTTGCCAATGTGAATGCCTTTTCTTCTTTTTGTTGTCTGATTGCTGAGGCTAAGACTTCCAGTACTATGTTAAACAGTAATGGTGAGAGTGGACATCCTCGTTCCTGACTGTAGGGGAAAGGTTCTCAGTTTTTCCCCATTGAGGATGATATTAACTGTGGGTTCTTCAAATATAGCCTTTATGATGTTGAGGTATATTCCATCTATCCCTACTTTGTTGAGGGTTTTTATCAAGAATGGATGCTGTAGTTTGTCAAGTGCATCTACTGACAGGATCATATGGTTCTTATCCTGTTGTATCATGTTGATGATCTGTGAATATTGAACCACAGCTGCAGCCCAGGAATACATCTCACTAGATCATGGAGAATACTTTTTCTAATGTACTGTTGAATTTAATTTGCCAGTATTTTATTGAGAATTTTTACATCCATGTTCATCAGGGATATTGGCATGTAATACTCCTTTTTAGTGGGGTCTTTGATTTTGGAGTCAAGGTAATGCTGGCTTTGTAAAATGAGTTTAGAAGTTTTCCTTCCTTTTTTTGGGGGGAAAGTTTAACTCTTCTTTAAATGTCTGGTAGAATTCCCTTGGGAAGCTCCCTGGCACAAGACTCTTGTTTGTTGGGAGAGTTTTGATTACTGATTCAATATCTTTTCTGGTTATGAGTCTGTGCAAATTTTCTATTTCTTCCTGTTTCAATTTTGGTAGTTTGTGAGTTTCGAGTATTTGTCCATTTCCTCTAGATTGCCCCGTGTATTGGCATATAATTTTTCACAGTATTCTCTTATAATCGTTTGTATTTTTGTGGTGTTGGTTGTGAACTCTCCTCTTTGATGCATGATTTTATCTGTTTGGGTCCTTTCTCTTTTTGATAAGTCCGGCTAGGCAGTTATCAATTTTCGAAGAACCAACTCTTAGTTTTGTTGATCTGTTCTACTGTTATTGTTGTTTTGTCTTGTTTTGTTTTGCTATATCATTTTATTTCTGCTCTAATCTTTATTATTTCCCTTCTTCTGGATTTAGGCTTTATTTGCTGTTCCTTTTCTAGATCCTTTAGGTGCAAAGTTAGGTTGTGTATTTGGACCATTCTTGCTTCTTGAGACAGGACTGGATTGCAGTATACTTCCTTTTAAGACTGCCTTTGCAGCATCCCAAAGATTTTGTACTGTTGTGTTTCCATTTCATTTGCTTCATGTATTTTTTAATTTCTTCTTTCATTTCCTGGTCACTCCATTTATTTATTCTCTCTATTTTTTAGAGAGAAATCAGGAGAGGGGCAGAGAGAGAGAGAGAGAGAGAGAGAGAATCTCATAAAGGCTCCATGCTGTCAGTGCCTGACATGGGACTCAATCCCACAAACCCACAAAGTGTGAGATCATGACTTGAACCAAACTAAGAGCCAGACACTTAACTGCCTGAGCCACCCAGGCACCCTAACTTGTTCATTCTTTTGCAGGACATTCTTTAACCTCCAAGTATTTGAGAGTTTTCCAAATTTTTTCTTGTAGTTAACTTAAAGTTTCATAGTGTTGTGATTTGAAAATATGCATGGTATGCCTCAACAAGGGCTGAGATGTGACCCAGTATGTGATCTGCTATAGAGAATATTCCATGTGCACTTGAAAAGAATGTGTACTCTGCTACTTTAGGATGAAATGTTCTGAATATATCTGTTAAGACCATCTGGTCCAGTGTGTCATTCAAAGCCATTATTTCCTTGTTGATTTTCTGCTTAGATGATCTGTCCATTGCTGTAAGCAGAGTGTTAAAGTCCCTTACTATTATTGTATTATTATCAATGAGTTTCTTTACGTTCGTTATTAATTAATTTATATATTTGGGTGCCATCAAGTTGGGGGCATAAATATTCATAATTGTTACATCTTGATAAACTCTTTAATTATGATATAAAGCCCTTCTTGTTACAGTCTTTGCTAAAATCTAGTTTGATACAACTATGACTACTCTGGCTTTCTTTTAACATCCATTAGCATGATAGATCTCATCCCCTCACTTTTAATCTGCAGGTGTCTTTAGGTCTAAAATGAGTCTCTTGTAGGCAGCATATAGATGGATCTTTTTTTTAATCCATTTTGATACCATATGTCTTTTGATTGGAACATTTAGTCCATTTACATTCAGAGTGATTATTGAAAGGTATGAATTTAGTGTCATCGTGTTACCCATAGAGTTGGTGTTTCCGATGATGTTTCTAGTCTTTGTTGATGTGGTCTTTTTTTTTCTACACTCAAAGACTCCCCCCTTAAAATTTCTTGCAGGGCTGATTTAGTGGTCACGAGATCCTTTAGTGGTGTTTTTTGTCTTGAGAAACTCTTTATCTCTCCTTCTACTCTGAATGACAGCCTTGATGGATAAAAAATTCTTGGTTGCATATTTTTCCCATTCAGCACCTTGAATATTTCCTGCTACTCTCTTCAGGCCTGCCAAGTTTCAGTGGACAGGTCTGCTGCTAACCTTACGTGTCTATCCTTGTAAGTTAAGGACCTTTTGTTCCTAGCTGCTTTCAGAATTCTCTCTTTATCTTCATATTTTGCACATTTCACTATGATATGTTGTGGTATTGACCTGTTTTTGTTGATTTGGAGGAGGGTTCTCTGTGCCTCTTGGGCTTGAATCCTTGTTTCCTTCCCCAGGTTAGGGGAGTTCTCAGCTGTAATTTGTTCAGATAAACCTTCTTTTGCTTTTCCCACTCTTCTTCTGGAACTCCTATGGTATGGATATTATTTTTCTTTATAGAATTGCTGAATTCCGTAAGTCTACCTTCGTGATCTAATAATTTTCTTTACCTTGTCTTTTTGGCTTTGTATTTTCCACAATTTTATCTTCTAGATCACCTATTGTCTCCTCTGCTTCTTCAATGCTCATTGTGACCACATCCAGTCAGTTTTGCACCTCAGTGATAGCATTTTTTATTTCAGCTTGACTAGTCTTTAGGTCTTTGATCTCTGCACAAGGGTTTCTCTGGGGTCTCTATGGTTTTTTTCAAGCCCAGCTAGTAGCCTTAGAACTGTTGTTCTAAATTCTTGTTCAGATATATTGCTTATATCTGTTTTGAGCAAGTCTTTGGTTATGACCTTTCTTTTGGGGATAACTCTCCCATCTTGTCAATTTGACTAAGTTTCTGTCTTTAGCATGTTCGAAAGTTTGTTATGTTCCCTGCACCAGAGAGTAATGCTATATTGAAAAAGGGTCATAGACTATCCAGGGCCGGGCACTTCAGGAAGTGTTTCTGGTGTATGCTGTGGGCACTCTGCTGTTGCATTTTGGCTGCTCTTTCCCACTGGGTCAGTCCTCTACAGAGCTCCTCTTTGCTTGGAGTGTGAAGCATTTGGATCTTTAACTAGGTGTGCTTTGGTTTCTTAAGGTAAGACTTGAACCTGTTGTTATGCCCAGAATTCGGGGACCCCAAAAATCACTAGGGAGCCGAGTCAGATGCAAGAACAAAGAGCCTTTATTCAAGCTAGCTTAAGCTCAATCTCCTACCTGCACTGACGCAGCAGTGGGTCGAGAGAGAGAGAGAGAGAGAGAGAGAGAGAGAGAGGAGAGAGAGAGAGAGAGAGAGAGATAAAACACAATAGTTTTAAAGGGGTCTAGGGGCAGTGGAGGGGTGATGGTCGTGACCCTAGCCAATTGGCTGAGGAAGGGTCAAGGGTCCTGTTCCATAGGTCACTGGGCGTGGTTCTTTTGGAACTGGGAAGTTGCAGGTTTTAAGCTTTTGCGCAGGCACTGGGGACTCAGGTTGGAGGACTCGGAAACACAATGGAGTCAGTCCCAGTTTGCCCTTAAGCAAAATGGAGTCAGTCCCGATTTGCCCTTACACTGTAATGCTGTCTCCCTCAAACCGTGGACATCCTTCTGCCAGTTCACAGATTGATTTCCTGGGTGTTCCAAGTGATCTGACCTCAGTACAGTTGTGTTGGAGGAATGAGGAAAGTCCAGGGTCTTCCTACCTCTCTGCCATCTTAACTCCTCCATAATAAGTTTATTTAGGTAGCACAGGGACAGGACCCATGGGCAGAAAGAGCTACACTTGCTGCATGAAGCTGGTGGTTGGTTATATGCTTAGTGACCAAAGGAGAGGGGACATGCAGGGAGTATTAGATCATAAATATTTTCTTCACATTTCTACTCATAAACTACTTTCGCAAGATCTCTCTGGTGCTTATCAGTCAGCTCAATTTTAACTATTGATGTGAAGTACAGGCAGTCATGAGACCCTTTAAGAATGTAGCAACCAGCGTGTGTTATCAAAACTATGCAGGCTGTAGGTCAGCCTTATGGGCTAAAGGCGAGCATTTTTCTGCCTTTATCATCACCTCTTGAAGTGGGAACATAGTTTCTTTGGCTTATTCAGAGGCAAAATATGGAACATAAGTGAATGGGACTAACCAGAAAAACAGCAGAAACGGAGTGTTTATAAAATGTAACCCCTTTAGCTTTCTTCATTAGAACATAAAATGAGACAAGAAGGAAATAGTTATTTCTAGGAGATAAAGAATCAATAACCAATGGATCTGGATTTGGGAAAGAAGGAACAATGTGAATTTTTATTTCTGTCTTTTGAATGGGCTCAGGAGGTAATCTAGTTAGAAAAATGCTTGAGGATCCTCCCTGAGTTTAGGAAATTTTTCTAAAAAAATTTTATCATTAAAAAAGTATTTTAATGTTTATTTATTTTTAAGAGAGAAACAGCATGTGAGCAGGGGAAGGGCAGAGAGAGAAGGAGATACAGAATCTGAAGCAGGCTCCAGTCTCTGAGCTGTTAGCACAGAGCCCAGTGCAAGGCTTGAACTCACTAACCATGAGGTCAAGACCTAAGCTGAAGTCAGCCTTAGTCTGACTAAGACCCTTAGTTCAGCCTTTGGCCAAGGAGTGAAAGATAACTGATGAGGATCTGTGATAGCCCTGAATGGTCTTATTTTATTACTTTATTTTTAAAAAATGTTTGTTTATTTTGAGAGACAGAAAACACAAGCAGGGGAGGGGCAGAGAGAGAATCCTGCACTGATAGTGCAGTGTCGGACACGGGCTCAAACCCACAAACGATGAGATCATGACCTGAGCCAAAACTAAGAGTCAGATGCTTAAGAGACTGAGCCACACAGGCACCCAGGAATGGTCTTATTTTACAATGTAACTGTTTAATGGTCTCTTAACAGTGGAAAGGCAATTCAGATAGAGGATGCGAGGGTGATTGCTCAAAAATTAGAGGGGAACAGTAGGAGTTGTATCAGTCTATAGTCTTACTTTTGGTACATTGTCTCTTTTCGTTAGCCTTTTGTAATGACTCTTTCAGTGGAACCACTCTGGAATTTTGAAACCTTTTGGAGGCATCTACATGCCAGTTAAAACAGGTATCCCATTCTATTTAATTTGGGAACCCTTGCTTTCAAATGCACTTCTTTTTTTTTATTTATTTTATTTTATTTTATAATAGTTTATTTACAAATTGGTTTACATATAACACCCAGTGTTCATCCCAACACGTGCCCTCTTTAATGTCTGTCACCCCCTCTCCCCCCTCCCTCACCTCCCTCACCTCCTCACCTCCTCACCTCCCTCACCTCCCTCACCCTCAGATTGTTCTTAGTCTTTGAGAGTCTCTTATGTTTTATCTCCCTCCATATCTGTGTCTTTTTTTCCTTTCACCTCTTCCCCTCTCCCTGGTTTTTGCTTAGTCTCACAAAGTCCACCTATTCGTGGAAACATATGGTATCTGTCTTTTTCTGACTGACTTATCAAATGCACTTCTTAAATGATCTTATCTAATGTTCCTCATAATGGCCATTGTATTTCTAGGTCAAAACATCCTTGAGGGCTGGGTGAAGAAGTTTGGTAGGACCCCAGCTGCAAAAGGAATTAACCCATATTTCTGTTCAGTCAGAGCTACCTGCAAATGAAGTGCAACTCACAATTCTGCCTGGCCTCATTTTGAGGCCTCCATCCTGACCCTTACCAAGCCATGTTCCACAGAACACAAAACAAACCTCATAAGATTTTGTCATTTTTTGCTAGATATCTGAGTTTTCTGGGACTATAGTTCTTAGACACAAAGTAAGCCAGTGTGCATGACTTCGGAATTTAAAAATCCCATTACCTAAGATTGTGGGTTTCTCAGGGCCAAACTAATACGTAAAAGGGATGTGCCACAGGGTTGGGGTTTGTGTGTGTTTTGTAATGTACCTTGTTGCATGGAAGTTTCCTTGTAGTTTGGCAGATGACCTAGTGTCTGTCTAACTCATTCTGTGACCAATTGACCCTGTCATGGGAATCTTCTTGAGGTGGCTACTGCTCTTAGCTTTTAAATGCTCAATCTATGCCTACCAATTTTTGCAGCTTTTTGGCCTCTGAGATTCTTCCTCCTTTATCTACACAAAACAAGGCAAATAAACATGTGCACCTTAGTGTATCAGTCGGAACCAAGAAACGTTACTGTGTCCTGGCCACAGTTATGTGTCCCAGCAATAACTCCTGTGGAAACTCGCTCAAGTTTTCCACCATGGGAATTGTGGTCTGAAAGGCTAAGAGTTTGGCTCCAGGCAGACCCTTCTGCCAGCTCATCAGGGCTCTGGGCAGAACCACCAGTTCCACTGGGCTCTGGCCAAATATGCCAGGTCAACTGGACTTGGGCCTTAACTCTCTGCCAGCACAAGCTGACCCGCCCTGTGAAGGAAAGCCATTTAGATTGGGAGCTCAAATGCAGCATAGAGCAGAACTCAGAACTAAGAGGAATTTACCCATAGCCCTTGGAAACAACAAGAAAGACTGAACTCAAATCGTTTGTGGGTACCATGCCTGTGTTTCTCATTGTCCCCAAATGCTACTGGAAGTTCGCTTTGGATCTGTTACACACAGATTGCTGCCACCACATCTGTTACAAAACAATTCAGCTGAGGAAACTTGAAGATCTAATTGGCTTTATTAAATGATTTGTGAATCAGGCAGCATCCCATCTACCAAGTAGCAAGGGATTCAGAGATGTACTAAATAGAAGATTTTCATAAGAAGCCAAGTGGGGTAAGAAAAATATTAGAAGAAAAGAATTGTCCCAGGCAAGGTGACCTTACCTAAGGGGGAATAGTGGAGGGACTGGGAGGGATTGGAGGGGAGGCCGCAGATGATACCTCTCCTTCCTTTTAGGAGATGGAGCGGGCCCATGTGGCGTCCTCATTGTTGCCCATCAGAAAAGTTCTCCTTGACCAGTTAAGACTACATTTCTGGGGAGATTGAAACTGCAATTAGATTAGGTATTGAGCTCTGGTTTGGGGACTTGGTCTAAGTGACCCCATTTGGGGCCTGTGGTTTTCTTTTCTTTTTTTTTTTTTTTTGTTTATTTATGAGAGAGACAGAGTGTGAGCAGAGGGGCAGAGACAGAGGGAGATGCAGAATCCAAAGCAGGCTTCAGGTTCTGAGCTGTCAGCACAGAGCCTGACATGGGGCTCGAACTCACGAACTATGAGATCATGACCTGAGCTGAAGTCAGACACTTAACCAACTGAGCCACTCAGGCGCCCCTAATAAGGCCTACGTCTTACTAGATGTACTTTCATTAGGTGTTGCGAATGATGATATTCTATCATTCCTTCCTAATTTATCAGTTGGAATCGTTGATAAAAAGAAACTGCACCCTGCTACATCAACTCTTTGGCTGTCCTGGGTCTTCTTTCCAAAAGGAGAAGCAGGATAAAAGCTTGATTGTGTTTCTGGTGACTTAAGAGTGGGTTGCAGATACTGTGCTTTCTTACCCCTAAACACATCAGAATATATTTCCTATAAACAAAGACATTTGCTTACATGACTTACAGAATAATGATCAAAATCAGGATGTTTAGCATTATTACAATGCTATGATTTAATTCTATGTTCAATTTAGTTCTATGTTCAAATACTGTCAATCGTCCCAATCATATCTTTTACAGCTTTTTTTCCTGGTCCAGGATCCAATTCAGTTCACAGTATTTAGTTGTTACAGCTCATTAGTTTCCTTACATCTGGAGAGTTGCTCAATTCCTTGTCTTTTATGACCTTGAAATTTTTGAGGAATACAAGTCAGTTATTTTGTAGAATATTTTCTCTTGATTATTCAAGTTCTATATTTCCAGACACAGGACAAAAGTGATGTTGTGTTCTTCTCAAGATTTAAAATCTTGATTACACTTGATTGGTGTAGTGTCTGCCAAATGTCCCCATTGCAAAGTTACTACCGTTGTTTCATAATTAATAAATAATTTATGCGAAGATACTTTGAGTCTTTGTAAATCTATTCCTCATCAGACTTTCATTCACTAGTTTTAGTACCTATGATATTGTGCTTTATAATATAGAATAGATATTTGGTCTATGTCTCATTTCTGGCACTGAACTCTAAAACCATAGGAATTTCCTGAGTGATGAGAGCAATAAAAGTGTCTTTTCTTAGGTTAATGAGGTGACTTTTGGGCCCCGCCCAAGGATGGGGGCTAGTTGCTAGAGGAGACAACCACATGATGAGAATGTTGGAACTTTAAGCCACTCCTCCCTGATCTCAAGATGGGAGAGGGGCTAGATATTGAGTTCAATTATCAGCGGCCAATGATTTAATCAATCCTGCCTGTATTATAAAGCCTAAAAGGAGACCTAAAGGGAAAAGGTTTGGAGAGCATCCAGGGTGGTGAACATGTGGATATTTGGAAAAAGTGATGTGTGAGGGTGAGGCTAGAAGCTAGGTGCCCTCTCCCCATACCTTGTCTTCTGCGTCTCTTCCATCTGGCTGTTGCTGCGTTATACCGTTTGGTAATTAACTGGGTATCTAGTAAGTGCAATGTTTCTCTGAGTTTTGTGAGCCACTCTAGCAATGATCAAACCCAAGGAAGGGGTCATGGAAACATTCAGTGTATAGCAGGTCAGTGAGAAGTACAGGTGACACCCTGGACTTGGGATTGGCATCTGAAGGTTGTAGGGGTGGTTCTATGGGATCTGATACCATCACCAGATAAAGAGTGTCAGAATTTAGTTGATTTATAGGGCACTCAGCTAATATCCAAGAATTGTTTGGGTGTATATGGGGGGGAGAAACCTACATGTGGAATTCAGGTGTTTAGAAACATAGTATCCATTGATATATCTTGCCTAATTCAATTACTACCATAAATGTGGCCAAATAGTAATTTTTTTTAATTTCCATTTTTTTCTATATTTATTACTTGTCAATCTACCATTAGGGTTTTACTTTCTTCCTAAGTTTTAATTTTTTTATGCTTTAGTTTTGAGAGAGAAATGTAAGCACATGAGTGGGGGAAAGGGCCCAGAGAGAGGGAGACAGAGAATCCACAGCAGGCTCCACCCTGTCAGAACAAAGCTCTATGTGGGGCTCAAACCTGCAAACCGTGAGATCATGACCTGAGCTAAAGCTGGCCGTTCAACCTAATGAGCCACCCAGGTGCCCCTATTTCTTCCTAATTGGTAAGTTAATATCACTATGAATTTACAGATTTTTCTTATATTCAGTGGTTTATAATCTGTTGCTGTCATTTATTTTGAAGTTCAAATTGTCCCAGAGTTGGCCATCAGGATATTCTTTAAGCTGACTCTTATGTCTGTTTGGTATGTCTGCATCTTTGAGCATTTCATTACTTCCTGGTATAGCCAGATGTCCCAGGTAGTAATATTTTTGGCATGTCCTCACTGTTTTTATAGCTTCCTTATTTTTCTTGTTATTATAAAAGTCTCCAGGCTTGTCTTGTACACTTCCTGCCCCACCTTGGAGTCATCTATTTCTTCAAGTATCCATGCTCTTTTTCATGGAAACAATAGAGACCACAGTCTGGAGGCAAGGGGCTGTTGCCCTTAATGGGCCTTTTCAGTATTCAGACCTGGGAAGTACTTAAATATTTTGAAGATAAAATACATTTTGAGTTCATCAACCTCCTTCCAATGCAAATTTAGCTTTATAGGCATTGTACTTATCTCTTCTATATCTGGACTTCCTTTGTCACCCATACAAAATCCTCCTCTTCATTGAAACCAATATAAATACTCATTTGCTTTATTCTGCAATACACATACAACAATTTTAGAATAATGCTACCCAAACTACTTGTATTTTTCCTCTGTTGCTAAATTACCACAAATTTGGTGGCTTGGAACAGTATACTTATTACCCCACACCTCCTGGGGAGCGGCACTCCATGCCCAGCTTAGCCGAGTCCCCTCCTAAGGAGCTCATAGGCTGCCGTCAAGGTGCTTGTCCAGGGCAGCTCTCTCATCTGTGGTTCGGCAGGGGGGTGACCTGCTTTTGGTGGCGGAATTTAGTTCTTTGTGGTTATAGGACCGAGGGCCTCAGATTCTTGCTGCTGTCAGCTAGAGGTGTCCCTGTTTCCTGCCAGTTGGGCCTCTCAGCACAGGAAGGCCATAACACGGCATTCTGGTCCTTCAAAGCCAGCAGGGGAGTGAGTGACTCAAGCAGGTCAAGAGCTGTGATCTTATGTACCTTAATCATATAACTACATACTTGTATGTTCCATCACCTTTGCAATGTCCTACTGGTTAGAAGCATGCCCACACTCAAGGGGAGGGAACTACACAAGGGTGTAAACATCGGGAGGCAGGGATCGTAAAGGACACTCTAGATTCTGTGTATCTCACTACCACAATATGATTGCTAAAAATGGTTTAAGATTTTTGGGTCATTCTTTTTTTCTTAAGCTACATACAGTATATTTCCTAATACATTTCCTAAGTATGTATGAGAATGTTTCCAGACTTGTTTTTGGAATCTGCTTTTTCGCACATAATAACTTTGAGAACTCTTCTGTGTCCACAGATTTTCTTCATATACTATACCTTTTGGGGGATGTATCATATTTTACTTAACCAATCTATCTCAATTGGATATTGTTTTTTTCTCTGTTATAAACAGCATCATAACGAATATTCTTGTAGCAAAACATTTCTGTGTACCCTTAATTATATTGTTAGGATGAATGGTGTTTATTTATTTCCAGAAAGCTTCTCTGCTTGGGTAGAATTTAAGGAACTATTTCCCTTAAGAAAATAAGAAAGCTCCACTGAAGAGAGATACACTAATCAGAGTTCTTCAGAGAAATAAAACCAATAGAGAGGGAGAAAGTGTGAGTGTGTGTGTGTGTATGTATAATATAAAGATATTTATTATAAGGAATTGGCTGACATGATTATGGAGGCAGGCAAATCCCAAATCCACCTGGTAAGTCAGCAAGCTAGAGACCTAAGGAGCTCACAGTTTAGTTCCAGTATGAGTCCAATGAGTCCAAAACCTTCCAAAGGAGAACTTTGATGGTATAGTTCCTATAGAAAGGTAGTCTCAAGACCAAAGAAGAGCTAATGGTTATGCTGGAGTCTGAAGGCAGGAAGAAAACTGGTGTCCCAATTCAAACAAAGGCAGCCCAGCAGGAAGAATTGTTGCTTACTTAGAGGAGGGCCCATCTATTCAGGCTCACTTTCATTGGGAAGGACAATCTGGATTAGTTTACCAATTTAAATGTTCATCTCATCCAAAAATACCCTCATAGAAACATCTAGAATAACCCTTGACAAATATTTGGACATCCCATGGCCCAGTCAAGTTGATACATAAAAAAAAAAGAAAAACAAAAACAAAAAACAAAAAAGCATGACAGGAGGCTTTTTAAGTTCGAGGTATGTGATAAAAGGCTTAGAGTTTTAGTGGAGAAAATAAAGATATTCTAAAGATATTCTCGGTTCTACAGCTCTTTTCAATTCTACCAAAAAAAAGGAGTAAAAATCATCTCTCTAAATGTATTGATGTTTTCCCTTCTCAAAACTAACACTGCCAAATGACATTTGCTGTTAAATTAATACAGATCTTCCTCAACTTATGATGGGGTTACACCCTGATAAACCCATTGTAAATTGAAAATACCCTAAGTTGAAAATGCATTTAATACTTAACCTACAAAATGTCATTGTTTAGTCTAGCCTAACTTAGTCCTCAGAAGACTTACATTAACCTTACACTTGGACAAAGTTATCTAATACAAAGACTATTTTATAATAAAGCATCAAATGTGTCATGTCATGTATATGAATACTCTACTGAAAGTGAAAAAGAAAATGTTTGTAAGCATATTGGTTGTTTACCTTTGTGATCGTTCAGCCGACTGGGAGCAGTGGCTCACTGCCACTGTTGAGCATCAAGAAAGACTATCATATTGCATATCGCTAGCCAGGGCAAAGATCCAGATGTGAAGTACAATTTCTACTGAATGTGTATTGCTTTGCAACCATTATAAAGTCAAAAATCAAATGATCTCAATTTGGGAACTAGCTGTGCTCTCTTTGAAGTTATTCATTCTCCTTTACAACTACGCATTCTCATAATCACTAGACTTCTATTTTTCTTATAGCCTATACTTCCCTCCTTGAGGGAAGAATCTTCCCTCTTGCGTCCAGCCTGTCCCCAGAGCACATAGCTCAAGCCAGGCTTCAGTTAGAAGCTAAAAGAGATGTCTTATGCTTAAACAAGAATGGTGTGTCAATTACTAACTTAATTTCTGAATGTTCTAGTAAGATTGACTGTATCTAAGAATGACTTTGCCATACCAGTTCATCCAAAAAAGATTGAAACTATTTACTTGAGACTGAAACTTCATCTAGGATAGAGGAGAAACTACCTTCACTGAATGCCTTTGTTTTTTTCCCATTTTCATATATAACTAATGAACAGGAAATTTTTTTTACCCTGAGAAAAATATCTATGCAGTAGCTAACTTTTGATTTTTTTTCAGAGCATAGTTGACATACAATGTTACATTAGCTTTGGGTGTACAACATAGTGTACTTCACTATGTCGCATGTAAACTTTAACAAGTCTATACGTAATGCTGTGCTCACAAGTATAGCTACCTTCTTTCACCATACAACACTGTTATAATACTATTGACTATATTCCCTGTACTGTACATTTTATCCCCATGACTTATTCTTTAACTGGAATCCTGCATCTTCCATTCTTCTTCACTTTACCATCCCCCACCCTCACGCCTCAGGCAACCATTAGTATTTTCTTTTTATTTGTGGGCCTGTTTCTGCTTTTTGTTTGTTCATCGTTTTGTTGTTTTAGATTCTACGAATAAGTGAAATGGTATTTGTCTCTGTTTGACTTATTTCATTTGGCAAAATGCCTTCTAGGTCCATCTGTGTTGTCAGAAGTGGCAAGATCACCTCCTTTTTGATGGCTGAGGAATATTCCACTAATATATATCTACTTATATATGTATATATATATTTTATATATGTATATATTTTATATATGTATATAGCTATTTCCTTATCTTGGTTATTATAAATAATACTGCAATAAGCATAGGGATGCATATATCTTTTCAAATTAATGTTTTTGTACTCTTTGAGTAAATATCCAGTTGTGGAATTTATGGAATTCCATAATTTTTTTTTTTAAATTTTTTTTAACGTTTATTTATTTTTGAGAGACATAGAGACAGAGAGTGAGCAGGGGAAGGGCAGAGAGAGAGGGAGACACAGAATCTGAAGCAGGCTCCAGGCTCTGAGCCGTCAGCACAGAGCCCGACGCGGGGCTTGAACTCACAGACTGTGAGATCATGACCTGAGCCAAAGTCAGCCGCTTAACCAACTGAGCCACCCAGGCGCCCCTGGAATTCCATAATTTATGGAATTACTGGATCACATGGTAATTCTATTTTAATATTTGGAAGGACCTCTGTACTGTTTTCCAGAGTGGCTACACTAGTTTGCACTCTCACCAACAGTGCACAAGGGTTCCTTTTTCTCCATATTCTCACCAACACTTGCTCTTTCTTGCGGTGTTGAGTTTAGCCATTCTGACAGGTGTGAGATGCTATCTCATTGTGATTTTGATTTGCCTTTCCCTAATGATGAGTGAAATAAGCATTTTTTCATGTGTCTGTTGGCCCTCTGGATGTCTTCTCTGGAGAAATGTCTGTGCATGTCTTTTGCCTATTTTTTAATTGATTTTTTAGTGTGGAGCTGTATAAATTCTTTATATATTTTGGATACTAACCCTTTATTGGATATGTCATTTGCAAATATATTCTCCTATAGATTGTCTTTTAGTTTTGTTGACTTTTTTTTCCTTCACTGTGCAGAAGCTGTTTATTTTGATGTAGTCCAAAGTTTATTTTGGCTTTCGTTTTCCATGCCTCAGGAGAAATACCTAGAAAAATTTGCTATAGCCTATGTGAGAGAAATTGCTGCCTGTGTTCTCTTCTAGAATTTCTAGGGTTTCAGGTCTCATGTTTAGGTCTTTAATCCATTTTGAGTTTGTGTTTGTGTTTGGTGTAAGAAAATAGTCCAAGGGCGCCTGGGTGGCTCAGTCAGTTAAGCATCCAACTTTGGCTCAGGTCATGATCTCATGGTTTGTAAGTTCAAGCCCCATGTTGGGCTCTGTGCTGACGGCTCTAAGCCTGGAGCCTGCTTAGATTCTGTGTCTCTCTCTCTCTGTCCCTCCCCTGCTCGTGTTGTCTCTCTCTCTCTCTAAAATAAATAAAACATTAAAAAAATGAGGAAATGGTCCAGTTTCATTCTTTTCCCTGTAGCTGTCCAGTGCCAGTTTTTCCTAAAACCATTTGTTAAAGAGAGGTCATTTTTCTATTGCATATTCTTGCCTCCTTTGTCAGAGATTGACTATATAATTGTGAGTCAATTCTGGTCCATTTATCTATTTGTCTGTTTTGTGCTGGTACCATACTGTATTGATTACTACATTTTGTAGCATATCTTAAAATCTGGATCACGATACCTCTAGTTTTGTTCTTTTTCAAGATTACTTTGGAAACTTGGGCTTTTTTGTGGTTTCATACAAATTTTAGGATTATTTATTTTAATTCCATGAAAAATGCTGTTGGTATTTTGATAAGGATTGTATTAAATCTGTAGATTGCTTTGGGTAGTATGGATACTTTAACAATATTTGTTCTCCCAATCCATGAGCATGGACTATCTTTCCATTTGTGTCATCTTAAATTTCTTTTGTCAGTGTTTTATAGTTTTCAGAGTACATTTCCTTACGTGCTTGGTTAAGTTTATTCCTAGGTATTGATGCAATTGTAAATGGGATTGTTTTCTTAATTTCCTTTTCTGTTCCTTTATTATAGTGTATAGAATGCAACAGATTTCTATATATTGATTTTTGGATCCTGCAACTTCACTGAATTCATTTATCAGTTCTAGTAGTTTTTTTTGTGGAGTCTTTACATTTTCTATATATAGTCTCATTTCATCTTCAAATAGTGAATGTTTTATTTCTTCCTTTCCAATTTGGTTGCCTTTTATTTCTTTTTCTTGTCTGATGGCTTTGGCTAGGACTTCCAGCACAATGTTGAATCAAAGTAGTGAGAGTGGACATCCTTGTCTTATTCCTGATCTTAGGGGAAAATCTCTAAGTGTGGTGTCAGCTGTGAGTTTGTCATAAATAGCCTTATTATGTTGAGGTATGTTCCCTCTATATCTACTTTGTTGAAGGTTTTTGTTAATCATGAATAGGTTTTGTATTCTGCCAAATACTTTTACTGCATCTATTGAAATGATCATATGGTTTTTATCCTTTTTCTTGTTGATGTGATTATCACATTGATTGTAAATATTAAACCACCCTTGCATTCAGGAGTAAATCCTACTCAGTCACAAAGAAGGATTTTTTTATTTATTTTTTTTAATTTTTTTTTTAAATTTTTAATGCTTATTTATTTTTGAGAGAAAGAGTATGAGCAGAAGAGGGTCAGGGAGAGAAAGGGAGACGTAGAATCTGAAGCAGGCTCCAGGCTCTGAGCAGTCAGCACAGAGCCCGACACGGGGCTTGAACTCACAGACCGTGAGATCATGACCTGAGCCGAAGTCGGCCGCTTAACCAACTGAGCCACCCAGGCACCCCAAGAAGGATTTTTTTTAAATGCATTGTTGGATTCGGTTTGCTAGTATTTTGTTGGGGATTGTTGCATCTATGTTCATTAGAGATATTGGCCTGTAGTTCTCTTTTTTTGTAGTGTATCCGTTTTTGGTATCAGGGTAATCCTGGCCACATAGAATGAATTTGGAAGCCTTCTTTCCTTTTTTTTTTTTTTTTTGAATAGTTTTAGAAGAATAGGTATTATTAACTCTTCTTTAAATGTTTCATAGACTTTACCTGTGAGGCCATCTGACCTGTACTTTTGTTTGTTGGGAGTTGGGGAGTTTTTTTGTTTTTTTTGTTTTTTTTAGTATTAATACAGATTTATTTGTACAGCTGATAAGTGGTCTGTTCAAATTTTCTATTTCTTTCTGATTCCATTTTGGGAGGTTATATGTTTCTAAGAATTTGTCTATTTCTTCTAGGTTGTACAATTTGTTAGCATATAATTTTTCATAATATCCTCTTTTAATTTTATTCCTTTGTCTTTCTCTCATGTGTTGGTTATTTTTTTCTTTCCTGTCTTCCTTCGTTCCTTGCTTTGCTTTCTTTTCTTTCCTTTTTTTCTTTCCTTTTTTCTTTCCTTTTTTTCCTTCTTTCTATGAGCTTGGCTGAAGATTTATCAATTTTGTTGACCTTTTCAAAGAACAGGTTCTAGTTTCATTGATCTGTTATATTGTTTGTTCGTTTTTTACTTTCTATTTTGTTTATTTCTTCTCTATTATTTCCTTTTTCTATTGGTTTGGGGTTTTGTTCGCTCTTTCTTTTCTTGATCTTTTAGGTGTATGGCTAAGTTGTTTGAGATTTTTTTTGCTCCTTGAGGTAAGCCAGTATTGCTACAATCTTCCCTCTTAGAAAAGCTTTTGCTGCATACCAAAGATTTGGGGCCATTGGGGTTCCATTTCTATTTGTCTCCATGTATTTTTTTATTTCCTCTTTGATTTCTTGGTTGGCCCACTCTTTGTTTGCTAGCATGTTATTTAACCTCCTTAATGTGTGTTCTTTTCACATTTTTTCTTGTGCTTGATTTCTAGTTTCACAGTACAGTGGTCCAAAAAGTTGCATGGTATGTCCTCAGTTTCTTTGAGTATGTTGAGACTTGTTCTGTGGCCTAATATGTGATCTAGTCTAGAAAATGTTCCATGTGCACTTGAGAAGAATATATATTCTTCTGTTCTAGGATGGAATGTCCTGAATATATCTGTTAGATCTATCCTAGTCCAATGTGTCATTCAAAGCCACTGTTTTATTGTTGTTTTCCTGTATGGACGATCTATCCATTAATATAAGTGGGGTGTTAATCTCTCTTACTATTATTGTATTACTATTGATTACTTCCTTTATGTCTGTTAATAGGTGCTTTATGTATTTGGGTGCTTCCACGTTGGGTGCATGAATATTTAACATTGTTGTATCTTCTTGTTGGATTATTCCCTCTATCATCGGGTAGTTTCTTTTTTGTCTCGTTGTAGTCTTTGGTTTAAAGTCTATTTTGTCTGATATAAGTATTCCTACCCCAGTTTTCTTTTCACTTCTATTTGCATGTCAAATGCTTTTCCATCCCTTCACTTTCAATCCCTGTGTGTCTTTAGGTCTAAAATGAGTCTCTTGCAGGTAGCAGATCAATGGTTCTTACATGTTTATCCATTCTGTCACCCTGGTTTTTGGATTAGAGCATTTAGTCTGTTTACATACATAAGTATGTACTTATTGCCATTTTGTTTCTTGTTTTACGGTTGTTTTTGTACTTCTTTATTCCTTTCTTCTCTTGTTCTCTTTGTTCATGGTTTGATAGCTTGCTTTAGTGATATACGTGGGTCCCTTTGTCTTTATTTTTTGCATATCTGTTACAGGTTTCTGATTTGTAATTACCTTTAGATTTATACATAACATCTTATGCATATAACACTCTATATTAAGTTGATGGTCATTTATGTTTGAAGCCAGTCTTATAGCACTACATTTTTATTCCTCTACCACCCACGTTTTAGGTAGATAGTTTCATACTTTCATTTTGTGAAGTCCTTGACTGATTTTTATTGATATACTTAATTTTAGTCCTTTCGTGCAACCTAGTTTTCTTACTCTTGCCTGTTCCTTATCATCTTTCCACTCATAGAATCCTCTTTAATATTTCTTGTAAGGCTGGTTATTGGTCATGAATTACTTTAAGTTTTGTTTGGGAAACCATCTCTCCTTCTATTCTGAATGGTATCTTTGCTGAATAAAGTATTCTTTTTTTCTTTCAGCACTTTGAATATATATCATTTCACTCCCTTCTGGCCTGCCAGGTTTCTACTCAAATATCAGCTGATAGCTTTATGGGGTTTCACTTGTGTATAACTTCTTTCTCTTACTGCTTTGAAAATTCCTTTTATCACTACTTTTCGCCATGTTAATTAATACATGTTTTGGTGTGGACCTGCTTAGGTTGATTTTGTTGGGCCTTCTCTGTGCCTCCTGGGTCTAGATTTGTGTTTCCTTCCCCTGAGTTGGAAAGTTTTTAGCTCTTATTTCTTCAAATAAATTTTCTGTTCGTTTTACTCTTGTCTCCTTCTGGGATCCTTGTAATATGAACATTATTATGCTTAATGGTATCTTTGAATTCTCTTAATCTATTCTCATTATTATTCTTTTCTCTCTCTTTGGTTCGGCTAGATTGCTTTCCGCTACTTTGTCCTCCAGGTCACCGATCCATTCTTCTGTTTCCTCTAGTCTATTATTTATTCCCTATAGTGTATTTTAAATTTCAGTTATTGAGCTATTCATCTCTGATTGGTTCTTTTGTGTTTTCTCTTTGACGAGGGTCTCAACAAAGATCCTCCACTCTTTTCTCAAGTCCAGTTAATATCTTTATTACCATTACTTTAAATTTCCCAATAGACATATTATTTACCTCTTTTTTTGTTTAGCTCTCTAGCTGTGATTTTTGTCTTACTCTTTCATTTGGGACATATTCCTCTGTCTCCTCATTTTGTCTAATTTTGTATCTATTTGTCAAAGTCAGCTATAGCTCTTGCTCTCAAAAGAGGTGGCCTCATGAAGAGGAGTTTCTGTAGAGTCGTGCAGTGTAATGTCCCCTTTTCACCAAAACCTGACACTTCAGAGGTGTCTCCTGTGTGTTTTGTGCCCTCCTGTTGTGGCTAAGACACATTTGCCTCCAGTTCAGTCAACTGCAATGGCTCTCCTTGCCTGTTTGGGCAAGATTTGGCCCCCATGTTGCTAATGGGACACTCTGGTACTGCCTTTGGCTTGAGTTGGGTCACACTAAAGCAGTTCCCAATAGCTGTGGTCACAGAGAACTGCAGGGCTCTCTTCCTGTGTTGTCCCCTGAGAAACTTTCTTTGGTGAGTGGAGCCTGAAGTCAAACCTTATTTCTGCCCCCTGCCCGCTTTTGAGGCCACAATCAAACTGGTATATGTGGTTATCTTCCTCTCTCCCCAGGGCAGACGTCAGTTTGAAGTGGTGCTGACCCCCCTTGGGGTTACCTGAACACAGCCAGGCATGCGGCACTGCTTTGGATGGACTCCTCCTAAGGGTGTGTTGGCTTGAGTGGGTCCATAGGAGAATGCAGGGGCAGGGTCACGGTTAACAAGCTAGGTAGAGAGTGTTCACACTGTGTAGGTTCCTGCAGGTGTCTGTGTGTCTAGGCTGGGGAAAGGGAAGGATGGTACTTGCCAGCACCTTTTTACTTACAGAAACCTCTCAACGGTCCCTCCTGCACACGTTCTGAAATTAGTAAATAAATTCTCCTTCCTGTATAACCCAGGTTTTTTTCAAATTGATGCTTTTCTGTTTCAGCTCAGTGGGATTGTTTGTTATGCTGTCTCTTAAGGATAGGGATTCGATTTCCGATTGCCCTCCTGCTCTCCCAAAGCTAAGCCTGCTTCTTTTTTAAGGTTGCAGGTGTTAAGTCCCACTGAGTGTAAGAACTTGCTAAGTGAAGCCCCTCTGGTTTTCAAAGCCAAATCTTATAGGGATTCATTTTCCCCCATGTCTGGGATGCCTGGCATGGGAAGTGCTCCTTTCCCTTCTCTGTGCCTGTGGTGTGCCTCCTTCCTGCAGACAGTCTCACAGATCAGTTTGGTTCCCAACCATATCTCTGCCCTTCCTACCTTTTTTGATGTAGCCTCTTTTCTACACTTAGCTGTGAAGAGTTTATTCTGTCAGGCTTCGGGTTATTTTCTGTATTATTTACACTGAGTGGGTGTTATCTAGGTGTATCCATGAGATGAGGTGAGTTTAGGATCCTCCTATTCTGCCATCTTCCCCAAATATCCTAGAAGTTTTATGGATTTATGTCTCACAGATTTGGTCCTTAATCCATTTTGAGTTTATTTTTGTGTGCGGTATAAGAAAGTGGTTCAGTTTCATTCTTCTACATATAGCTGTCAAGTTTCTCCAGAAGCATTTATTGAAGAAACTATCTTTTCTTCATTACATATTCTTGCCTCCTATGTCATAGATTAATTGACCACATAAGTGTGGATTTATTTCTTGGCTCTCTAGTCTGTTCTATTAACCTATGTATCTATTTTTGTACCAGTACCTTACTGTTTTCATTACTGCAGCTTTATACTATAACTGGAAATCTGGGATTGTGATACCTTCAGCTTTGTTCTTCTCCTTCAAGATTCCTTTGGCCATTTGGAGTCTTTTGTGGTTCCTTACATGTTTTAGGATTATTCTAGTTCTGTGAAAAATGCTGCTGTTATTCACTGAATGCTTCTTAAGGGAAGAATGGGAGACAAAAATAAGGTGGCCTTTTTGATTACTCTTAAAAGTTAATATTGATTGTATATATCATACATATTTAAACCTCACGACAACTGTCTATGGTAGATTTTATCATCTTCATCTCACAGATAAAGAAACTGAAGCTCAAAGAGATTAAGTAATGTTCACTGGTATGCTACACACCTGGTACATCAGAGTGAAGGTTTGACACTAGATCCATTAGACTTCAGCCTGAGGCTGGTGCCCTTCCCACTCTGCCGTGCCAAGTCAGCAGGACTGAGAAGGTTATATGGCAAGGACCGCAGGGTCCTGAGGAAA